>JARGCV010000122.1:2017500-2695000 GCA_034064705.1 Bothrops alternatus | reverse complement strand
GGAAAAATGATTTTAGATTACAGAACCTTGGACATATGGGGCATATGTGTACTTTCATATCCCATTTATTAGTACCTCTGTAAATCCAGGAATGCTGTGATTCTCTTGCTGTTTGTCTCTTGGAACTGTGAAGAGGTCTCTGCTTTCTTCTTTGACACAGAAGAACGTGCTGATGTGTAAGGACCTGTCTTAGCTATCCCTTCAGGAAAGCACAACTCAGGAAACAGGCATTGTTTCAAAGAGGATCTTTTAGTGAGAGAAAGTGATTGCAGAGTAAAAAGATAGAATCTGAAGTTCCCACACAGAAGCGTTAAGCTAAAAGTCCCGTTCTTCAGCCCCACCCAGTGGTGGGATTCTGCCGGCACAACCGGTAACTAATTTTTTGTTGCCCAAGACCCATTCACACACACATACATTGATGGCCCTGCAAGAAAATGTTATATTACTGCCTTCAAGCCTCTATTGTGCAGAAAAATATAATATCTAAGGCAGTGTTTCCTGATATTAGACTTTTAAGATGGTTAGAGTTTAACTCCCAGAATGCCTTGCTGACTGGGGTGTTCTGGGAGTTGAAATCCACATATCTTAAAATGGCTAGGCTTGAGAAACATTGATCTAAGGCAGAGGTGTCAAACTCGCAACATCACGTGATGTGTCGTGATGTATCGCAACTTTTTTGCCATTGCAGTCAATGGGGTGGGCACAGTTTTGCTATAATGCAAAAATAGTTATGAATGTCAGTGGTTTACAATTCAGGAAGTGGGCTTGGGGGGGAGGGTGGGGATTGTATTCTTAGATGTGTGAGGATGGATCTCCTATGAATATTAATATTAAATCTCTCGATAACCTGAATGCAGTCTCCCTTTAACTTTTTCATAAAGAAAAAAATGAACGCGAAAAAAATCCAGTTGTTGAGATTCAACCGATTTTACTTGATCTCCGTTTAAGGAACAGGTGGAAAATCATAGGCCTATAGTCAATGTTATACACATTTTTAATAGAAAGAAGGGAAAAGAAATTGTGTGTGTGTGTATATATATGTGTGTAAAGTCAGCATTTAAAATATCCAGGGGGAAGAAAATGACAGATAAATTTAGACGCTTAATTTCAATTGTTCAAAGCATCAGTGTTAGAGAATGGGTGAAATGTAAAATGAATACATTGCTTCGCTGAAAACCTGGATCAGATAAAGTAAGTATTTAGGGTTGACATTTCATTTCTCTTCCTGGTTAGAACTGTTAAGAGTTTTTTTTAAAACAGTATTTTACATCCATTTTAAAAGTGAAGTATACTTTAAAACCTATTTAGCTACATGTGGGCATTTTCCAATGCTATGGTGCATGAATAAAAATTCAGAAAATGTTAGTTTCACATGACTAAATTTAGTTACTGCCTAGTTTGTCATGAGAGTTTTTCTACTCACAGTGTCTGGATTCCAGTCTGCTACTTAAGATCTTTCTAACCACATAGAGTGGCAAGCAGGAAGTTGGGGAGCATATCAATTTAAAATTACTAGATAACACATGGTCCTTTGAGTCATCCTTTCAGAGATATTGACTTATCTCTCACTTGTGCACCCCTACACATCCTCCCTTGCTCTTGTCACACATTCCTCACATCTTTGGGCACCCACTTGCACTCCCCAGTTCCCAATGACATGCCTCCTCTTTGACTTATGCAGCATCTCTTGAACACAGCTATACCTTTCATTACTCCTCCGTACCCTCTCGGATTCGTGTGGTGCCTCTTGTGTCATCTTCTCCCTCTCCCTGACCTATGTGGCACCTTTTGCGCACCCTATGCTTCCCTCCCCTGGCCACACAGCACCTTCGCTGATCCCCTGTGTGCTTCCTCACTCCTTCCATGATTCTCAGCAGCCATTTACCTGCCAGTCAAGCAGGAAATTCCAATCTCCTCCCAACAGTGTAGCCACAACTTTACCAAATTTCAGTCCCTTTGAAGTCATGGGTCCTGGACTTTGCATCCAGTCTTTCAGTTAGCCCATTTAAGGTACATTAATTCAAAATCTGTTGCCCCATGGTTTCACCCAGTTCATCCAATTGAAGATTACAAACACTCAAGCAAGCATGAGAGTTTTAGTAGTGTATATTTATTAATATTATATTGGCTCTGAACCTGGGATTTTTGCATGCCTCCTCCATTCAGCTAAAGAATTGTTTTTTTTAAAAAAAATATCTTAAAAGTTTAAAGAATCAAATAAATGACTGCACAAAAGAAAAGGGGCGTACTGGGTGGAAAATAAACAGCAAATTATTTTATAGAAATAAATTTATTTGGTTTATTTTATAAATGCTGTGATATTTTACGATGTTTTTGTATTAATTACATTACAGTAGTATTTATTAATAAGCCAGTGACTACGGATGAGTATAAAATATAAGGCAGATTTTCTGTTTCTTTTCTTTTTTTCTTTTTGTATTAGTTTGGTTGGGATGGTTTTTTCTTTTTTTCTTTTTGTCTCTATTATTTTTAAGTTTAATTATTGTTTTGCTAATAGTGTACATTAAGGATTTAAATAATAAAAAGAGCACAAGAAATGTGAGGTCTTTAGTCAACTAAAGACACAAATACAGCTTTCTAAAATTGAACAACTAGTTTCTTAATAATAAAAAAGGGTGCAGAGAATCCATTTCTGTTGCTTTAAAATTGTGGGTGCTCCATCACTGGAGGTTTTTAAGAAGAGACTAGACAGTCACTTGTCTGAGATGGTATAAGTTCTCCTGCTTGAGCGGGGGGCTGGACTGTTCTATTCTATTCTATTCTATTCTATTCTATTCTATTCTATTCTATTCTATTCTATTCTATTCTATTCTATTCTCCCTTATTCTATTCTATTCTATTCTATTCTATTCTATTCTATTCTATTCTATTCTATTCTATTCTATTCTATTCTATTCTATTCTATTCTATTCTCCTGTTTCTAAGTTGGACTAGAAAACTTCCAAGGATCCTTCCAACTCTATCCTGAGTTAAGTTAAACTTGGCCAAGATTTGCTTATCTAAGAATCAAAGATGAAATGTATTTTTTAAAAGGTACATTTTATGGCCATTCCTAACTGTGATTTTTATTCATATAATGTCACCAGCTCATAACTTTTCTCTTTTTCACCACCCTGTGTGATCAAATACATTTTATACTGAATATTTACATTGTCATAATTAGATTTCCCAGGTACAGTGGTATTTCCTCTTATTCCGTGGATATATTCAGAATAAGGCCATGTTATGGACTTTGCTAATTTTTCTTTGTTAGTTTTTAAAATGTCTTGTGTCATCCATGTTTTATCATATCATTGTGCACCTCAAATTGGGTGCAAAAAACCACCACTCCTTCCTTGCTGC
Organism: Bothrops alternatus; assembly: GCA_034064705.1. Classification (NCBI taxonomy): domain Eukaryota; kingdom Metazoa; phylum Chordata; class Lepidosauria; order Squamata; family Viperidae; genus Bothrops; species Bothrops alternatus. Next base: position 2,691,637 of record JARGCV010000122.1, on the reverse strand, counting down.
TTGCTCAGGTTAGATTTATAGTTATAGCTCCCAAAATGTGCTTGCGACTATACCTCTCAAAATTCCTAGAGAATGTGAGCATTGATGTTTCCAAGGATATTTCCAACACATTTAGAGGACTGGGCTAGATTGACTATTTCATTATATTTTACAGTAGACAGACTGGTACCCTTGAAGATTTATAATATTCCTGTATAGAAATAGCATTTCAAATTCCAGCATTTAAGATAGGAAGGAAACAGATCTGTGATGCTAAAAGCTACTTGGTAGACAAAGCTAAATGCTGGTATTGAGCAAATAATTGTTTAGGATAGAGTCAACATCCTCAAGTTTAAGCTTTTAGGCAAATTGCTCTGGAAAGTATCAGCCACAAAGAGTGCATATAAATACAAACAAAACTATTCAATAAACTTAGCTTTCATCGGCTAACTACCGATGTCATCAGAGTAAAATGCCGGAGGTTTGGAAACTTACGTTGTTCCTCCCACTTCCTTAGTGCAATTCGGCAGGCAATAGATCTATGTGGTGATTAATTGAGTGCCTGTCCGACAGCCAAGCGTCCTTGAGCAGTCGGCCGCCCTTGGTGGTATCCTGGGCAATGGCCTCCACCCCTGCAAGATCAAATGTATGATTACAATTGGCCGTATGTGCCCATACCTGTGAACATTGTTCCTGCCATCTAATGGCCAGCTTGTGTTCATGAATCCTGGTTCTGAGCCATAAAACGCATAACAATATACAATAGAAAATACTAAATAGATTTTTTGCATACCACTTGGACTCATTCTACCTTATAAAGTGGAAAAAAATGTATTGCATTGAGAAATGTGAAAAGAAAAGAATGTGAAAAGAAAAGAATGTGAAAAGAAAAGTTCACACATACTCTTTCCATGTGTCAAGGAAAACATATAAGTGACCTCTTTTGACAGCAAGGGTTTGAAATAAGCCTTTCATAGAACATTTTCTGGATTCTTTTCTTAGAGCTATTGATAAAAGTTCTTAAGAACTTTGGAGTTTCCAGGAAAACATTTTGAAACAGATGACTAACATTGATCTATTCACTGGATTCCTTTCAGTGACTGATCACATGTGGTTCCCTTCATAATGCAAGTGAGGATTAACAGTCAGGTTTCTAGAACTTTGGGCAGATAGTTTGCACAATGCAGAACTTAAGAATACCCGTGTTATGAACATATGTCTGATATTTTTAAAAAGTTTCACATTTTTCAATAAAATACTGTGTTTGGGGATTAAAAATAAAGACTTCATGGAGGCTTTTAAGCATAACTAAAAAAGAACTGTGCTTGGCTTTTAAAGAAAGATATATTTCAATCACTATATTATTTTTATTTTCATGTGTTGATTATCATTTTTTTAAAGCCTTTAAATGAATTATAATTGAAGTCTTTTCATTTGCATCTTTAGCAACTATTTATATTATTTAATTTTGTTCATTTATGTAGCATGTGCTCCCAGCCTATATTATTAACATTAGTTAAAAATAGAATCAATAAATAGCAATCAGAGTCCAAAATAAACTAAACTAAAATGTAGCTTTATGCAACAGCAATATTAGAAACATCATTCTCAGTAAAAAAAAAAGGCTTTGTGGGATCAGATGCTGCAGAAAAAATGCAAACATATAAACATTTCTAGCTGGGAAAGACCCAATGCACTTTAGACCCTACATGATACTTTGCTCCCCAGGGATGGGGATAATGATCTGCAAAAAAGATGGGAATAAGTTTTAGATAAAAGTTGGTGAATTCCAGGAACATGTTGTTGAAAGAAAAATCTTCGTCAGGGTCCAGTCAAAGCTGGGAATAAACAAAATGGAGACTGCTTTAGAAAGAAGGTTCTGGTTTATTTAGTTTCAGAACCAGATAGAAAATGGTTCTGGGGTAGCTGACCACATGGAGCTGGGTGTGGTGGGTTTTTATACCTTCTTGGGCTTTTTTGTTAGGCGTTGTTCCTGTTCCTGTGGCATGAACTTTGATCTGAGGTTCAGTGTGCCCTTTTGGTATTTTAGTAGTGGTGGCTAATTGTATTATGTCCTAAAGGTCATGTCTTTAGATTTTGGGTGGGGGGAATGTAGATTTTAGAGGTCTTTGTCTTTCTAATCCCATCAGCTCCAAGCTTCCTGGCTCCAGTTTTTCTGAAAGGATTATTAAATTTGAATTTCTACAGAGCTGATTTCTGCTTGGGGCAGAGAGATTGGGGGGTGATTTCTGCCTAGGATTTTTTAATATTCCTTTGGGGAAATATATTCTGCTTTTTAAAATATCCCCCAAACTATTTCCTTCTCTGGTGGTGGTAGTGGTGGTGCTTTCTTCCCACAACCCCCCCCTTTGTGCCATGTAAGTCTGGGAGACACACTTTTACTGGCACAAGATTAAGAATTGATGTGTCACGGAGACTGGATGGGTGCTTCTAAGGGGGACTCCAGAATAAGCTTTTAAACTGTTAATGCAAAAAGGGGAAGGCACTAATAGAGGCAGCAGAAAAAGATCCCTGCAGTGGTCTAAACCCAAGGAAAAAGTTCTGTTGGTGGAAAAGAAATTTATAGTGTCCAATATTCTGTGCCAATTCTTTTAGATGTTTGAGGTCTTGAGCTTCCAGTCAGGTTTTTGAAGCACATGCCCCAAAATTCTTCACAGCTATGGTTTGCTTCAGTACATAACCACTGGCTGCCCATTTTCAAGGGTTGTTTCCTTGAAGCTCTTATTTTAGTGCATCCAGGGTTTCTGATGTCCAATTGAGGTTAGCCAGTGTGAAAGCCAGGCTATTAATATTTCTTAAATTGCACACAGTGAGCCCTAGGACTCCCAATCTGAGTCCACAAGTGCAACATTTTTAGGACTTGGGTTTGGAGCTTTTTTTCCTGCTACCTCCTCAGTGAAGGCATATGAATTGTAAATCACCTGAGGGGGCATAGTTCCCTCCCCCATGGAATTTGCAGGAAGGTATGCATGCCAAGGCCTTAGTGCCACAGAGCAAGAACCAGCCTGGGGAGCTTGTGGACGTAGGTGAAGGGGATAGCCTCATTCTGAATGATGTGTGTGTGCGTGCGTGCGTGTGCATGCAGCTACTTCTACAAGATAGGCAATACAAGCATCCTGGACAAATTTTCCTCCCACTAGACAGAAGTCCAAGGTGTTCAGGACTTGCTGTGCCAACCATTCCAAATGCCATCCCTCCATGAATCCATTTGACTGGCTTATTACACTACAAATGAGGCAAAAAAGAAAACCTTACAATGAGTTTCCACCCTCCCTCCCCAGTTTTCCACTTGTCTTCCAAGGCTTCAAGTGAGGGCTAATGGCTCCAGGACTCATTCCTTTCTCTGCAGATTTCACAGGCATCTGATTAATGTAAGGCCTCGGAAGATCTGTTCCACTCTGGTTACATGGTGACTTTCTAGTGGATGGCTATATTCAAACCCAATTTCCTGGGTCAAATGAATAAAGGCAGCACCTGGGTCAGTGTGCTCTGCTTCCAGAGGTTGTTGGGGTACAGTGCTGAAAGATATGAGAACAAGGTCGCCTCCCCCCCTTTGTGGGTAACTATCCCAGGAGAGGCATTGCTGGTCAGGCAAAGGCATAGTTTTGGTCACCATGATGTAAAAAAGATGCTGAGACTCTAGAAAGAGTACAGAGAAGAGCAACAAAGATGATCAGGGGACTGGAGGCTAAAACTTATAAGAAATGGCTGCTGGAATTGGTTATGTCTAGTTTAACGAAGAGAAGGATGAGGGGGAACATGATAGCAGTGTTCCAATATCTCAGGGGCTGCCACAAAGAAGAGGGAGTCAAGCTATTCTCCAAAGCACCTGAAAGCAGGACAAGAAGCAATGGATGGAAACTAATCAAGGAGAGAAGCAACCTAGAACTAAGGAGAAACTTCCTGACAGTTAGAACAATTAACCAATGGAACAATCTGCCTCCAGAAGCGATGAATGCTCCAACACTGGAAGTTTTTAACCATTTCTGGAGGCAGGTTGTTCCACTCATTAATTGTTCTAACTGTCAGGAAGTTTCTCCTTAGATGGTGGCAAAGATCTGAAAAGAGCCATTATGCTTTCCTGAAAGTGTTCACTAGAACTTTTAGTACAGTATAAGGCCAAGTTAGATGATATAATGTCCAAATATGTTAAAACTATTATTCCCAAATAGTCAAACCAGCAAAAGCTCATTCCAGCAGATTTAATCCCAGTATCATAACTATAGAAAATCATTTTAGGGAGATCAGGTCATTATAGGTAAGATGAATGGATGAACCTTTATTATCAAAGTATAACATGTAGACAGTGAGATTGGTTGAGATCAGGAATCCATCATGGTCTTTTAGAAATCAATATCTTTCTCCATGTTTCAGTTCTTCAACGTGGTTTCTAAGAGATAATAGAATTGCTTGGTAATCTGTTGTCTAGATCTTTTTTTCTCATAGCAAATATTTTAAAAAGAAGTGAAACAAAACAACTTTTTTCCCCTGAATCAAGATCTGTGCCATTATCAGCTTTATAAAACAGACACATAAACAAAGTGAGAAATCTTTTCCACCTGAAATTAAAGACACTATGCTAGGTTACATTTGGCCTTAGAACCATTATTAGAAATTGTTTATAAATTTGCAGTTCCTATATTCTGATTTCAATGGAACCTAGAACATAAAATAATAGAATTGAAAGGGACATTGGAGGTGTTCTAACCAGTAAAGTAACAAAGTCAGTAAAATTGGGATTAATATCTTAATACATACATCTGGTCAAAGGAGTGCCTTAACCTTATTTTACAGTAGTCGATTTTCAATCAGTTCTTCTTTGTGTTTTGTGATGGATATACAGAATTGATAGTTCTCATTTATCAACCATATTTGGGACCGGCAACTTTGTCATTAAATGAAGTAGTCACTAAGTGTGTCTCTGCTAAATATCTTACTCCAGCTTTCTCTTGTTCTTAGACCTACCAAGGTCATAAATGTGAGGATTGGCCAGAAAGTTTTTCATTGCCTTCAGAATTGTGAATGATCAATAAATGAGACAGTCACTAAGCAAGGACTACCTGTAATATTTTTATTTCTAGATAAATCTATAGCCTGGTTTTTTTCCTCTAAAATGTTATCTACCTCTAATGGCTTTTACAAACTTTTCACTTAAAAAAAACACAAGTGAAAAGGATATAGAAATGTATAAAGCAATAATTCTTCATTAAAACCACACTCTTCTTTGTGACCTTGTTCAAGTCCTATGGGGGGGGGGTTGATCGTGCAGTCTGGGAAAAGCATAACTGTTCTTTTGAAAGCACAGCTAGTACTTGAAATCAGAATTTCTCTCTGGAGCAACTTTAAATGCACATCCAGAAATCGATGAAACAAAGGGGAGATAAATGGGAGTTTAGAATTGTACCTTTAGGGACATTGGCAATACATTTTTATTTTCAAACAGTCAGCCAAAAAACTTTCCCTTAGTAAATATCAGGAAGTTGCAGTAAGACAAATGACTCTGAGGAAGAGTTCTGAAACTGCTACAAATTTTTCAGCCTGCACGTAATATGCTGAATTGAGTTTCTCAGTCTTCCAATTTATATCTTTTTTTTTTTTTTGGCCTCAAATAATTCTTGGGAAGTCATGATTTTGGACTTGGTCCCCAAAACGAATAAACCCTAAACCAGCGGTTCTCAACCTGTGGGTTGCGACCCCATTTGGGGTCGAACGACCATTTCACGGGGGTCGCCAACCACTGCAGTCCACCATTTTTTTCCCCATTTCCCCTCGGCTGTTGCGCACGTGCCACACATGCACGATTCGGCCCGCCCCACCGCGCATGTGTGGTTTGGCCCATTGAGTGTGCCGTGCATGTGCGGTTTGGCCCATCGCGTGCGCAACGCGCATGTGTGATTCGGCCCATCCCGCTGCGCATGCGCGGTTCAGCCCGCCGCGTGCGCCGTGCATGCGTGGTTTGGCCCGTCGCATGCGCCGTGCATGCGCGGTTTGGCCTGTCGTGCCGTGCATGTGCGGTTCGGCCCATCGTGCCGCACCACGCATGCGCAGTTCAGCCCGTCGCACGCACACTGCGCATGTGTGGTTCAGCCCATCGCGCTGCGCATGGGCGGCGCAGGTCGGGGGCGCGCCATGCATGGGCGGCGCAGGTGGGGTCTCAGCCTGAAAAAGGTTGAGAACCGCTGCCCTAAACCCACCACATTTTGTCATAATTATTATTTTTATTTTACTACTTTTATTTTCATTTCTTTTATATTGTGCTTTTGTATGTCTTGTAAGCTGCCTTGAGTTACTATGTGCCAGTAGGTGGCAATATACATTTGCTAAATAAATAAATAATGAAAATACCAACTATTAGTTCTTCAACTAAAACTGGTTAACTGTGTATAACATTGCACTTTATTATAGTTCCTTGAAATTCTGACAGCCACAGAAATAATAGTTTTACTTCCACAAACACAACGTTCTTTGAAGTAAGAGAGATACAGGCCCAATTTGTGGAAAATACGTTTTGTAAAATACGTTTTGTATACCTTATTGACTTTTCTTCAGTTTTATCAACGTATAGTTTGACCCCTAGATCCTTCTCAAGGTACCACTTATTCTATATCTGTGCATTTGGTTTTTCTTGCCTAAGTATACAATCTTACAAAGGCAAACCACTTCTGAAAAAGTTTGTCAAGAAAACTGCAGGGATTTATCCAGGCAGCCATCAAGAGTCAATACCGACTCAAAAGCACAAAACAAAAACCAACAACAATAAAACCACTGGAAAAAGAGTTATCTAATAGTTCCTTGATAAAGAAATACAGATAATCCTCAACTTATAACCATTTGGGTAGTGACAATTCAAAGGTATAAGTGACCCATGGTCATTTTTCTCACTTACCGCTGTTGCAGCATCCCCATGGTCATGTGATCAAAATCCTGACGCTTGGCAACTGGCATGTATTTATGACAGCTGCAGTGTCCTGGGATCGTGTGATCACCTTTTGCAAACTTCTGAAAAGCAAAGTCAATGGGGAAGCCAGATTCACTTAACAACCGTGTTTGTTGTTGTTAGTTGCAAAGTCATGTCCGACCCATCACGACTCCATGGACAACGTTCCTCCAGGCCTTCCTGTCCTCTACCATCTTCTGGAGACCATTTAAGCTCACGCCTATTGCTTCAGTGACTCCATCCATCCACCCCATTCTCTGTCATCCCCGTGTTACTAACTTAATAATTGCAGTGATTTACTTAAGAATTGTAGCAAGAAAAGTTGTAAAATGGGGGCAAAGCTCACTTAACAACTGTCTTGCTTAGCAATGGAAATTTTGGACTCAATTTTGGTTTTAAGTCGAGGACGATCTGTAACTGGATCTTCTGACAGGCCTTTAAAAACTGGTTATAACTTGAAACATGAGGAATATTCCTGTAACGTATGCTACAATAAGCAGGCATTCGTGCCATGTAGCATTTCCCCCCCTACTAATTCTCATTCAATGTTTTTCTTTAATTAAAAAATAGATTTTGTGTTAAAATGGTCTCCTTGATGAGAACATTATAATGAAATTCTCATGTGTGACAGGTGACATCCCTGCATTCCTTTAATTGTAAATGTGACTGAAAAAAAATCTGTATAAATGTCCAGCACATACTCCAAGCATCTCTCCAAGGCCATCTTTGCTTCCCACACTTCTTTTATTGATAGTGGAATTCAAGACTTCCCTTCGACCGGTGAGAGCGCACAGGGTCGGCCTCCTCTGGGTCCCGTCATCGAAACAATGCCATCTGGCGGGTCCTAAGGGGAGGGCCTTCTCTGTTGTGGCGCCCACTCTCTGGAACCAACTGCCCCCTGAAGTCCGCGTTTCCCCCACTCTCCCGGCCTTCCGGAAGAATTTAAAAACTTATCTATGCCGGCAGGCCTGGGGATGACTGTGATTGTGTGTGTATGATGAATGTGTTTGGGGGGTCTTTTTAAATGTTTTGTAGATTTGGTTTTAGACGGGACTTCTCAAATTGGGCATTTTATAGACTGGAAAAATGGGCAGATGGGAATGTTTCAAACTTGTCAACTAAGACACGTGGACTTCAATTCCCAGAATTCCCCAGCCAAAAGGGGGAACTCCACATATCTTCAAGTTGCCAAGTTTGAACAATGCTGCATTAAACTGATGGATAAGTACATCAGAAAACTACTGTAGCACTAACACTCTCAGTTACTTTCACCAATAAGGTAAGTTTAAAAACAAAATTGAGGGACATCTGAAACAAATCCTTGGAGCAGATTTGGGGCCAGCATATTGCCTTCTATATCTGAAGATAAAAGAACTTGTTCTTTCCACATTCTGAAGTGATTTAAAGCCAAAGGCTCATGAACACCTCCTGTTTTTGTCCCCTGAGATTTAGAAGAAAAGCAACTACTTTAAGCACATGTACTGGGAGCGAAGGATTATGCAAATCCTTCTGAATAAACACACTACACTTATGTGCATTGCATGCAAATGTAGTGTGCTCGTATACAAAAATGTAATTACCCCAATACATTTCTAGGATGGCTATCCAGATAGGAAAAGTTGATTAGTGAGTAGTTGGAGTAAGCACAAACCATATATAAAGGTCTCTGTGTGTGTTTGAAATATTTTTGGCTATTGCTTTCAAAGAACTGAAGAGAAAATTTGATACAGAAACCAGTGTGATGTGGGAGTTTGCAGAATAGAAAATTGGAGTTGTGAAGAGAACTTTTCTATTGACAGGCCATAGAATTACAAATGAAGGAAAGAATTTTACAGATGGGCAGTTTCCATTAATTTTCAACGAATTGACTAAGAGAGAATGCAGGGGACTAGTTCTATTCGACATCCAGGACAGATAGAAGTGTTATAGTAACGGGAGAGTGATGGCAGATTTATTAACGGATGGATATTGCTGTATACTTCAACTAATATCAGATCTTTTTTCTTTCTTCCCTCAGCAGTATTAACAGGATCTCTTCCTTTTTTTTCTTACTAATGTCCATAGTAAACTTTAGAAATAATAGGTAAAGTAAAAAAGTGAAGTGCCAGTGCTAATTAAGCCAGAAATAACTTTCTTTTTCCCCTGATGCATCTCTTGAAACTCCACATTCATGATAATTACTTATCTGTGAATGAATATGTGTTCAACGTAAACAACTTGTGTGTACTTATAGAATCATAGAATTGATAGTGACACCAAAATGTTTTAAAAAACAGCTGGTCAATATGGTTCGTGTCTCTGTTATTTTAGCCTGCTCTCTCTTTTGCTCCGTTTTCCTCTTGATCTTTATGTCATTCTGGGAAGTTTTGAATAATATTTTCAAAAGGATAATTTTCAAGGAGGCTTATTCAGATTTTCATCCTTTTTCAGATAATTAAAAATGGGATATTATTAACCCCTGATGTTAGCCATTATTTGAAGGCTAGCAGAAAAAAAATGATGAGGGGCAGTTGCCATTCCCTTAAACAAAGTTTCTTCCCTTCTACCAAATTTTTCTTCTTCCTGATTCAAGCTCAGATTGATCAGGTCCAAACTGAAACACGTTCAATATTAACTAGATAATAGTAGCAGCCATATAAAAGGCTAAGGGTTTATGTTTTTTTAAAGAGATGGCCTTAAGTTTCATTGATAAGTAATTTGATTTGATGGAATTCAGGAATAAGTTATTTTTCTCTAAATTGGAACCTCTATCTACTCCTGATTAATTTTGTGACATCCCCACAAGGGGACAAGGAAATTTGGGGACAGGAATGGAAGTAAAAGATGTTACTTCACTGCAGTAGAACTTTAAATGATCAGCCAGAGGCAATTGCTACATCTTTTCCTCTTTTGTCTTTTAAGTATTTTTTTTTAAAAAGATCCAAATTCCAGTTTGGAAATTAAAAATGTCTGGTCTATCCTAAGTAAATACTTAGGAACAAATACAACAATCTGGGACATCTGCAGGACAGTAAAAAAGCCACGTTCATAGCTGTGATGGACTAATGTTCGGTCCTCTTTTTTATATGTATCACATGAGTAATGTGTGTTATAAGGGGGCAGGGTTTCAATTGTGGGTTTGCACCTTGACCTCTATGACCCACTAACCCAGTGGTTCTCAACCTTTCTCAGGTTGAGACCCCACTGGCCCTGCCCATGCGCGCCGCGACCCCGACCCGGGTGCGCATGTGTGCGCACGTGTGCACACACGCGCGCGCCGGAAAAAAAAATTAATTTTTTTAAAAAAAAATCAAAAAAACAAAACAAAATGGCGGCTGCGATGGGCGGATCTGTGCATGCGCGGATCGGCCCATCACGCGTGCTGCGCATGCGCGGATCCGCCCATCGTAGCCGCCATTTTGTTTTTTGTTTTTTTTGTTTTTTTTGTTTTTTTTATTAATTTTTTTTATTTTTATTTTATTTTTTTTCTGGCATGACGGGCAGATCTGCGCATGCGCAGCGCACGCGCCAAAAAAAATAATAAAAAAAAATAAAAAAAATAATTAAAAAAATGGCGGCCCGCAGTGTCCGGCGACCCCCACGAAATCGTCGTGCGACCCCAAATGGGGTCGCGACCCCAAGGTTGAGAACCGCTGCACTAACCCCTTGCCCCCATGTATGCCATTGGCTGCAGTGTCAAATAGAATCAGATCAAGAACAAAATCCTAGATTCCAAGGATGGCTTTCTTGTGGTAAAATAAAATCACAATATCCGGAAAGCTTGCACGTGTTTCATTCTCTTCCATCTTATACTAAGGAAAATCAAGACAGGGATATTTTCTTTTTCTTCACGATTCCCTCTTTCTCAGAACATACAGTAGTGGCCAAAATTGTGGAAACCTTTTGGGAAAAATGTACAGTAGAAATGCCACCTTTGGTTAAGTTTCCACCAATGTTTCTTCTAATTTCTTTATAACTGTAGTCTTGTTCACTTAATAATACTATGTTACATTGCTTTCTGGGCAACCAGTCAACTCTTTGCACCATGACTTTAATTGTATTACGTTTTACAAGCTCACTAAATGAAAGAACACAAAAAACCCCAACCAACTTGATAGCGACCACATAACACACTGACAAATGTCCTCCTCTCAGCTTCAATACATGACATCAATAACTGAATCCTACTGTGATCTGATTGGCTCATTGCCAAAACAAGATGACACCTGATTGGCTCTCTAAACACTCATACTCATTGGCTACAATCAGATGAAGGAAAGCTACCTGATATCAACCTGAGCAAGTTGTGCTTCCTTTTTCTGGTTATTTGGCTATAACGTTTCATAGAATACAGTACAGATAATTGAACAAACTTTGTTGCATTACATTCTTGATTAAATTATCTTTCCTTTGAAATATAATTGTGGTGTTAGCCATCAGACCTCAAAAATACACTTTTCCCAAAAGGTTTCCACAATTTTGGCCACTACTGTAGTAGTCTTTGGTCAGAGCCACCATCACCCCCTTTAATGGCTCACTCCTTCTACATTCTTTCATACTTGCGCAGAATTGTGCCATTTTCTTCCCACTGAAATATTCCACCTCTTGTGCTGATGCATGCTGGCTTCTGTTCCTATTGTGGAGGCACAGTGGGCTTGTTTACAGCTCTTTCCTTTTTCTTACATTTTTATAGTAGGCTATTTTCGGAGGTGATCTTCTTTCTACCGAGTTAGCATTTAATAAAGTGGTTTTTTTTAATTTCATGGTCTTCCTCCTCTATCTGCTGTGGTCAGCTAGACAGCACATGTTTCTATTACAGTATTTTATTTATTTGATCAGCAGATCAGTTTTAGGCCTTGCCACATTGATTTATGCCTTTTCCAAGTCAATGACCCCATCCTTCTCTTTTTGCCTCCCTCAGTCAATGTTCAGGCCAGGGGTAGGCAACCTTGGCTCTTTTATGACTCGTGGACTTCCCAGAATTCCTGAGCCAGCATGGCTCAGCTTGGAAACCTCTCCCTTTCCCCTCAGCATGGCTGGCTCAGGAATTCTGGGAGTTGAAGTCCATGAGTCATAAAAGAGCCAAGGTTGCCTACCCTTGGTTTAGGCTGATCTAGAGGCTTCTAGCTCATAGCCATCCACTTTCTAAAATATTCGTTATTTTTGTCAATATATGTATATTGCGAAATAAAAATAATTTTTATTTAAAATTATTCTAAAGTGCTATTTGTGGAGGAAGTGAAATGAAACAATTTAAAATTAAGCCTATCAGTCTGTTTTGATTAATTAAATAGCTGGCCTTTAACTGATTCATTAGGCATCTGGAAAAATTGTCCAAGTTGCTAGGATTGTTAAGATTTTGAGAATGTTTAAATAATTATGAAACATACAGAATTTATTATGAAGAGGGAGATAGTTTTAAGCAAATTATGTGAATTAAGGCTTGACTAATAGATTTTATTCATACTTCTTAATGCAAAAGGCATGTTTTTTTAAATGTTTGTCCAGCATGGTTGCCAAGGGTACCTTGTAGAAGGAAAAGTCTTCATCAGGGTCCAGTCCAAGCCGGGAATAAACAACATGGCGACTGCTTTAGAAAGAAGGTTGCAGTTTATTGAAGAGGAAAGCCAGACAGAAAGATGGCTCTGGAAGAAAAGAGAAAGAGAGCACATGTAGGGAGTGGGTTTTTATACCTTCTGGGGCTCTTGTGGTTGTTTCCTGTTTGAGGCTTTGTATTTCCTGTGTCATGTACTTTGACACAAGTGTGCCCCTTTGGCATCTGTGGGTTAATCCTATTATGTCCTGTCTTAGAGTTTGGGTGGGGTATGTATATTTTAGGTGTCTTTGTCTTTCTAAGCTTCTAGCTGGAGGGCTCCAACTTCCTGAATGGATTATTACATCTGCATTTCTACAGAGCTGGTTTATGCTTGGGGGACAGAGACTTGGGGTTCTTAAGAAAAACTGGACATACTTTTCTGCCTCTTTAAGATCCTTTTAGGAAATATAATATTCTGCCCTTTTAATATTTCCTTCTCTGGGGGGGGGAGCTGACTTCCTACAACTTCTTTTGTAGGCAGCTAATAGTGCACAATGAACCAAGAGTTTTGATTTTAAACCAGCTTGATGCAGAGAAAGGGGGACTGGCTCAGGGTCACTAATCACTACATCACACTGGCTTTCTGGAGTGGAAGAGACAAATGACTCTTAATCATCATTTGCAGCTGGCAATGAGGTGCAAAGCCATCTTTACAGTCTGATGTAAACAACTTGTGTGTCCATGTCTAGTTCTAAGATTTTCAAATTTTACTTTCCTACTAAGAAATAGCCTAATTTCTCTCATTTCAATTGGTATGCTTTTGCTATAACATTTGTTTCTACATTCCTTTCTAATCTGACACTAATTTGGCATCTGATACTCTTGCTTCTGTGGAACAGAAAAGTACTAACTTCCTTTCCTTTTAAAATGGCCTTTGTTCTGTTCTGTGCATTGGTAAGGCATTGAGACGAGGCAGAGTAACAACAGTTGCTTCTTTATTGAATCTCCAACAGAACCAAAACAAAATGGCACAGATCCCTTTTATATCCCTTTGCAGGGACAGCATCAGCTAATCAATGCAATGTATTTCTCCTGCCTTGCGCATGTGCAATAGGCTGGAGACAGCCTATCTAGCCCGGACAACCATGTGGTCTGCTCGGGTCTCTCTACAGCTTCCTAAACCTGCTCTGTCAATCACAGGTCCAGTATATAACAGCATTCATTTAGCTTTTAATAAGTACTTTCTAACACTGTTCAAAACCTGAATATATAGCAGGAGCATATGCACAGAAGAGATCAGAAAAGTTAACATGGTGGCCATAAATATGGGATCCCCTCACAAAAGAGGAGCAATGTGTTTTACAGGACTGTGGCTGCCACACTGACTTTTTTTTGACACAACTTCCACTCTGCACATATCCTAGTGGTCAATATTTATCATTGTGAATTTGCTGGATTAAATAATTCAATTATAAATAATGGGTTTTTAAAAATGGTCATAGAAGGGAATTTACACTCATTTTAGCCAAACCAGGAGTGGGTGATTCATAATTCATGAGATGGATGGGCTTGTTGCCTGGAATTTTAGCCTTCATTATTAGCATTTTAAAAGACAATATTAGCATTTTTAAAATGGCAGTATAGAGCTCTTTAATTTTAGGAAAACATGTTTTTTTCCTTCTTAGCTATTTATTTTCATATGGAAGTACTTGCCTTTTCAGCCATAAGCAGCAGAGAGTGTATTCTGAAAGACCCTAAATATACTTGCAGGTTTTAAGAAAAATATGAACCCAGCTGGGAAAGAATAATACAACCCATCAGTTTGCCACTTGTGCAATCTTATCTAGAATCAATATTTTCCTTTGTTCAAGTCTCACATGTAATCAATGTCATTTATTGTTTGATCACTTGTGATACATCACTTTCTGATGTATCGCATACACTCCATGTATGAATCATTTGTTTCTATATCCTTTTAAAAAACAAAACCCTCCTTAATAAATGCTTTTTGCTTTGTCTGAATTACTAGGTGATTTGTCCTTTTCGGTGAGCAGAAAGAAGCCCCTTTGCAAAGATAAAATTGTCTCTCTCAAATTCAGGGATCCTTATCAGCTGCCAAACTCAGGGTGTCTGACTTTCAAGGCAACAAACTTGTTTTGCTAAAAACAAAAGGGGAGGACAAACCCAAGCCCAGTCAGCCATTAAAATGGTCAATGGAATGTCAAGCCACATTCAAAAAGCTCAAACGCCTGTTTGCGGCCGAACCAGTTCTAAAGCACCCCAATCCGAGCAAGCCATTTGTCATACAAGCATATGCAAGTGATGTTGCTGTGGAAGTGGTGTACTGCAGGAAAATGAAAGTGGGCGGCTACAACTCTGCGCTTACATCTCCCAAAAACTGTCTGAAACTGAGCAAAGATGGGCAGTGTGGGAGAAAGAGGCTTACGTAGTAAGATGGGCACACCTTTCCTAGCAGCACTTCCTAGAAAGGGAGTATCAGTGTTGACTGATCACAAAAATCTGGAGGCCCTGAAAACCCCTTGTAAGCTCTCCCCTAAATAAGCGAGGTGGGTACACTATTTTAATCATTTTGACTTCATGTTGTGCTACCTCCCAGGTGGAATTTCCTAGCTGATACACTATCGTGCATGTCGCAGAACAACTGTCTCAAAGCTGAAATAATTAAACCACCACTCCCATCAGCTGAGGCTCAAGTAACTACCTGATGAAAACTACAGACCAAAAGAAAGCCCCCCCATAGAGGATGAGGTGGCAGCCACCCTTAAAGTGGCACTAACAGATGATAAGTGGTTCCAAACTCGCAATAATGTCTGCTCAATTCAAGATGGACCGGCCTTGGTCAGAACGAAGCTATATGTTGCAGTCAGTCAGAGACTAAAAATCCTGAGACATTTTGGCTTTGTGAAGATGTTATACCTAGTAAAAAGTCAAGTTTGGTGGCCATCTCTCAAAAAAAGGCATTGAAAGCTGTGTGTCCAGTTGCCCTATGTGCCTCAGCTAAGCGGCAGCAAGGGAAAACACCAGGGCTCCTTCAGACAGTGGCCGAGCCATCAGCACCTTGGACAGAGATCTCTATGGACTTTATTGTGGAACCTCCTGAAAGCACGGGAAATACTGTCATTTGGGTAATAACTGATTTGTTTTCCAAACAGGTGCATTTTATCCTATGGCAGAAAATTCCATCTGCATGGGGGCTCACCAAATTATTCCTGCATCACATTTACAGGTTGCATGATGCACCCCAACACATTATTTCAGACTGGGGGGTACAATTCTCCTCCTAGTTCTGGAGAGACTTTTTGGACTTGCTTGGTACCGACCCAAGGACTCAGCTCCAATCATCATCCATAAATGAATGGAGGCTGTGAACAAGCAAATTCAGTGCTGGAGCAATACCTATAGGTTCTCCTGCTTGAGAAGGGGGCTGGACCAGAAGACCCCCAAGATCCTTTCCAGCTCTATTCTATTCAGTTGACCTATCAGCATCTACATTGAGCTTTTAGTATGACTGATTAAATTACTTTTTAGATTGCACACATTCCAAATAAATTTCTGGATCCATTTGCCCAGATTAAGAGGTATGTGTCTGCAAGCTACTATTCTCATAACCCTACCCTAACAGAGGGGCTATAAAACTGACTTGTGCAATGGTTAGAGCTTTATGTTCTGTTTCATCATCCTGGAGCTACCTAGGATAATGGACAGATAAAAATGGCTGGCAAATATCTGGTAACCATACTACTGAGTAAACACTTTAGATTATATTTGGTATTGACTTACCTATAATAAATGTGAACACTAGCATGAGAAGATGACTCTAAATATTTCCTGCCATCTTTGTAACTACGGACCTGGGAACCTGGGGACACAAATTCCACATTATTTTATAATCGAATGTACTTTTTTGTGCTGTGATTTTTTGCAGTGCAAATATTAATGAAGCAACTTCATGTAAAGGCACTTAGCAGGTGTTGGTATTGATTTTAAGGAATATAAATCTACTTAATATCCAAAGAGAATAGTTTTAAAATTCTAGAAATCTCCAAAAAGATGAGTAGAGTAAAAAGCATTTACAACAAAGCAGATGCAGGGCCAAATTACATGAATTATAAATATATTATTTACAGAGTGCTTATTTGTTTTTAAACTGGAATCAGGTTTGCAGATATGTCGAGTGATGGTACAAAAGTAACTCTCCCCTCCTGCAATTTTGATGAAAATTATCCCTCTTGGGTGCTACTTTACAGATTTCAGCATGCAAGAAAGAACATGTAATATTCAAACTTGAAAACAGCATGAAAATCAGTCTGCAGAATATTTTTCTGCCAAAATGACATGTTAAAATTTCTCTATAATTGTCTGATTTGTTGCATCCTCTGGAACTGTATTAAATATAAATATAATTTTTTATTGCATAAAAATACATCCTCTGCCATTGAGTTGTATATAATATGTATGCCTTGACATGTATGTGTATGTGTATATTTACACTTGCACAGATAATTAAAACACATTATACAATTACATTTTTATTGTTATTTTACTATTGTTATGCTAATATTTTATCTATACATTCCGGACAAATGGCTGTCCTGTCTCTTCTTGAAAACTTCCAGTGATGGAGCACCCACAACTTCTGGAGGCATTTAGTATGCATATATTCTCTTTAAATAAACAAACTGAACAGACTTCAGTAACCTCTACCCATCTATTTCTGCTCCATCTTGGTTTGCAGGTGACTATTCTTTGTTATATTGTTATATATTATATATTTTCCTTATACTTTTCTAGTTTAAATGTCTTCTTTCTTGTAGGGATGAACAAAATGGAAAAAGAGTAAAGGAAAGACAGGTAATTTGGCATTTGTTGTTGTTAATTGCGAAGTCATGTCCGACCCATCGTGACCCCACGGACATTCCTTCAGACCTTCCTGTCCTCTACCATCTTCTGGAGTCCATTTAAGCTCACGCTGATCCCATCCAGCTACCTCATTCTCTATCGTCCCATTCTTCTATTGCCCTCAATCTCACTGAATTTTTTGACCCTCACAAAAGGGGGATTTGGGGAAATCTAACAAAAGATTTACTCTATTTTTTTCTGTTGCAACTGATTAAAGGTTAAGTTGTAAGAGAATCCAACAAAAACACATATCTCTCTCTATTTCCTTTCTGACTTTTCAGATGAGTGGGCAGTCTGTGGCATTAGCTACAAATTTGGGGTGGAAAGAATGAGTTACAAAATATCCCTCTTCATCACTTCCTTTTTTTTTTAATGGCATAGATTCCTATCCCTGGTCCATATAAAATCTGACTCAGCGTTTTGGTTTTAAAATGCTGTAGGGTGGCAGGAACTATAGTAACAACATGAAACGGTGGCAGAGTTTGCTTGAGAAGCCTATTCCTATAGGAAGAAATTTTATTGTTTTTTTAAATGCTCAAGACACACTGTGGTGTTAGGGTAGTCAAACATCCAAAGACAAAACATATATACATAATTCAGTAATACATCTAATATTCCCTCTCTTTTTCCCTTAAGTAACATAATTTATTTAAAATACTCCAATTCTAGCTTAAATTTATTCAACCTGTACCTGTTTTTAAAGCTTTAAAAATTTACACTATCATAATCAAATTAACTTTAAGTACAAACATTATCAATTCAGGTATCCCTTCCAAATATATTCTAGTTTCTTGATTTTATCATAAATCTTATTTAATTCTTCTTCCACTAATATCCCTTAATTAAAATAACATATTAATATCCTATACATATCTAGTCCATCAATTAATCAATCTCTTTAAACTGACAGAAAAAAATCAGACCTTAAATCATTTCAATCTATTAAACAAAATTCAAATTACATCCAGTTAATTGTCATAACTAATAAGATCCGTGTTACCAAACAATCAAATCATCTTATTAGATTAACTCAACATTACATAATAATTTTCTTACAAGTAACCCTATCATCCTAAAAAGAGAACACACTCTTAATCCAGTTAATATATACTGCTCAAAAAAAATAAAGGGAACACAAACATATAGGATCCTATATGTTTGTGTTCCCTTTATTTTTTTGAGCAGTATATATTCCATTAATCACCCCTTTTTCTCTTACTTCTAACTAACAATCTTAATCCTAAAATCAACCCATAATTCTAGATTACCTTTAACCTATTTCCTAACAATATCTCCTTTTTTAGCTAAAATATTGATCTATCCTAGACCTATCTAATCCATCAATCAATCTCTTTAAGCTGACAAGATAACATCAAACCTTAAATTATTTCAATTCATTGAGCATCAAGCAAATAAATAATCTTATTAGAGATAATAATTTTCATATAGATAAACTTTGGGTATTTTCCATTAATTGCCTGTTTCCCTTACATCTAACTCATAATCTTAGTCATTAAATCAGTTCATAATTCTAGGTTGCCTTTAGTCCATTACATAAAAATTTAACTTTCACTTTTTTCAGTCTTATTCTTGGTTTCTTCTTATGCCAAGTAGGTTTCCATAGCAGAGCTTCTCTTTCAAATTGATAAGTCTCTCTTTATTGCTTGTAGTGTCATTTGGATCACTGAGAGCCATCTTGGCCTCTGCATTGGTCCTCTGACTCTCTTAACCATAAAGTCTCATTGCTTTAACATTTCAAGTCTCAGTCTTTGCTTTTTCTGGTCCTCAGCACCATAAATGACTTGCTTATAAGGCAAAATAAGTTTCTCTTTATTCTCAGTCAAGTCCTCTTCTTGTGTAATCTGTTTTATAGAAGAATCAGGTGTAGTCTGAAAGTTAATTTTGAAGTTTGAAGGAGAGATTCTGGCTCTTAATTCTATAGTAAACTCTTTCATTGTAGCACATATTTCTTCTTTAGCCTCATAGATCTTTTCCAGAATAAGTTTACAATTTAAATGTGAGCGCAACTCCATTTTAAAAATTATTCAGCTGCATCAAATTATCTTTCTCTTGAAGAACAGTTTAAAGGTCAAAACCATCTCCTATCCAGATAAACAACAAATACAATATTAGCTTTTAACCAGTAGATGTCCTCAGTAAGCTAAGAAATCTTTTTCAAAAGTCATTTTTTCTTTTCCCTTTTTTCTATTTTTCCAGGAAAAGGTGTAGGAAGAAATACTAAAAACAAAAGCATCATAGATTGATAGTAGAATTCTTAGGAAAAAACTTTTTTCCAGTACCCCAAAACTTATATAAAGAAAAAATGCAGTCTTTGAAGTTTTGTTCTATTCTTTTGTTCACCTTTCTTCCCAAATATAGAAGCTGCCTTTCCAAGCCAGGGAAATAGTTCCAACAGGGCTCTTACATGCAAAAAGAAGCAAAAAGGCATAAAGAGAGGAGGAAAAAAAAGATCTCACCCGGATTCACCACGGTGTGTTTTCAAGCTTAGCTGTTCTTTGACTTGTGGTTACTAGCGGAGAAGCCTATTCCTGATGCTCTCTCCTTTAGCATCAGAAACCATATCTTAGTACTTAAAAGATGTGAGCCTGCTTGATTTTACTCCCTTCACTTGTTTTTTTCCTGTTCAGCTCTTTTCCTGAACGAAGGGCATGATTTCGAATTTTTGGTTGTCAGATGAGCCTCAACAGAGACACTATAGTATAGGTATAATTATGTTTTCATTTTCTTTGAAAGAAAGTTAACATTCCTATCCTGAGTTGCTTGTTTCCCCTTTACTTTCCAAAAAGCATTCCTGTGCCATTTTCCAAACATGGGCTGAATCTGCCGGCCTGTGGGCCGGTTTCATCATACCGGAGCTGCGCCCACCCCATTGCCGGCAATGGCAAAAAAGCTCCGATACGTCGTGCGACGTCACATGATGTCGCGAGTTTGACATGTCTGGGCTAAAGGGAATAGCATTGTATTTGGATGAAGTACCTTCAGGAAAACCTTCCTCTGAGCTTTTCTTGGGTATCACGTCTTTAAGCGTGCCTGGCTGAGGAATTCTGGGAGCTGAAGTCCACAAGTCATAAAAGGGCCAAGTTAGAAGATCCCTGCTTTAAGGTGTTCCTAACACATTAGTATTTGAAGCCCTTTTTGGAGGCTAGATTGAAGCACCACGCAGTGCCAATATTGATCAAGTTAATGTTTTTGTCTTAATCTTTTGTCCTAATTCTACTAAAACTTTCATTTTGATTCTTTTGCCAAAAAGATGTACTTACTATTTCAAATAAAAGTGTTATGTAATGAATGTAGGTTTTTTCATCTGTTTTACACTTCTGCAAGTAAGGAGATGAATGATCATTTTCAGTACATCCTAGATCACAGGTGTCAAACTCGCCACATCACATGACATGTGGCGACATATGATGACTCTTTTTGCATTTCTGGGAATGGGGTGGATGTGGCTTCAGTATGATGAAACTGTCCTGTGGGCTGGCAGTTTGACACCCCTGTCTTAGATTATCTACTCCTTGTCAACGCTGCTAACATTGGATGTTCTTACTTTGACAACATATGGAGATGCAGCCTTTTTCTTTCTTATGCTTTACTCTTAGAATTAGATGATGCTGGGAGAGGAGGAGGAATGTTAACATAACAATATTGTAATAGTGTGTGAATTCAGAGCTTTTGAAATAAGAGATGATAAGGAATGGCGGATTGGAGAAGAGGATAGAAAGCCTGCATTTCAAACTAATTGGAGAATGTGATTTATGACTGTTAACTAGAGGAGGGAATTGTGTTGGATACTGTGTGCTAAGGGGAAGGGAATACAGATTTTGGCTTTGACTATCTAATCGCCGAAGCTATGCTGCTTGAATAAACATTCTTTAAGGTAAACAATTCCTCAATGTTCTTTGAAGAGTTTCATCTGTCGGGACCAGGACATTTCTTGCATTTGACAGCTAGGGATGTCCTGAACCTTTCATGATATCAATCAGATAGAATGTAATTGCTTTATTGGTCTGCTTAGCTCAGAAATTTTACCTTGAGGACTGTGGATGGACACCCATGTTTAAGTCGTTCAGTTATGCACATACAATAATTGTGATATCAACCTTAAATACCTTGTATGTAAATGAAATTCTGGGTTCACAATTCTGCTCATCAGCGTGAACTCAAAAAGTTTTTTTTTCAAATCCAACAAAAACTCAACAAAAACAAATCTTATATATAAATCTTGTTGTTGTTGTTATTATTATTATTATTATTATTATTATTATTATTACTATTATTACCTCTAAGGTCTCTTCCAGCTCTATTCTTATTGATTGATTGATTGGTTGATTGATTGATTGATTGAAGATATGGCTTAATTTTTTTTATAACATGTGACAGCTCAGCATTAAAGATGCTGAGCTTGTCAGCTGGAAACTGAACTGATTGATGCTGCACAATGGGATGAGCTTCTGATACTTGCCCCAGCTCCTGCCTACCATGCAGTTTGAAAGCATGCTAAATAAATTCCTCTTCTGTGGGAAGGTAACAGTGTACCGTGTGCCTCAGAATATAGTCACGTTGGGCACACATGACCTGTTCTGGACCAGTTATGTAATCATCTGATCACAGTATATACTTGAGAATCGTGTTATTGTGTTTAGTATTTATAAAGTAATGATGTATTATTGAATGAACTGTATGTTAGAATGTTTGGCATTTATAGGGTTAAACGCTGTTTCCTTAAGAGATGGCTTATGGGTAATGTAGTCTTAGCTGTTAGTTAATGCTATGTGGGAGGAGTTGCAAAGTTTATGACTGTACTTCCTGGCTTTGTGCCTAGTTTTCACTCTCATTCTCTTCCATGTGTTGGAAGCTTTGTTCTGCAAATATGTGACTTGTATACAGGATGACAAAGAACCATTAACTTTTTACCTAATGAAATAGACTCAGATTACCACATGTATTCTGGAAGAATTTCAGCTGTAAACCGTGAGTTACTGATTGAAAATACCTGCGAATTAAAGTAATCTTATTTGGTCTGTTCATTTGAGTAAATACTGACTGTCTCATGTGGAGAAGGAAGCATTCAGTCTGCGTGGGCAGGAAATGACCACCCAAATGTTTTCAGACAATGCTGGCTCTCTTGGCTAAGAAATGGAGGTGAGCACCATCCCCTAGAGTTGGACATGAATGAACAGGTGAAATCATTATCTTTACCTTTATAACATGCAACATACCTAGAAAATTTTAACACTATTAAAATTCAGAAAACACGGAATCAGAGAAATTGTAGAACATTGGATTATTTGCCGTTTATATTTATATTGACTTCCTTAGATCACTGAATTAGCTTTCTGCAGAAGTTTTCTGATGTATTGCATAAAAACATTTCCCATTTCTGAAGAGGGAAGAACTGCTACGGAAAACTCAAAGTTATAGTATCTAGGGACACCTGTTTTCATATATAAAAATGTATTTACATTCCACTTATCTCTATTTGCACAATGTAGGTCCCCATAGCTAATGAAGATGACTTGCTGCTAGGTTTTTTAACTGACATGGTTCATTTCTCTTTTTCTCTTCATTGTTGCTAGGATATAAATAAATGACAAGGCTACCATAAACATTGCATAATCCGGAGGCAGTGCTAGCAGAAAAATATCCTATGTTGCAAATTATTCATTTTTTTACTTAGAGAAGAACATTTGTTTCATTTAAATCAAGCACTGCTCATTCTAGTTTAGAGAGAAACAATTTACTGTCGGCTTCCGCTCCATATCTATATCAAAGATGGGCAATTTTTCAGTTGTTAGGGCCCCCATGTCTTCGAGATGATGAAAGGGCAGAATTGGCAAGGTTCAGAAGATGACTTTTCCCCCCACGTGATTCCTCTGTGATTTTGCTTTCTGATTTTTCTCCATGTTATTGGTAATATAAATGGAGAATTTTCTCATGTGTTAAACTTATTGTTTCCAACTTGTGAACCACGGGCGGCAGCCCTGGACAACTACTGATGCAGCAACACAAGATAATAAATATTTGACATTATTATGTGGTTTATATTAGATGATAAGATAACCTTTATTGTCATTTTTTTTTACTGTGGGCACAATGGCACACATCAAAAAAGAAATTTAGTTGCCCGCTCTCAAAGTGAAACACATACATGACACACACCTAAACATTCTATGAACATATGTACAGACCCACATCCCTACATATACGTAGCAAATATATATTAAATACTGTCCATCTTGAATATATAATGGAAAGAGGAAGCTTGAGAATTCACAAGGTTAATGCTGTATGGGATGAAACTATGGCTGAATCTGAATGTTCTGGTACGGATACCACGGAGCCCCCCCTCCCAGAAGGTAACAAGGAAAACAGGTTGTGAAGAGGATGTATAGTGTCCCAGATAATTTTATGGACCCTGCTCAAGCAACGCTTCTGTGCTATGTCCTGGATGGCAGGGAGGGAACTGCCAATTATCTTTTCGGCCATTCTCACCACTCTCTGCACCACTTTCCTGTTTGAAGCTGTTAATTATATTATATACTTTATATACAGCCCAAGATAATTCCTCTTCACTCAATGTGGCCCAGGCAAGCCAAAAGATTAGATGCCCACGCTTTGCCCTACAGTTTTCATATATTTCCCAAAATGAAAGGAAACCATAGTTCTAATTTCTAGAAAATTTGGCTCTAAATCAAAAGACATCACAAAATTTATTGTCTGCAAATATACCAATGTAAAATCCATTCCTGAAACCTGAAAGGTTCTCATTAGATAAGCAGATATATTAGTGATTTCAACTGTATTAATAAGAATCTGAATTCAAATAATAATACTTTGCCCTTTTTCTATGCTTGTAGATGGATAGAAAACTATATCGTATACTTCCTACACCTAAACTTTTAATGAACGCCTTGAAAAAAGTAAACTAAAAGAAAAGTAAGCTACTATATTAGAAAAGCTCTAATATTCTTTATTTGTTGAAGAGATGAATGGCCAACTAAACCACTACTATAACTACTCATGTTTCTGAAACATTAGTTATTTTAGTATTTTCACCAGCAGTATGTGTAAAAAATGTACTAATCTCTTTAATGCATATGTTTTCTGAATTTCGTCTTATGATTTTAAAAAAACTAACAGACTTAGAAACAGGTAAACTGACAAGGGTTTCTTGATGGATGCTTTGGGATTATTCAATAACTTGTAAAAGAAAATATTGCTGATTAGAAGTTTGTTTTGACATGCAAAACTGGCTGCATCTAAGAATATTTCTCATTATGCCTAAATATTTATCTTGAGTACCTGCAGTTTCAAGGAGAACCTGTACCCTCAGTCACCCTCTTAGCATCAGCTACTTAACAACAGCAATGTGTGACCACTAGTCATAATCTGACATTTCCTACACATCCCAGGGTAACTCCCAAGTTAAATTCAAAGGCTATTTCCATACAAAGTTGAACACTTTTTCTCCTTATAAAATTAAATACTGAATCCTGGAATTGGAAACGGGCATAGAAATACTCTGGATACAATTTGAACCCTCACATGGAGATCAAAGTGACACCAACAAATGTAGACATTCTTAACATGGTCTGCCTCTTTGTGCAGAAAGACATAGTATTTGTTTCTTAAAATGAGCTTTACAACAAAAACATAGACCCATAGAATGTAGCTACTATTCCATTTCCTCTTGGAAAATATAAGAATTCCATTTCTGAAGAAAAACCTTATTTCAACTGTTTACAGCTATGTTTCAAAGCAGATGTTACATAGCAATTGTTCTAGTGTGATCAGAGTTTAAACAAAAATACATATATTACAAAATAAATACATGGATTTCTTTGGCTTTACTTCTATGAACTTCTATGGACTAGATAATGTGAGGCTTTGAAATGATGGCTAAATTTAAAAGATGTAATTAAGAACCCATAAAGAGGTTCTGCCACTAAATGCAGTCTTTTCCTTTAAAAAAACCTGTAAGGTAACAAGAAGGCAATACTGCAATAGTTTTGCTGTACATTTTTTTTAATAGATATATGGAAGAAAAATGGGAAGGCAACCAACCCCGACAACATCCCAGTTGAAGGGTAGAAAATCCTCAGTGACCAAGGTGCCAAGATTCTTGCTGTCCTCTTTAACCAAATCATTGAGAATGGTGCAGCCCCAGCAGTCTGGGCAATCAGTATCATGGTGCCAATTTGAAAGGGCAAGGATGATGTGTCTGAATGCTTGAACTATCAGCTGATCCGGCTCCTGTGTCATACCATGAAAATATTTGAATGGGTTATTGAAACCAGACTCCACAAGATTGTCTCCATCATTCCAAACCAATGTGGCTTTGTGAAAGGGAACGATGGACGCCATCCCCACTGCTCGGTTGCTTTTGGAGAAGAACCCCAAGAAGACCAAGCCTGTCTACATGGCATTCCTTGATCTGGAAAAGGCCTTTGACTGCATCCCACACAAACCCATTTGGCACACCCTATGATCCCACAATGTCACAGAAACCTACGTCCAGTGGATTCAACTATTGTACCATGGTGTCACTAGCATGGTCTGATGTGTAATGGGAACATCACACTCCCTTCATCATCAACATTGGAATACATCAAGGATTGGCACTTTCCTCTCTACTATTTGTCTTTTGCATGGACACTGTGATGCTTAACTTCCAGTCCCCCCATCCATGGTCACTTCTCTATGCCGATGACATCTTCTTGGTGAATGAGCAATGTGACGACCTCTAATACGGCAATGGAATGAATGGCTTGGCAAATTTGGACTTAGATTTAAAACTGAGTATATGGAATGTGGTCCCCAAACTGATGGAAGAAGAGCAATTCAAGCATCTTGGCTCCCTCATATGCAGCAATAGCAATAGCTTTCTGAATGCCCCCATCCGTGTCAATGCTGCCTGGATGAAGTGGCGCCAGAAGACTGGAGTCCTGTGTGGTCCTCAGTTGCCCCTATGCCTTAAGTCACAGTTTTACAGAACTGTAGTGTGCCCAGTTGCCCTCTGTGATGAAGATGCTGGAAATGCAAATGCTCCGATAGTGCCTTGGACTAATGTGATTTGATCACGCTATGAACAACATCTGACATCAAATGGGAGTCATGCCAATCACAGCAAAAATGAGGGAAGGAAGACTTAGATGGTAAAGAAACATAGTACATGGTAAAAAAGACTTAGTGGCAAGGACAGCCATGTCTTTAGATCCTGATGGCCAGCGATCCCATGGCAGACCCAAGAAAAGGTGGAAGGATCGCCTCAAGGGGGACATGAAATATGCGGGCATCATCCCTGAAGACGCCCTGGATCGACCCAAATGGAGATGGCTTTGCCGACAAGTGGACCTTGCCACAGTGTGGGAATAATGCTAGGAAGAAGAAGATATATGGAAAAATTTGAACATATTATCAAGCCTAATAGGTGAGATCTTATTTCATTGTAGTATCTTATCCAGCTCTGATCATTTCTATTTCATCATCATTTCAATACGTGGAAGCCAGGAGAAGATATGATTGGAAAAACATTAAATCTATATAGCAATGCTTTAAAAAAAAAGATTAAATGCAAGAGACTTTAGCAAGCAGATTTGTGCAGCAGCCACACATCTGCTTAGGTTGATTGATGAAAGAGAGGGTTAAAAGCTTTCAAGGGTTATAACTGTGGAAAATGTGGTGGAACAGTTGTTCAATCAGTTGAGACCAGACAGGATTCAGAACATCTCTGCTTCTTAGCTGTTTGCTTTTTTTTTTTTTAAACCCATGCAGGATAAAGTTAAGATTGTCTTTCCCCACTGTAAACCTCTTCTTCTTCTTCTTTTTGTGCCATATCCATTATTGGACATTGGCGATCATGTTGGCGATCCTGTTTTTATCAGCAGCAGTACGAAAAAGTGTTGCTGAGTTTTGTCCAAACCAGTCCCTTAGATTGTGAAGCCACAATGGTCTTCTTCTGCCTGGACCTTGTTTGCCTTCAGTCTTTCCCTGGAGGATTAAATGGAGTATGCCGTATTTTTCTGGGTGTCGCATCACATGTCTGAAATATTCTAATTTTCGTTTTTAAATTGTTTTGATGATTTCCCAGGCGGCTGATCACCTCCTCATTTCTGATCTTGTCAACCCAGTTTATACGTAACAGCCGCCTGTAAATCCACATTTCAAAGGCTTCCAGTCTCTTCAGGTGGCCTTCTGTCAGAGACCAGCTCTCTACTCCATAGAGCAGGATAGAAAAAAATATAGCATCTGACAAGTCTGATTTTCAGTCTTAGGCTTTTGTTGTGACTGCAAAAGACCTTTTTCATTTTGAAGAATGAATGCTGTTCAAGCTTTTTCTACCGTTGTCTTTACTTCAATGTAAACCTCTAATAACAAAAATCAAGCAGAGGCTAATTGTCCCTTGTGTTGTGTTGACTCGTGATGTTTCCGTGACAACATCCCTGTAGTTGTATTGGCAAGAGCATGAAAGTGGTTTCGCATTATCTTCTCCCAGGATATGTTTCTGAATTTGGTACAGTTTGGTCTGTACACCTGGGATTCCCTGGCAGTCTCTCATCCACATATTGATAAACATTCTGAAATCCGTCGAGGCCATTATATGTTGTATAATATTCTTTTCCTTGTGGCAGTGTTTCTCAACTACAGCAACTTTAAGATGTGTGGACCTCAGCTCCCAGAATTCCTGAGCAAGTATATAGGCTGGGAAATTTTGGGAGCTGAGGTCCACACATATCTTGATGTTGTTAGGTTGAGAAGCCTTTTGGTATAGTGCTCTTCCCTTAAAGGGTATGCATTTCTCTGGTAACATATGCTCTTTTAAGATGAAGGCCCTTTTCAAGCTAAATTCTTGATTGCCAGCTGTTTCTTTAAACTCAATATTAAAATAAAACAATTGTTTCAAGGAAAGTTTTGTGATAATAGGGCAGTGATGGCGAACCTTTTAGAGACCGAGTGCCCAAACTGCAACCCCAAAGCCACTTATTTAACGCCGGGTGCCAGGTGGGCGTTGCCTACTGGGTGGGCGTGGCTGTGGTGGTCATGGCAGATTGGGTGGGTATGGCCAAGGTGGGCGTGGTCACCTCAATGTTGCTCATGGGGAGAGACACCTGTGGGGGCTGGGCAGTGTTGGGGGAGATCCAGGGGGTCTCTGGCAGGTGGGGTGGTGGGCAGGAGGCTCGTCCTGCTGGGTGAGGCAAGGCAAGGTGAGGCAGGGCAGGGGTGCCATTGTCACAGGGAAAGGTGAGGCAGGGGCCGGGGCAGCTGCTGCCTGACACCATCGGCCCCTGCACACAGCGCATGGGTGCTGTGATGCATCCAGCCATGTGGGACCTCGGCGAGTTAGTGGGCAGCTGGTTGAAGAGGGACGGTTGCCATCTCCGTGGCATGGCGCACGTGCCCACAGAGAGGGCTCTGACTGCTGCCTCTGGCACGTGTGCCATAGGTTCACCACCACTATAATAGGGGTAGGTTATCTACACCAAACTATAATAGGGCTGCCTCCTTTTAATTGGTTTAATGGGTAGACATTAATTTAAACTTTACATGATTATTGATAGGTCCCAGTTTAATAAAAAAACTGACCAATTTTAATCAGTAATGGTCTAGGAAAATCATTAATTCGCTTAACTTTGACTATTTGACTATTTGATGTCTTTGAATGTCTTTGAAAATAATCCAGAAAGTTCAGTTAGGCCAAAACATGGCAGCTTACCTTGTAAGCTTTTTATGACTTTGGTTGTTTGTCTGCAGATATTTCATTACCCAGCTAGATAACATTTTCACAATACTAGGCTATACCTGGAAGCTTGGCATTCAGACAGATCAGCTATTAATAGATATTTGGACATAAGCCACATTTACATACCATTCAAAAGAGATAACAATAACAACAAAAACTAGTAAAAGAAACAAAAAGACTAGAATACATCCCCTCAGCAGCCAGCCTTCAGGTAAATAGGGAATGACACTAAACAAGTAGGCTTATAATAGGAGGCAAGAAGAAAATAATAATCAAGGAAGCATCAAGGAGGAAATCACACACTCACTAAAATTGTGAGGGCAAGTTACTATATACATAAACAGGCAGCAAATCACTTGCATTCAACCCTGAGCTGCATATGTATTCTCTTCTATTAGAACTGTAATGTTAGTACAATCCAATTATATGTATATTTGCAATTTGTTTTGACCAGAGACCAGTCCCTGGATCCAATTTAATGTCTTTTTTTTTAATATTAAACCTTCCAAGTGCTTTGGGGCTATTTAGAAAAAACATCTCCTTATAACCTACCAAATCCTTGTCCTGCTTTAATTATCCCTCCTGAATTATATACGTCAAACTGAAGAGCATAACTTGGAGGCTTTATTTTTAATAGGGGAATTTCATCTGAGAGATATCCATTTTTCCCCAAGTCGCTTGTCCCTGTTCCTCATTTTATTTTAATTTTATTATAAATTCCATTGTATAATATCCATCCCCTGCTTAGTATGAAGGTAAGAGCATATCACAACAATTTTAAACCTCAAATATTGGATAATTAGATTCAGTTCCAAGCAGACTCAGTTTCTCTCACCCTACCTTACAGGTCTGTGTCTCAGGTTTGCACCACTAACTTACTAGCAGTAGTGGACCTCTTGGGTGGAAGACCTATTTTGCTCTCCAACTAAAAATTCCATTTAGCATATGGCCAACTCTGCTGAGATTAGTTAAATTAATAAAAGCTTTGTTTTATTACAGCACTCTAGATTTATGCCCCAAACCTCTGAAAGTAGAATGTGGCCTTTGGAAAGGACTGTTATAGAAGGGAACATTCCTCTTGTAACACTCAGAAATGATATCAGTGGTCTACACATTTTGGGAAATTATTGACCTTTGAGTAAATGTGTTAATTCTTACATATTTCGATTAGATGAATTAGAAAACGGGCGATGAAGGCATCGGTTGACTAAAGTGTTGGATACACAAATGACTGCTGTTTCCTCTGTGAACAGGACAGTCAAGCCAGAAATTCTCATTATGTCAAGAAAGACTGGCCATCACGACAGTCCTGGGAGCCAGGAAAGAAAAGCGTTCAAAATCCAGCTCTTGTTGACTCTCAGAAAGTTTTGTTACCACCATTGCACATAAAGCCGGGGCTCATGAAAAACTTTGTAAAGGCTACGGACAAAACAAAACCAGGTTTCCAATATCTCTATGAAAAGTTTCCAAGACTTAGTGAAGCCAAAATCAATGAAGGTGTCTTTGTCGGTTCACAGATTCGAGAATTGATTGCCTGTTGCGCGGCAAGGAAAAGAAGGCACGGGAACCCTTCAAGTCTGTGGCAACGGAGTTTTTTAGGAATAGCAAGGCAGATGACTATGGGAACATGAGCTTCCATCTGGGTAAACCTGATTGGAATTGGACTTTAAATTACAATGTTCTTGTGCAAATTTGGCTACGAATTGACTTAGCTGAGAGGAGCAGGAATACTAGATAGAGGAAAACATATCTCCACCCAAGGTTTTCAGCAACAGGTTTTCTATCGTATATATTTCAGCTGCTGAAAAAAAAAGAAAACAGTTTTTGTTATGTCCTTGGCCGGCAGGCACAGGCTGCAGCGATTGGCCCGGGCAGACCATGTGGATGCCTGGGACAAGAAAGGCTGCTCCCAGGCTTGCGTGCACACGCACGGTGGGAAAAGATCCTTTGAAATGATTGGCCAGCTAGGTATTGTGCAGGAGGGCTATAAAAGGGGGCCGCACCATTTTAAAACCTGTTCTGTTGGTGTTGCAATAAAGGAGAACTGTTGGAACTCGTTGCTTCGTCTCAATGCCTTTTTTTCCTGAAACAGAACAGTTTTAATTAAACAGCAAGCTGTAGCATGAAAAATGATTGATAAAGTGAAAGTATTATTGAATTAATTCTAAGATATTTATCATATTATTGTAGAAGCTTATTTATAATGGATGAAAATGGCACACAGTGATAGCCATTGCGCCTGAGATCATAAATACCGAAGTTATGGCTTGAAGGTTTATAGGCAAGGAAAGCTTTCACGACCTCACATATCCCTCACTACGAAATTGGACTAGTTCTTTTTCAGACTAATCTGTATGGAATTGACCAAACGGGACCACATGGTCTGCATATGAATCCTTTTCCGCTGATGGTATAAAAGAGAGTGATTTTAATTGCTGTTCAGTGGACATGGAATTCCTGAAATATGAGAATGGCCTACTCACAATCTAGTTTTAACAGTAGAAATGAATGTTTGAAATGAATAAACATGAAATGTAATTTCAGCATCTATTATATTTCCAGTTCAATCAGTCAACTTAAAATAGATGTAGTATCTTCACATTCCTAGTCAGTAATCAGGCTTCCTTTCAAACTTATATACATACCCATCATGCTCTTCCATTTCAAGGTAAACAACATTATGCAAAGCAAAGGAAAGGAATAAGAAATAATAACCCAAAGAAATTAAACACATGAGATAAGAAAAAGAAAGTATGTGGTCAGCAAAAATGTTACTCTGATGTTGGCAAATAGCATGCCCACAGAGTTAGCATCTTGGATATAAACTCTGTTTATGAACAGCCTTTCTATCAATGCAATGGAAAGACTGTTCAATATTTTTATGCATAGTCCAGATTTAATAATTTGCTTAAAAATTAGCCTGAGTGATTTTCTATATGTAACAAAGGTTTTCTTTAATCCTGTTTGTCTTTAAGTATTAACCTCCTCCCCTCCACCTGTATACATTAAACACATTAAACAATAATATAAAATAAATGCCTCTGCTTTGATTTTTCAATTAAAATTCGCCTGAAGCTATTGCTAAAGCTGAATGGAAATATTGATCTTAAAATTAGCTTTTAATCAATAGATATTTAGATTCTGTTAAAGAATGAGATACATTTCTCCTTCAGACAAATCTCTGGAGTTTTCAGGATCATTCTGCGTAATAATCAATACAGCCAGTGCTTGCCATCATTTGCAGCAGTCTGTGCCTCTTGCAGATGTATAGAACATAGAATAAGAGGGTTGGAAGGGACCTTAGGGGTCTTCAAGTCCAACCCCCTGCTCAAGCAGAAGACCCCATACCATTCTGGACAAATGACTGTCCAGTCTCTTCTTGAAAACCTCCAGTAATGGAACACCCATTTCTAGAGGTAAGCCATTCCAGTGATTAATTGTTCTCACTGTCAGGAAATTTCTCATTAGTTCTAGGTTGGATCTTTCTCTGATGAGCTTCCGTCCATTGCTTCTTGTCCTGTCCTCAGGGGCTTTGGAGAATATATCAACTCCAGATTAGACATACCTAGGCTAGTTTCCTCAATCATTCATTGTATGGTTTAGCCTCTAGACTTTTTTTTGGAGATATCACTGTTGTTGCCACTAAACCAGACATGTCAAACTCGCGACATCACATGACATCGCGTGACGTGTCGGAGCTTTTCCCCCATTGCTGGCAATGGGGCAGGCGCGGTTTCATCGTGACATGTCCAGCCCGTGGGCCGACAGTTTGACACCTCTGTACTAAACCAACTCAATTTTGCAGCATTTCTTCTCTAGCACTACTTTTCTGTTTTTAGATATTGTTTGGGAAAGTAAGCTGGGTAGAGAAGGTACAAAAGCATCACCTGTACATACAGTTCCATATCCATACATTTATAAATTGGCAACTCTCAGAAGTTATTAGAAAAACATACATAAGGTATTCTTAAACTCTAGTTTTCTATCACCCTAAGACAGACATGTTAAACTCACGATGTCACGTGACGTCGCACAATGTATCGGGACTGTTTTACCATTGCTGGCAATGGGGTGGGCACGGTTTCTATGTTACGCATCCAGTCCATGGGCCAGCAGTTTGACACCCCTGTCCTAAGGGCAATATGGAGGCTTTGTGAGTTTATGCAGTGCTTTCCAGCCAGCTGTGAACAATAGTATATCTCAACATTCCTTTACAGGTAGTCCTCAACTTACAACTATTTAGTTTGGAGTTACAGTGGGCCCAACAAAAAGGTATTATAATCCAAATTCTAAGTTACAATGCCTCCCTCGCAATTATATGATTGCATTTAGGGTGCATTTGCAGGGTGCTTGGTCAGATGACTGTAGTTTATAGCTTTTTGCCTGAAACTGGCATTTACTTCTGGTTTCCAGCAAAAACAAAACAAAAAAACCCCACCCATTATGAACAGTGGGTTTGGTTAATGATTGGGTGTTTGCTTAATGAGCATGGATTTGCTTAACAATTGCAGTAAAAAAACCTGTAAAATCTGGTCAGCCATATGATAACTCATTTAACAGCCAGGATGATTCATGTCTATAATTCCAGGCTCAAATATGTTAGTAAGTTGAGGACTACCTGTAATTTCTCAAGTGACACAATGTCAGAACAGCCTATTTTCTCCATTTTCTTTTTTTCTTTTTTTTATATATAAAAATTCTTTTATTAAAACAATCAACATTGAACATAAAAACATATTATGCAGCAATCATCATGACACCTGGTATACAATACTAGGTATTAGTCTGAATGGAATAAGAGATTGAAACCCACCACTTGGTGGCATTGGTGACATCGTGTGGCAAAGTATGGTATTACAACTTGTTATTGACTAAAAGAGACTTGGCTTGAAGCCTAGAATTTAGAAAAAACTCTTTGACCTTGTCAGATACCACCTGTGAAAAACTCAGCTGGAAAGAAGGAACTCCAGGGTGGCATATCTGGCCTGTTTGAACTATGAAGGTAAACCTTTACTGATTTTCAGAGCTATATGTGGGAAATTGTTTTCCTATTTCTTTACATGAGAAATATCTGTTATTATACAAGATGATGGAATACTTTGGACTATAAATTCTTACTTGGCAAACAATTTCCACTATAAAAACTACCTACAACACATCCCATACCTAGCTATAAAAAACAAAAAACTAATTTTAACATTTGATTTTAAAATTTTCAACTTAATACATTATCAAGAGAATATGGATGATGATCAGGAAAAATCCCTTTTATGTTGAAATCAATACATGAAACCATCCTTTCAGCGTGTAACAAAATAAGAGGCAACATAATGGAACAAGATATCAGCTTAGATATACAAATCCAGATCTTGACTACAACCAAAGAACTAACAATGCAGCAAGTAACAGGAGAAGTGGAACAACTAAATACTAAGACAGAAGACCCAACTGACCAATAGATCCAGCCAATGGGAAAATCAGAAAAGAGAGTGACAACACTGAAAATGGAAAAGACCTTTTACATAAATCAGAAGAAATTTGAGGAAAAGGAAGGAGAACAGATTGAATGGAAGATAAATTTATCAGGACAATTGTGGGAAACTGGAGTAATAGGGAGGAGATTAAATGAATATAATTGGGCTAGTCCTTCCAAAAAAACTGTAATTAAATGGTCTTTCTTATTTCAGATAATACATATAATAATAGAGGGAGAACTGTTTGAGGATTCAAAAGTATTGACATGGAAGATTAGTTGGCAAAGGAAAAAAGCCAGAGTAAGGCTGAAAGAAACTAGGGTTTTGATGTAGTAGAGGGGATTTTATACTATTGACTAGTGGGTTGAATATGGTGGAAAATAGATAATTTTTAGAAAATAAAGTAACATTATAATTGAATAGGTAAGATGTGTAATAAATTTAATAGACTTTTGGTTTAATATGGTGAAAAATACATAACTTTTAGAAAATAGAATAAGACTATATGCAAATAGACAAGATGTATATTTAGAATTTTAGATTTTGTTATAAAAAGGGGAAAAGAAGCTGAGATAAGGGAAACTCTGGTCGCCTAAAGCTTGGAAATTATAATATACCAAATGTTAACTTGAATATTGAGGGGAAATTAAAACCTGGGAAAAAAGCAATAACAGGACATTGATTGTATATAAGGATTGAATGCAAAAACAATTAAGATATGTATAAGCTAAAAACTATTGATAAATGTAACAAATATGGTTTTATTTAGTTGATAATAATAACTAATTAGCTCAATATGAGATAGTAGATATTAAGGGAAAAAAGAGAGGAAATATTTGATGTTGTAACTTGAGATTTGTGCTAAAGATTTATGTATGTTATTGAATTATTGCCACCACATTGTTTTTTAAATGTTTAATTGTAAAAGTAGAAAACTAATAAAATATTATATAAAGAAACCCACCGTTTTGCCTAAACAGTGGAGTCTGTCTTATTTTAGATTTCAGCTTTTTTAACAGCAATATTTTTTTACTTACTGGACCCCTGCTACATTTGTATGCAGAAAGAATGAGTAAATCATATTGTTGGAGTTGCAAAGAGAATAATGCTTTATTCCAATACACTCCTTGTCTTCGAGTTTTACATTCTGGAAATAACCTGGGGAAAAATATTGCATATAATATTTTAATTTTGAGACAGGTTTTAATGATTCTGGATGTCATCAATGACTGGACAACAGAAACAGATTCGCCACATCCTTATTATTGAGAGATTTGTTATTTAACAATGAAAATAATAAATTTATCATCCCAGAAACTCATGGACTATGACTTATGAATGAAGTGCTTATAGACATAGATTATATAGGGACAATTATAAAAAAAAATATAAGTTACTAAAATGTAAGTGTAAAAAAAATAGGTGCATCTCAGAGCAACGGTTTTTGAACCAAATTACCTCAAATGGGCTAATCTACAAAATGCATCCAAAATCTGGGACTCCTGTGGACTTGAAATTTGTTAAAACATTTGATGATATAAAAGTGATCATAGAACAGTTTATGACTTTATACAAAAATCACAAAACCTTTCCTGTGCTGATGTCTGACTGTATTATACATGGACTATTTTCAAGAAAGACAGAAGCATCTCTGAATATATCCCCTAATTTTCCAGTGAAGGCAGTATATTAGAAACTTTGCCATTGTTGAAGGCATGGAGAAATCTGA
Source organism: Bothrops alternatus (assembly GCA_034064705.1). NCBI lineage: Eukaryota > Metazoa > Chordata > Lepidosauria > Squamata > Viperidae > Bothrops > Bothrops alternatus. Next base: position 2,655,304 of record JARGCV010000122.1, on the reverse strand, counting down.
TAAGGAAATAGCTCTGAAATGATAACCCAATGGGGTGCGGGTTATCTAGTAACATCTAAACCTATATAAGTCTTTCCTCATCTTTAGGTTTTAGCACAAATTCAAGACTAATATAAATCACTTATGCTGTAATATTTGTAGGGCTTCTGCCCAAATATAGTTCTCTTTTTCTTTTATTTCTTTAATCCTTTTAATTCAAGACCAAAAAGACACCAACCAATCAAATCTAATTAGTTTCTTATGAAGACCATTGGCTTTATATATTCATGGCTCCATTCCTGCAAATGTTTTCTTTAATTTGAATATTTTTACAATTCTTTTTATATTTTCATGAATACAAAATTGAAACTGAGCCAACAGGCCTGAAATCATCTTTCAATGGTAATCACATCCAGTATAATCTCAGCATTTTGTTTAGGACATCTTTAAAAGAAGTATTATCGTTTGATACTGTGATGACCCAGGGCATAGCACAAAGGCAATGCAGTCAGCTGGCAATTCAAACCGCCCTTTAGTTGCTCCAAATTTTCCCTAAATGCTCCCATGTTTCTGGCAAGCCTCCAAACAAAGGAAGACACACACACCTTCAGCCGCCTCTGGCTGCAAGGAGTTTCACATACAGCCTGATTAGGAGAGGAATTTACTCAAGGCCACAGAGATAACAAGGAATGACACATACATCATAAACCTAGCAAGTCTTGCCTGAGCAGTTTCAAAAGGGAAGCCAAAATACACTCCAAGATCTTTGAACATCCAAGTAATGTTGTCAGCCAATCCAATGGTCAGAGTTTCCAGGTTTCCAAGCAGAAGTCACAGAAGAAGAGATCAGCAACAACACACACAAAACTCCAAGGAATCAGTGTTTGTTCCTGACAAATGCCTCTCCCCACAGTGTCTCCTTAAATCTCAGTCTCCAGGTGTGCCTTGTGGAGAGAGGTGGGACACTTTCCTCCCAAGTAGTTGAGCCTGCCTGCATTGTTCACTCCTTCTCTCCACTCTCCGTGCTCTAGGATCAGGTGGGAGTGGCCCTTGCTCATCTCCTGAACTCTGTCTCTCCTGTTCATCCTCTCCCACTCCTGAAGGGCCCTGGCCTGCCTCGGCCTGCTCTTCCCCACATTCCTCTGCAACCACAGACACCTCTCCCTCGACCTCCATAGAGTCCCATTCCAGCTCATTTTCCTCCACAGATTCAGGCTCCGAAGGATGCATGACAGATACTGGATGGCTTCCTTTTTTGGTTTGTTAGCTGCTGTTGATGTTTTCTATAGTCAGTAATGTGCATCTGTTTTTCACAGAGATATTTTTAGTCTTGTGTAAAATGAATGCAGGAAAATAAATTGAGGTTTTCTTTTCGGAAGACCACTAAACACACCCAGACATACAGAAATTTTTGTCTGTTGGTCTGTGTCTAGATTCATTGGCAGTACAGCTTACTCCAGATCAGGAGTTTTATACTGTTTGATAGTAGAAGAATAGAAATTTAAAATGCGGGAGGAAAATTAAGTATGTAATTAGCTTCAGTATTTTGGGCATAGTTGTGTAATATTTTAAAATACTTTTTCCTCCCCCCCAAAAGTCAGCCCCAAGCCCAAATGTATTTTGTCTTGACATAATTAATCTTTCTGTGGTTAAAAAATGTTTCCCTAAATGCAGCAACACTAAGCTAAGCATTATAATATCCACACACCAGCTGATATTCCTTCTGTTTCTAAAAAGTTATTCAGTTGCACTGGCCTTAATCCTTAACGGTTTAATGTTTGTAGTGTAGCCTTCTTCCCAATCCTAGGATATTCATTCCCCCATTGTAGTTCAATATGAAGTGTAGGCTTTTTTCCCTTAAAGATTCACTTTGGTTTCAGTAAGTGCCAAGAGGCAAAATAGTATTTGACTGTACGGTAGTCAATTCCTTTCAAAGGGAAATGGATGGACTCATTAAATGGATGCTACAAAGAAGTAATGAGGAAAACAGATGGAGTTATTCAAAATAATAAATCTGATAAAAGAAGCAGAGGTTGCAGACTATAGTTGTGAGGCTTTATGTACCTCTCTAAGCTGAAATCTTTGAAAAATGTTTTTGTTTAAAATAGTAACAAATACAAACCTTGTATTCTCAAGACAGTGCAATTTTCCCCTTGTGCAGCCTAGAGTCTGTGAATCTGTAAGCTAATGTAGTTTTAGAGTGCCTAAGAAATCATTGCTTGAAGTACTGAAGTGCACAACAATTAATTACAATGAAATCACACCATTTATATACAATTGTTCCTTTACTCAGGGTCTTTACTTTATGATGCATCAGAAGAGTTGTGGTGAACATCCATGTTTATCTGGGAAGACTGTCCCCAGTTTTGCTTCTTCCCAAATTTGGAGAGTTAGATAGGACCATGGAGGTCTTCTAATCTAATTAGAAGACAGGAGACCCTATACCATTTTGAACAAATGGCTATCCAGTCTCTTCTTTAAAACCTGGAACATTCACAACTTCTGGAGGCAAGCCATTCCATTGATTAATTGCTTTCACTGTCAGAAAATTTCTCCTTAGTTCTAGGTTGGATCTCTCTTTAATAAGTTTCCGTCTGTTGCTTCTTCTTATCCTGCCTTTATATGCTTTAGGAAATAGGTTGGCCCCTTCTTCTCTGTGACAGCTCTTGAAATATTAGAAGACTGCTATCACATCATCCCTAATCCTTCTCTTCATTAGACTTAGACATACCCATTTCCTGCAACCATTCACCATATGTTTATGCTCCAGCACTATAATCATCTTTGTTGCTTTTCTCTGCACTCTTTCTAGAGTCTCAACATCTTTTTCTTATCTTGGTGACTAAAACTGGATTCAGTATTCCAAGTGTGGTTTTACCAAAGCAGTATTAAGCAGTACTAACACTTCAAATGATCTTGATACTATCCCTCTTTTTATTCAGCCTAGGACTGCAATGGCTTTTGTGGCAGCTGCAGCACACTGCTGGCTCATACTTAAGTGGTTGTCCACTAGAACTCTTAGATCCTCTTGACCAGAGGTGTTCAAACTTGTCCCTTTTATGACTTGTGGACTTCAACTCCCAGAATTCCTCAGCCAGTGTACTTGAGCCAAGTACCACCTGTTCTATAATTGTGCATTGGTTTTTCTTGCTTAAGTGTAAAAGCTTACTTTTATCACCACTGGATCGTTCAGTAATATGCAGCAGCTAGTAAAACTTTGCATCCAGTAAAACTTTGTTTCTCATAATGTCTTCCTTTCTTTCCAAGGCCAATCTTTTCTTCATTATCACATTTCCCTATGGGTGCACTTCTGAGCTTGTTTTAAGATTTTTGAGAGAGATTTACTTTGGTTCCTTGTTAAGGAGAGAGGATGTTATGATCTTCTCCCCATCACAGGCTTAATTGTGATTTTAGAACATGGGTGTCAAACTCGCAATGTCACGTGATGTGTCGCGACGTATCATGACTTTTCTCCCATTGCCGGCAATGGTATGGGCGCAGGTTTGGTGTGACGCATCCAGCCCACGGGCTGGCAGTTTGGCACCCCTGTTTTAGAAGTTTTCATTTTCTCAGCTGCCTAAAATTCCTGGATTGTGATCTTGCTTTTCCTTCTGTTATTCCTCCTCCCTTCCCTTCCTTAGGAAACGTTCTCTCCTTAAGGAGGGAAAGTAGAAAAAAATAAGGAAGCTTCAGGCAAGCGATTGGATGGGTGGGGGATGGGGGAATGGAAGATTTCCAGCCTCTCACTGGAGTTCAAGCAGGGGTTGTTTTTTCAGCCACCCATTGGAATTTAAGTGGGGAAGAGGGTCCTCCAGCCTCCCACCACTGCTCAAGTTCCTTGGGGCAATTATTTGGCTGGGAGCAAGCAGGAAAATTCTCCCAAAGCCCTCAGGAGCTATGAAGGAAGTATTCGCTCCTGGTCGCCATCTTCCCTACACGACCAGTAAATTGTATTTTGTTGGATAGAGCCCAATGTTCAAATCTGTCAGGATTCTTCTGGATTTTGAGCCTATCTTTTGCAGTGCTGGCTATTCCGGCCAGCTTGGTGTTGTCTGCAAATTTGATGATGAGAGTACAAATAGTGAAACAAATTACAGTTGGAGCCAAAGAATAAATATAGAGAGGGTACTGGGTAAATGTTTACAGAATCCTTTTCTGATCATTGTTTGGGCAGTGTCTGGTGCTCCTTAAAGTGGATCCTCCACAATTAACCTTTTAACCTATATCCAGACACTTGGAGACATCTTGTTGCCCTGATGCTTTTCATTGAAACAGCAAGAAAAAACTAAATGCAGACTGGAGCCCTCTTCTAAATTCATCACCAGGAGAGCCTTATTTAAGGACCTTCTCTTGTCTGTGCCAAAGGCTCTTTAGTTTCTTTTGCCATAAATCAGAATTAACAGCTGTTGCTTTTATTGCTAATTTAATATATCAAATCTGGTTTCGCTGGCAGAAGTGTGAGTGAATTAGAGATAACTCTGTCATCTCCCCAATTTGCTCTAAAAGACACTAAAGAGGGAAGTTTGAAAACAGGCACATATCTCTAATTGGCTCCTTTTTACATTTATGTAACACAACACATAGCTGGTTGTGTAATTTATTGTTTGGGTGATGATTCTGTGTATGGAAGACCAATCTACAGTAACTCATCCAGTTCATCCACTTCGTGTCTGAAAAGAGAACATGTGGCAATGAAGTCTGGCATCTTGTCCTTATTTATTGGATTAGACATGAGGTTTCCCAACTGCTACAGTCCGTCTGTCTGTCTGTCTGTCTGTCTGTCTGTCTGTCTGTCTGTCTGTCTGTCTGTCTGTCTCTCTCTCTCTCTCTCTCTCTCTCTCTCTCATCTATATATCTCAAGTTATATGGCCAGCCCTCATGCCCCAGCAGCTCTGAGTGGTGAATATAATTTAAAATTCAAACATTAACATTAAAACATTAATATCTAAAAATTAGTCTTTTTCAACCTTGGCAACTTTCAGATGTGTAGACTTCAACTCCTATTGAGGTTGAAGGGAATAGGGAATTCCTGCAGCCACGTGAGCAGTATTGGGCCTACCCAGAAATGCCCACATTTCAACATCACTCTGCGAGCTGCATTGGCTGCCAATTGGTCTCCGAACGCAATTCAAAGTGTTGGTTATGACCTATAAAGCCCTACATGGCATCGGACCAGGTTACTTACGGGACCGTCTGCTGCCGCATGAAACCCAGCGACTGGTTAGGGACCACAGGGTCGGTCTTCTCCAGGTCCCGTCAGCCAGACAGTGTCGCCTGGCGGGGCCTAGGGGAAGAGCCTTCTCTGTTGCGGCCCCGGCCCTCTGGAATCAACTCCCCCCAGAGATCCGTATTGCCCCCACCCTCTCCGCCTTTCGCAAGTTGTTGAAGACACATCTTTGCCGACAGGCCTGGGGCAGTTAACACCTTGCCCCAGCCAGTGTATGTTTGTTGTAAGTTTGTTTTCAGATGATTGGTTTTTAATCTAGGGGTTTTATAAATGTATTTAATGTCAGATTTCTATATGTTATTATCTATGTTGTAAGCCGCCCTGAGTTTTTGGAATAGGGCAGCATAGAAATCGAATTAAATAAACAAACAAACAAACAAACAAACAAACAAATAAATAAATAAATATTGGGAATTCTAGGATTTGAAATCCACACATTTGAAAGATGCCAAAGTTGAGAAACACTACTACAAACTACATTCAAAGGAGAAATGGCAGCCAAGAATAAAAAAATTCAGAACAATAACAATCCACAAAGGCCTCGGCAAGTCCTCAACCTCTGTGTCTGGATAAACAGCTGGGTCTTAAGCATTTTCTGGAAGGCCAAAAGGGCTGAAGTTAATCTAAAGTACTCGGATGTTAGTTATGGTATGGGTGAAGTTTTCCAGGATATGGAGATATGTCCACATCAATCACAAATTGCACAAGTCTTTATGGCAGTCATAGAGCTGCCAAGTCCCAAACAAGTGTAAAGCAGGAAGAGACCTTTTGTGTTGTCACCAGTGGGAAACAAGCATTTAAATAATTAAAGGCCAAGAAAGAGAAAAAGTACATGTGCTAATAGCATGAATCTTAAAACCAGGGTTAACTTTTACTTTGTCATACCACAAATAGGCAGGCCACCCAAATCTCAAATCAAAACCTTCGACATCTATCAGCTTTGAATTTATTTAAAGTTATCCAATTTTTTAACCATACCAGACAACAAGCATCATAATATAATCTAAGATCTGTGTATGGTAGAAGTATAAAAGAAGATTAGCTGATAAAGGGCCCTTTTGGCTATTACCTCGTGAAGTGCTACATAGAACAGAGATAATTTTGCAATGTAGATGGATGACATATCGAGACATATTGATATTTGAAGAAAAAGGGGGGGATTTAAAATAAAGATAAGAGAACAACTAGTAAGTGAAGGATTTGCTTGTGATTGGTTTAGTTATTTTAGAATTTTTGAAAGATTTAAATTTGATTAAAAAAAGTTTTGTTTTCACAGGAACTAAATCTGAATTGGACGTTAATTTATGTTCTTGAGATGACTACTTGATTTCTAAAGTATGTAAAATGTTACTTAAGAGGAACCTAGAAGATGAATACGTTGAAAAGTATATGGTAAAACGGGCAAAAAGATTTGTGCAAAATATAATGCTAGATAAATGGGAAAATCTATGGATGAATGGATAAAATTCACATTATAGTTTGAAAGAAAACTTTTTTTTAATTAAATTTTTATGCCGCTCCTGTCCAAAGGACTCGGAGCGGCTAACAACATAAACAAAAGAACATCACAGAGTTTAAAATCAAAAAGCAATCTACAAAACATTTAACCCCCCCCCCGAACACATTCATAATTCACACACAATCACAGTCATCCCCAGGCCTGCCGGCATAGATAAGTTTTTAGATTCTTCCGGAAGGCCGGCAGAGTGGGGGAAATGCAGACTTCAGGGGGCAGTTGGTTCCAGAGGGTGGGCGCCACAACAGAGAAGGCCCTCCCCCTAGGACCCGCCAGATGGCATTGTTTCGCTGACGGGACCCGGAGGAGGCCGACCCTGTGCGCTCTCACCGGTTGAAGGGAAGTATGTGGCAGAAGACGGTCCCAAATCTTGTATTGTTTGTACTTGACCCCAGATAGGTTAGCAAAAATGTGTGCTGGAAATGAAATCAAAATCCAGATTCATTTCACCATATGTGGTGGTCTTGCAAATATGTGAAAACATACTGGATAAACATAACAATGCCAATGCAAAAAATATTAAAGATACAAATTTTAATGAAACCTGAAGCTTTTCTTTTAGGTATGATGGACAAGCCGATTGAAAAACAATCTGGGGTGCTATTCCTTCACATGGTGACAGCTGCGAGGACTGTACTTGCCAAACACTGAAAGAAAAAGAGACACCGACTGTTGAAGGATGGATTTTGAAACTAACAGAGATGGCGAAATTAACTACTTTGATTAGAGATAATGAACTAGACCGAGTTCCCCAACCTTTCAAGCTTGGTGGCCTGGCACGGGTGGAGGAGGAAAGAAAGAATGGTTTTGTGGGAGGGTGTGAATGCATGTACGTGCATGTGCGCATGAACGAACACCCATTGCTCACGAGAGTGGGGCCATCAGTGCTCGCACGAGTGAGACCGTGAATGCCTGTGACGCTTGCGGTGATGTTCATGTGAATGGTGCCGCAAATGCCCATGATGCTCAGGGTGACGCTTGCGTGAATGAAGTTGCAAACACAAGTGATGCTTGCAGCAATGCTCACACGAGTGGGATCATGATGTTCTGTCCCAGCCTACATGAGTACTTGCTCAACTGCTTTACTCACAAGAAGAAACCCCTCTTCCTGGAACCAGGGAGGACCCACAAGAAAAAACAAACTCCAGAAGACAAAGGATCCAAAAAGATCTTGATAAAGTTGAACAATGGGCCCTATCCAACAAAATTAGTTTCAATGTGGAGAAAAGCAAAGTTTTACATTTAGGCAGGAAAAATCAAAGGTATAAGTACAGATTAGGTAAGACTTGGCTCAAGAACAGTAACTGTGAGACGGAACTTAGAGTCCTAGTGGATGATCACTTGAATATGATCCAGCAGTGTGCAGCAACAGCCAAAAAAGCTAATACAATCATGATGTCAACGCTGCTAATATTGAATATTCTTGCTTTGACAATATATGCAGAACTGTTTGGTATTTTTAGAGTTAAATCAGGTGACAGCGAAAGGGGAGGAGAATATAAGGAAAGCCCGGGGAAAAGAAATGGAAGTGAATCTTTGCCCTCCAAGTTAATTGGAAGATGTGAATCATGACCCCAAAATAGGGGAGGGGAAATGCCTGGAATGTTATGTGCAAAGGAAGGGAAATTCAGATCTTAGCATTCCACCATGCCGTGCTGACATCTCTGTAATACTAATAAAGGCTTTTTAGGTTAAAAAATGCCTGAAAGTTCTTTGAAGTGTTTCGTTAATCAGACACATGACACATGGGTTGTATAAACAGAGGCATAGAATCGAGATCATGTGAAGTATTGGTACCATTTTATAAAATCCTACTAAGACCACACCTGGAATACTGCAATCAGTTTTGATCTCCATACTACAAAAAAAGATGTTGAGACCTTGGAAAAAATTCAGAGAAGAGCAACTAAGATAATCCAAGGCCTGGAGACTAAAACATATGAAGAGCTTGGGTTTGGACTTGGGTTTAGCTAGTCTAAAGAAAAGAAGAAACAGGGTTGACATGATAGCAGTGTTCAAGTATTTGAGGGGCTGCCACAAAGAAGAGGGGTTTAAATTATTCTCCAAAGCACCAGAAGGCAGGACAAGAAACAATGGTTGGAAACTGAAGAAAGAGAGGAGCAACCTAGAATTAAGGAGAAACTTCCTAACAGTGAGGACAATTAACCAGTGGAATAGCTTGCCTTCAGATGTTATAGGTACTCCATCACTGGAGATTTTTTAAAAAGAGATTAGACAATCAGTTGTCTGAAATGGTATAGGTTCCCCTGCTTAAGTGGGGAGCTGGACTAGAAGACCTCCAAGGTCCCTTCCAGTTCTATTCTATTCTATTCTATTCTATTCTATTCTATTCTATTCTATTCTATTCTATTCTATTCTATTCTATTCTATTCTATTCTATTCTATTCTATTCTATTCTATTCTATTCTATTCTATTCTATTCTATTCTATTCCCCAATTATTCTGTCTTAATCCATCCAGATGCTGTTGAGGTGATATAGTCCTTGTCCTGATCTGTGATATTTTTGATAGCTCTAGAAAATGCTATGAGTAACAAGTAAAAAAATTAGCCCCGGTTGCGGTAGAAGGCACTTTAGCTTTGCAACGATATTGACTTTCTTTCAGATGTATGCTTCCTGAGAGACATTGTTTTGTATTTGCAGATCAGTATTACGTCAATTAGCTTGGGGTCTTAAAAAACTTCTTTCTGCTGAAATCTTAGCCTTCCAGATTTCCTCTGTCATTTCCTCCAACACCCTGGTTTGGACAAACTACAGTTTATAGTAATACATTATTCTATATGTGTGGATTAGGGCTTGTCCTTCAAACTAGAACTGCAGTCCTCTTGAATAGTCTGAAGGCTTGTGGCAAGGGAAAAAGCTGATCTTCCTTCCACACGAGGCCACAGATGAGCAGAAAGTCCCAGGAGGTCAATGACGAAATTTGGGGGGGGGTAACTTTGCTTTGTCTGCCCTAATCTGTGTGCTACTTTTCACTCAGCCCATAAAAAAAATGGCCTAGATTTTCCCCATGAGAGTTTATTTCTGCCAAAAAGCATGGTCATGTTTTTGAATGAATCAAATATTAAATCTGCTTGAGTTAGTCCCTCACTACCGCAGTTTGATTTCTTTTGCAGGCACTTATTGTTGGCAATTTCTTTTCCATTCAGAGAGAGATGCTAAGGGGGGAAAAATAGTTGAATGACAGTCTCCAAACCTTGCCGATAGAAAAGGAAATGCAATGCATTCCAAAAGCCGCAAGGTGAAGTGGCGATATCTGTCAGCATAGAGCAGTAGTGGCGCACCTATGGCACGCATGCCAGAGGCGACACTCAGAGCCCTCTCTGTTGGCATGCACACCACCACCGCCAGCAGGAGGTCCATCAGGCTGCTACCGTCGCCCAGAGCAGGAGCCCTGCCCAGCACAAAGGAGACGAAGAGGCTGACTAGCAAGCTTGAGTAGAGGTGATAGAGCAGAGGTCACCAACCATTGTCGATTGGTGGAGTGGAAGAAAAGAGAGGGGGAAGCATTTTACATGTGTGCATGCGCTCACGGGGCCACGAGCACGCACGCGCTGCAAATGGGGCAGGGCTAGGGCCTGTGTGATACTCACTAGCCCTGCCCCGTTCTTGCATGGTACAGCACCTTGTATCTGTACCCCACAGTGTGGCAGTGGCCGTTTTTGCGCCTTGCAACACGGTGGCCCATTTTTGCACCCCCGGTTTTTGCATGCCAGAGGCAGCACTCAGAGGCGCCTCCCTTCCCCCCCCAAGGGACCACAATGCTGATGTGGCTCTGGCACTTTACGATAATTAAGTGGGTTTTTTGTTGTGGTTTGGGCACTCGGTCTCTAAAAGGTATGCCATCACTGGCATAGAGTGTAGCATTATCCACGATCATCCTTCTGATCTTCTGGAACCAGAACATGTGAGGGTACCGGTGAAGTTGATTCTGTGTCATCATGCTTACTGGATCAAAACAGCATCCAAGATGGCCTGACTTGTGTTGGCTGACTGGAGCTCTTTAATTATAGCCAAGTCTGCTTCTGGACCTTTTTTTGGGGAAGCTTCCTGGTCTATTTAGTTTGTGTCCAATCTATCACTAACATACATAGCTCTGAACTTTTTCTTATCTGAAACATCTAAGAAGAGCCAGGGCAACATTAAAAAGGCTTTATTTACATATGGAAAGGTCCACTGGTGCCAAAGTAATCTTGATGCAAAAAAAGAATATCATCTAGAAAAATAATTTCCCTCTTGCAAATAAATCCATGCTCCTTGTCATTCAGGCCCTCTTTCTACTGTAGTATGGTCGCATCCTTTTATTCAAATCTGTTTGCTTTTTCTTTGCCATTATTAATTTCCAGTTGTTGTTTTATGCCAGCATTAATCCTGTGAATAGGAATCCCACAGCAATGACTTTTTGCCTTCCATTGGCTTGAATACAAATGAAGGTTCACTCAGGTTTCAGCCAGGCTTCCAATTTGTGATGATCTCATTCCGCTGAGGAATCTGCTGGAGGAAATCCAGAAACATTGAAAGGTAATCAGAAACTTCATTTAGAATGAGTCTAGAAGTGATTCAAAGGTGAGCTATCAGTGACAATTCCCAGAGAAAAGATGGATTCTGTGAGAAATAAGCTGAGGGCTCTATTTATGATTAGCTCAGAAAGTTACATTAAGACTTTAGAGGGAGTGGAACAATTGCTTATTATGCATATTAAGAAATAAACCTCACTGGGTATAGTGGAACACACACACCCCTACAAGAATAATTACAGTTACAGTGTGCAGCTGAAACCTGAAGCATACATAGCAGCATTATCTACTGAAAGACAGGCAGAATGATCCCCATGAGAAGAAACAATAGGAAAAGATTTTAAAGGCCTGTATAAACAACAAGCTCCTTCACAAGCATAGAAACAAAAGGGAGATTTACAGATGTTAGCCAGTCAAACACATTTTTGCAACATTTGGCTGGAAACACTCCAATACATGGAAAAATGAACATACCCCATAATCCATTTTTGGAACCTTTTTGAAGGATAATAAAATAAATTAAACACTTTAAACTCCTCTTGTGCAAAAGGTCTGAACAGAGACTCATTCTCATAATGACTACAGAGGTGCACAAAGCATGGCCTATAAAAGAAGCGTTGTTGTGTGCTCAAAGTGAACACTGCAAAGCTACACATCTGACTCTGTGGGCATGTCTAGGCAGACGCAGGCACCTTTTTTCCAAGTAGCACAGAAGCTATTTTGTTTGATGTAATATTGACCCTCTCCAAAGTGAAGGGCTTTGGAGAAGAAAGAGACACTACGTCAGGGGTCTTCAAACTTGGCCCTTTTATGACTTGTGGACTTCAACTCCCAGAATTCCTCAGCCAGCATGCCTGGCTGAAGAATTCTGGGAGTTGAGTCCACAAGTCATAAAGGGGCCAGGTTTGAAGACCCCTGCACTACGTGCATAAACCATATAGCCACTTTGAGCAAATAGTAAGGATAATAATTAATGGAAAAAGTACTTCAGGTTCTTCTAAACCCTGTACTTTATTTTTATTTTGTGCTATTTTTAGCAGCAGTGAGGCTTCAAGATGTTAGCTGACAGAGACTCTGAAAGCCTGCATGGTAAACAATTCTTCATTATTGTCTGATTGGTTGTCTGTATGATAAAGTTGGTGGTTGCACTGAAGCAGAGCTCATTAAGAAGTTTTACTGTAGATTTTGCAGCTCTTTGGTCCTTTAGATCATCATAAATATTCTCACTAGGATTAGGTGAATGATATTTCACTAAGGTCTCTTTTGAAAAAGTGGTAACTGAGAAGGACACCGTTTTTGCTTTAGCAATTTAGTAATTTGGTAAAGCAGTGTGGATTTGTCAAAGACAGTTCATGCCAAACAAACATCGTTACCTTTTTTTGACAAACTGATTAAATCAATAGATAACGGAAATGCTGTACACATAGCTTCTTAGACTCCAGTAAGGTATTTGATAAAGTAAACCACAGCCTACTTCTTGGTATAATAGAACAATGTGGGATCAACAGTACCACCACCAAATGGATTTGCAACTGGCTGACCAAATATATTCAGAGAATAGTCCTCACTGGAACTACATCTACATAGGAGAAATATGCAGAGGGGTAGTTCAAAGTTGGGAATTTATTTATTTGACTTATATTTGGAAGATGGACTTAAGATTTGGAAGGATCTTGACAGACTTGAAGATTGGGCTTTATCCAACAAAATGCAGTTCAGTGGTGAGAAAAGTAAGGACCTAAACATGGGCAGGAAAAATAAAATGCAAGGTATAGAATAGGTAGTAACTGTGAGAGGGATCTAGCTGTCCTAGTAAATCACCACTTAAGTATGAGCTAGCAGTGTGCTTCAGATATGAAAAAAAGGCCAACGTAGTCCTAGATTGTATAAAGGGATAGCTTCAGGATCACATGAACTAAGAATAGAATAGAATAGAATAGAATAGAATAGAATAGAATAGAATAGAATAGAATAGAATAGAATAGAATAGAATAGAATAGAATAGAATAGAATAGAATAGAAGCGGGAAGGGACCTTGGAGATCTTCTAGTCCAGCCCCCTGCTCAAGCAGAAGAACCTATACTGTCTCAGGCAGGTGAATGTCCAGTCTCTTCTTAAAAATCTCCAGTGATGGAGCGCCCATGATTTCTGGGGTAACTGAGTCCATCCACCTTACCGTTCTTAATTTTTCAGAGATCAGCCAAAGTAGGTTAAGTGTTGTAATTGCTTGTGGCTCTTTCAGAATACTGTCCTCCATTCCCCATTTTCCTTTTCGTGTTATAGCTTTTAATGAGCAGTGTTTTATGGGTTTAGTATACAGGATTTTTATTATTACTATTATTTTTTTGCAAATTACTGTTTTGTAATTCTGGGTTTAGGGAGAAGATGACATTAACACTGACATTATTAAATGGCTGATTGTATGGAGGGACATAGAGGAAAAAGGGGTGTCTGAGTTTGTGAATCCTATAAGGATATTTCCCATAATCTTTGTCTTTCTCTTATATATACATACATGCATGCATACATACATCTATACACTCACAATACGATTAGAAAGGAAGAAGTTTTGAAATATCTTCCAGCTCAGTATAATATTTAAAGTTTTAGCAAACTTTACTAATACCAAAAGAGTTTCAGCCTCTTCTAGCTTGCACTGCACTTTTTTTCTTATGGCCAGTTCCTAATCTCATTTCTCTGCTTAATTCCAAAATCAGGACTGACTCAGGTATCTAAACATGTATCACTTCAAATCTGGCTAGGATCAGGAAAGGATTATTTAACTGACATTGCACTTCTTTAAAAATCTTTTTTAAAATCTTTAATCCCCCCTAGTGTCCACTTTATAAAATTATCACTTATCTGTTGTGATGATTCACAATCTGTTTCCTATGAGGATTTTTATAGTTTTTAAAAATTTTTTATAGTTAATTTAACATTCTTAAAGTGTAAATCAGTAGTTCAAATTTATCTGTACCCTTAATCCATTTATAACTTTCTTAGATCAAAATCTGCTGTTTGTGTCAAATTGTTTGAGTTGTTTTGTTCAGATTTGAAGACAAATTTACTGAATGAAGATTTTTCAAACTTGTTGCTCCAAAGGTCTCTAATAGTTTTTGATAAATAATAGGCAATTTCTGAAAGTGATTAGAAAGTGAGATTTGCAAACTTAGTTTTACTTTAAAAGGCTACACCACAACTGCAAACAAGATGACTAATCCTGTTATCTCCTGGCACTCAAACCCATGGAAAATCACTGTCCTGTGGCCTCCTTATGAGGAACAGCCATCTGAAGCACAGGTGTGTGGTCTCCCATCCTCCTTACCTGGAGAAGTTCAAAGGAACTGGTCTACTTATGGTTCCTTGGTGTTTGCTGTTTTCATCTGTTCTGTTTTACAGATCTGTCTTCAGTTTGCCAGAGCTGGCCTGGAACTTTCTCTCTGTCTCCCCATCTCTCTCATGATGATCCTAGGTACCGGTAGCATATAACCACCACTAAAAATTATGTTAAAAACAGAACATTGTTCTTTTGTTCAATGGAGGGGGCCCTTAAATCTTAGTGGGGACTGAGGTGGCTACAGAGAAAGTGTCCCGAGATCCCATCAGATCATCAGATGACAAGCGTTTTAAGGGAAGGGATCTAGAGCACATTGCCATAATCTGACCTACTAGGATAGATAGTTGCCATTGTGCAAAGACAGTCCTACAAGTAACATAGCCCTTTATTATTATTATTATTATTATTATTATTATTATTATTATTATTATTATTATTATTATTATTATTATTATTATTATTATTATTATTATTATTATTATTTATTATTATTATTATTATTATTATTTATTATTATTATTATTATTATTAATTATTTTTGTGATTTCTATACCGCCCCCCTCCCGAAGGACTCGGGGCGGTGTACAGCCCAATTAAAAACATCAACATACAAAAAAAATCTGTGCATAGCTAGTCCTGGTCTAGGAAGGGACGCAACTGGCGCACCAGGCGAACCTGATAGAACATCCTCCCGGCCACGGCCGTCAGGTGGTCCTCTAAAGACAGCCGTGAATCCAGGAGGACTCCCAAATTGCGAACCCTTTCTGCGGGGGCCACTGTTTCGCCCCCAACGGACAATGAAGGAATCAATTGACTAAACCGGGATGACGGTAGCCACAGCCACTCGGTCTTGGATGGGTTGAGCTTGAGTCTGTTCTTCCCCATTCAGACCCGCACGGCCTCCAGGCACTGGGTCAGCACGGCAAGAGTGGTTCGGCGTGGAAATGTACAACTGAGTATCATCAGCGTACAGATGGTACTCCACACCAAAACCACGGATGATCTCACCCAGTGGTTTTACATAAATGTTGAACAGTAGGGGTGAGAGGACCGACCCCTGAGGGGTCTCGGGGTCGACCTCTGGCCCCCTGTCAACACAGACTGCATCTGGCCGGAGAGGAAGGAGGAGAACCACCACAAAACAGTGCCCCCTATACCCAACACCTCCAACCGTTGCAGCATGATACCATGATCGATGGTATCAAAAGCTGCCGAGAGGTCCAATAGCACCAGAGCAGAGGAACAACCTCTGTCCCGGGCCCGCCAGAGGTCATCCACCAACGCGACCAATGCTGTTTCCATGCTGTAGCCAGGCCTTAAGCCCAACTGGTGTGGATCTAAGTATAACGATTCCTCCAGGTGCCGCGAGAACTGTCGGGCAACCACGCTCTCGACAACCTTCACAAGAAAGCGAAGGTTGGAGACAGGATGATAATTTGATAAAACAGCTGGATCCAGGGTAGGCTTCTTAAGGAGGGGCCTCACTACCGCCTCTTTCAAGGTGGCAGGAAAGACACCCTCACTTAAAGAAGCATTAATAATTGCCTGGAACCAGCCTCGTACCACCTCCCGGGATGCCAACACCAGCCAGGAGGGGCACGGGTCCAATGAACAAGTGGTTGCCCTAAGTCCCCCGAGCAACCTGTCCACATCTTCGGGAGGCACAGGGTCAAACTCAGCCCAGATAACAGTCTCAAGACCAGACTCCGTCTCTCCCACCGGACATACCCAGTTGAAATTAAAGCCTTCCCGTATCTGAGCGATTTTATCATGCAGATATTTTCTGAAATCCTCAGCTCTACCATCTAAGGGGTCTCCTCTCACCTCCTGATGAAGGAGGGAGTGGGTCACCCTAAACAAGGAGGCTGGGCGGTTATCTGATGACGCAATAAGAGCAGTGAGGTAAGAACACTTCTCTGCTTTTATCGCCGCTAGGTAGGACCTAATATGGTCTCTTACCAGTGTTCGGTCAGATTCGGCAAGGCTCGATCTCCAACTGCTCTCTAGGCGTCTTTTCCGGCGTTTCATCTCTCTCAGCCCCTCATTATACCAAAGGGCCGGTCGAGACGTACGTCGAATCAGAGGCCCAAAGGCACGACCCGATCTAGAGCACCGGCCGCAGCCCTATCCCAGGCCGCCGCCAACTCTTTGACCGAGTCGTGTATCTGAACCTCAGGAATTGGCCCAAGCTCTGCCTGGAACCACTCGGGCTCCATCAGCCGCCTGGGGCGGTACCATCTTACTGGTTCCGCCTCCCTGCGGTGGGGTGCAGCGGTCAGGAAGTCCAAGCGAAGGAGAGAGTGGTCAGACCATGACAGGGGCTCAATAACTATATCCCCTATATTCTGACCACTCAGCCACTGTACAGAGACAAAAACCAGGTCAAGCGTGTTCCCCCCTGTGTGTGTGGGGCCTTGAATTACCTGGGTCAGGTCCATGGCTGCCATGGAAGCCATGAACTCTTGAGCTTCCCTGGACATCCCGCCCACAGATAGCAGGTTGAAGTCACCCATGACTATTAGCCTGGGAACCTCAACCACCACTGCGGTGACAACGTAGGGCTTTAAAGGTAATAACTAACACCTTAGATTATACCAGAGGGCAATTGAGAGCAAATGCAGCTCATGCAATAATGATATAAAACAGGTGAACCATGGGGCACCTAGAATTGCAAATGCTGCTATATTCTGGACCAGTTGCATCTTCTGGATAGCTTTCAAAGGCAGTCTCAAGTAGCAACAGCAATAGCACTTAGACATATATACTGCTTCACAGTGCTTTACAGCTCTCTCTAAGCAGTTTACAGAGTCAGCATATTTTCCCCAACAATCTGGGTCCTCATTTTACCGACCTCAGAAGGATGGAAGACTGAGCCATTCAGAATCAAACTCCTGGAGCGAGCAGTGAGTTAGCCTGCAGTACTGCATCCTAACTGCTGTGTCACCAGTAGGGGCATATTGCAGTAATATAATCAGGAAGTGTCTCATATCTTAATGAGTTACTATGAGCCAGGCCTCCCAGTCCAGGAATGAGTACAATTGGAGCACAAGATGAATTTGGGCTATTCATTTCTGCCAATGATAGACATGTTTCTTAAAGCCATTGTGAAAGAACTCCATGCTATTTCTCTTCAACAAGGTCCTGATAGTCCTTCCTGTCTCTTCATTTGAGTCAAACAGAGGCCTCTGACAGTATTCCTTCAATTCTGAGAAAAAATGGAAGTTGCATGGTGCCATGTCTGGACTACAAGGTTGATTGGACAAGACTAGAGATCCAACTTTCCATTTGCCTCTTGGGTATCTTGTGAAGTGTGAAGTCTAGCATTGCCACAATTTCTTTCTGGTGTTTTGAAACTCTGCCTAATCATTGTTTCAAAATTTTGCATGCGTAATGCAGCACTCTGGGTAGAATGGAGGTACCAGGTTCAAGGAAATCCATGTGGATAACATCATTTGCATTCGAAAAATCTGTAACTATGAATTTTCCTGCAGAAAACTGAATTTTGACTTTTTTCCCTGTAGATAAAGTATTATGACAATATTTCGTGGACTGATGCTTCATTTTGAGGTCATAATGATGAGCCCTTGTTTTGTCAACTGTCACAATATTGTGAAGAAATTCCTTACCTTTATTTTTGTAGCGTGACAACAACTACTGGAAAATAATATAAAGTCTTAAATCTTCCAACTCTGCTCTCAGCATCTAAGGAACCCATTTTGCACAAATCTGATGTTAAGAACATCAATATCTTGGCCTACATGTTCCTGTGAAATGCCAAGGAATTTCTATTTGGGTTATCTGATTGTCTTTAATTGGTTAATTAGCTTTTTTATGTGAAACTCACTAGTTGCTGTCACAGGTCATCCATTTTTTTCCTGCTTGTATAAATCACCTCTTCTTGGTTCATAATCTTTACATTTTTTTGGCTCAACAATGCACAGAACTCATGCCAGCACAGTTATCACTATTAACAACATGCATTTGGTGGTGAATTTCAATTGGAGGAACTCTTTTAGTAATCAAAAATTTAATCATGGCATGTTTCTTTAAGTGCACTGCCAGCGTTTCCCTGCTTTTATCCTATTTCATGAACAATACGAATAAAATTTTATCTCACAACAACTGCTTGCCAACTGGAATGAAAAAAACACAGAGCAGTTGGTCCACCAATCCTACCATCTGTGATGATATTACATTGGACGCATTACCTTAGCAGCAGAGAAGAACCCTTACATGTATCTGGAATGTATTTTGTGAAAAAAAATATGGATTGTTTTAACCAAAAGACATGCATTTCCAAAAGGAAAGGAGATGTTGTTTTATTCAGGCAAGAAAATAAAGATATAATTAAAGGATGTGAATTAAAATACATTAAAGATGTATCAAAAGTGAATTAAATATTAATCAAGGGGATAGGCAGGAAGAAGCATTCTCATTTCATTCCCTACCTGATATGAGTGCCTGAAGAAAAATGAACAGACCGTAGGATGGAAGAACTAATCTCTGATGGTGAGAAAAAAGAGTCCTACGAATTTACAAGACGGATGGCATAAGGAACAAAGCTTATGGTCACCATACCACAAAAAAGATGTTGAGACCTTGGAAAAAGTTCAGAGAAGAGCAATTAAGATGATCCAAGGCCTGGAGGCTAAAACATACGAAGAACGGCTGAGGGACTTGGGTTTGGCTAGTCTAAAGAAAATAAGAAACAGGGGTGACATGATAGCAGTATTCCAGTATTTGAGGGGCTGCCACAAAGAAGAGGGCATCAAATTATTCTTCAAAGCATCAGGGAGCAGGATAAGAAACAATGTTTGGAAACTGATCAAAGAGAGAAGCAACCTGGAATTAAGGAGAAGCTTCCTGACAGTGAGGACAATTAACCAGTGGAACAGCTTGCCCTCAGAAATTGTGGGCGCTCCATCATTGGAGGTTTTTAAGAAGAGACTGGACAGCCACTTTTCTGAGATGGTATAGATTCTCCTGCTTGGGCAGGGGGCTGGACTAGAAGACCGCCAAGGTCCCTTCTAGCTCTATTCTATTTTCTTGAAAGCTGTTGCAGAAAGCTGTTGTATTTCTAGTAGTCCTGGCTAGAAATACTTGGAAACCTCCTCCCAGAGGGGAGCAACAGAAACAGACCGTAAAGTGGGTGTGTGGGGCCTCTAACAATGCTTTGAGCTCTAAGTACATAGTGCAGTATTCTGAATAAAAGGAAGCGAGCTTCCTATAATCTTCTCAGTTGTCCTTACCACTCTCTGTATGGACCTTCTATCTGAGGCTCTGCTACCACCAAACCAAACAGTGATGCAGTTCGTTGAAACACTTTGAATTGTGCCTGTTTAAAAAGTGGCCAGGACAAAAGGAGAAAGATCTGACTTTTCTCTCAGGACTGTCTGCAGGGTGTCGTGAAAAAAAGTCAAGATGGCAAACACAAAGTTGCCATCTTGACTTTTTTTTTATTCTGTGAACATCCCAGATTCCTCCTGTTACTTTCTCAGCCTGTCCACAATCTCTCACCCTGCCTTGGCAATCTCCTTTTTTTACAATTTTAATATTTAATTCTAGTTTAGATATCATTCTTGGACCAATCATAACATAAATTAACTTGTTATGTAATCCTTGCCTTTGTTTAGCTAAAGTTCATGCTTCAGTCTGCTTTCACTGGATTCAGATTTATTTGTTGACTGATTGATTGATTTATACATACCAACGTCTGTGTAACACCCACTTCAAAGGATTCAGCACATTACATTCCTCTCCAATTTTATAAAATTGTAAGTTTCATTGAGCTTAGTTTGGCCTGAGCTATTGAATATCTATTCAATATCATTAAGCATGTGTTTAACTCTTCTATTGGAATAAAAGGAAGTTAGAAGTGCATACATTTAGCTGAATTGAGTTTAATGGGCTTAATGTATTAAAGAAGGCAAAAATAATTGTTACAAATTGTTCAACAGTGTTAGGATATTTCAGATTGCATTACTGTGATGGACAAACTTGGAGCAAAACATGCCATGGATATACTGTCTTGTGTTACTTAGAAAGTATCTATTTACTTTTTCTAAAAAAAATTAAAAGTGAAGACAGGATTTAATTATGAATGGGAATGGGACAAGTTAAGGCTTTAAGAAACTCACAACAGAAATTAACATTAGAAGATAACTGTTTGGTTCTTAGGAACTATAGGTAGTTCTTGAGACAGGACCATAATGGAGCCTGTCCATTATGGTTGCATGTTGCATGTTGCGATGGATGTTAAGTGAAATGTCTCACCCCATCCCTGCTCTCCCCAATGAAACAAACAAATGAAGCTCACTTTAGGTGCTCTTGACTTAACAACCGTTTGCTTAGAGACTATTTGAAGTTATGATGGACCTCCCTAGGGTTACTTACGACCCAGATTTGAAGTTACGAGACCCAGGGCCCCTCTGTGGTCACATGACTGCATTCTGAGTGTCTGGAAACTGGACCCACATTTACAACCACTTGCAGCATCCTGAGGTCACATGACAGCAATTTATTATGATTTTTGTTGGAAACTAGGGTTTACTTCTGGTTTCAGGTAAAAACACTCAGGGTGGTCAATGGGTTCATCTAATGACTGCAGCGTTCACTTCACAATCACCATATTCACTTATCAACCGCTGCAAATAAGGATGCAATGTTGGGTTGGTCATGTGTAACCCACTTAATGACTGACACAACTTATGACCACATATCTGAACTCAATTATCATTGTAAATCAAGGATTACTTGTAGCCTACGGCATCGCAATGTGATTGTTGCTTCAAGAGGACATGGCATAGAGAGGCTGTGCATGTGGACTTGAACTCCTAGGGAACAAAGTTACGTGAACCTAATAAACAGATTTTCAACCAGGCATTTGGGCAAAAGGCACACAATAATTCACAAAGCAAAGCCCAAGAGTAATCCAATAAATGAGATCAAGAGGACAAAGTAAAATCCAGCTAAGGAAGCAAAATTCAGAAGCAATTCCCAAGCCAAAGTTAAGGAGCTAGGAGTATCTACAGCAGCAGTGGAAGCCGCGCCCACCCCATTGCCGACAATAGCAAAACCGGCCCAATACGTTGCGCGACGTCACGTGATATCGCGAGTTTGACATGTCTGGTCTACAGGAAAGTCAAAATGGTAACCATAATCAAAGCTCTGCCCCTTTTTAATATGGCATGTCTGCACTTGGAATGTGTCAGAAATGTACACTGTTCTAATCCCCACAGAAAGTAGGTAGGTTGCTTCTCTCCTTGATTAGTTTCCAACCATTATTTCTTGTCCTGCCCGCTGGTGCTTTGGAGAATAATTTGACCCCCTCTTCTTTGAGGCAGCCCATCAAACACTGGAATACTGCTATCATGTCACCCCTATTTCTTCTTTTCTTTAGACTAGCCAAACCCAAGTCCTGCAGCCATTCTTCATATATTTTAGTCTTCAGGCCTTTGATCCTCTTAGTTGCTCTTCTCTGAATTTTTTCCAAAGTCTCAACATCATTTGTAGTATGGTGACCAAAATTGATTGCAGTATTCCAGGTGTAGCCTTACTAGGGTTTTATAAAGCGGTACTAATATTTTGTGTGATCTTGATTCTATGCCTCTGTTTATACAACCCAGGACTGTATTCACTTTTTTGGCTGCTTCTGCACACTGCTGGCTCATATTCAAGTGATCATCCACTAGGAGTCCAAGATCCCTCTCACAGTTACTGTTTTTGAGCCAGATCTCTCCTAATCTGTACTTATACCTTTGATTTTTCCTGACTAAATGTAAAACTTTGCTTTTCTCCACATTATAAAGTTCATTTGTTGGATAGGGCCGATTGTTCAAATTTGAAACCATGCTGGTTTCTTCTTGACTTTCTTATTTTTCCATTTCAGTGGTATTGTGCTGGACTGGGCTTTTCCATGCTACTTGAGTTGTTTCCCCCTTTAGGATTTTCATCCATGGAATCTTTCCTAGATTCCCTCTGAGTTTGTTAAAATCAGCTCTTTGAAGTTTAAGACACTGGTTGGATTATTTTCTATTGCCTGTGTTTACTTTATAATGAATTCCAAGATTCCGGCAACTTCAACTCCCTCTATCACTTCTTCTCTATTAGTAAGAATTGGGTCCAGTATAGCTTTACTTGTAGTTACCTCCTCCACCTTTTGGATGACAAAGTTGTTGGCTAGGTTGGTTAGAAATCTGTTTGATCTCCCACTCACTGCAGAGTTTGTCTCCCGGTTGATATCTGGCTAGTTGAAGTCTCCCATTATTACTGTGGCATGCTTCCTACACACATTTGTTAACTGGTTGGCAAAGAGTTCATCTACTTCTTCTGATTGGTTGGGTGGCAAGTAATACATACCTCTGGCAAAGTCACTTCCCCCACCCCTTTTATATTGACCCATATACATTCTGGAGGGATTTTATCTTTGATCATGTGCATTTCTGTAGCTATGTAGTGTTTTCTTACATATAGTGCAACTCCCCCTCCTCGTTTTGTAGATCTATTTCTTTTGAACAATTTGTATCCTTCCATCAATACATTCCACTCATGGATTTCGTTCCACCAGGTTTCTGTAATGCCAACTATATCATGCCCACCCTCATGTACTATTGCAGTGGTTCTCAACCTTTTTCAGGTTGAGACCCCACTTGCCCCACCCATGCGCAGCGTGACCCCGGCGTGCGCGCGCTGGGCCAATCCGCGCATGCGTGGTGCGCGCAACGAAAAAACAACAAAAAAACCAAAAACAAAATGGCGGACCGCGATGGGCCGATCTGTGCATGCGCGGTGCGTGCGCGACGGCCCGAACTGCGCATGCGCGGCGCGCGCACGACGAAAAAACAAAAAAAAACACAAAAAACAAAAAACAAAATGGCGGATCGCGGTGTCCGGCGACCCCTGCGAAACGGTCGTTTGACTCCAAATGGTTGAGAACTGCTGTACTATTGCTTCTAGTTCACCCTGTTTGTTTCCCACTAGAAAGGTCTTTTTTGTTCCTTGTCCCCTAAATCTTAATTCTAAAATATATTAGCCTGGTAGAAAAGATGGATGTGTCCTTTAAATATTTGGCGTATGTTGCTTTAGGAGGAAATCCACTTCCACTTCCTATTTGATGAGAACTCAGAATAACAGTGGTGTGGTTTCCCCCTTTTTTGCTGCTTCCTCTACTTTTGTATTTACTATTTAAAAAAAAACACCTCAATTCCATATTTATAATGATATGCATGCTTTCATTTTTAATGATTATCTACTGTTTAATTACCTACCCCTAGAACACAGGCTCTCAGTTGCTTTTAACATTAAAGATATTTCAACATTTCCAGAACAGCACAACTTGCTATGCATTTTCATAAGCAAATTAACTAAGAAAATAAAAATTAATTAATGCAGCTTGGATTAACCATGAAATTGTAATAGTCATAGCTATGGCTTATTCACAGCAATCAAAATTACACAAAGCAGATATTTGTTGGCCAGTTGATTATAATATTCCTATGCTGATTTGTTATTTAAAAACACTTGAAGTACCAAATGCAATTAGTTAAATTCAAAACACAGCCAAACAGTACGTGTGTTGCCTTTTCATTTAGCTGCTACAATGTATCCTCTCCACTTCCTCTATCTGCTTGTTCTTTGAACTGTTCTCCCCTTGATGCCAACCTGGGGGTGAGAAAGGAATGTGCCTCCGGCCATCTGGCTTATCTCTCGCTGTGGATGAAAAGGTGCAAAGACCCAACAATGTTTTCACAGCCTTGGGAACGGAGTCTTTTCAGCCCCGTTCCCATGGCTGACTTAACTGGGGATTGGCCCATTTGAACTGACCAGATGTTTGAGTGGGAAACCCTCAGATCCTGCCTTCTATGCCTGCTGTCAACTTCTCCTAATAAAAGTTCCTTTTGGGATGAATCTGTTCCAAGAGTTCTGCTTTCTTGGGGAGAGGTTTCGAGGTGGGTCCTTACAGGCACAAATGGAATATTTCTTGGACTGTAAAGGAGAGAGGGAAGAGGTGTACTTTTAGACTTGTAAGAGTCTGTTAATGTAACCTTACAATAAAATTAGAACTAGGTATGCGATCAAACTGGTCAGTCCTAGAGGAGATAAACCCTGACTGCTCTTTAGAAGGCCAGATCCTGAAGTTGAAACTCAAGTACTTTGGCCACCTAATGAAAAGGAAGGACTCACTGGAGAAGAGCCTAATACTGGGAAAGATCGAAGGCAATAGAAGAAGAGGACGACAGAGAATGAGGTGGCTGGATGGAGTCACTGAAGCAGTAGGCGTGAGCTTAAATGGACTCCAGAAGATGGTAGAGGACAGGAAGGCCTGGAGGAACATTGTCCATGGGGTCGCGATTGGTTGGACACGACTTTGCAACTAACAACAACAACATGCTTCTTGTCTGGACTACCTTGCAAGGCTGACATATTTTTGGATCAATCACAAATACATAGAGATATATAAACTGCTGATTAGCAGAGAAGATAGGATCCTGTCAACTGAGGAGGAAATAGCTACTCAGTGTAGCACCCACGACTCGAGAGAGAAGTATTTATTATGAGGCACCAAGATCTCTCTGAGGAATGAAAAGGACAAGTTTAAAGGACACATAACAAAGGCAAAATATCAGGAAGTAACACAAAACTATCAGAATGGTATTAGGAAGGCTAAGGTTTGCATGAGCTGAGGCTGGCTATGGATGCCAGAAATAACAGAAAAGGATTCTTTGGGCCTGTGTGGGAGAAAAGAAAAGTCAAGGGATCAATTGGTCCACAGGCTGGAAAAAAGCTGAATTGCATAGTTCCTACCTGTCTTTTTTCACAAGGAAAAAAAATATCCAACCTATCAAAAGCAGCATCATGGAGTGCAGATGAGAAATGCAGATCAAATAGTTAAGAAGTTGGTGAGAGAATACCCAGCTGCTTTGAAGGGATTTAATTCTCATGGGTAGATTATTTCCAGGGTGTTAAAAAAACTGGCAAATGTCAAGACTTCTGTGAATATGGCCGACTGAATACACGCTCAGGGAAGGATCCCTGGACTGTAGTCTTCAGCTACTAACTGAAGGAACTGGCATGCCTTCAATTTTTATGACTCACCTGGATCAGGGCAAGTCTAAGAATTTCCCTTCAAGATCCTCCAATACAGCTGAAAGTCTGGAAGTGGTTTCTGGACCTCAGCTTTCCGCATGTCAAAAGTTGGGGGTGAGAGGCTTTAATCTATTTATGTTTGAAGAAGCCGCCATCTTGAAATTTACCTTTCAAATGGACAATAAGTTGTGCCTTCCATTTCTTAATCACCTTTAAGGACTATTAATCTTTTCTAAGTCAAGTTAAAAGAGGTTCTCTTTAGTCACAGCCTGCTATGCCTTTTTGAAGACTGCACCATTTTAGGGATTTCTTTAGTGTTATACAACCACAAGGCTGCTAAGGCAAGCCAAAATAAGGAAGACCCCCCCCAAAAAGCTGACAGAGAAATATAAAGACTGAAAACTATGATTTTAGTTTATTATTGTAGTAATTTGTAGCTTGTTCTTCTTTGCTCTGGGTGGCTAAAATTTTCTGATCCTGATCAAAGAGGGAGTCAAGATGGAGGAGCAAATTATTAGAGATATATTTGAAAGGTCTCTAAATAAAATCCACCAATCTGTTGACCAGCTGTGCTCCAAGGATGATTAAAAAAAACCTCTCAAATTACTTTAGAGATGCAAACATGTGTAGAAAGTTACCAAACTACTGAGGCAATTTCACAAGTAGCTGAAAATGCAGAGGAGTTCATTGCAAATTTTGAATACAAACCTGACATTAACTTTTATTGTGACGGTTTAAATGTAAATTACCACAACTGAAAGAAAAGCATCAAGAAAATTGGCAACTTTTAAAAAGTCAAATTTGGGACTTTTTTTTAAAGGATATTAACAAGGTTGAGAAATCCATGATAAAAGGGAGGCTTATAACTACTTGATAAACTTTCCAGAGAAGATTCTACTCAATGAAGACAAGCTGAAAGGAGTGACTTAAACTTAATGAGTGAACTGAATCTAGGATGGATTTTTCTTAGTTTGATATTTGTAATTGAAAGAAAGTCTTAATCCAAAATTTGAAAATGTATTTTTTTATATAAGATAATTTTTAAGTAATTTTAAAGTATGCAAAATATTACTAAAATATATTTGAGAGTACTTGTGTTAAGAGAAAGTTAAAGAAAATAACATACTAGTTTAAAGAAAAACACTTGTGTTTTAAAAAGGATACTTATAAAAGAAAAAAATATATTATTCTATAAGGGAAGTTTGGAGGGTGGGAGCTAAATTTAATACTGAAGTTCAAAGCCTGTATGTTAAGAAGTTTAAAAAAAAACATTAAAGAAAAAGAGGCATTAGAAAGTTTTGATTCTAGAAAAATGTTTAAAGAAACTTTAGCATTTAAAAAAAAGGGGGGGGAGAGAAAATATTTTTCCTGGTAAGGTCAAAGAATTTGAAAGAATGTAGTTTGTTAATAAAAATGGTGATAGTTACAAAGATTATTAGGTGCAAATAGAAATACATACTATTTCCACAACGAGGAAGATAAAACAGGAATGTTTAAATTGATTATTCTATTCAAAGAGGAGAATATATCTGGGTATATTTTTCATTGGGATACCACTTCTGCATTTTGTGCTTGTGATGAAAAAAAAAGAGAGAAACTTTGACTTTGTTGATTAGATATATTTGTCGTTATAGAAATGGCTAGTTATAGATTAATGTGTAAAAGCAAAAAGTTGAGGCTGGAGTGTTTTTATCTTGTACTGTGTAAAAAAGAGTTGGAAGTTAATACCTTTTTTTCTTTTTTCTCTTGCACCTCACATCTTTTCCTCTCTCTTTTTTCTTCCCTTAATCTCCTATTTCTGTTTTTCTTTGTATTTTATATATTAAATAAAAATAAAAGAAACTGGCAAATGTCATCCCAGAGCCACTGACTGAATTCTTCCAGAAATTCTGGAGGCAGGGAAAGTGCCAAAAGAATAGAGAAAAAAACAATGTTGTTCTAATACTATGCTGCCCCATTCACTCACACACACCTAACTGTGGTTTAGTGAGTTTAATATTCCCCAACAATTCTCTTCACCAAAAACCCCAGAACTGTCCCAATTAAGTTCAGCCACAAGCAAAACAATTTCAGTCCACAGAGCAATAGCCAAAGAGTCCACAAAGCACTTGAAAATTTCTCAAACAAAATAAATCCACCAGGCAAACTTAAATCCACAACACAAGAGAGCTCACAAGTCAAGTCCAGAATTTTCAAGGCACAATTCAAGTCAAGGTGTCAATCAAAATCAAGACAGGAATCACAACAACCAGAAAACATACAGCTAGGAAACAAACACATTGTTCCCAGCAACACCTCCCTCTATCTACTGTGCTAAATAGCCAGCTTCCAGTGCAGCCCTTCAAGAAGGGTGAGGCTTTCTCCTCTCGAGTAGTCTGGCTGACCTTCTCTGCTCCTGCCTTTTCTGTGCCCTATGTGTTCTTGGATCAATTCCTCCTCCTCCTCCTCCTCACTGACCATCTGCAATTGCATACTTTCCCCAGCTTCTCAAAGCCATCAATTAACCTAGCTCCTGTCCTGCCAAGAACCAGTTTATCCTCCACTGAGCTGACATCTCAAGAGGTATCTATGGAATCATCTGAGGGAGTCATCACAAATATTTAAAAAATGTGGACTCAGGAAGCTACAGACCAAATAACTTGCCCTTATTTCATTATCTTTACTAGAAAAGATAATCAAGCAGTGAGCACTTAGAAATGAATGGGGTTCTTACCAGAAATCAGCATGGATTTGTTAAAAAACAGGTCATGCCAGGCAAACGTAACTGCTTTCTTGGACAATTAGTGGACCAATGGGGTGTTGTGGATGTAATGTAAGCCATTTGATAAGGCCCCCTTTTTGATAAACTGGAACAAAGTGGGTTGGATGGTCCCACTACCAGATGGATTCACAGCTGGCTGAATTACTATAGCTGACATGTGATCCTTAATGGGTTTCTGTCCACATGGAGAGAAGTATGCTCCAGGAGACCTTAAGGCTCTGTCCTGCATCCAGTAATGCTCAACATCTTCATAAATGATTTGGAGGAGGAGATAGAAGGCATGGTCATCAAATTTACACTTCAGACTGCTTTCAGGAGACTTCTAGAATAAGGAATATTGTAAGATGTTTTTTATAATATATTACATGTGATAGTACATGAGGAATACTTTACTACTGCTGTCATGTAAAATATTACACTTACTGGGATATATAATTCTAAGCAATAATATAATAATAAAGGTACCAGCCTAGAAACTGGGAGATCATGAGTTCTGTTCCTTGCTTAAGTACACAATTGTAGTCACCTGATTGACTTTGGGCCAGTATTCTCCCTCAGCCCTATATTAGAAAATTTTAAAAAAAACCCCATTCACCTACCAATCTGCATTGGACCACATAGTAAATTAGAATCAGTAAATATTAGTTAAGAGAGCTTCATCCAACAGTGGATTGATTTGAAGTGGCTGAGGCCGGTCTTGAGACTGTTACCTAGGCTGAGTTTGACCCTGTGACACCTGATGACGTGGACAGGTTGCTGGGAGGTCTTAGAGCAACCACATGTTTACTGGACCCGTGTCCCTCCTGGTTGGTACTGGCCTCCAGTGAGGTGACACGAGGCTGGCTCCAGGCGATTATCAACGCTTCGCTGAGTGAGGGTGTCTTCCCCGCCGCCCTGAAAGAGGCGGTGGTGCGACCCCTCCTCAAGAAGCCCGCCCTAGACCCGGCTGTTTTATCTAACTATCGTCCTGTCTCCAACCTTCGCTTTGTTGCGAAGGCTGTTGAGAGTGTGGTTGCTCGACAGTTCCCTCAGCACCTGGAGGAATCGTCGTATCTGGACCCGCTCCAGTCGGGCTTCAGGCCGGGTTACAGCACGGAAACAGCTTTGGTCGCATTGGTGGATGATCTCTGGTGGGCCCGGGACAGGGGTTGCTCCTCTGTCCTGGTGCTATTGGACCTCTCAGTGGCTTTTGATACCATCAACCATGGTATCATGCTGTGCCGGTTGGAGGGGTAAGGTATAGGGGGCACTGTGCTTCGGTGGTTCTCTTCCTTCCTCTCTGGCCGGACGCAGTTTGTGTTGACAGGGGGTCAGAGGTCGACCCCGAGGCCCCTTGACTGTGGGGTACCTCGGGGTCAGTCCTCTCGCCCTTGTTGTTCAACATTTATGTGAAGCCGCTAGATGAGATCATCCGAGGTTTTGAGGTGGAATTCCATCAGTACGCTGATGATACTCAGCTGTACATTTCCACCCCGAACCACCCAAATAAAACTCTTGACGTGCTGACCCAGTGCCTGGAGGCCGTGCGGATCTGGATGGGGAAGAACGGTCTCAAGCTCAACCCCTCCAAGACCGAGTGGCTGTGGTTACCGTCGTCCCGGTATAATCAGCTGATCCCATCGCTGTCTATTGGGGGCGAGTCAGTGGCCCCCACGGGAAGGGCCCGCAACTTGGGAGTCCTCCTAGATTCACGGCTGTCCCTTGAGGACCATCTGACGGCCATGGCCGGGAGGATGTTTTACCAAATTCGTCTGGCACGCCAGTTGCGCCCCTTCCTAGATAGGGACGCGCTACGCACGGTCACCCATGCCTTCGTCACTTCCAGACTGGACTATTGTAATGCTCTCTACATGGGGCTCCCCTTGAAGTGCACGCGGAGGTTTCAACTGGTGCAGAATGCGGCCATGCAGGTGGTAGTAGGGGCACCCTGGCGGGTACAAATGGCCCCCATCCTGCGCGAGCTGCACTGGTTGCCGGTGGCTTTCCGGGTGCGCTTCAAGGTATTGGTTACCACCTTAAAAGCGCTCCATGGCATAGGACCCAGTTATTTACAAGACCACCTTCTGCCAGTAAATACCTCCCATCGACCAGTTCGCTGCCACAGAGATGGCCTCCTCAGGGTGCCATCGGCTAAGCAGTGTCGGCTGGTGGCGCCCAGGGGGAGAGCCTTTTCTGTGGGGGCACTGACGATGTGGAATGAGCTCCCCCCAGAACTCCGGACGTGTCATGATCTCCGCACCTTCAGAAGAGAATTGAAGACTCATCTCTTCAATCAAGCCGGCCTGGCCTAGACCTCCTCGGGTTTTTATGTAAATCTTTATGTAAATTTTTTAAACAAGGTTGTTCAGGTTTTAGAATTGGGATTTTAACCGGTTTTAGTAACAACCATGTATTAATCTAATTTATTTTTAAATATTTATTATTATTATCTGTTTTAATTGGGCTGTAAACCGCCCCGAGTCCTACGGGAGAGGGGCGGTATAGAAATTTAAGAAATAAAATAAATAAATAAATAAATAATAATAATAATAATAATAATAATAGTTCTGAGCAAATTGTTTTTAGAATTCCTGAGTAGCAATCAGACTATGAGGAATTCTGGGAGTTGAAGTCCACAAGTCATAAAGTGGCCAAGGTGGGGACCCCTGCCACAAAAGCTGTGTCAAAATAAAAGGTTTTTTTTCTTACAAAGTTCTGCCTTGTTCAATAAAAAAGGGGTTTTCCTCGCGAGTAAGCAGTTGAGCAGTACTCGCATAGGCTGGGTCAGAACAGGTGCTTTGGGCACAGTATGAAATGTGCCTGCTTGGAAAAGAGGTCAATAACGGTCCATATTACAGCATTCCTGCCATTATCTGGCAGCTCAACTATGAAGTCCATGGCTATTTCCTCCCACAGCAGGGTCAGGTTAGCTATCGGCTGCAGCAGTCCAGGGGTTTTCCCTGGCAAGTGCTTCATGGTTGCACCTACAGGGCAACTCGCTATATAGGATTCTATGTCTTTCTTCATCTTTGGCTGCCAAAACTGTCTCTTTATAAGCTGCAGGGTCTTCACAAACCCAAAGTGCTCCACTGGCTTCATGTTGTGACACCTTTGTAAGACCATGGTTCTTGGGATGGCTGGGACATACACTTTATTCCCCTTCCATGCTAAGCATTGCTTCAGCTTTCGGTCTATCTCATGCTTTTGGAACCACTCATCCCCTCCCAGGGCTTCTCCTAGTTGCTGGTCAGAGTCTCCTCCTGTTCAAGAGGGGGGGGTCTTTTTGTGGCTGTCTCACGTGTATGCTGGTGCTGCAAGTTGTTTAGATGGGATGATAGAATTAACTATCTCTTCCCTACTGCTTTTATATTGAGGCAGGCACGAAAGGGCGTCTGCTAGGAATTCCCCCCCCAGCAAATTTCAGACTTTTTATTATAATGTTAGTAAACGTAATACACTTAAGAGAGAGAGAGAGAGAGAGAGAGAGAGAGACAGAGAGAGAGACAGAGAGAGAGAGAGAGAGAGAGAGAGAGAGAGAGAGAGAGAGAGAGAGAGAGAGAGAGAGAGAGAGAGAGAGAGAATGTCTGAGGAATTGAGAAGTTTATTAAAAAGTCAGTGAAAAGTACTGAATCTGCAACACAAATGATTGGAGAAGTTAAACAATTTGAGAAAAAAAAATCAAAATCCCAGCAAATAAGATGGAAATAGTAAGAACCAGATAAACAAATGAAGACCTGAATGTGGTGCTGTTGGAATCAAAAGAGGAAGGAATACAGATGAGATTGGGAATAAATATGGAACAATCTGGGGAAGCTTGTTGAAGTTATAACAGAATCTATGGCATGGAAAGATGAGAGCACAGGATGCACAGAACTAACAAAAAATATGCCATTATAAAAAACATTTCAAGAGTTATATCTGTGCAAACTGTCAGGATTATCAGCGAGGAGTTGCTCCATGACGTCACTGAAAGCTCGGACTAATTTTCGTCTTTTCTGTTCTTTTTGTCACGAGCAATCTGTTATGTCTGGCCACTCTCAGCTCATTAAAATCCACATAAAGATGTCTTTAATAGTTTTTAATTAACACATTTCAAACGAAGTCATTTCAAAGCAAACTGCTGGCATTATTTTGGCCGGAACGGCCAACACTGATTTATTTACATTTAGGATAAATATGCTATCCTCCCACCTTCCAATTAAAACACTCTTTCTTTATCACATTGTCCAAGACCTCATTATTTTTCGGTAGGTTTCAAAAACACCAGAAAACTCAGTTTCAACTCACTGCGAAAGTTTCCATGCCAATCTCTAATTAACGTTGCTCGTGACAAAGGCTTAATTTCTCTCTCCTCCTCTAATACAGTTTCCGATACGTCACTTCCTTTTTCTACTTAACTGAACCCTCCTCCTATTAACCCTTCGAACTCTCGGATCCAGCCATACATTCTCCTGTTCCAAGTCTGATTCTGCACCTTGAGACTCCGATGCAGACTGCATCTCAATCTCCTCCCTGTCTGCCTCGGCTGCCGGGAGGGGAAAGCACCCAGAGGGGCCTGGCTCGGCTGCCGGGAGGGGCAAACACTCAGAGGGGCCTGGCTCGGCTGCCGGGAGGGGCAAACACTCAGAGGGGCCCGGCTCCCCCTCCTCATCCTCCGACACCTCCCCAGCTGGTCCAGAGACACCCACAACACTATCCCCCCCGCAGGCCCCTCCCCTCGGGTCCGTTGCAGGGGATGTGGTTTGTAGGGAAACGCAGCATGAAAATCCCGAATTAACTCAGGAGCCGCAATATCATGAGCATCAACCCAACAACAAGCGGCTTGCCCACCCCCGGTCCAATCAACCAAATATTGGAAGCAGTCGTTGAGCCATCGGGAATCTCGGATGCCGGACACCTCCAACCGGGAAACAGGAACGTGAGCACGGCGAGCTGTCGGGCCCGGATCAGGAGGTCGAAGCGGAGAATCAGGGTTGACAGGAACAAGGAAGGAGCGATGAAACACGGGATGTACACGAAGAGACCTAGGCAAAGTCAAACGATAGGTCACCGGATTGATGACCGTCTCCACAGGAAAAGGACCCAGGAAACGTGGATCAAGCTTGCGGTGAATGCGCCCTGGAAACAAGTACTTGGTGGAGAGCCAAACCCGATCTCCAACAGCTAACGGCGGCGTGTCGCGACGAGAGCGGTCTGCAACCCTCTTGTAGTCTTCCTTGGCCTTAGCCAAGTGCTGCTTAACCATCTCTTGGACTGACTGGAGCTCGGATAAATATTCCTCCGCAACTGGAACTGGAGAATCAAGGAGCGTGAGCGGGAAAAATCTGGGATGATATCCGTAGTTGGCCAAAAACGGAGTGGTCTGAGTGGAAGTGTGCTGAGAGTTGTTGAAAGCAAATTCGGCCACGGAGAGATATTTGGACCAATCGTTCTGTTGGTCGTTGATGAAACAACGCAAATACTGCTCCAGGATGCCAATCACTTTCTCTGTACCCCCATCAGTCTCTGGGTGATGCGTGGAGGCTAGATTAACTTGGACTTGTAGCGCAGACATGAGTTCTCTCCAGAACGCCGAGGTGAACTGGGTTCCTCGGTCGGACACTATTTTGTCAGGCAACCCGTGTAGCCGGAAGATATGTTGAATGAACAGCTGAGCAGTGACCTTGGCTGATGGTATTCTTCGGCAAGGAATGAAATGTGCCATCTTGGTCAGCATGTCCACCACTACAAAGACAACGGTGTAGCCGGCAGAAACAGGTAGACAAGTCAAGAAGTCCATGGAAATAGCCCCCCAGGGTCTCTCCGGCGTGGGTAACGGCTGTAACAATCCCGGAGGGGCTCCTGTGGCATGTTTTGCCTGACGGCACCGTACACAGGAATTCACATAAGACTGAACATCATGGCGAAGCCTGGGCCACCAAAAAGTCCGAGACACTAAGTGGAGAGTCTTAAAGAAACCAAAATGACCCGCCGCAGGGTTATCATGGCATTGAGTCAGAATGAGACCACGGAGTGGGCCTGCTGGAACATATAACAGGTTACGGAAGCGTAATAGACCCTCGGACAAGGTCCAAGGTGAGTCGGGACCCACCTCTTGCTGCCTCTGTGCCACAAAATCATCTAGTTGTTGCGCTTCCCTAATCTGTCGTCGTAGATCTACCGGATCGTGCACGGCTGCGATCGATTCGACAGGCAGAATGGTTCGAAGCGGCAAGGGGTCCTTGATCTGTAAATACTCCGGTTTACGGGACAAGGCATCTGCTCTTTTGTTGTACCCTTTCGGAATGTAGGTGACTTTGAAATTGAATCGAG
The DNA here is from genome assembly GCA_034064705.1 of Bothrops alternatus. Lineage (NCBI taxonomy): Eukaryota > Metazoa > Chordata > Lepidosauria > Squamata > Viperidae > Bothrops > Bothrops alternatus. The sequence continues at coordinate 2,620,571 of JARGCV010000122.1, read as the reverse complement.
CGAAGAACAAAGACCAACGGATCTGACGTTGATTCAATTTCCTGGCAGATTGCAGAAATTCCAAGTTTTTATGGTCAGTCCGAACTTCAACTTGGTAGCGGGCTCCTTCCAGGTGGTGTCTCCAGGTCTCAAAAGCCGTCTTGATGGCCAATAGTTCCTTCTCCCAAATGGTATAATGGCGTTCGGAGGGATTCAGTTTCCTGGAGTAATAAGCACACGGAAACAGGAGGCCGCCATCTTGGCGTGTTTGAAGAAGCACGGCCCCTACAGCAACATCTGAGGCGTCGGCCTCCACTACAAAGGGACGACAAGGATCTGGATACTTGAGAATGGGTTCCTGAACAAAAGCCTTTTTGAGGGTCTGAAACGCCTGTTGCTCGGCATCGCCCCACTGGAACTTAATGCCTTTCTGTAACAGTCGAGTAAGGGGCGCAGTCAAGGCAGAAAACTTCGGAATGAATATCCGGTAATAGTTCGCAAATCCCAAAAGTCTTTGGACATCTTTTGCTTTACATGGTGGTTGCCAGGTTTGCAAGGCCTCAACCTTGCCAGGATCCATGGCGATGCCTTGTGGAGAAATCACATGTCCCAGAAACTCAATGGTGGTTTGATAGAATTGACATTTCTCTAACTTGGCGTAAAGGTGATGCTCTCTTAAGCGTTGCAGAACTTGTCGGAGATGCTGAAGATGAGTTGCTCGTGACGGGGAGTAAATCAGGATGTCATCGAGGTAAACCACCACAAATTGATCTAATAAATCCCAGAAGATGTCATTCATGAAATGTTGAAAAACGGCCGGAGCATTGGTGAGTCCAAAGGGCATGACTGTATATTCAAAATGGCCATACCTGGTCCCAAACGCGGTCTTCCACTCGTCTCCCTCTCGGATGCGAACCAGGTTGTAAGCACCCCGTAAGTCTATCTTGGTGAAGATGGCCGCTGATCGGAGACGGTCCATGAGATCAGGAATTAAAGGCAGAGGGTACCGGTTGCGCACCGTGATGGCATTGAGCTTACGATAGTCACAGCATAGGCGTAAATCTCCGGTTTTCTTCTTCACGAATAACACAGGAGCTGACAAAGGCGAGGAAGAGGGACGAATGAAACCTCTGGCCAGGTTTTTGTCCACAAAGTCTTTTAAGGCGGCCAACTCGGGTTCTGACATGGAGTAAAGGCGTCCCCCTGGAAGTTTGGCATTTGGCAGCAAATCAATGGCACAGTCATATGGTCTATGCGGAGGCAATTGGTCCGCCTCTTTCTCATTGAATATATCTGCAAAGTCCGCTAGGTCGGCCGGCAAGGTGATGTCAGAGTGGGATGGTAGCTGGGCTGCGCAAACTTGGCGTACGTGGTCAACGCATTGCAAACTGGGAAATGAAACAAAGTTCTGGGACCACACCACACAAGGATCATGGGTTCTCAACCAGGCTAAGCCGAGAACTAAGGGGAAATGAAGTCCCTTGGTAACATAGAATTGGATGGCTTCTTCATGTTGTCCTATGACCAGGCGTATGGGCTGGGTCATAAACTTGATCGGTCCAGACAACAATTCACGACCATCAATTGTCTCAACCAACATAGGCGGCTTTACAGAGCACAAAGGTATGGCATGCTGACGAGCGAAAGCTTCATTCATGAAGTTGGTGGTGGCTCCAGAATCCAACAAGGCGTGTGCCGGAATGCCCTGGGCATGATTTCCCAGAAGTATATTGGTTGCTAGGATCAGATGTCTCGGAGGACCGGGGTCTTTGTCTGCGGAACTGGAACTGGGTTTGGCGCCTGCCCGACCCAATGTTTCCATTAGGCCGGGCTCTGGCCGTTTCCCGGCAAGGTGGCTTGAAATTGCTGAATGGGAGGCCGAGTTGGAATAGGAGTAGGATCTGCCGTAGCACGTCTCTTCTGGGGGCAGGCCATGACGAAGTGACCCATCTCTCCACAGTACAGGCACAATCCCTCAACTCTCCGTCTTGTCTTCTCAGCCTCGGTCAAGCGAGATCTGGCTGCACCAAGATCCATGGGCTCATCTCTGGCCATGGGTACAGGACGCCTCTCAGTGTAAGCCGGCAATGATTGGAAAATACGTCTGGGGGCCGGGACGGGTGGAGTGATAGGTAGGGTCTGGAATCCTCTGCGTGGTGCAGGAACTGGCTTGGCACTTCCGGTGACTGGAACCATCTGTTTGACCAGGCGGGCATCCATGGCTTGCGTTCGCGCTTCAATAGCCAAACAATGTTGGTATAATGCATCCAGGGTTGCGGGTATTTCAGTAACTTTCAATCCATTCAAGATCTGGGAAGACAGACCATCTAGAAAGATTTCCATGAGAGCCTCATCATTCCAATTAATTTCTTGAGCTAGGCGGCGAAAATCTGAGATATATTCCGCTACGCAGCGCGATCCTTGACGTAGCTCTCGTATCCGCCGGGTGGCATTTTGTCTACGAAGGGGGTCAACAAATTCTCTTTCCATCAGCTGGCAGAATCCTGCATAATTGCTCAGGACAGGATCTTGTCCGTCTATCAGAGGAGACGACCAATCAGCAGCTGGCCCAGAGAGTAAACTTAAAATGAACGCTACTTTCGTTTCATCAAGCTGGAAATCTGCTGGAGTTGAGGCAATGAATGTTTTGCATTGGTTTAAAAAAGCTGGAAATTTACTACGCTCTCCAGTAAACTTATCAGGCAATGCTAAATAACATCTGCTTCGTCTGGGAGGGGGGGCTGGAGCTGGGGCTCCTGCGGCCTGAATCTGCTGTTGCAAATGTCCAATTTGTTGCTGGAGAGTTTGAACTAATTGATGCAGAGCCGGGTTATCAGCGAGGAGTTGCTCCATGACGTCACTGAAAGCTCGGACTAATTTTCGTCTTTTCTGTTCTTTTTGTCACGAGCAATCTGTTATGTCTGGCCACTCTCAGCTCATTAAAATCCACATAAAGATGTCTTTAATAGTTTTTAATTAACACATTTCAAACGAAGTCATTTCAAAGCAAACTGCTGGCATTATTTTGGCCGGAATGGCCAACACTGATTTATTTACATTTAGGATAAATATGCTATCCTCCCACCTTCCAATTAAAACACTCTTTTTTTATCACATTGTCCAAGACCTCATTATTTTTCGGTAGGTTTCAAAAACACCAGAAAACTCAGTTTCAACTCACTGCGAAAGTTTCCATGCCAATCTCTAATTAACGTTGCTCGTGACAAAGGCTTAATTTCTCTCTCCTCCTCTAATACAGTTTCCGATATGTCACTTCCTTTTTCTACTTAACTGAACCCTCCTCCTATTAACCCTTCGAACTCTCGGATCCAGCCATACATTCTCCTGTTCCAAGTCTGATTCTGCACCTTGAGACTCCGATGCAGACTGCATCTCAATCTCCTCCCTGTCTGCCTCGGCTGCCGGGAGGGGAAAGCACCCAGAGGGGCCTGGCTCGGCTGCCGGGAGGGGCAAACACTCAGAGGGGCCTGGCTCGGCTGCCGGGAGGGGCAAATACTCAGAGGGGCCCGGCTCCCCCTCCTCATCCTCCGACACCTCCCCAGCTGGTCCAGAGACACCCACAACAATATATATATATATATATATATATATATATATATATATATATATATATATATATATATATATATATATATATATATATATATATATATATATATATATATATATATGTGTGTGTGTGTGTGTGTGTGTGTGTGTGTGTGTGTGTGTGTGTGTGTGTGTGTGTGTGTGTGTGTGTGTGTGTCAAGTGGTTATTTTTTAGATTGCACCCTGTAAACCCAAATATGGGAGGAAGAAATCATTCTTTCCTTTGCTTGTTTCAGCTCAACCCAGAGCCATCTGCAAGCACAAATATATATATGTTGTTTAAAATTGTTAACAAAGAAATAAGGGATTTCTGAGATAGCTATTTCGAGTTATTTACCTCTCTTCAGTCAGAATTCACCCTTTCTGGGATTCGAACCTGGGCAGTCTGCATGCTAGGCAGAAGCTTTAGCCTCAAGCCACAGGCTCTGTCCCACTTTGTTAGTAGTCAGGGAGTGGATATGTGTGTCAAGTGGTTATTTTTTAGATTGCACCCTGTAAACCCAAATATGGGAGGAAGAAATCATTCTTTCCTTTGCTTGTTTCAGCTCAACCCAGAGCCATCTGCAAGCACAAATATATATATGTTGTTTAAAATTGTTAACAAAGAAATAAGGGATTTCTGAGATAGCTATTTCGAGTTATTTACCTCTCTTCAGTCAGAATTCACCCTTTCTGGGATTCGAACCTGGGCAGTCTGCATGCTAGGCAGAAGCTTTAGCCTCAAGCCACAGGCTCTCTCCCGCTTTGTTAACAATTAAAAAAAACATATATATATTTGTGCTTGCAGATGGCTCTGGGTTGAGCTGAAACAAGCAAAGGAAAGAATGATTTCTTCCTCCCATATTTGGGTTTACAGGGTGCAATCTAAAAAATAACCACTTGACACACATATTCACTCCCTGACTGTTAACAAAGCGGGAGAGAGCCTGTGGCTTGAGGCTAAAGCTTCTGCCTAGCATGCAGACTGCCCAGGTTCGAATCCCGGAAAGGGTGAGTTCTGACTGAAGAGAGTTAAATAACTCGAAATAGCTATCTCAGAAATCCCTTATTTCTTTGTTAACAATTTAAAAAAAAACATATATATATTTGTGCTTGCAGATGGCTCTGGGTTGAGCTGAAACAAGCAAAGGAAAGAATGATTTCTTCCTCCCATATTTGGGTTTACAGGGTGCAATCTAAAAAATAACCACTTGACACACACACACACACACACACACACACACATATATATACACACACACATATATACATATACATATATATATATATACATATATGTAAAGAAAAATTTAAAGGGGGAGGAGAGAAAATAAGTTTTTTGTAATTACACTAAAGAAGATAAGAAGTTGATTCCTTTTTCTAATAGTTTTTCTTTTTTTCCCTGCATTTTTTCATCTTTTCTCTTTTTTAACTGTTACATTTTTTCATATTTTTATTCATGTAAAAAGTCACACAAAAAGTTAAGCAAGCATTACTTTTATAAGATAGTAATAATATTATTATAGAATAGAGCTGGAAGGCACCTTGGAGGTCTTCTAGTCCAGCCCCTTGCTCAAGCAGGAAAACCTATACTGTCTCAGACAGGTGAATGTCTAGTCTCTTCTTAAAAATCTCCAGTGATGGAGTGCCCTCGATCTCTGGGGGTAAGCTGTTCCACTGGTTAATTGTCCTCACTGTCAGGAAGTTTCTCCTTAATTCCAGGTTGCTTCTCTCTTTGATTAGTTTCCAACCATTGTTTCTTGTCCTGCCCTGTGGTGCTTTGGAGAATAACGTGATCCCATCTTCTTTGTGGCAGCCCCTCAAGTACTCAAACTTGTCTCCCCTATTTCTTCTTTTCTTTAGACTAGCCAAACCCAAGTCCCTCAGCCATTCTTCATATGTTTTAGTCTCCAGGCCTTTGATCATCTTAATTGCTCTTCTCTGAATTGTTTCCAAACTCTCAACATACAACAACTAAATACAACAATTTAAAAACAACACGAAAACATATATTTAGAAAAATGTAAAAACTACTGGACATTATCAGTTTACACACACCCCACATTGTTTAAAAAGGAAAAATAAATTATTGAAGTGGAGTTTATGAGTGCAAAAATATTTCCCTTTCCTGCACTAAGCAGTAGAGCCACAAGTTGTATTCACAAGATGCTATGTCATTCGGTAGCAGTGAGAAGATTTGAGACTCATTCTAGTCTTCCGTAGCCTTTCTTGGCATCTCCACTCTTACATCTTCTCAGTTCTGGGATTTCAGAGTGTAACTGTGAAAGGCCTTCATCACACAACCCCGTTGATGCTACTGTTCACCTACAATCCAGATCACCACCCAATTTAAATGCTTAGAGTTAAGATTAAGGTATGATTTATTTTTACTTGGGAAGACAAACATCTGAAGCAATTGCAGACGTCATCTAGGAACACATTTAGGTGACTTTAAAGCATGGCTGAAAAATTGACTCTGTCCCTTGCTTCTTTGCTCCTGAAGATCTCTATCACAGTGTGGGAAGTCAGAGCCCCCCAGAGAAGGAAATATTAAAAGGGCAGAAAAATATATTTTATATTTTTCCTCAAAAGGATTTTTAAAAGCAGAAATCAACCCAGCCCCCAAGTCTCTCTCTTTGCCCCAAGGAGGAGCCAGCCCTATACAAATGCAAATGTAAAACCATCAGAAAGCTGGAGCCAGAAGACAAAGACCTAAAATCAGCATATCCCACCTGAGATGGGACATAATAGGACTAACCCATCAATAGGACTAACCCATCAAGTATACCAGAGAGTCACACCTAAACTCAGGTCAGAATACGTGACACAGGAAATAGCCTCAAAGTTCATGCCACAGGAACAGGAAACTATTCCAAACAAAAAGCTAGAGAGGGCATAAAAACCTACTGCCCATGTGCTCAGGTCCTTCTCTCCTCTGGTCTTTCCTGCAAGAACCATCTTTCTGTTTCTTCAATAAACTGTAACCATCTTCCCAAAGCAGTCGCCATGTTGCTTATTTATTCCTGGCTTGGATGAACCAGGATGAAGACTTTACTTCCAACAACAGCATCTGCTCTTTTGCCATCCCATCAAGCAGAGCTTTCTTTATGACAGCATAAACAAAGCAGGAGCTTTAAATACCCTTTCAATGCACTTCAATGAATTCAGCAGTGTTTGCTTATCTGTATCATGCTCTGAATGGTGCCAAAATGGTACGCTAATGAGGTGTTAATAACCACTTGCAAAGGAATTAAGATACAGACTGGAAGATGAAGCATCACTTTAATTGCAGTGTTACATGCCTCTGTTCTTCAAAATACAGATGAGAAAACAACAGTTGATGCTTAGAAATGGTAGGTAGCTTGGTACCGGTAGGTGTGGTTGAGGAGTTTTATTCCGGCATGCATTATATTCCCTGCCATTAATGATGTGATAATAAAATGATAACAAATTAATGTTCATTTATTCAATTAGCAAATTAAAGAAGCAAGTTACTTGCCTCCTGTTTTGTGAGAGTGGTTTACTGTTTTAATTAATCAGTCTGATAATGAAAATTATCTTCTTGTTTCTCCAGAGTTATTATTTGTTGTTTTGAAGACTTAGTACCATCTTCTTAGTCAAACCTATTGTCAATCATAGAGCCTTTATCTATTTTTTTTTTTGCTTTGGAGGGCAATGTTCTTTGTTCACAAGGATTACCAATGCAATTTAGCATTTTGAATAAACAAAGCATAGAAATCAGAATGAGGACTTTCTATTTTAATCGGATGTATTCTGAAAAGGTGTTTGAAAAGACTGTGTAGCTTATCTATGCTATTCAGGTTCTATCTGTTTTTGTAAAATTGAGCAATTTGATAGTAATCTTCCCTGCTTTATATTATTAGAATACGTTTTGGAAATGATAATGTTGTTATGTTATAGAATTTCTTCTTGTCAAGAAGTGAGAAGTTACAATTGTACTTCTGTACAAGTTTAATTTTGGTTTTCTTTGGATAAGAGAACACTGCTGCACATATAGGGTATTTGCCTATAATGCTCCAAGGCCCTGCTTCCTAGGGATCAAAATAGTCAAGATGGTGGTTGCAAGCATATGATCAAAACCCTGCCCTTTTTAAATTGCATCATATGATAAAAAGAGTAGGACTTTGATCAGATAGTTACAGTTGTCATCTTGACTTTGACGCTTCTATTAGAAAACCTGCCCTCAAGGCCTTTCACAGATTCTTGGCAGTAGTTTGCCAGTTCCCCTGCTCACCTCTTAGTTAACTTTAAAAATGACTGGAGCAGCAGGGTTTTTGCTCTCATTTTCTTAGGTTAGAAGTAGATACTTAACCATTATTCCAGCTTCTGATACTTTGATGGACAAAGTCCTCTATAGAGAAATAGATGTGTTAATCCACATCAAGCAGCCAGCGAGATACCCAGCTTTGGTTTATCTTCAGCAAATTCAAAGAGTGCCCAGAATCACCTTACCTTTGAGGTCCTCATCTCAAATCCCATTTTGGCAAGAAAAGAGCCATGAAAGGACCGGTCAGATTCCAAGCCCCAAGCCCCACATCACAAATCATGCAACAGCAAGCAGAGCATTCTTTTCTCTATCACACAATACCAGGACAAGGGGGCACTCCCTGAAGCTCATAGCTAAGAAAGTGAGGACAAATAAAGGGAAATATTTCTTCACCCAGAGGGTCGTTGATTTATGGAATTCACTTCCAGAAGGGGTCGTGACAGCTGTCAGCCTTGACAGCTTCAAGGCAGGGTCAGACAGATTCATGGATGCCAAGTGTATCGGTGGTTATTAAAACGGATGTCCATGTGCCGCCTCTATGTTGGTTGAGGCAGGCAGGATTCCCTTGAGTACCATTTGTTGGGAGTCAAGGGAAAGGGAGGGTTTTGCCTTCTCTTTCTGCTCAAGATCCCCATGTACAATTGGTGGGCCACTGTGTGACACAGAATGCTGGACTCGATGGGCTTTGGCCTGATTCAGCATGGCTCTTCTTATGTTCTTATGTTCTTAGTGAAGTTACTTGCTGGGCAATGGGCGAGGCCTGACTAATTTCAGCAAACTGCCAGCAGAGAGATGATGTAGCTGCTTTGTTTTCAGCCTTTGTTGGAAACAGTTGTTTAGTATTCCAGCTTGTGACTTTTGTTCCCGTTTTCTGTTTGTAACCCTTGACTCTTGGACTGGCATTCTATGACTTTGGAAGTATTTGAAGTACTTTATTGGATTATAATTGACACTTTTCAGGCAACCGCTTTCTGCTAGGTATTTTAATTGAGATCCTGTCTGCTATTATCTGTCTAAATTGCAGGAAAAAATTCAACTCCTTAGTTACTGTGTACAGATCATAAATTATCTAGAAGAGGGACCTCATCAAATTTGCAAATAACACTAAGGGTACCCCTTCCACCTGACCAGATATTGGACCCGTCCATGATGGATCCGGGAGTCCAGGATCTCCTGTATCTTGTACTGGTCGCCAGAGACCAGCCCCGGTGGCTTGTTTACGGGCCCCTGTGGGGAACCCTGCACCAGTTTTTGCAGGCTCCCATGGAACACAGGATACACCCAATCGCCCACCTGAAAGGGTTTGTGCTCTGCCCTTTTTTTATTGGCCTGTGCTTTCGTTTCCACCTCCGCTTTCACTAATGCTTCTTTTATCTTTCCCCACAGGCCTTCCAATCGTGCCATCCACTCCTGGGGTGTACATGGTAAAGGGGTCCCTTGGGGCCACTCAGGGATAGGGACGAAAAACTTTAATGCATGCAAAAGAAAAAGTCAGCACTGGGAGTGGATTGCTCCCAGTGCCTTACATAGATGTGCCCCGCCCTCCAACCCCACCTCAATCAGCAATCCAGCATCCGGTCCGTATAGATAAAAGCCGTAGTTCACTTTCCACCTTCCCCCCCTCCGGACGCATCAGTGCAGCCTCCGCAAGTCCAGCTGTCCTATCCAGCAACCAGTCAATGTCCTGCTCCTTCCCTGCCGCAGCATGGCTCTACAACAGACAGCTCCATGCTCTTCTATGGGGAAGTGGCTTCCTGCGGCAACCGGCGCCCTCCCCCAACCGCCGGCAACACAGGAGGGGCAGCGGGGGTGAGAGATGACCCTCTGACATCCAGCTGGTCATCTCCACCACCCAGCTGGCTCCTGGGAATTCCCCCAGTGCCCGGTGAGAGGGAGAGATGGCTGCGGCAAGAGGCGGTCCCTCCGGCATCTGGCTGGCTTGCCTCTGATGCCCAGCCGGTTTTCGGGACTCCGTCATTGCCCAGTGAGAGAGAGAGGTGGCCGGGGCGAGAGGCGGTCCCTCCAGCATCCGGCTGGCTTGCCTCTGATGCCCAGCCAGTGTTTGGGATTTCCCTGGCGTCTGTTGACATGGAGGGAGGCAGCCGCGGTGCGTGGCGGCCTCACCGACTCCCAGGTGATCCTCAGGAGTCGGGCGGTGCATGGCGGCCTCACCGACTCCCAGCTGGTCCTCGGGAGTTGGGTGGCACACAGGGCCGGCATACGGACATCAGCTGCCCTCTGACTGCTCCTTCCCTGTCCCCCACCAGTTCATGTCAAGCCCAGGGGCTTGACAAAGTGGGGGGAAATTGGGAAGATAGACTCAAGATTCAGAAGGATTTTGACACACTTGAGCATTGGGGCTTATCCAACAAGATGTGCAATTCAGTGGTGAGAAAAGCAAAGTCCTGCACTTAGGCAGAAAAACAAATGTATAGGTATAGAATAGTGAGTACCTGGCTCAAGAGTAATAACTGTGAAAGGGATCTAGATGTCAATGCAGTCTAGGACTGTAAAGCTGATGCACTCCTAGGCTGCATCAACAGAGGGATAGAATCAAGATATTATCAAGAAGTGATAATGCCAATTTATACTGCACCAGTGAGGCTGCACTTGGAATTCTGTGTCCAGTTCTGGTCACCATGATACAAAAAAAAGATACTGAGACACTCAAAAAGAGTGCAGAGAAGAGCAACTAAGGTGATACATAGTCTGGGGGCTAAATCTCCAGAAACAGGCTAAGTGTGGGGGATACCTATAATGAATAATTGAGGGAGGTATGTCTAGCCTATCAAAGAGAAGGATTAGAGATGACATGGTAACTGTCTTCCAGTACTTGAGGAGCTGTCACAGAGAAGAGGAGAATGACTTGTTCTTCAAAGTGTCAGAAGGCAGGAGAAGAAGAATCAGTGGAAGCTTGTTAAAAAGAGATCCAACCTAGAACTAAGGAAAATTTCCTGACAGTGAGAACAGTTAATCAATGCAACAGCTTGTCTCCCAGTGTTGTGAGTGCTCAATCCCTGGAGGTTTTCAAGAATAGACTAGACAACTATTTGATGAAGATAGTATAAGGTGTCCTGCCTTGAGCAGGGAGTGGACTAGAAAACCACCAAGGTCTCTTCCAGTGCTATGATTCTATGTTGTATGATCTATGTGTGGGCCTGCAACCTTGAAATAGAACAATAGGTGGCAGTGAGGAAAGTCCCTAAAATGGGGGATGGGAAAAAATACATATAACCTTAAAAAGATTTGTGCTGTGGGAATGCCTGGCAGCAGGCTAGGATGACCTGAAAAGGCAAGACATGGGCCAGTTAGATGTGTGGGGATTTGTCCTGGACAAGGGTTTATCTTGGAGAAGACTTGAAACAAGCATGAGGTTCTGAGTTTCAGCTTGTCTGGGCCATGCTTGACCAGAACTGGTCTGGGTCAAACCTTGAATGTGAAACTAAACACATTTTTATTTCATCCATAGTTCTAATGAACAGACTCATGGTTTTTACCAGTAAATTGCATGAGCTGCAGTTTATGTATGGAGAGCCACTCATGTCCCAAAACCTTCCATTCATTTTCACAACCACTGAGCAGAAAAATTCTCCTTTTAATGTTCTTTGTTCCAAAATAATGCCCATTTTCCATCAAAGCTGTTCTCTTCCCCCCCCAATCTTCCATTTACCTAAAAGAATTCTGTTCTTTTTTTTATACAGTTTGAATTTAAGTTGCACTACTGGCTGGGGAAAAAGGCAGCACTTACCAAGAGTACCTTTTACTAGCCATGTTCTTAGCCAAGAAACTGGAAAAGCTGCATGATGTCTCAGTTATCTATGAACTGGAAACATGGAGGCAGCACTATTTAAATCCCTTCTCTGTGGGGTCTTTAATGATGGTTAGAATAAACTTTTCCAATGTGATATCAGTGGTTATTGTCACCAGCACTTTTACAGGCCCAATTTAAGATGTCAGCATTAACCTTTAAAAATTCAAATGACTTCAAAACAAACTGCTGCTATACTTTTAAGATAATCATCTGAATTCTGAACCACATGCCTGAAATAATGAAGACAATTGAATTGGTGGTCACAAGCTATTTCAGCTATTTCAACTGCATCACTGTGTTAAAAAGTTTGCCATTTGGATCGTTAGATGCATGAAAATTTCCAAACTTCTTTTTTCAGAAGTTTGTAAAACTAGCTTAGTAAAATAAGTTGGTATGGTAGGATTATGAGATTGTCAGGATTTTGCCACCTTTCTTCATGCTTCTAATAGCCAGTATTTAAAAGCACAATCAAAAACCGAAAAGTAAGAAAAACAAAAGAAATTTACAAAAGTGATTTACAGAGAGGGAATAAAAAAATCGAAGTAATATTAGATTGATATCACATCTTATATCAATCATTCTGTATTAATTTAAGACTTTAGAACTTAATTTTATAGCCATTATAATATAATATGGATTGTAAATCAAAAGGAAGACTTAACAAAGTTTAACAAAGTTTCTGTTTAACCTAACCATTCTATCCTGCTTTAGCAATTTGTCTCATGTTTTCTAAATGTGTCCTCTCTGTATATCATAATGACCTTGGCTGGTCTGTTCAAATGACACATTAGCCTACTCTTAAGATCAATCATTATTGTGCCAGGTGCTCCTACCAGGCTTGCTCTAATATCAAATATGAGTTGGCAGACAGGATGTGGAGTCATTAGTGATCTGGGATATGGAGTCTAAGACCCATAATTGTACATCTCATGTGAAACTAACTTATTTCTTGCAGAACTGAATTAGATTTTGAGAAAAAATGTAAAGTGTAATTTTCTTGACTGGTCTGTAACACTTTATCAGAAAGAAAGAGACAAAACCTGCTGATCATAAAACAAAGGTCAGTATAATGGGACTGGGAATGATGTCCACTGGGAAGATCCTGGAAAAGATAATAAAGCAATGGATCTACAAACACTTAGAAACCAGCAAAACTATTACTAGAAGCCAATAGATCATGCCAGACAAACCTTATAGCATTTTTTGACAAAGGGATTAAATTAGTGGACCAGCAAAATGCTGTGGACATTGTATACTTGAACTTCAGTAAGGCATTTGATAAAGTAGATCACAGCCTACTTCTTGGCAAGGGTAGAATAATATGGGATAGACAGCATCAGCACCAGATTGGATTCCCAACTGGCTGATCAACTGTACTCAACATGTAGCCCTTAATTGAATGACATCTATGGTGGGAGGCATGCAGTGGGGTACTCCAAGGTTCTGTCTTATACCATCTTTTCAACATCTTCATGAATGATTTAGGTCAGGGGTGTCAAATTGTCGGCCCACAGCCCAGACACGTCACACAGAAGCCATGCCCAGCCCATTGCTGGCAATGGCAAAACAGTCCTGATATGTTGTGCAATGTCATGTGACATCACAAGTTTGATATATCTGATTTAGGTGAAGAGATAGAAAGTGAACTCATCAAATTTGCAGATGACACCAAGCTAGGAGAAACAGCCAACATGTTAGAAGAAAGGCTCAAGGTCTAGAAGGATCTTGACAGACTTGAACATAGGACCCTATCCAATAAAATGCAATTCAGTGGTAAGAAAGTAAGGTTTTACATTTAGGCAAAAAAACCCAAATGCATGAGTGTAGAGTAGGTGGTACATGTCTCAACAGCAGTAACAGTAAGAGGGATCTAAGTGTCTTAGTTGACAACCACTTAAGTATGAACCAGCAATGTACTACAGCTGCCCAAAAAAACAATGTGGTCCTAGGCTGTATTAACAGAGGGATAGAATGAAGATCAGAAAACCAAGATCATGGCATCTGGCCCTCTCAATTCCTGGCAAATAGATGGGGAAGAAATGAAGGTAGTGACAGATTTTATTTTCCTGGGCTCCAAGATCACCGCAGATGGGGACTGCAGTCAAGAAATTAAAAGACACTTGCTCCTGGGGAGAAAAGCTATGGCAAATCTAGACAGCATACTAAAAAGCAGAGACATCACTCTACCAACAAAAGTACATATAGTCAAGGCCATGGTTTTCCCAGTTGCAATGTATGGATGTGAAAGTTGGACCATAAAAAAGGCTGAGCGACAAAGAATTGAGGCCTTTGAACTATGGTGCTGGAGAAGACTCCTGCGAGTCCCCTGGAGTGCAAGGCGATCAAACCTATCGGTCCTAGAGGAGATCAATCCCAACTGCTCTTTAGAAGGCCAGATCCTGAAGTTGAAACTCAAGTATTTTGGCCACCTAATGAGAAGGAAGGACTCACTGGAGAAGAGCCTGATGCTGGGAAAGATTGAGGGCAATAGAAGAAGGGGACGACAGAGAAGGAGATGGCTGGATGGAGTCACTGAAGCAGGAGGTGTGAGCTTAAATGGACTCCAGAAGATGGTAGAGGACAGGAAGGCCTGGAGGAACGTTGTCCATGGGGTCGCGATGGGTCGGACATGACTTCACAATTAACAACAACAGAATGAAGATCACATGAAGTATTAGTGCCACTATATACAGCCTCGGTAAGACCACACTTTGAATACCGCATCCAATTTTGTTCCCCACGGTGAAAGCTGAGACTCTGGAAAGTATGCAAGGAAGAGCAACAAGGATGATTAGCGGACTGGAAAATAAAATATATAAAGAATGGTTGCAGGAACTGGGTATGTCTAGCTTAATGAAGAGAAGGACTAGGGGTGATGTGATAGCAGTCTTCCAATATTTGAGGGGCTGTCACAGAGAGGAGGAGGCCAATCTATTCTCCAAAGCACCTGAGGGCAGGACAAGAAATAACTGTTGGAAACTTATCAAAGAGAGATCCAATCTAGAACTAAGGAGAAATGTAGTGGCCATGAGAAGAATATTAAAAATGTCTTTGCCAGTAATCTAAGAAAAAGTCAAACCATGTAAATACACATGGAGTTTTCTTCTCTTCTGCAACCCCTCATTCATGCAAATTGACCAACTTACTAGTTTTCTCTAGGCAGTGATCTTCCATTTAAAAACAGTGCTATTCTCATTTGTTTCTTTTCCCTCTCCTCTATTGGAAGATGTAGTCCCAAAGAAGATTTTGAAGCAAATACCTCACACAGACTAATGGAGTGTCAAAGAGTTTAATTAGATACTGAAGTAGAAGTTATAGGCATTATTATGTTCAAAAGCAATGCCTGCAACTCAGAAAATATAAAGCACTAATTAATATTGAACTTGAAATTGTTAGTTACTTTTGCTAAAGAAAAGAGAGAGACCAGTTAGAGAAATCACGAAGTTAAAGGTACCTATTCCCATTCTATAAAATCCTGAAAAGGAACTGAATTTTTTAGTAATGAAAAGGCAGGTTAGAATTTAATAAATAGATAGCAGGAATCTCTTTAATTATCTTGCTGAGCTGGAGTAGACTATTGCACTCCCTTTCTTCGCCAGCCTAAATCGATATCTTAGATCAGGGTCCCCAACCCCCAGACTGCAGACTGGTACCAATGCGCAGCCCATTGGGAACTGGGCTGCCCAAGTGACGGGTGAGCTCATGAAGCTTTATTGGTGCATGCGTGGGATTAGGTTATGTGCCCAAAACCATCCCTTTCCCCCTGCCGCCACCTTCGCTGCCAATCCATGGAGCCCAAAAAAATTGGGGATTGCTGTCTTAGATTCCATTGAAATCAACACTGCTACTATAATTTATGATTTAATTGTATTTAACTGCAACTGGCTGGAGTTAGAATAGGATCCATTGACCTAGAGATTAACTTTTTGTTCTATGAAAAAAAGGTTGACCAAAGTTACTAAGTTCATTTTCTGGTGTAATTGGACATCCCATCCTCTGTCTACCAAATTTTAATGGTAGAAACCAATGCAGATCATCTATGAGAACATTGTATCATTACTTTTTTATTTTATTTTATTTTTATTGGTTTTTTAATTTTTAACAGAAAAAGAAAAATACTCAAATCAAATCATAGTGTTAAAATAAACAATAAACATAATCACAACATAAATACATATTTCAAAATCATCCATAAACAAAACATAAATACTTATTTCAATACATCTAATAATAATAACTCAACTGAAAATAATCATAGACCACATTTACCAAACAATTAACATTACTGCTCGGTACCCCCACCACCACATCCCCCTCCCTGACCTTCCCCCTCACTTACCAACTAACTACCTAATCTCCTCCCTCCTTCTCTATCTCCCTCCTTCTACTCCACCCAACTATCCCTACTCTTCCCCCTTCTTATCAACTTTCTACTTACATCAGCCTTCACTCCTCCTTCCTCTTTCCATCAGATGTGGTGCCCAGAGGCCACCCGAGCAACCCCTTAATAACAATAATTACATATTCTTGCATCAACCCCAATTGCAGTTGAGAAAACATAATATATAAAATTATAAACCCTCCCTACCCCCCCCCTGACTTCCCAGAGTGAGTACAGGGTAAAACAAAAGAAAACCCACTACTTCAAACAAAGTTATTATATAATCCTAACAAGAATTTTAAACTATATACTAAATACAATCTCTACTTAACATTTATTCAACCTTATCAATTCTAATACATATCTAATCCCTCAATCAGTCCATCTAATATCAAACCTTAAATCATTTTCCACTAAACAAAACAGACAAATCATCTTGTTAAGAGTATTAATTTTCATTTACATATCTAAACCATCAATCTAACAATCAATCCATCACTTCAATTCATTGAGAGGTTATGTAGAGTCACCCAAACAATCAAGTTTAGTATATATCTTCCAATAATCTGTTTCATTTAACATTCTAGACAATCATTTCAAACCAATAAACATCAAATAAATAAATCATCTTTTTTTTTTAAAAAAATAAACAAATAATATCAATAAACCCCTCAATTAAAAAAAATATATATTCTTAATCAATTTAGTATATCTTCCATTAAACAACCTCTCTTACATCTTACTCATAAACTTGGTCCTTGATTCAGCCCATAATCTTAGATTGGCCTTAATTCCTTACACTTAATTTTAAATTTCACTTCTTCAATCGACTTCTGGGCTTTCTCATATGTCAAATAAACCTAAATAACAAATACAATCTATTTAATCCATTTCTAACTTAGATTCCTTCAACCTTATCAAATCACATAATGCTTATCTATCCCATCAATCAATCAATCTAATGTCAAACCTAGATCATTTCAAAGCAAGTACATTCTTCTTCGATTTAATTATATCTTCCATTAATCATCTTCTTTTACATCTTACTCATAATCTTAATATTATATCTTCCGTTAGTCATCTTCTCTTACATCTTACTCATAATCTTAGTCCTTGAGTCAGTCCATAGTTTTGCATTACCCATAATTCCTTGCATACAATTTTAAATTTCACTTCTTCAATCGTACTCTTGGTTTTTTCTTCTGCCAGGTAGATCTCCATAACGAGGCCTCCCTTCCAAATAATAAGTCTCTCTTTTTTACTTGCAATATCATTTGAATCCATATAAACCATCTTAACCTTTGCATTAGTCCTGTTTCTCTTAACCATAAACTTTCGTTGAGGTAACATTTCAAATCTCTGTCTTTGCTTTTCCTGGTCCTCAGCACCATAGATAGATTGCTTCTTAAACTGGATCAATTTCTCTTTTTTCTCAATTAAATCTTCTTCTTGCTGCTTGTCTGAGAGGAATAGCCATCCCCTCCTGTCTTGAAACAAATCCTCTTCCTCCACTCCGTAAATGAACTGTTTATCAAGCAAGATCCATTTCCCATTATTCTCTTTATTCTCAATACTGTCTTCTTCTTGTTTGGATTGTTGTATAAAATGTTCAACAGTCGGTTGCAAATCAATTTCATTTGGAAAAAAGAGTCTAGTTAATTTTAATATTTCTATATTAGTCTCTTTCAATATTGCAATCCTTTCTTCTTTAAATTCATCAATGCGATCCAAAATAGGTTTGACATTAAAACGTAAATTCCACTCCATTTTAAATTTTAAAACAATCGCTCTAGCTTTAATCCAATTTCTACAACCGTCTCTCTAACTTCGCTTACGAGAACAAAGAAGAAAAAAAATGGAGAATTCACTTTCATTTTCAAGCACTTTCCTTTAGCAGTGATAGTAGTGAAAGCTATACGCCATCTTGAATGCATTATGTGAATATAACAGTTAGAAATATATAGCCAGAAAAACAATAAAAAATACTTGCAATCCAATAAAAACTCCTGTATTCACTCAGTCTGCAAACAGTCTCTCTTGTGTTCTATTCTTAAAAGCAGAGGCGGTCGCGGCGTCTTTTTCTGTCTGATGACAGAAGCGTCTCTGAGCAGGAGCGTCTTCAGGAGTTATGGGGAGCTCTCACTCTTGATCCCTGAAAGCTTTTTCCAGGGATATTAGAGGAGCTCAACCCTTTACTCCCGATGCTCTACACCTCTTCTTCACCTGAAGAGGGGATTTTTCACCGCAAAAAACAGCTGATGTTCGCTATTTTTTGCGGCTTTACATACCCAGAGAACGGAGCCTCACAGAGGAGACTCTAGCGACGCCGGCGGAGCCACCGGAAGTCAGAACATTGTATCATTACTAAACTAAAGCAAATTGTAAAGTGAGGGAGGGAAGTCTACGTCCATCAATGTCTTGGTGAACACCACCACTTAGTGAAAATCTGTTGGATTTTCAAAACATACCCACAAATGAAATTATCATAATGGCAGGATCTTCTCCCAACTGGGGAGAAGATCACCAGGAAAAGATGTTGGGGGATGTGGGGAAGAGAAGGCTCACACTGAATTATCTTGCTATACGTTCTCCAAAGATGTTTTACTTCCTCCATCCTGGAAGTGGGGCAGTATCCAGCTGCAAAATGGAAGAGCATGTTTTTCCCTGATTCTCAAAGTAGAGGATCTAAACTTTCACTGCATATTGTTTTTTCTTCAAGATTCCATCATTTGGTGGCTGGGTGTGTGTTTATTATAAAAGTGGGGGAGAATTCTTGCTGTGTACCTCAATATGTGTTAGAGGTCCAACTGCCATTTTGAATTTAAGACCTGAATAATCATGTAGCACCTTGGTAATTAATACAGTTCAGGCTAAGAATTAAAAACAAAATGCTATACGTTGGTGATGGCTACTAAATTTGAAAATAGAAGAGGTATTTTTAATATTTAAATGCATGTGGATCAGCCAAACTGTAATGTCTATTTTACTTGTGTAACAAGAAACAACTTGGTTGACTGGAATATGTATCCAGAGAAGAAAGCCAGAGGGAATTTATTTTGAGCTAATAGAAAATTGGAAATATTTCTATGTAATTTCTAAAAATAAATAATGCATCTTGGGTGTCATCAGGGTGGTGAATAAGCAATTTACCTTAACATTTGAATAACGAATTAATATGGCAGAATCAAAGTTTATGGACATTCTGGATAGAAAGAGAAAAGATTAAATCAATCCTATAATTTTTTCATGATGAAACAATGACAGCATTTTGACACTGAGTATTAAAATATTAACCCTAGGAAATGTGGTTGGAGGCCTCATCAATAATAGCTATTTAAGAAAAAAAGAGGGGATGGGTGAGTAGGGTTCTAAAAATGGAAATGGAATCCAGGCTGCTATTTCAATCTTAATGCATCTATTATTGCATGTTTGCATCTTCAGAGAGGCTACAAAGTAGAGAAAACGCTTTTGATAGAAAATGATATTTCTAAATAAGAACACACTACAAACCTAACAATTTTGTTCCATTACCTTCATTCATTCACAGTGGCCCAGTGTGTTCTTCATTGATGGTATGATTCTAATTTTGAACACACAGATATAAACATGCATCTGCTAGATGGAAAACTGAACAGGTAAAAAATCACTCATTTTGGACTGATGGCTGTAATGGGACATCTCTACTTAGCAAGTATCTATAATTTAATACATATCCTTCCAAAACTCCGAGTGCTTCCATAAACAATGTGGAAAAACCTTCCCAAGACATGGCTCTCATTGTAGGCACAGAATGGGTGAGAGTTGCAAAGAGAATTGGCAGAAACACACAATAAGTAATATGTTCAGTATTGCTTCCCTTTTCAAGTCTGGTTATATTTAAACTATTTTTGATGAATTATACATACATTGTTTTGTTACCATTTATTTATTTATTTATTTTACGATTGTTATACCGCCCCCCTCCCGAAGGACTCGGGGCGGTGTACAGCCCAATTAAAAACATTTACATACAAAAGGTAAAATTATTAAAAATAAATTAAATAATTTGGCCCAATCATTTAAAAACCCAATTACCTAAAAATAATTTAATCCGATCATTTAAAACCAATGCTTAATCTTAAAACTCAATCCCCTAAAAACAATTATGGCCTTGTTGGAACTGGAGCTACTATCCCAGGCCAGCTTGTCGAAATAAATATGTCTTTAATTCTTGACGGAAGGAACGCAATTCCGTCAACGTACGGAGTTCGGGGGGGAGCTCGTTCCAAAGCGTTGGAGCTCCCACAGAGAAGGCCCTCCCCCTGGGGGTCGCCAGCCGACATTGTCTGGCCGACGGCACCCTGAGAAGACTGACTCTGTGGGAGCGTACCGGACGGCGGGAGGTATTTGCTGGCAGAAGGCGGTCCTGTAAATATCCGGGTCCGATGCCATGGAGCGTTTTAAAGATGGTCACTAGCACCTTGAAACGCACCCGGAAGGCCACCGGCAACCAGTGCAGCTCGCACAGGAGCGATGTTACATGGGCGCGCCATGGCGCTCCGGTCACTACCCGCGCGGCAGCATTCTGGGCCAGCTGAAGCCTCCGGGTGCACCTCAAGGGGAGCACCATCAAGTTATTAGCATTGTATTTTGGATTAGAGTGTCACTTATTTATGTGAATGGACAAACAGGAAAGATAGAGTGCATATCTTATGCAGCATCTAGAAAAATACCAGAATGAAGAGTTCTACAAAGATGCAAGAAAAGATGGTGTTGAACCATGAAAACATTCTCAAAACAGACATGTGTCCTGATTGTGTCCTGACTGAAGCAAATGGATAATTCAAGGTACCTCATAAGATTACCAGTCAATGAATCAAGATCATATGAAGTGTTAATATAAGGCTTTGGTAAGACCACACTTGGAATACTGCATCCTGTATTGGTCACCACAATCTAAAAAAGATGTTGTGACTCTGGAAAGAATGCATAGAAGAACAAAGATGACTGGGGGGGGGGCTGGAGGCTACAACATATGAAGAGTGGTAGCAAGAATTGGGTATGGCTAGTCTAATGAAAAGAAGGACTAAGTGACATGACAGCAGTGTTCCAATATTTGTGGGGCTGCCACAAAGAAGAGGGGGTCAACCTATTTTCCAAAGCACCAGAAGGCAAGATAAGAAGCAATGGATGCAAATTAACCAAGGAGATAAGCAACCTAGAATTAAGGAAAAATTTCCTGACAGTGAGAACAATCAACTAGACGGAACAGCTTGACTTCAAAAGTTGTGGGTGCTCCATCACTGGAGCCTTTTAAGAGACTTGTCTGAAATGGTAGGGTTTCCTGGACTAGAAGACCTCCAAGGTCCCTTCCAACTCTGATGATGCTCTATGACTTAACATAGAACATGGAAAAGTGTTGGTAGAATTTACATAAATAGATGGGAATTGTAGTTCTTCAGGTCCATTATGCAGAATGTGGTATCATAAATGGTGGGTTCCTCCACCTTCCATCCTTCTGGATATCAAACCTAACCTGAGGAGTTCAAATGCGTTCTAAGTCTGGGTCTGTGCATGAAAAACAGAGCAACCTGCTCTTGAAGTGGTGTCAAGTGAGATGGAAAATAGAAAACCAACCTTAGATAAGTTGATTTTGCCCAGGGAAAAACAAGTATTATAGTATGAACGGGGTAATATTCCTACTACTGAAAATATGAAGATTGTGTATTAATATAAACACAGAATCTGTATTCATTTATTTTCTGCAGCCTCTTTAATGGTTTTTAATAGCTGTTAACGGTTTTTATATTAGAAAGATTATATAATAATGGTATTCATTTTCGATATGTAATATGTTAGAATTAAAACAAAATGCTTAAGTGTTCAGTTATTATAATTTCATGTTTGGAATTTCCATGTGGTTTTTTTTTCTTCCCCAAATTTCAAATAATTCACAGTATTTATCTATCTTTTATTATGCAGTCAAAGCTGACTGCCAAATATATCTATTCATGATATTAGCTTGGATGCACATCCCTTTATTACCTCTG
Source organism: Bothrops alternatus (assembly GCA_034064705.1). Classification (NCBI taxonomy): domain Eukaryota; kingdom Metazoa; phylum Chordata; class Lepidosauria; order Squamata; family Viperidae; genus Bothrops; species Bothrops alternatus. The sequence continues at coordinate 2,598,495 of JARGCV010000122.1, read as the reverse complement.
ATGTCATAAAATGAAACCGTTCACTTATGAAAAGCCTTGCTTTTTAATATTTTTGTATGATCTTTTAATTCAAATTGGCTCCGAGGATTCTTACAGCAATTAAAATATAACCCAGATAATACACTGAACTAATCTTACCAGTGAGTAAAAATGAATTTGATTTCAAGTCATCCAGGGAAAGTCTGAATCAACTAGATAATTTGTTTTGCTAACCCAGCTGAAGGGAGAAATGTTCATTAGGAATTCTGTAAGTACTGTGGTGAAAAAAAAAACTGTAGGAAAGGAGGGAATGTGGTGGGGAAAAAACTGTAGGAAAGGAGGGAAAACAATTCAGGAGACAGAGGATCAAAGCTGGAAGTACAACAGTAGCATTTTATAATTAATGTCAAAGTAAGCTTACCAACTAATTTTTAGACAGCAATTAACACCAGCCAAGACTCTGGTGGTGCTGCTCCTCCCACTCCTCCACTAACTACTGTCAAATAGTAAAGTTTTGGACTTCAGTGAGGACAGACAGATGTATACAGTATCAACCTGATCTGGAAAAGAGATAGAAATGCTTCAGCAAAAGGCCAAATGCAGTACAGCAGGTCAGGCCAGTTTGTTGTGAGACCTCACTTGAAAGCCAACTCTAAAAAAAAAAAAAAAATCTGGCAACCATTGGAGCAAGAGGACCTATACTTCTGAATAGCAAATCTTCCCATAGCCATCTTTGCTAGCTACAGGGACAAAAATATAACAACAAGCACAACACAAACCCTTCCATACATAGCTGTGTTCCAACAGCTAGTGAAAATGTATAAGCCAGGAGTCTTCAAACTTGGCCCTTTTATGACTTGTGGACTTCAACTCCCAGAATTCCTCAGTCAGCGTGTCTGGCTGAGGAATTTTGGGAGTTGACGTCCACAAGTCATAAAAGGGCCAAGTTTGAAGACCCGTGGTATAAGCTGTAGAGTTGCTATTATGATGGACATTTCATCACTTCCCCCTCTCCTGTGGATACTATGCCTCTCCCAAAGAAACACCTGATGACTTTATACATAGATGTGTCCATTCTTGGCACAAGTCTGGAATATTCAGGATGGCTTCTGACTTCTTAATCTTCCTTAGAGCTGTGCTGTTGCCTGCTGGTCACTCATCCAAATACTAACCAGGTCTTACCCTGCTTAGCTTCCAAACTCAGTCGCAGTCAACCAGATTTAATGCAGCAGTATAAAATGTGTCTCAGTAAAGTCATACTGTACCTACTTCTCTACGACTGGTGAGAGCGCACAGGGTCGGCCTCCTTCGGGTCCCGTCAGCGAAACAATGTCGTCTGGTGGGCCCTAGGGGGAGGGCTTTCTCTGTTGTGGCGCCCACCCTCTGGAACCAACTGCCTCCTGAAGTCCGCGTTTCTCCAACTCTCCCGGCCTTCCGGAAAAACCTAAAAACTCATCTTTGCCGGCAAGCCTGGGGATGATTGTAGTTGATTGTTGCATTGAATGTGTTTTTTTTAATTGGTTTTTAGATATCTTGTTTGGGTTTTTATATTGTAATTCTCTGTTATATATATGTTGTTAGCCGCTCCGAGTCCCCAGAGAGGAGCAGCATACAAACCTAAATAAATAAACAAACAAACAAACAAACAAACAAACAAACAAACAAACAAATAAATAAATAAATAAATAAATAAGAGGCTATTTATTTAAAGAGTAATTTCTCAGTGGATTAATAGAGGCAGATTATTTTACTGCTTGGGAAATCATCTCAGTAGTTACAGCCCTGCGGTTCATTCTAATCCCATAGAGCAGGTATATTGCCCTGCCAATTGATAATAAACTCTCTCATTATCATGTGATCAATCATATATCATACACATACATATATTCCAGTTATTGATCTTTGTTTGGGGCTTTACAAATATACATCTTGATAATAAAGTGCTTTAATGTTTCTTACTTCCTTGAAGAGTCAAACAGGGAGTTTGTGGCACATTTTTTTTTTTTTAAATAGAGTGTAGGATGCTGTTAGTTTGGCTTGTCTTGGGAAAACAAATAGGCTGGGAGCTGCTGTGATCTCTGAAGGAATGCTCTTCCAGACAAGTAGTGAATGTCTATGTGTCTTTGAGGACTGAGTTGCTAGAGCAGGGGTCTTCAAACTTGGCCCTTTTATGACTTGTGGACTTCAACTCCCAGAATTCCTCAGCCAGGAATTTGTTTCTTTGTTGCCCACCTCATGGTTAGGGGTGAATCTGAATGCAGTTCAAGCAACTCAAATATATTTTGTAGAAATGTAGGAGTTGTGATGTTTAATAGAAAAACAGCTGACGTAAAAGAAAAGTTTTAAAATGTGTTTAATTCCATGTTGAAGCATCGTTCAGAATTGCTGGGCTTCTTGATGTTGTCACCAGATATGAAAATTCAGTCCTACCTGAATTATAGTTCTAATAATTTTTTGAATATGCATTATCCATTTTGCAATCAACACTGGAATACAAAGATATACCATCTAAAAAAGGTTTTGCACCAAGTTTTATCTGAGTATAATGTTCACAAAAAAATTGAATATTTATCTTCTATTGATGTTTCTTTTGTTACGTGTCAATTGTGCTATTTAAATTCTGCATCCATTTAATCATGCAATCATTGACTTGTTCACTTTCAGTAATAATCTATCTATTGTTAGATATTCTGGATTTTCTGTTATAAACAATTAAAATTCACCCAGGCTCCAAGTACACCATTTTATTTGTGTTCTTCCTTTTGAATTGTAATGCTTATTTGAAGGCACTGAAAGCAATGAAACCTTTCTGGCTATACCAAGCAAAGATTCTCAAAAGATTTCACTTTTGTTTTATTAAAGATTAGATTAGACTGCCCAATCCATATGAATTATTATCTCTCCACTGATCCAATGTTTTAGCATATTCATCTTCATGAAAGTAATTAATATTGAAGCAAGAGTAATAAGCATTGGCTTATTCTTTTATATGTATCCTACAGTTTCAATAAACCATTATAAGTGAGTGATCTCTTATGCACAGAACATTTTATTAACTAAAGATATTTATGCAGACCTTCTAGATGTTCTGCTCCTTTTCATAGAGGTATTTCAACATTAACTATGTTCAACTCCTTGGGTTATTTATAAAAATAATAAAGGCAAGATTAAAAAAAAATCTCAGTAACTAATATGCACATAGCCCTCAACTTCAATCTTTATTCAGCAACCATTCATAGTTAGTACAGTGATGCTGAATGAGTAGCGCGTAATGTTTATGTTTGTTTATTCGCACTTATATGCCTCCCCTCTCTGAAGACCCGGGGCGGCTCACAACAAAAACACAACAACAATTTAAAATCAACCACATTCATACCCCACACAAACACAATCAATTCACAAGCACTGATGGCGGGACACTCTTAGGGCCGAGGGGCAGAGCTCAGCTCATATGCCCCAAGCCTGTCGGCATAGATGTGTCTTCAGCCCTTTCCGGAAAGCTAGGAAGGAGGAAGCAGTACGAACCTCCGAGGGAAGCTGGTTCCAGAGGGCTGGGGCAGCAATGGAGAAGGCCCTTGCCCTAGGTCCTGCCAGATGGCATTGTTTAGCAGACGGGACTCGTAGGAGGCCAACTCTATGCGCCCTAACCGGTCTCTGGGATTCATGAGGCAGGAGACGGTCCCACAAGTAATGGCTGGTCCTTGCAGTCCCAGCTGTCTCAGATTCCCCATGGTCAAGTGATTACCATCTGAATGGTTGACATCCAGCTCACACTTACACATGACCGGTTGCAACAACCTGCAATCACTTGATCCCCATTTGTGACTTTCCCTGCTGGATAACCCAGAAAATCAATGGGGAAAACCAACATGGAAGATAGTAGTTTTCTGGGATAAGTCTTCTCTCTCTCTTCTGCACACCCTCCCCCAGCCCTTCTGTGTTTCTGCCATGCTGGCTATTTGCACATCTTCTTCTCCCCTTGCCCCCTCATACCTCATGCATCCTGCCCAAGCCTTCCTTGAACCCTCATGTACCCTCATACATCCTCTCCACATCCTTCTTTCATCCTCACTCTTATGTCTCTCTTGCACCCTTTCACCTCCCTGGGTCTTACTGAACCTCCCTCACATCCCTGCAACACTTACCATAGCTCCTTTGCACACTATCCCTGAGTCTCACTGTGTCTCTTTCACATCCTTACCCTTTCCTGTACATCTTCCCTGAGGCTTACCACACTTTGCTCACACTCTCGCATCCTCCTTGAGCCTTGCCACACCCTTCTTGTACTTGTGCATACTCTTATACCAGGGGTATCAAACTCAATTTCATTGAGGGGTGCATCAGCATTGCGGTTGCCCTTGGGGGGCCGGGTGGGTGTGGCCTACTTGGTGGGCATGGCCAGCTCTACATTGTTCACATCAAGGGTGCCTGTGGGGGCCTGGGCAGGAGTGGGACAGATCTGAGGGTCTCTGGCAGAAGGGGGTGGGACCGGGGCAAGCGCCAAGGCATGGTCCATTTCTTCATTCCTCACAAAGGGTGACACCTCCCCAGTATGCACCCGAGGGGGTGGGGCCGATACGGCAGGGGCCGGTTCCTCGCTGTTTCCAGACGGCCTTGTGGACCTAAGACTGAATGCATTTCAGCATAGATGGCCATCACAAAATTGTATATTGGCTCCTGGCCGACCTAGGCCAGGGCCAAGGCAGCGGGAGCCATTCCCTCACTGTTTCCAGGGTGGCTTCGTGGGCCACATGAAACCACTTCATGGGCCGCATCCGGCCCCCAGGCCTTGTGTTTGACATGTCTGTCATATACCAATCCTTGCTGCACTTCCCTTGCACACCCCTGTATGCTTTCCTCAAGTTTTGCTGTGTCTCTCTCACACCCTCAAGCAACTGCTTGCATCCTCCCCTTGCTGCCTTGCTGGCCTGCTTGTAAGGCACCTGCGAGTTGTAATTTCCTGCTGGCTTCCCCACTGACTTTTGCTGACTTTTGTTGTGAGAAACTGGTAGGAAGTTGCCAGTTGCCTGATGACTAAGTTTCAGTTAAAGACAGCAACCGAGAACGCAAAGGTGGCCATTACTAAGCAAAACAGCTGTGCTTTATGACTGCGTTGCTTTTGGCAATAGAAATTCTGGTCCCAAAAGCCATTGTGGTTGAATGCTTCCTGTTATGTCCTGAGCTTGATTGGTGGAGCAGGTGCAGGGAGCTACACTGAGGCCTTGGCAGACCACGTGGCCTGCTGAGCCAGACTGGATGTCTACAAGTTACTGAGCATGCGTTTGAGCAGGAAAATACATTGCATTCTGTTCTGTCTGGTCTCTCTCAGATCATTAAAAACTACGTAAATGTCTTTAAGAGATTTATTAAACACATTTCAAAAGGCTTCATTTCAAAGCCAACTGCTGACATTTTGCTGGCAAAAACATCTAAGACTAAGTATTTACAGTTAGATTACAACAAACTCTTTCCAAACATCCCAATTACTCACTCCGTCTTTATCACAGTGGCCGAGACCTCATTATCCTTCGCTAGGTTTTTCAAAACATCAGACTTTCAAAGCATTGCAAAAGTTTCCAAACCTCTCATTGATAAACGTTGCCCGTAACAAGGGCGTAGTCTACTTCCCCCTTCTAATATAGTGTCCGATACGTCACTTCCCCCCATTACTTCCTTTTTCCAGTTAACTGACACCTTCGCTTATCAAACCTTCTGAACCTCGGATCAATCCATTGCTCGTCTTGCTCTAAATCTGACTCATCATTTGGAGAGTCTGAATCAGAATGCATACAAAACTCCTCATTAGCTGATTCGGCTGCCGGGGGGGGGGAAATACCCAGAGGGGCCGGCTTGTGCTTCCTCATTCTCTGATATGTCATCATCCAGTCGTGAGACACCCACAACACATTCATTGGCTGACAATTTATTTATTTATTTATTTATTTATTTATTTATTTATTTATTTATTTATTTATTTATTTATTTATTTATTTATTTATTTATTTATTTATTTATTTATTTATTTATTTATTTATTCGATTTCTATGCCGCCCTATTCCGGAGAATGCCCCAGGGTGAATGTATAAAAAGGGGCAGAGCCATTTTGTTTTCAGTTCTGTTTAGCTTGAAATAAAGGAGTACCTGTTTGTTACTCCTGCCTCGTTCAATGCCTACCAACGCGAGAAACAGAACACTTCCTGTACTCCAATCTGTAATTCAAGTCAATATATATTAGCTTGATATATAAGGCATATAAGTCGGCATATAAGTCGAAATAAATGAAATGAAATGAAATTGATGACATATTTTAAAATTTGGTGCAGTTGATCCACTTTTTTTTGCATCTTTTAGGATCCATATTATGTCCATAAAATACTGGTCCTCAGTATTTTATTTGATGAAATAAAATTACAGATTCTCTGTGTAATGTTTTCAGTGTCTTTCCTTCCATTTTTATTTGGATATTTGGAATGAAAAGTAAACCCCTGATATGATTTTAATTTTTACTGTTGATTCTCTTACTATCCAAGATATATTTAACCTTATCTACTTTAAAAGTTCTGCCATATTTTTTTCCTGATCTGTGAGTAATTATTTTTGAATGAATCTTTATCGTTTTTAGTCAAGTAAATTCCCAGGTTCTATGATGCTGATATTAAGCGCTGTTTTTTATTGCAAATCCTGCTTTTCCTCTTCAGGTAGATTCCATATGATTATCTGTCTTTCCTGCTACAGAAATATCCATTACTGATTCCACGGAATCCTTTGAATAAGTAATTGTGACTACAATATGACTGACATCTAATTTTAATGTATGTTCTTGTTTTGCCCATTTAATTTCTGAAGTTTTGCTTTTTTTTTGCTGTAACTTCCAGTAAAAAAGAAATGGGTGGGGGAGGGGGGGAAGAGAAATCTTGTCAGGCTCCTTTCATAATTTTGCGATTTTGCAATAGAAAAGTATTTGCAATTAGCTTGGCTTCTTGTTCCATGAAAGAAACTTGAACTGCAATTCATGTGTTTTTTTTTTTAAAAAGTCATAACCATAAAAGGCCATTCCAAAGCATCAAAAGCTTTCTCCACATCTTAGCCACTTTTTTTTAACTTTTCTGATTAAAATTATCAATAGCATTCAAGGTGTATCTGGTATTGTCGTGTATCTCTTTGAGAGTAATATAGTCTGATCAAGACTAAAAGATTGTTAAACCTCTTTGCTAGGATACCTGTATGAAGCTTTTAATCTATATTAAATAAAGAGATATCTTTTAGGATGGCTTGGTTCATTATGTTCTTTGCAAATCAGAGATATGAAAGCCTTTTTTTTTCCCACAAAGGAGGAAATATTTAGCATTATGGATATCTTTTTCATTACCTGAGTTAATGATTTTGTCAAAATTTCTTTGCAGGTTTTAAAGAACAACCATATGGTCTTGAAAATTTATTCAATTTTAATTTCTGTTCCTTTGTGCCATATTATGTGATTACCCTGTTAAATGCTTTCTTTTGTTGATCTGTACATTTCATGATCTGTGGGGTGTCAAAGCACTCTGTAATTTCTACAAGCTTAGGGCCTGTTTTCCATATAGATGGCAATAGTATATGGCAGACTACTTCATCACCTCTTATGAAATTGAAACATCTTTCTTCCATCCTAAAATGACTTAGTTGTTTTCTCAGTTGGCCATCAATTTATCTGGCTTTCTTTTAATTCGTCTGCTCAACAGCATCCATTTTCTTATTAATCTAATTTACTTTAAAAATATCTAGTTACAAATGGCCTTACTCTGCATCCAATATCAGATTTTGGTTGATCCTGATTCCAGTTGCTTCAAATCATTCAATAATATAGCTTTCTATTTTTGGGGGGGGGGATTTCTTTCTATTTGATGCCAAAGAAATAAATCTTCATAAATACTTTACTGGATTTCCATACTGTGAATAAGATAAGATAAGATAAGATAAGATAAGATAAGATGAGGTGAGGTGAGGTGAGGTGAGGTGAGGTGAGGTGAGGTGAGGTGAGGTGAGGTGAGGAGACGATAAGGCAAGGCAAGGCAAAGCAAGATAATCTTTATTGTCATTTTTTAAACTGTGGGCACAACGGCATACATCAAAAATGAAATTTGGTTGCCCGCTCTCAAAGTGAACACATACATGACACACACCTAAACATACTATTTACAACATATGTATAGACCCACACCCCTATATATAAATAACAAATAAATATTAAACACTGTCCATCTTGAATATATAATGGAAGGAGGAAGCTTGAGAGTTCACAAGGTTAATGCTGTATAGAATGAAACTATGGCTGAATCTGGATGTTCTGCTATGGATACCACAAAGCCTCCTCCCAGAAGGTAACAAGAAAAACAGGTCGTGAAGAGGATGTGTAGTGTCCCAGACAATCTTGCGGACCCTGCTCAAGCAACGCTTCTGTGCTATGTCCTGGATGGGAGGGACGGAACTGCCAATGATCTTTTCAGCCATCCTCACCACTCTTTGCACCGCCTTCCTGTCTGAAGCAGTGATGCTTCCAAACCAGACTGTGATGCTGTATGACAGGATGCTCTCGATTTTCGCCCTGTAGAAAGTGGTAAGGACAGGGGAAGGAAGATGTGCTTTTCTCATGCAACACAGAAAATGCAGGCGCTGCTGTGCCCACTTCACCAGTGTCTCACTGTTGAACAACCAAGCCAGCCTACTTGTTAACTGCACACTCAGGAATTTGATGCTGCTAACCATCTCTACAGGTGAATCATTAATGCACAGAGAAGTGTGGCTATGCCTGCCTTTTTGGAAATAGACAATGATCTCTTTGGTTTTTCAGGTATTTAAAACCCTCATTGCCACCATGAATAAGGCCCACTACTGTTGTATCATCTGCGAATTTCACAATATGGTTGGTGGCAAACCTAGCACAACAGTCATGGGTCAACAGGGTGAACAGCAGCAGACTTAGGATGCAGCCCTGAGGAGAACCTGTGCTCAGGAAAATGGTATTAGAGGTATTTGTTCCAACTCACAAATATTGGGACCTGTTGGTAAGAAAATCAAGAATCCAGTTGCACAAAGGAATGTTTAAGGCCCAGTTTGTCTACTAGATGCTGGGGAATGATTGTGTTAAACGCCGACCTGAAGTCGGCAAACAACAAACACACATGAATATTTCTTTCCTCTACATGCTTCAAGCTCAGATGGAGAATGGAAGAAATAGCATCCTCCGTAGAGCAATTTGGTCGGTAGGCAAACTGAAGCAGGTCAAATGCTGGTGGGAGGCTAGATACAATAATGTCCTTTATCAGCTTCTCAAAGCATTTCATAATGGTGAATGTCAATGCAACCGGATGATAATCATTGAGGCCTGTAATTGTGGGGTTTTTTTTTGGCACTGGCAAGATGATGACCATCTTAAAACACGATGGGACTACTGCCTGCTGCAATGAGAGATTGAAAATGTCTGTGATAACACAAGCCAGCTCATCTGTGCATTCCCTAAGGTCACGTCCAGGGATGTTATCTGAGCCTGCTGCTTTCTGAATGTTAACTTTCTGCATATTTTCTGGACAGAGGTGACATCAAAGCTTAGCACTTGCTTGTCAGGATGGGGTGCAGCTTTCCTAGCAGGAGTGCTATTTGATGCCTCAAATCTACCAAAAAATATATTCAGTTTGTTTAGGAAGTCTGTGTCGTCCTTGCATCTCGATGGAGTCACCTTATAATCCGTAATGGCCTGGATTCCTTGCCACATTCTCCTGATGTTTGTTGGGTTCTGAAAAAAGTTCTGAATTTTCTGGCAATGGGTTTGCTTTGCACCTTTTATGGCACTTTTCAGATTTGCTCTGGCTGTTCTAAGTGCCAGCATGTCACCAGATTTAAAAGCCACATTCCGTGCTTTCAGAATCTTGCGGACCTCATAAGTCAGCCACGATTTTTCATTCGGCCTCACATAATAAATAAAATAATAAATAAAAATAAACATCAGGAGTTTAATTAATTCGGAAGAAACTTTATAATTCCATGTTGGCAGTTCAGTATCTTCTGATATTAATACCCTTTCCATTGTTTTGAACCAGTGATTCCTCTGTGCAATTTTACAGTGATTCATTATTGTCTGCATAGGTAAATGCCTTAATTTAAGATCTGTAAATTTTGGTAATAATAAACTAGATATCCAACATATTCCTAAGTAAGTTTTATAAAAAAAAAGTGTATTTTTTTTCTCTAAGGGATATTTCTGTCTTCATGCACATGGGAAAGAAAATAAAGACTGTTTGTAATGAATGGGATTTATCAAAATTTGAGGAGAAACAGAATTCATATCTCCATGAACCATGACGTCTTCTGCAAATTTCAAGAAGTAATTAGAAAAAATGTTTAATGAAATTTTGTTCAATTATTATTTGGAATATAAATTGGACCAATTGTGATTTTCCCCTGTTCATTTTGAAATGTATCTCCCTACTTCATCTTGAACCTGTTTTTCTACGTTCTGTGATAAGCTTCTGCTATATATAACATTTCTCCCACTTTCAATGTTTACATCAGGGGTTCTCAACCTTGGCAACTTTAAGACTTGTGGACTTCAACTCCCAGAATTCCTCAGCCAGCAAAGCTGGCTGAGGTATTCTGGCAGTTGAAGTCCACAAGTCTTAAAGTTGCCAAGGTTGAGAACCCCTGGTTTACATAAAGCTGCTAAAGAGACTGACACTTTGTGGTATAGTACCATCAGTGGGTTGATGAGACCCAGAATTTCATCACTATTGGGATTGCATGAGAGATGCTATTGATATTCTATTCTACTCCATGGAAGCTATAAGAGTCTGGATAGAACTGAATAGGTTGAAGCATGATGGGGACACTGTTGAGGCTATGGTTCCTACCAGCCCGCACTCTTTTTCTGAAAGCTTCCTCACCTCGCTTTCCAGCAGCCACCCCCCCCCCCCCGCATGGAAAGCAGGCTAAGTGGGAGTCATAGTTCTGCATGCGCATGCATACACACACACACACACAAACACATACATAAATAGAAATACACCACACCATTCCAAGTTTGGGAACTTTTATCCACGTCTGAGCTGGCAAGCTGCCAATTATGCCCAGGCTTGGAGAGAAGGACCTCTCCTTTCATGTGCTGTGCTGGACCCTGACAACAAAAGTTGGACTAAGTGTGAGTCATTGTTACAGCTGGACACTTCAGTGGTAAGAGCCTTCATAGTGATAGCCATTGGGAGTGAGTCATAGCACATGTAGAAGTAATCTTATGTGATACTATCAGAACTGGAAATGACTTGACAATTTGCAGCTCCTGAATGCTTTTTAAGGGCCAACTCATGTAGAACATATAGCAATTGCCCAACTAGGAAGTAATTAAAATATGAGCCTCTTGATTCAGAAATGGGCATAAATCATGCACAGAGTGGATTTGTGTCGTGGACTCCTGATCATGATTGCCACTTGTTCCTGGAGTAGAATCAGTGAGTCCAGGAGGAGCACCAGATTTGTACATTCAATCAGTGCTGGAGAGAGATATACCAACTAGAATAAACAATAGAAGGTCTTCAGATTAATAATAATAATAATAGTAGTAGTAGTAGTAGTAGTAGTAGTAGTAGTAGTAGTAGTAGTAGTAGCAGCAATAAAGTTGGAAGGGACCTTTGAGGTCATCTAGTCCAACCCCCTGCTCAGGCAGGAAACCCTATACCATTTCAGACAAATGGCTGTCCAGTCTCTTCTTAAAAACTTCCAGTGTTGGAGCATTCACCACTTCTGGAGGCAGGCTGTTCCACTGGTTAATTGTTCTGACTGTCAGGAAGTTTCCCCTTAATTCTAGGTTGCTTCTCTCCTTGATTAGTTTCCATCCATTGCTTCTTGTCCTGCCTTCAGGCACCTTGGAAAATAGCTAGACTCCCTCTTCTTTGTGGCACCCCCTGAGATATTGGAACACTGCTATCATGTCCCCCCTTGTCCTTCTCTTCATTAAACTAGACATACCCAATTCCAGCAGCCGTTCCTTATATGCTTTAGCCTCCAGTCTCCTAATCATCTTTGTTGCTCTTCTCTGTACTCTTTCTAGAGTCTCAACATCTTTTTTACATCATGGTGACCAAAACTGGATGCAGTATTCCAAGTGTGGCCTTACCAAGGCATTATAAAGTGGTATTAACACTTCACATGATCTTGATTCTATCCCTCTGTTAATGCAGCCCAGCACTGTGTTGGCCTTTTTGGCAGCTGCAGCACACGGCTGGCTCATATTTAAGTGATTGTCCACTAGGACTCCAAGGTCCCTCTCACAGTTACTACTATTGAGCAAGGTACCCCCGATACTATACTTGTACATTTGGTTTTTCTTGCCTAAATGTAGAACCTTATTTTTTTCACCATTGAATTTCATTTTGTTAGATAGCACCCAGTATTCAAGTCTGTCCAGATCCTCCTGTATCCTAAGCCTGTCTTCTGGAGTGTAGGCTATTCCTGCCAGCTTGGTGTCGTCTGCAAATTTGATGATTTCCCCACCTATCCCCTGGTCCAAATCGTTGATGAGGCTATTTGTCTTGTTAGGTCAGAGGAAAAATCATATAAAATTCATAACCAAGGGGTGGAAAAAGTTCAGCCTCTCTCTTTTTTTGGCCTTTAGGTCTCCCAGGGAATAAATATTTGGGACCACCACTTGAGTGGTAGTCATGGACTTGTGGAGTTTAGGAAGCAGAATGGGTTTCTTACAATGTTTACATGTGTAATGCATCCATTTTACCCCTTGAGACTCCTGAAAAAAATCCTGCCCCCTTTTTGAACACGACCCTTAACATGTTGAGCAAAGCTTGGTGTCACCCTTTTGTCACAGAAGTTACATATCCCAGCCATAGCCTTCAGATTTCAAACACAGGACATCAAAATATCAAATATCCCAAATAGCTAGCTATGAAGCAGGATGGGTAGAACAGAGCACCTGCCTCTAGGCACGTTCTGTAATGTTAACACAAGATTAATTGCTTTAATTCCTAAGAAGTTTCTGAATTACAAATCAACCTGCAGTGATTCCCCTCCCCCAATTTTTCTTTGGTTAAACTATTTTTATCTTAGTGTGTGTCTCTGTGTGTATCGAATATTGATAATTCAATATTCAGCACCAACACTGACATGGCATTTAGCTGTCTTATGCTTTTCACCCATGATTTATTGCAAAACATTTCTCTGTTGACTCTGCTATCTAACTTTCTTGAAGATGCCCCTTCTTAATCATTAATTGAGGGTGAACAATTGAATGCTGAATAGTTGATCACTGAATTGACAATAGCCTTTTTAGGGGTGGCCCCTCAGATATGATCCCTTTGGATCCAACTTTGTTAATTTATACAGATTAAGGAAAGTTTTTATTCTGTTTTAGTAAGTTTATTTTAGATAGTTGGCTTTTCTTGAATCTTTGTTTTATGTTACACTGATCTTACTAAAATATTCTAGTGATATTGATTTTTTAAAATTTCTTTCTGAATTGTATGTGTTTATTGCCTCTTTGATTTTTTGAAAAAGAAATAAGATGTGTAATACAACCCTAAGCTAGTTTGTATAGAAACAAGTTGTGCTGAGCCCAATGGGGCTTACTTCCAATTAATTCAGAACTGAGTGTACTGCTGCTTTATTCTTGCAAACATTCATTTTTATTTATTCAGGCATGCCACATTTTTGTAATGTTTGTTCTTTTCTTTTATGAGTTTAAACCACATTGAAATGACTGTCTTACATTAATATGTGTTTTTAAACTGGATCTGTATCTCTTTTTGATCTAATGCAGTTCTCTTCCTATTTGGACTAAATACATGAAGATTCTTTATGTAGTTTGTTCAAACCTGAGATGCATAAAAACCTCCCAGTAACAGTATTATTTATCTCATTTACATCTTATTGCATTCAAACAAGATGCCAACCAGTGGTTTATTAAGCATGATATATGGAATAAACCATGTTAGGCTGAGTTCACTTTACTCAGTCTAACACAGGGGTTCCCAACTGGGGGTGTGAGACGACATTCCAGGGGGTGCAAAAACCTGGGTTTAGAAGTTTCAAAATTATAATGTACAGTATATGCATAATTCATTATTTCAAACTTTTGTAAGGGGTGCAAGAATATATCAGAAGTGTTCTAGGAGTGTGGGGTATAGAAAAAGGTTGGGAGTTGCTGATCTAACATGATTGTTTGACCATAACATGTTTGCAACCATGGTGGCTGGGTTCACACAACATGCTAATCCACAAATGGGACTATGTTGTAGTTTAGTACACTTAAAAATCTCACCTGAGATAGGACAGGAAACAATGTTGAATTGATCTAGCCCATGGGTGCCAAACTCACCACGTCACACGATGTGTCACGACGTATCGTGATTTTTTTTGCATTGCTGGAGCTGGGGTGGGCGCGGCCTCTGTATGATGTAACCAGCCCGCAGGCCGGCAGTTTGACACCCCTGGTCTAGCCTAATGGCAAGAAGAATTTGGGGATTGGCCTGGGACTGGTGGTGCTCCAGAGATAGTAGTGTTTAGACTGAAGACCATTTTCTGCCAACTGGGAAGCAGAGAAGTGAGACTGTCAGGGTCAAGCCAGTGATACATTTCTGGAGAAGACTATTGTTGTTATTAGTTGTGAAGTCGTGTCCAACTCCTAACAACCCCAGGGACAGCGTTCCTCCAGGCCTTCCTGTTCTCTGCCATCTTCTGGAGTCCATTTAAGCTCACGTCTACTGCTTCAGTGACTCCATCTAACCACCTCATTCTCTGTCATCTCCTTCTTCTATTGCCCTCAATCTTTCCCAGCATTAGGCTCTTCTCCAGTGAGTCCTTCCTTCTCATTAGGGGGCCAAAGTACTTGAGTTTCAACTTCAGGATCTGGCCTTCTAAAGAGCAGTCGGGGTTGATCTCCTCTAGGACTGACCAGTTTGGAGAAGACTATAGAGCAAAACAAAGTAACTCTGATTCCTGTTCTAGTATTACTTTTCCACAATGGTGTGGTGCAAGTGGCACCCATTGGACTATAAAGGTAAATTAAAATCAATTTTATTTTTTAAAAATCCTCAACATTTCATTCTACTCTGATGTTTTTTTTTCATGAGATGTTACAAAATTTCAGTAGAGAATACCTAGAACAGGGGTGTCAAGCTCGCAACGCCACATGACGTATCGTGACATATCATGACTTTTGGGATGGGCGCAATTTTGGCATGACGCATCTGGCCCGCAGGCTGGCAGTTTAACATGCCTGATCTAGAATATGTGTGGATTCCCCCCCCCAATTCTTATGTGAGATTATTTCATGTTTAAAATCAGCATCCTCAGTGAACTTTTGTGCCTAGGGAGATAAAATCTGTCATTGCGCATATTGCTTAAAAAAATAATACAATCTCTTCTTTCTCCTTGATTCCCCTTCATTTCTTAAGGTGTCCTCCCTTCTAGCCATCAATGTGGCACTGCATCATTATCAACAAAGCCGAAGCTGTTGAAGTTTTTATAAGCGATTTTGATTCCCATTTTTGTTTCTTCTAATCCAGCATTTCCCTTGATATGTTCTCCATATGTTAAATACCTAAAGAGACAGAGTCCAAACCCAGCATTTTCTGTTTTTAATGCTGAATTACTCAGCAGTTCTGTGTCCCATTCCAACTGTTGTTTCATTACAGTTACCCATTCTTCAGAGTCAGATGATATGCCCTGGTCTATTCCTGCTTTTAAGAGCTGTCCATAATTTACTGTAGTTTATACAGCCAAAAATGTATGTGTATTCAATAAGTATATTCAGGAGCAGAAATCTTTTTTGAAACTCTCTTTTATTGTTCTCAGAGGGAAGAATGAAAGGAGTGAGAGTAACTTTACTTTACTTTACTTTATTTAAATTTCTATGCCGCCCTTCTCCTGAGACCCAGGGCGGCTTACAACAATAATACAATAAAATTGATTTACCAATGACAATCAACCATCCAATCCAAAACACATACATTCAATCCAAAACACATTCATACAGCATACAATCACAATCAACACACAGTCACTGATGGAGGCACATTCGTAGGCCCAGGGGCAGAGTACAGTTCATACGCCCCAAGCCTGTCGACATAAATGAGTCTTCAATAATTTCCGGAAAACTAGGAGGGAGGAAGCGGTGCGAACCTCTGTGGGAAGCTGGTTCCAGAGGGCTGGGGCAGCGACAGAGAAGGCCCTTGCCCTAGGCCCCGCCAGATGACATTGCCTAATAGATGGGACTCGTAGGAGGCAAACCCTATGTGCCCTAACCGGTCGCTGGGATTCATGAGGCAGAAGACGGTCCCGCAAGTAACCTGGTCCATTGCCATAAAGGGCTTTATAGGTCATAACCAACACTTTGAATTGTGTTCGGAGACCAACTGGTAGCCAGTGCAGCTCACGGAGGGCTGGAGTGATATGAGCATGTCTTGGGAGACCCAAGACGGCTCGCACGGCCGCATTCTGGACTACCTGCAGTCTCCGGACATTCTTCAAAGGTTGCCCCATGTAGAGAGCAATGAATCTCACATGGACTTATTCCACCTTTGGCACACAGCACTAATCTACATTTTAGCATTACTTGTGCTCATTAGTGTTAATGTCTAAATCTAATATATATATATATATTCTTGATTTCCTGGTATCCTGAAAACTATTTAAACTAGCTTTCCCAAAACATGGTAACTGGAATACTGGGAATTATATCTAATACACTTGAATGCATTTAATTATATTTACAATGACATTATTTAATTTACTCAGATTAGACACCACCCCAGTTGACACTGACTATGATTTGGAAGGATTAATCTAACAGATGATGAGTTATCCAAGTTAATCTATTAAAACAATTAGGGTTTGAAAACCAATATTGTCACCATAGCTGTGCGTATTGTAGGATTAGATGTCAACTGATGTGGCTACTCCTCTTTTATCATCCATCTTTCTCTTCTGTTCTCCCTCATAAAAGTAAGATCCTTGGGTCTTTCCTCAAAGAATGTATGTGTTTATGAATCTTAAAATAAGGGAGTTTGAAATATTTTCATTCATCCAAGCTTGTGTTTGAAGGGAATGTATTAATTGACTTAATCAAGATTAAGCAAAAGTCAGTTGGTATTGGTATTTCCTTAGGAATAAAATAGAATCAGTGGTGGGATTCAGCCGGTTCACACTGTTTCGGTAGAACTGGTAGCTAATTTTTGGTTGCCCAGGCCCAGAATGGACTTCTGGAAGCGGCATCCACACAGAGAACAGGTTGTTCACATATTTGAATCTCACCACTGAATAGAATAGAATAGAATAGAATAGAATAGAATAGAATAGAATAGAATAGAATAGAATAGAATAGAATAGAATAGAATAGAATAGAGCTGGAAGGGACCTTGGAGGTCTTCTAGTCCAGCCCCCTGCTCAAGCAGGAGAACCTATTTTGTCTCAGATAGGTGATTGTCCAATCTCTTTTTTAAAACTTTCCAGTGATGGAGCGCCCACGATTTCTGGGGGTAAGATTTTCCACTGGTTGATTGCCCTCACTGTTAGGAAGTGTCTCCTTAATTCCAGGTTGCTTCTCTCTTTGACCAGTTTCCAACCATTGTTTCTCGTCCTGCCCTCTGGTGCTCTGGTGAACAATCTGACCCCCTCTGCCTTATGGCAGCCCCTCAGATATTGGAACACTGCTATCATGTCTCCCCTATTTCTTTTTTTTAAAGGCATTAAAGGAGTTATCATTATTTGATTCAGAGGAATCAACGTCTGAGTGAAAGTAAATAATCTGAGATTGATTATAATCTTACATAAAACCCTTCCAGTTACCTTCTAGAAGAAGGCTAGCATAGGAAAAAAACAAAATTTGACATATGAAGGTATCTTTTATGTTGATGTTTTAAACCTGAGTTTGTTCTTTCTTGATACATTATAACAAAGGATGCATACTGGCTCAATGGGAGCCATTAGTAATAACTATAGTGAACAATATGCCCCATTTATTATCTGCCAGCTAGTAAATTTCTCCATAGGCGGGTCAGAGGTGGAACATACATCATTAAATAGACTATTAAGGAGTCCAAAGAAACAGCTGCCAAATTCAACAAGTAACAGCAGGAGAAGTGATCAGAATGAGGACTACTGTGGTATTTTACTGTGGACTATTTATCATCTGTTAACATGCTGAGAATCTGCTTGATCCTGAAAATGTCATATATCGGCTACCAAGTAAAGAAACGAAAATAAAAATGTAGGCGAAATGTCCACAGTCCACAGGTTATTCTCCATCTGGTCTGAATCAATGAGGATTGCTCACATTTGTCTTACACTCCATTACCTTTGGATAGGGATCAGCCTCCCTTGAAGCTGGGATAAACTTTCAAATGTCCCAGGACCAAGTTGGATACAATAGTTGGAAGTGCAGAAGAGAGTTGCATTAAAAAAGAAAAGAAAGAAAGAAAACGACTTAAAGCTTTATTGCCTAATGCAGCTTGCTTCTTTTTGCCAAGAATGACCTGGGAACAAGTTCACAAGGCAAATTGCTTCAGAGCAGCAAAGCAAGGTGACAGAAAAACAGATGGCACGCTGCCCCTCCTTAAACAAATTAGAAACTGGAATGGGACTAGGCTAAAACTGCAATAACCTGAAGATGAAGCAGGCAGGTAAGCAGAAAAGATAAAAGCCAAAAATCTTGTCAAAATGATTCCATTGGGAATTAGATAAGAAGGAAACAAATCATTAAGGATGAAAGGAAAAATGTCACCGAAAGCAGACAAAGGAGGTTGAGCAATGAGCATGTGGTAACCCCCACAATCCCATCTTGAGAGCTACAAGATTTGTGAATCAACAAAGCAAGGATTTTAGGATAGCAGAGTTGAAGGGAACTTGTAGGTCATCGAGTCCAACCTCTTGCTCAAGCAGGAGTCCCTATACAATTTCAGACAAGAGCTGTGCAGTCTCTTCTTGAAAGCCCCCAGTGATGAAACACCCACAACTTCTGAAGGCACACTGTTCCATTGGTTGATTGTTCTTATTGTCAGAAAATTTCTCCTTATGTCTTGGTTAAATCTCTCCTTGATCAGTTTCCATCTGTTGTTCTTTGTCTGGCTTTTGGGTGCTTTGGAAAATAGGTTGTACCCCTCTTCTCTGTGACAGCCCCTCAAATATTGGAATGCTGCTACTATGTTTTCCAGAAAATAAGACCTATTCCAAAAATAAGCCCTAGCTTTATTTTTACGTGTGCACCTAATATGTGCCCTATTTCCCCAAATAAGCCCTAGTTAAGACTCTGCCCACTCCATCCCACCACCTGGTTGCACAAGGTGGGGTGAGGCGCACATGTAAAAATCAAGCTAGGGCGGGGGTGTGTGAAGCTGCCCCATGTGTTCCACACACACTTACCACACCGCAGCCAGGCCTCCCACACCCCAATACCTGTTCTGCCGCCACCGACTTCTTCTGTGGCTGCTTTTGGTCGCTTGTGGCAGGAGGCCATGTGGTGCGTTGTGCTGATGCTGCCACTTGAGGCAGGATGCCATGTGGCGCATTACCTGGGTGCTGTCACTTGTGTGTGCCACAACACAACGTGCCAGATGCCATCCTGCTGTGAACAGCAACACTGGTGTAACCATGCCTCCTGCGAGTGGTGGCACAGATGCGATGCACTGCATGGCCTCCTGCCATGAGTGGCCGCAGAAGTCGGGCAGCAGCATGGCAGGTATCAGGGTGTGGGAGGCCTGAGGTAAGCAGATAAGACAAGACCAGGTCTTATTTGGGGGGAAACATGGTATTGTGACACCCCTGGTCTTTCTCTTCAGTAGACTAGCCATGCCCATTTCTTGTAAATGTTCTTCATATGTTTTAGCCACCAGGCCCCTAATCATCTTTGTTCCTCTTCTCTGCACTTTCTAGAGTCTTAATACTTTTTTATAGTGTGGTGACTAAAACTGGATGCAGTGTTCTAGGTGTACTTGTTCCTCACGTGATCTTGATTCAATCCCTCTGTTAATGCAATTTAGGATTGCATTGGCTTTTTTTTTTGGTTGCTGCCTCATATTGCTGGCTCATATTTAATTGATTGTTCAGTAGGACTACAAGATCCTCTCACAGTTACTGTGTTAAGCCAGGTTTCACCTAATCTGTATGTGTACTTTGGGTTTTTCTTGCCTAAGTGTAAGACTTCATTTTTCTCTACATTGAATTTCATTTTGAGGGATTACTGTGGATCTGAAATTCACCAACTCTTTGAGTCATCCTGGATCCAGACTTGGTGGCTTCTGGTTCCTCTACCTAGTGTCTCACAACCTTGGGCTAGTGGGGATGAATTTCTCTCTCTCTCTCCCTCTCCCTTTCTCTTTCACTCTGTGTGTGTGTGTGTGTGTGTGTGTGTGTGTGTGAGAGAGAGAGAGAGAGAGAGAGAGAGAGAGAGAGAGAGAGAGAGAGAGAGAGAGAGAGAGAGAGAGAGAGAGAGAGAGAGAGGAGTAATATGTGGGTTTTATTATTTTGGTTAGGTTCTCAGACACATCTTTGATTTTTGATTTTTGCTCCAGGGAAACAACATACCTCCCTAGATTGTATGTCCGGTCTGCAGATGGCTGATTCTGTTCCTTTGAGACTAGAATCTCCTATCACCAGCATTTGCCTTCCTTTTTTGGGGTTGCAGTCTGAGGTGCTTTTCTCTTTGTCTAGGTGTGTTTGTTGATGTGACTTTTTAAGGGATATTTGGTGTTTCTTTGTTAGGTGTCTGCATGTTTTCTTTGAGGGGGAGGTTGTGGGTCTGTGTATTTCCATCTAGGGGGAGAAATCGATTGCCCGAACAAAGGGTTGGACTGGAAGACCCCCAGAGTTCTTTCTAATCCTGTTATTCTATGTTCTAAAGTTCTGGGCTGGGTGCCTGATCCCATTTTAAAGAGAGGAAACTACTAAATGACTTTTTAGGAGACTGGCTTGGCCTAAGTAACTTGTGAACAAAATGGCCCATGGAGAGGGCCTGCGTGCTGGCAGCAGATATGATGATGTCACAATAGTTATGTAACATTTAGATACTGCTGATTTTTCCTAAAGTGTACTTAGCACCTCAGTATGCAGATTTGGTGTCATTGAGTTCTTAAACATTGGGATGCTGAGAAAACTGATACCCAACATTCAAGCAGGGAAAAAGGCTTCTGAAGCCTGATTCCTTACTGTTCTGTCTAGCCCCTCTCAGCTGCCAAGAATCCCCTTAACGAGGTCGTTAAGAGTGCACACGAAGGCAGTTCAAAACACACGGCTTTATTTAACAGTTTACACAAGCACACTAAGAACACCAGTTATAAACTCACTGTGAAATCTCTCAGGTCTCTTCTTGAGCACAACGTTGCTCGTGACTAAAACAGAGGCTTCCGTTTCCCTGTTAATATAGCCTCCCAGGTCACGTTCGTCGTCCACCCAACTGACCCCTACGCCTATCAGCCCGTCGGTATCGTGGATTGAGCCAATTAGTTTCCTGGCCCACATCTGAGTCATCGTCCTCTGACTCAGCATGCATACCAATCTCCGTGGTATCTGGCTCAGCTGCCGGGAGGAGAAAACACCCAGAAGGGCCTGCCGGTGCTGAGTCATAATCATCATCGGACAAGTATCTAGCCTGGCCAGAGACACTCACAACACTTACTGCTTTTTATCTGTGTCAAATACATTTTCCACTTGATGCTTTTGAAAATGCTTAACGCTTCTTACTGATTTACTCCACTCTAAAATGTTATTATAATTTTTCTATTTAATATCTCACATGCCAATTCACACACAAAAAAGAAGTTAAATAGTCTTATACTCCACTTCCTAATTCATTTAAATTGGCAAAATTCAAATTACCAGTCCTGGATGTTTATAATACTTTCCCTCTTTTGTATGCCTTGTAGTTGCTGAGAAGTTCACAAGTATTTCCAAAATATCTTCAGAGTCTTGTGTCTCATTTTTCGGAATTATTCATAACTGTATTCTTCTATAGAAAGTGCTCCAAAATTATTCATAAAGAATGCTGCATGATCCCTCTTATATGAATGGTTGAATAGTTACAAGCTTTTGTGTACTGATTGTTAATATAGGGGGATAAGGAAGGGAAGTTTATATAGGCCTTTTGTCAATTCTGCAAGTGAATTTGGCTGAAGCCATTTCCACTTCGTTTTCGGTTGCCACAGAGTTGGGAGGGGGGATGAGTATTTTTTTTTAGCTTAGTCAAAACAATAAATTGTCCTGTGGGAATCAAGGTCATTGTTGCCTGGGTTTTGGGGGGTTGAAAGTTCCATTAGGAAGCCCGCCAAAGTAATTTATTGGGGAATGTGATTATGACATATTACTTAGGTGGGAAGTTCAACTTTGTAACTTTGTAACCTTTGGGAGAGAACTCCAGTCTTGGTTTCACTTTTGATCTTGGTGATGCTATGTAGCCAAATAAATATGTTAAGGAAACTTTTTGCTTTGGACTTCTGTTTTTATTGGTATCATTTATTGGAACCATGGCACCTTTATTGCATTTAAAAAATATCTTTAACAATACCATTTCTGATGTTTATATAAATACTCAGCTAGATTATTTTAATATTAAATTTTTGAAAAATGTTATCAGATGCAAAAGTCCCTCTGACCATTAGAGAGTAGCAAATAGGTGCCCCAAATTCTAACTCACAGCTGCCCTCCAATGGTCAGTGGAGGCTTTGAAGCTAATGTCCTCATTTTGATTATCTTAAAATCATGCAATTGCCCCAGTATGCAGGAACCATCTAAACCAGGGGTGTCAAACTGGTGCTATGCATCATAGCAAAACCACCCCATTGCTGGCAATGGCAAAAAAGTCATGATACGTCGCGGCACGTCATGTGATGTTGCAAGTTTGACACCCCTGATCTAAACCATGCAAAAGAATATAGCTCTCTTATGATAATGAACCTGAGGCATCAACAGATGAATCTGATTGCCAGCCTTAATTTAGTACCTGCAGCAATTGAATACCACATCCTTCAATTATAGTCTGAGTCAGTGACTATGAAAGTGTTTCCATTTTTAGGTACTTTTTCATAATCCTAAACCATCTGTGCTCTAGGATCTAGATGGATTTTAGGTATTGGGACATATTCAACAAGCCACTACGCTTTGATTTATAAGATTATTTCCAAATAACTGGAAATTTAAGGTGCCCCCCCATCCCAAAGGAACAGAATAATATAAATGCAAACCAAAATCTTGTGCAGTTCCAAAATTCCTCAACCTATCAATATAAACAGCAGCTGAAACCCAGTTCTGGTGATTCCAAGAAAGGCAGGATCATACAAAAGATAATGACTATCAGTTAAATTATTAACTACTAACTAAAATTACTTGAAAAATAAAGTGCCCCATTTGATCCCCCTACCTGCATATACCAGCTATTTTGTGTCTCTCTCTTGCACACCCACACACTCACCTTTCCCTCTTCTTCCAGCAGAAATAGTAGCAAAGCAGGAAAAGCACGGGATGGAAACCTGGCCAGGAGAAATGGTCCATGGATCAATGTTGGCTGCACAGGGAAGGAAAGGAAATAGGGATACAGAACTGGATGGAGATGCAGGGAGAGGTGAACTGGCTGCATAGGAAGGAGAGAAGAGAAACAAACCTATTTAGCATTACAAAAGAGTTACAATACAATTCACTAGAAAAGCAACACCTGCTGTATATATATGGTTGGATAATGTGGTGGTTAGAATGTCACTTTGGAATGCAGGAGACCAGGATTCAGATCCTGGCTGGTACCTATCTTACTGGAAGGAATCCTTGGGCAAAGACCCCCTATCACTTCATCTGCCTACCTCAAAACATGAGAGTGGCACAAACTAAGAAGGTCATGCTGGCTTGGATGTCACCTGGATTAACAAGGTCCATGTCAGATGTTGAGGAACCAGGTCAATCTGATGACAAGTGGGCAACTTGCACAAAGTATTCATGAATGAGACAAGAGAATCTGGAATTGATGAAACACTCTTACAATGCTCCTAGACCCAATGAGAAAGGATATAAAAAACAAATGAGGGAACTCTGGACGGACAGAAGACTTGCATCCACAGTAACTGGGAAACAGCTAGTTACCCAACACTTCAAAATAATGAAGAGGAAGCTGCTCTCACAACTTGAGACAACTACATATTTCATCTCAGACTCAAGAAGACCCAGAAGAACAACTGACTGTGCAACCAACTCTGAAGCTGGAACTTCACTACCACCCTTTCCATTATAGAGCACAACACCTGATGTGAGGCATAAGATCATGGATAAATTAGCTACAGTCAACTCTTAAGACCAATTACCAAACCTCAGTAAAGAAGCTAATACACTAGAAAATGCCAAAAAAGTAAATCTTTAGTAACGCTTTAGATAGGAGCTATATTTTAGTTAATAGTTGCTTTGCCTTCTCTGCTGTTTCTTGTTCAAATGGAAGGTTACATTGCATGGACATGATCTCTAACTTTATGGCTTCTGCTTTTTATTGTGGCTTTGTTACTGTTAAATTGCATTTTATTTTTAAAATGGTTCTCTGGTGGTGATGAATTTGACGACATTGTTATAGAAGAATCTGAAATGTTTATCAGATTCCTCTACAACAAAGAAGCTGAGGCTGATTGGGGTTGAGGAGGCATTTAAATAGAAATAATAAATAATGCAAAACAAGTTAAATTGAGAGCTTCAGCATTTGTCGATTAGTGTCATGGGAATTTTTCCTTTCTTTTTCAGGCTCTGACTATAAATTTCTGTGTATTTATATGATTCATTCTTCTGCAATATTGAGTAATGCTTATATATAAAATTGTCCTTAATGAACTTTAGGTATTGTTTTTTTGTTAATTATACTCTTGCTAGCAAAAAGGCAAATGACCTGCAACTCAAATGAAAATGCATTATTTACACGTTTGATGCATTTTTTTTAGTCTTGTGCTTTTTCCCAAAGAGTTGAGAAAAAAGGCCTTATATGGAGTTTAGAATGATAAAGATTCTTTTTTTAACATATTTTTATTAAAAAAATTTCATCAACATATGTTAATTTTTCCAATCAACAAGTTGTCTGCAGATTGCTATGCTAATACATGTTCAATTCCTAATCCTTCATTCTTTTCTCTAACCAAGAATAAAATAAATTCCAAATTTGATAGTAGTCTGTATCTTCTTTGTCTTTCAACATCATAGTTAATCTGTCCATCTCTGCACATTACAATATTTTCCTGATTATTTCTTCCTCTGATGGCAGTCCTTCAGAATGATAAAGATTCTGTAGGGTTCAACTTCACGGCTGCTCAGTGCAAGAATCCAGATTAAAGCAATCAGACAGAAGGTTGCTAAATCTCCTCTTGAAAATATCTGAGTGAGGGAAGCCCATTAGTACTCTAAATCCACAATTTAGTTCCTTTTATTATATAGTGTGGAGCCAATTTGGTGTAGTGGTTAAGGCATCAGCCTAGAAACTGGGAGTTTTAATCCTACCTTAGGTACAAAGCCAAGGTGAGCAATGGCAAACCTCTTCTGAAAAATCTTGCCGAGAAAACTACAGGGACTTGTCCTGTCTCTGAAAATCAGATATGATTGAATGGAGGAAAAATAATATATATAGTCACAATTCATACAAGCAGAGAAGATCCATACCAAAGATTAAACATATCAAACCATGTTTGCCTTTCAGTACAAGAACACTGACTACCTGCCTCATGAGTGCAATCTATTTTGTGCCAGCGTCAGTCCACCTTCCATGGGAGATAAGTGAGACCGAAGCGCCAAGAACAGTATTTTATTCCTTTCTTTATTTCCATAGGCTTTTCTTTTGTAAATAAACACAATAGTTCTATTCAAAGGCATGCTTGAGATTTTTTTTAAACCTAAAATACTGTGAATTTGTGGTCTTCATTAACTGCGGATTGAAATGCTTTTTTTTTTAGTTGCATCTTTACAGGTTAATATATTTTATTAAAAGGAACAAGTTTTTATGAGCTGCATCTCATTTAACAGGATAATATAACAACAGAGTTGGAAGGGATCTTGGTGGTCTTCTATTCCAACCCGTTGCTCAGGCAGGAAACCCTATACTATTTCAGATAAATGGTTGTCCAATCTCTTCTTAAAAATCTCCAGTGATAGAGCACTCACAACTTTTTGAGGCAAGTTGTTTTACTGATTAATAGTTCTAACTGTCAGGAAATTTCTTCTTAGTTCTAGGTTGTTTTCTCCTTGATTAGTTTTCATCCATTGATTCTTGTCCTGCTTTCAGATGCTTTGGAGAATAGGTTGACCTCTTCTACTTTGTGGCACCCCTTAGATATTGGAACACTGCTATTATAGCAGTGGAACACTGTCAAACATATCCCTTGTTTGGGATATTTTTCAACAGAGTAAAGGAATTTACTTTGATTCATCTTTTATGCTGAATATAACTTGAGTGCATGAATTATTAATTCATCTTCAGATGCCCATCAATTGACAGATATATTTGAAATGGGTGCTATGAGCTGTTTTTTCCCCAAACCAAATAATTAGGAGAAAATGTCGGTAGAACAGATTGGTGCATTGACTGCTGATCAAATGTCTTTTCAGAATTAATTTTCTATTGTGAGTGAAAGTTGCACGCCACCTCATCTTTATTTCTAATGAAAGAGTCACAGTTTTTCTTTCAGTTCATAGAAATAAAATATTTATAATACATGAAGCATATTTAAAAATTCAGGATACAACCGCTTATCAGATCTGCACAGCAAAATGTAAACTGAGATGACTGTCTCTGTGTGGTCATGATTTTTGGAGGGTTGTGTTGCCTTTTACTATTATTAGACTAAATCCCATTATATTTGAATACAGTATCTCCTTTCTGAGAAATAAAAAATTGTTTTGTTTTTCATCTATTCTCATTCTCTCTCTCTCTCTCTCTCTCTCTCTCTCTCACACACACACACACACACACACACACACACACACACACACACGAAGGCCAACAAAATTGCAACCAAAGAAACACACACATAAAAATCTTACCACCACAACAATCCCTATACGAGTAAAAGTAGGAAAAGAGACAAAAAAATAATTCATACAACATGGTAGAAATATACCTAATAAGCCATGCAAGATCATCCAGTTAACATTTATTAGTATTGTGGGTATAGAACTGAACCTATAGCGAACAAATGGCAACTTTACAGGAGACTTGTGGTTTATTTTACTTATTTATATCCTCCCGTTATTATTTTTATAAATAAATCAAGGTGGTGAACATATCCAATATACCTTCCTCCTCCTATTTTCCCAGAATGACAACCCTGTGAGGTGTGTTGGGCTGAGAGACAGCGATTGACCCTAAGTCATCTCCCCTGGTCTATTAGTTTAGTCACTTTGTCGAAGAATAAATAAATCAAATAAAATGTAACAGGAGTATAGTTGAGGCTAGACGCGAGGAGGGGGGAAAAGGCTTACTAATTCAGACGTTTTCAAAGACTAATACTTACTGTAGTATTGTATACCAGGTGTCATGATGATTGCTGCATAATATGTTTTTTATGTCCAATGTTGATTGTTTTAATAAAAGAATTTTTATAATAAAAAAAATACACATTTCATATTTCAAGAAATGGAAAAAAAAATAAGATTGGTTTGGCATGATCTGTTTTTAACAAACCCGTGCTGGCTACTAGTTATAGCTTTGTTTGCTTCTAGTTGTTCGCAGATCTGTTTTTTTTATTATCTTTTCCAGGATCTTTCCAGGTATTGATGTTAGACTGATTGGTCTGTAGTTTCCTGGGTCTGTTTTTTTCCCCCTTTCTTGAAGATGGGAACCACATGAGCCCTTTTCCAATCCTCAGATACTTTCATGATGCTCGAGGATTTTTGAAAGATGTGGTGCAATGGTTCTGAGATATCATCTGCCAGCTCCTTCAGATGTAATCTGTCCGGTCCTGGTGATTTATATTTGTCAAGGTTGGATAGGCATTCTTTTACCATTTCCTTGCTTATTTTAATTTTTGTTTCTAGTTTATCTTTTGCAGTAGTTTTTTTTTGGTATGTTAGGCTGTAATTTCTTTTTGTGTGAAGACTGATGCAAAGTATGAGTTAAGCAGCTCTGCTTTCTCTCTGTTGCATGTTATTTCCTTGCCATCCTCTCTCTTTAGTGAACCTACAGTTTCCTTGACTTTTTTCTTATTATTAATATGTTGGAAGAAACTTTTTTTTATTATCCATGATTTCTGTTGCAAGTCTTTGTTTGTTCTGAGCCTTTGCTTTCCTGACTTCATCTTTGCATGTTCTGGCTGTCTGCTGAGAATCAGCCTTAATTATGTGCCTCTCTTTCCATTTTTTGTATTTATCAGAGAGAAAGAACAATGGAAGGTAACTGACAGAAACTGTGTTGCATCAGATGCTATCTAATGAATGGAGAAAGAAAAAGAACCAGTTTAAAGCAATAGAAAGAATAAAATATTATCAAAAGCAGCCTGCCAGGAATAGCCTGAATCTGTAAGAATGGCATCAAGAAGGCTAAGGCCCCGAGTGAGATGAGGCTTATAATGATGGCCCAAAACAACAAGAAGGCATTTGGGGAGTATGCGTAGAATGAGAGAAGAAGGTAAGGAAGTGGATGGTCTGTCAATTAGAGGAGATAGTAAGATGGTGACAGGGAAAAGTCTTGACTGCTTAATTCCTATTTTGCAGCTGTCTTTTCAGAAAAGGAAAAGGAGGTGTCACATCCTGGAAGCAGAAAAGAAATGTAGGTTAAAATATGTTTACTCTGTTCTGATTGTCCTGTTTAAGATCTCCTTGAATACATGGCAAACGCCAGAAGACTGGAGTCCAGCTAATGTTTTATTTTTAGAAAAGGAGGAAAAACGGGCCCAGGAAACTGTAGGCCAATCAGCTTGGCTTCAGTCCCTGGGAAAATCCTAAGAAAAAAGCCATGGAACAGTGGGTTTGCAAGCACTTAGGAAGGAACAAGGTAATTACAAGAAGCTAGCATGTGCTTGTTAAAAATAATTTGAGTTAACAAGCTATGTGTCAGGTCCCTCTGGAATGCTGCCATAGAAAGGGGAGGGGGAGATCTCGTGAGAAATTAGAAAGTCTGATGAAACTTTTTTTTTACCGATAGTCCCACAAACACATAGCGAAGGCTGAGAAGAAACGGAGAAATGGAATGCAGCTGAAAGGCAGGTTAGTAAAAAAAAAAATGCTTGGGGGAGGTGAGGGCATCTGGGCAGGGGCAGGCCTGGCAACCTTACCCTGTGTGGCTTCGGCAGGTGTCTGGCAGAGGGAGGGAAGCAACTGGTCTACCACCATGCTAGCACCTCCGCATTGCTTCTCTACCCCATGCACAGGCCCCGCCCCACCCATTGCATGGAACGCCCTGCTCCCGCCCCTACCCCTACCCCATGCAGCACCTTCTTTCCAGCTCCAACACATCACTTCCTCCGCTGCTGTGTGGGACTAAAAATAAAGTTCAATCAATCAATTCCAACTTTGCGAGATCTTTTTTTTTCCTACAAGAAGTTGAAATTGATTGATTGATCGATTGAACTTTTTTTTTTTTGCACACGGTGGCGGAGGCCTAAAGCGAAAAGGTTTTATAAAACCCAGCTTAAAAAGCCATTTGCCCGGGGAGATTTTGATGCAGGTTGCTCACGGACGAGACTTAAGCCTTGGACTGGGGCGTGCCCACAGAGAGAAGGTTCGCCGCCATAGGTTCGCCACCACGGCCCTACACTAATTAAATGCTTTCATGACTGCTACCCCAATAAGCCTAAAAAAAAACACTGTTTCTTTTTTCCCCCTTCTTTTTTATTTTTCTCTTCTCCAAGTGGATGTTCCTTTGTTTTGGGGGGGGGCAGAATGTCAGGTCCCTCTGGAACGCTGCCATAAGAAAGGGCAGGGGGAGCACGAATGCGTATGGATTGAAGATGTCTCTGTATTGCTAGCATTTGTTTCTCCTTTCGCTTTGATGTATTCACATGAGAATTAGGGAGGGGGAATTAGGGAAGGGGAGATGCCCTCAGGGCCATCTGTGTTCACTCCTACTGACTGGTGCCTGGGAAAATGGTTGCTTATTATTATTATTATTATTATTATTATTATTATTATTATTATTATTATTATTATTATTATTATTATTATTATTATTATTATT
The DNA here is from genome assembly GCA_034064705.1 of Bothrops alternatus. Classification (NCBI taxonomy): domain Eukaryota; kingdom Metazoa; phylum Chordata; class Lepidosauria; order Squamata; family Viperidae; genus Bothrops; species Bothrops alternatus. The sequence goes on along the minus strand of JARGCV010000122.1, from coordinate 2,568,371 downwards.
ATTATTATTATTATTATTATTTAATTTCTATGCCGCCCTATTCCAAAGAACTCAGGGCGGCTCACAGCATGATAGAAATTACAATAAACACATATCTATAAAAAACCCTTGAGCTAAAAGAAACCAATCATTCCACAAACATACACTGGCTAGGGGCAAGGTGTTAGCTGCCCCAGGCCTGCCGGCAAAAGTATGTTTTAAGCAATCTACGAAAGGCGAAGAGGGTGGGGGCAACACGGATCTCCGGGGGAAGTTGGTTCCAGAGGGCCGGGGCCGCAACAGAGAAGGCCCTTCCCCTAGGCCCCGCCAGGCGACACTGTCTGGCTGACGGGACCTGGAGAAGGCCGACTCTGTGGGCCCTAACCGGCCGCTGGGATTCATGGGGCAGCAGACGGTCCCGTAAATAACCTGGTCCAATGCCATGTAGGGCTTTATAGGTCATAACCAACACTTTGAATTGGGTTCGGAGACCAATTGGCAGCCAATGCAGCTCGCGGAGTGATGCCGAAATGTGGGCATTTCTAGGCAAGCCCAACACTGCTCGCGCGGCTGCATTCTGCATTACCTGAAGTCTCCGAACATTTTTCAAAGGTAGCCCCATGTAGCTTATACCTTTTTGACTCAAAGTTCTCATAATATCTTCATGCCAGCGGACTGGCTCCTGATGGACTGGGGCACTGGGGTGGATCTGGCAAAACTGGACTTTTAGCTTTACGCTTTTGCGCGCGAATTTCAGATTCTGCCTTTTTACTCTGCAGTCAACAATGCTTGTTTCCTGAGAGTGCTTTCCTGGGGGGAATAGCTGAGGCAGGTCCTTGCAGTATAAAACCTGGCTGGATAACCTTGGGCTACTCTCTCTGACTCTGAGCCCAACCCACCTCACAAGGCTGTTGTAGGGGAAATAGAAGGTGCATTGGGTATGTTTGCTGCCTTGAGTTATTTATTGAAAGAGTAAAGGTATGAAAACAAAATCTTTAAAAATTCTAAGAATCTAAAAAAAAAGTATTGCATTGCTTGCTTTCTTTTTTTTTGAATAAAGTGACTACATTAGTTCACCAGAGGAAAGCTGTAGATATAACATACTTAGACTTCAGTAAAGCATTTGATAAAGTTAATCATAGCTGCCTCCTGGATAAAACGATACAATGTGGATGAATAGCCTCACTATTAGTTGGTTGAAAAAGTATAACATGCATGCTGCTTAGCGATTCCATGTCTAAAAGGAGGAGGTATGCAGTGAAATAGGCAAAGTTCTGTTCTGGGCCCAGTGCTCTTCTATTTTTTCATAAATGACCTCGATAAAGGAATAAAAATGATGCTCATCAAATTTGAAGATAACATGTTGCTAACCCCACAAAAGAGAGGAACAAGATTTGAAAAGATCTTGATAGATTTGGACTTAACAATATGCAGTTCATTTGCAAGGAAAGTAAGGATCGGCACTTAGAGAAAACCAGAAGCACTTGTAGAAGATAAGCCATAGCAGGATCAGCAATAGATCTTGTGAGAAGGATCTAGGTTGGAGGCTAAATCCAATGAAAGATATATTTTCTCTGTGAGAAACTATGAAAACCAATTAAGAATTCCTCTATGTGGGAGAAAGATAAACCATTATATTATTAAATAGTTTAAAATGTTAAAATTTGTCAAATTCACTGGGCTAAAATAATAATTAATAATATAAATAACACAAATTAACTACATATCACTTTGTTATCACAGGATTTGTGCTTTTTGGTGCTTACAGAAATATTTGTGGTACAATTTTGATTCATCCGTCCTGAATTTTGCAAGTCCTTTGGAAGCAGTGTCCCCGGCATGTTTGTGTACATGGCAGCCAAGGCATCATGGTCAAAAGCTATGCCCCTTTCAAATGTGCACATGTATGAAAGTGTGGGGTCTTGATCTTGATACTGGGACCCCCCATCTTGTCTCTCTTGGTCCTCCATGAAAATGCTGCTGCTTTTAGGGCCAATATAGTTTTATACTGTATCAGGTGTTTATTGAACCTTAAATTTTCAGGATAGCATATTAGCACTATAAATAACAGAATCTGCAAACCTGTGTAAAATGATTTATGTTATTTTGGATAAAATTAAATCTTCATATGAAATCTATAATTGTGTGTTTTATAAGAACACTGTCAGGTGTAAAGATACGTTTCTCAATGATAAAGATTATTTTTAACATGAATATGAAATCTATAATTGTGTGTTTTATAAGAACACTGTCAGGTATAATTCATTCATGGATGCAAAGTGTATTGGTGGTTATTAAAACAGATGTCCATGTGCCGCCTCTATGTTGGTTGAGGCAGGCAGGATTCCCTTGAGTACCATTTGTTTGGGGGTCAAGGGAAAGGGAGGGTTTTGCCTTCTCTTTCTGCTCAAGATCCCCATGTACATTTGGTGGGCCACTGTGTGACACAGAATGCTGGACTCGATGGGCTTTGGCCTGATTCAGCATGGCTCTTCTTATGTTCTTATGTTCTTATAAAGAAACTTTCTCAATGATAAAGATTATTTTTAACAACAAAATGCTGGCAGGAGATATACATACTTACCCAACACTATTCCCTTGGTAAGCAACATTATGCAAAGTGCATGAATGAAGGAAGAAATAAATTGAAAAAATTAAAGGCATGGGATTTTTTTTTAAAAAAAAACTATATATATAGTGACATGATTTATACCAGTATTATTCATTACACCTCCCCAAATGGTTATAATCTTTGCTTCCTCAGATTCATACTTCATTCTTTCATCTCTTTGCTTCTTTCCATCAATTCTGTTCCCTAACCACTTTGTCCACCTTCCTTTCCCTCCACATGTTCATTCTTCCTTCACAGAATCATAACATCAGAATTGTGGAGCTGAAAGCAATAGCAAGGTTCATCTAATCCAGGAGTATCAAGATTCATCTAATCCAGGAGTATCAAGGTTCATCTAATCCAGGGGTATCAAGGTTCATCTAATCCAGGGGTATCAAACTCACAATGTCACATGACGTGTCTCAACATATCGCGACATTTTTTTCCATTGCTGGCAATGGGGTGAGCGCGGTTTCACTATGATGCATCCGGCCCGTGGCCCAGCAGTTTGACACCCCTAAGTGTCTTCTTAGAATCCTCCAGTACTTAAAGTCTTAGCCCTGCGTAGGCAAGCCTTCAATTCCCATGGTGGGTCCTACACACGTGAGCCAAATATTAGAGATGAATACATGACTCCAGTCAGCTTTCTCTCTGGGGCGTGAGGGCAACAGACAAAAGGTGCCTAACCCTTTAATTCACTGTTACAGTGGGCGGTTACACAATGCATCACATGGTTACAAACAGCCAATGACAATGTTATATCTTCAGCCAATGACAAGGCTACACTGCAGGGCCACCCTGTGGCCAATGGATTCAAATCTTGGTACAACTGTCCATCCACCTCTTAGCCCCCCTTATTTCCTGTTCCTAGGCCATATGGCAAGTCCTTTGTTCCAAAGCACATGGCTTGTCCCTCTGATGTGGCCAATGGATTCCATCTCTTGGCCCCTCCTCCATTTCCTGTTGTTCCAAAACAGCATGGTAAAGTCACATGGTACAGTCTCTTTGTCCCAAGCCTCATGCATCACAACATATTACAACACTCCAGTGATGGAGAACCCACAACTTCTGTAAGTGCTGTTCCACGGCTGTATGGATCTTACTTGTCTTTAATCTATGTATTGGCAACATATACCCATTATTTCTGGTCCTAGTTCCTGACCATCTTTTTCTATGTATTCTCCTTTCTTTCTTTTTCCCCAGAAAGAACATTTCAAAGAGGGCAGCGGCAACAGAGGGAGGAGTAATGGGGTGGCAGGTGGGTAGTGGGGAGGGGAAGAGGGGGATCAACAGGAGCCCTCTGCAACAGTCCCAGTTTCTCATGTGGTTCATTGTGAAAATTAATTGCCTTCCCCAGCTTTGTAGCCCTCATTTCAATTTGTCTATCTTGTCAATATTTTTCTGGAAATATGTCCAGAATCATACACAGTACTCCAGGGATGATCTCACTAATTCAAAGCAGAGAGGAATGGAGACACAATGTTTTAATACAATGTGTAAGGACCCACCCTACTTTGCATCTTAAGAAGACAGAACTCTTGGGATATTTCTTCCAACAGGCATCCTTTATTAAGAGAAAATGGTTGCAAGCATTCTAGACAGGACCTGGGGCCCAAGCCCTACGGTTCAAGGTTTTAAGGGGTCCCCAGCAGCCTCACCCCACCCCTCTATCTTTCCAGTGACAATCCCAGGTGTTACATTTCCACCCCCTTTTTCCTCACTGCCGGTGGAAGGGAGACTTCAGAGAGGAGTAGATGAAAGCTGATGTCCCCATTGTTATGATTCAGTTCTTTTGGTGGTATCCACATTCAATCCCTTTGAGGTTGTACCGAAGGAAGTGAGGGCCATAAAACCCCTTTGTTCACCCCCCTTCCCCTTCATCGTATGACAGAATCCAGAGAGGGCAGAAATGGGGTTTTCCATAGTCGATAACTAGAGATGAAATATAATTGGATTCTGACACAATGTTTGATGGAGATATGCATGTTCAGCTTGCTATGAGTGACAATACTCAAATCCTTCTCCAACATGGTACTTGTATATGTACGCTATATTTTACTCCCAAAATACAATATCCCCAATTGCCCTTTGTTGAAGGAATATTTCCTCCTCTCATTCTCACCTTCAAGATTAAATTGCAATCTCATTTTATCATGCTGGCCGTTGATTAGTCCTCCCAATTTTGTGTCACCTACATACGAATAAGCAACCTATCTTTTCCTATTCCCATTAATAAAAATGTTGAATTATATTGCACCCTTGTCCCCAAATTCCCACAAGGATCATTAATGATTGCTTTACAATTTGGCGCAGAGTCATTAATTTCCACAAAGACAGCACTCGTACTTGATGATTTTTGATGAAGTCAGGATAGATGTGAAGCAGTCGTCCTGATTCTCTTTGATTGCATGGTGGCTTTCAATACCACTGATTTTAGTACCCCTCTTGGATTGAATACAGACTTTGGGAGTGGGAGGTATGAGGTTGTGATGCTGCTCCTTTTTTCATGATTGGTACCAGTTGGTGTTGATGGGGTTGGAGAGAGGTATAATCCAAAATCTCTGGCATGCAGGGTAGATCAGGGATTGATGCTCCCATCTCTCTTTTATAATATCTGCACAAAACCACTGTGTGAAGTCAGCCACTTACATGCGGTCAGGTATTATTAGTACACTGATGAAGCTTAGCTTTGTGTCTTGATTCTTTGGTCAACCAAATGATACTGATACTGAAGTCATGTCCAAGTCCTTGGAGGCCGTTTAAGTCTGGATGGGAAGGAACAAGGACTGCACTAAAAAACTGAGTGACTAAGGGTGAATCTGGTCCCAGTGATTTCTCATTCTTGATTGTGAACGAGGTTGCATTTCCCTGTTCAGAACTGGTATGCAATTTGGGTGTCTTCTTGGACTCAAAGCTGCTGTTCATAGATCAGGTGGCAACTGTCCCCCTTTCTGGACTGGAAGTGCCTTCTTATAATCGCTATATTTTAGTCACCTTGTGTGTGATTTATTGCAATATGCTATATGTAGGGCCTCTTTTGAAGATCATTCAGAAGCTATAGCTGGTCTAGAACAAGGAGGTATGGATGCACCTCCATACAAAGAAGAAGAAATATTTATCTTGAAACATCTGCAAATAACTTTTCTAGACATATAATTAAAATTATATCAACATTGAAAAACAATACAAAGTTACCCTCTGCTTCTGATAGTTATATTTGGTGACCTAACCACCTTGGCTCCACCGGAGTCTTGTCTTATCAATGATTATGTGTCATTAAGTCAGTGTTGACTCTTAGCAACCAGAAAGACAATTAGATCTTCTCCAGGATAAGCTGTCTCCAGCCAGCATGGCCCTTTACTTTTTCCAGTGATACACCCAATTGTATCAATTTTTCCAATGGGGCATCCACTGTAATTGTTTCCATCCATTTTGCTGCTGGTCATCCTCTTTTTATCTTTCGGTTCACCTTTACCAGTATTATAGGCTTCTCAGAAAAGCTAGGCCTTTGTATAACACAGGGGTCTTCAAACTTGGCTCTTTTATGACTTGTTGGACTTCAACTCCCAGAATTCCTCAGCCAGCGTGCCTGGCTGAGGAATTCTGGGAATTGAAGTCCACAAGTCATAAAAGGGCCAAGTTTGAAGACCCCTGGTATAACACATCCAAAATTCAGTTATTTGTTAGTTGGATTTATATTGCCTCAGTGTGCATATTACCATCACCAAGCATTTATTAGCGATCAGATGCATCAGCTTTTCCTGTAAGTGGAAGATTAAATCAAAAGTTGCCTTAAAATAGCAAAATGCAATGAACAGTATATATTTAGACAGGTGCTTCAACACGGTTATCTGCTGTAACTTTTCCAGAGCCCACTTGTTAATCCATTTATTTTAACAGAGACAAATCTCCTTTGCACTGTGTGGTTAGACTGTCTGGCCTAATTTCCAAAAGAATAGTTTATGACCAGGAGGGTTGGCACAAGCTTGAACAGTTTGTACTTTCTCTCCCCAAGGCCAAACTGATTGACTTGTATTCTTGCCTAAGAATAGCACACTGCTTAACCCTTTTGCTGCATAAGGGAAAGCAAAGGCTGCTTATATCAAGGAAAAGTGAGCTCTGCCTTAAAACAAGGGGTCAAGATGTATTTATTTTATTTATTTTATTTGGACTTATATGCCGCTCCTCTCCGAAGACTCGGAACGGCTTACAACATATATAAAACAATATTCACAATCTAAGTCCAAATTAAAAAAAAGCATTAAAAATAAAAACCAACACACATTCATCATTCACACAACAATCCACAATCATCCCCAGGCCTGCCGGCAAAGATAGGTTTTAAGATTCTTTCGGAAGGCCGGGAGGGTGGGAGAAGCGCAGACTTCAGGGGGCAGTTGGTTCCAGAGGGTGGGCGCCACAACAGAGAAGGCCCTCCCCCTAGGACCCACCAGACGACATGGTTTCGCTGACGGGACCCGGAGGAGGCCGACCCTGTGCGCTCTCACCGGTCGAAGGGAAGTATGTGGCAGAAGACGGTCCCGTAAGTATCCTGGTAGACATCTGACCCCAAAACCCACCTGATGACTCCCCTCACCTGTTTCATGGAGTGGGAGGGGAGAGAACATTACAGAGGGAAAAGGGAATGCTCTTGAAGAACAGGAGGCAGAGCAACTATGCAGGTAATGTTAGGCACCAGGACCCGTGGTGGCACAGTGGTTACAATGCAGTATTGCAGGCTGACTCTGCCAACTGTCAGGAATTTGATCCTGACTGGCTCAAAGTTGACTCAGCCTTCCATCCTTCCGAGGTCAGTAAAATGAGGACCTAGATTGTTGGGGGCAATAGGCTGACTCTGTAAACCGCTCAGAGAGGGATGCAAAGCACTATGAAGCGGTATAGAAGTCTGGGTGCTATTACTATTGCTGTTGCTAATTGTCAAATAAAAGGAGCCTGGTATTGGATTAAAAAAGTAAAGTGAATAAATATCTCAGCCAAGCCCCTCCTCAATTCACACAAAAATAAAGAATGGGGAGGGGGAAGAACTTTCTCACTTGTGAGATTTTGTTACTATAGCTTTACAATAAAATAGTACTGGCCTACATAACATTATTTTCCTATTCATGTCTGCCTTTAAGCAGTGATATTGAGTCCAGAGACTTCAGGTGCTTTGGGCATGAACTATCCTCCAACCCTGATTGGAACAGACATGGAGAAGGGAAAACCAGTATGGCACCTCATGCCTCTCTTCTCTACAGCTGGTCCAGAAGGACACCATGATCAAGGACACTGAAGTTGCTGAGATATTAAGGAAGGGCAGGATAACAGCACCAGCCCCTTCCTGGCCCTGTCCCTAGGTCAGGGGTAGGCAACCTTGGCTCTTTTATGACTCATGGACTTCAACTCCCAGAATTCTGGCTCAGGAATTCTGGGAGTTGAAGTCCACGAGTCGTAAAAGAGCCAAGGTTGCCTACCCCTGACCTAGGTCACCAACAAGCATCACTAAAATCTAGATCAGCGGTTCTCAACCTGTGGGTCGCGACCCCATTTGGGGTCGAACGACCATTTCACCCGGGTCGCCAAACAACGCAGTCCGCCATTTTTCCCCCTTTTTTTAAGCTGTGGTACTCCCTCTTATTCTATTGGCTTTTGAAAGCCAATAGGAATTGTCTAGGCTATCCTTGCCAGCTACGCCTCGGCCGGCGCAGGGGGCGGCACCACGCATGCACGGCGCTGCTGGGCAGGGGAACAGTCCTCGACTTACGACCAGTTGGGAAGTCCTCGACTATCAACCGGTTGGGAAGTCCTCGACTTACGACCAGTTGGGTAGTCCTTGACTTACGACCGGTTGGGTAGTCCTCGACTTACAACCGGTTGGGGTCGCGGCATTAAAAAGGTAGAGAACCACTGATCTAGACGATCAGTTTCTGCCAGAATACTCTGTAATTGCAACCTGACCTGTAATTGCAGCCTGACTCTTAAACCTCCCTACAGCAGGAAGGTTTAAATATTGGGTCCAGTCTGCTGAGGAGGGAAAACATCACCACCTCATTCAAGGCTAGTAAAACCAGTCTCTGTCTCTCTCAAAGTGGCCAGTACTACCACATGGACCTAAATATGCATCACCTCAGCAGCAGTCTTCAAAACCCAGGAGGGACACAGATCTAATAAATAGGTGGATGGGTTAATAGCCCTGAAGATTCTGTCCACTTCCTCAAGAGTCACAATTCTTCCAGATAACCAAGCCCCATTGTAATGTATTGAGGTGAATTACTTGGAATTGTTGAAAAAAACGGTCATAAGACTCTGTCAGTTAAGAGCCAGACTTGCTGTCTACATGCTAATTACCTTGTGTTAAAGCAGGAACTAATACTTGAATCCTATTGGCTGCCACCTAGTTGCTGAGTCTATAAATAGGGATGGAGCTGCAGCTATCCAGGCTTTTGTTTAAAACTTTAATAAAGAGTTGTTTGTTCATCTGCTGCCTCGTCGATGCCTCACAGAACACCAAACATAACACCCATCTTCTTGAACATTACCCTAAGAAGAGTAGGTTGGATACTGGGTGGAAGTTGCCTAGCACTTCTGGGTCCTCTTTAGGGGGAGAAGCACCAACTATTCCTTGAAGGTGAAAGTGAATGAATGTGCCATTATTCCCTTTAACAAAAACAAGTTCAACCCATCCCTAGTGGACTGAACTTGAGGATGTGGAATTGAGACCTGAATGATTATGAGTTTATCAGCAGAAGGACTCACAAACCTGTCACAGCAATTTGAAGGAAGCTCAGTACAGTACACAGCCCATTACATAGCTTCCCCCCCAAAAAAGATAGCAGGTATATCATTTTCAACAATAGTGCTTTGATAATAATATAGTGTGGTTGATTCACCATAATATTGTATCTGGAGGCAAACTGAAAAAAGAAAAAAATATGTTCCTTTAAAAACTTTCTCCATTTGAAGCTTTCCATTTTCACAGTGGAAAAATGGAAACGGATTCTCAGCTTTAAACTAATCAGAAAATTATATGATTAATATCAGACCCTCAACTTCTGTATTCCTTTTTTACTTTCAGTTTCTTCCATTTTCTGAGAGGGGGGAGGTTGTTCTGCCATGCTGTTGGGAGGAGTGAGGTCTATTAGTGTTTCTTCCACGTTATTCTTCACCCCTTTGATGCATCTGGGGGTGAATGGAAGAAGGAATGTGCCCTGGGCCAGAGGTCCCCAATCTTTTTGCACCAGGGACCGGTTCCGTGGAGAGAGGTTTTTCTGTGGACCGGAGGGGGTGTGGTTTTGTGTGCTGCCTGCATCTCGTGGATGGGGATTTCCTTGTTTGTTTGGAATGGTTCCTGGCATGCTGCAGCCCGGTACTAATCCATGGACCTAGGGTTGGGGATCTGTGCGCTGGACCATCTGTCTTATCTCCACTCCAATGGGAGGAGGTCGAGAGGAAATGAAACCCTGAGAACAGTGCCTGGGAACTGCGTATATCATCTCGGTTCACATAACAATTTCACACCTGAGGACTGGATGAAATCGAACTGGACATTTGGCTGTTGGGGTGGGGTTTGAAAGGGATGCTTTAATGTAACATTTTGTGTGGGAAAAGGTTAGATCTTGCTTTGCTCTTCTGCTATCACTGTCTCTCAATAAAAGTCCCTTTTGAAAAAATTCCTGTTTCAAGAGCTCTGCTTTCTTGGGAGGATTAGGTGAGGCAGGACTTTACAATTATCCTTACCAATAGACCAGGGGTCTTCAAACTTGGCCCTTTTATGACTTGTGGACTTCAACTCCCAGAATTCCTCAGCCAGCAGAACAAAATAAGCAAATATACGGTAGTAGTTCATTCTTTCTTCTGATGGGGTAGAGAATCTGTTCATATTGTACTGGTGAGGGGAGGGGGCTTCATTTCTCATGGCTGCTTGCCCTATGACTCAGAAACGTTTGCCTCTGGATATTGTATGGCAGGGCCAGTGGGTGTTTCCTGTTCTAATCATCATTTATTGCTTCTGAAGCTTCCACTCATTCTGTGGAAGTATTTATATTTATATTTATATTCCAGAGAGATAATACTCCTGGACAGCTGACTAGGAAAACTGGTGAGAGGTCAAATGTACACAAGCCAGCATGAATAAGCCAGCCTGTTGCTGGACACAAAATCTTAGGCATTGAAAAATAATGATGGGTTTGTGGGTCCCTGGATATTTTGAACTACAACTCCCAGCATCCATTGCCCTTAGTCAGGATGGCCCAAATTAGCAACATCAAGAGATAGCATCCAGTGGTGGGATTCAGCTGGGTTGCACTGGTTTGGGAGAACCGGTAGCTAAATTTACCTGAATTCAAAGAACCGGTTGGTTTCTGGAAATACAGTCTAGGCCTCGGAGGCCTCCCAGGTCTAGAACGGCCCATCGGAAGTGCATGGATACCACTTCTGGAAGTCCGTTCTAGGCATCGGAGGCCTGGAGGAGGCCTCCCAGTCCTAGAACGGCCCACCAGAAGTGCAAGATGCCACTTCTGGAAGTCCGTTCTATGCATCAGAGGCCCAGGCCTGCATCACATAATAGAACCAGTTGTTCAGGTATTTGAATCCCACCACTGGTATTATCACTGCTGGATACAGTTTCCTTGCCTGCACTACAAGAGGAAATTAAATCTGGGCCATAACAATCTGTGGGACCACTAGATGGCAGCAACATCTACGGATTGTCCAGATTTTCTGACCATCACTAAAGGTCTAAGTATAACTCCAGGCTGATTTTTTTAAATGCCCAAGCAGGTATTATGCTTTGCATTTGCAGAGTTGTGCTGTACACAATAAACTGGACCTGTGCAATTGAAGCAAACATTTCTTTCCTTCTAAAAAGCCTGTGTGTAGGTGCGATGGGCTAATCACAACACAATATTGTTTAGATGTGTGATATACTGGATCAGTTCTGCAGGCATCCCTCCCACTATGCTAGAAATCTAAAATCCTGTTTGAAGCATTAGCTGCCAACATGTTGTGAAGCATCTTTGGTCTGTATGATAAATGAAATTCTGTAAGAAAGACAGGGCTTCGTTAAGTCACTAGGCACAATATATCAGACTTGACGTCTGGGATCTTGAGCAGTTTTCCAGTCCCCTGATATCAAACAGTTCTGGAATGAAGAATTTTGTCCCCAGATCTGGTCTTCGGCCTTGGTCAGTGCTTGGAATAAGTATAATTATACTGTAGAAAAAGTCTTCTTTTTCAGAGCGATGTCAACCTTCTTTTTGAAAGAAACGATCTGTACCACAGCATTGACAGAGCAGTTGTATTTATGTGAGTGCACACATCAGAGTTGCATAACCAGAAGATTCATACTATGATAGATATTCTTCTTTCTTTTTTCCTTTTCTTGAATGTCTGCACCTTATTTTTCTGGTTTGATGCTATTCTGACATTGTATCCAAATGAATGCTGTAGATCAGGGGTCTTCAAACTTGGCAACTTTAAGACTTGTGGACTTCAACTCCCAGAATTCCTCAGCCAGCCCTCAGGGCTGGCTGAGGAATTCTAGGAGTTGAAATCCACAAGTCTTAAAGTTGCCAAGTTTGAAGACCCTTGCTGTAGATACAGGTGTTGTTCCTTATACAGGTATCCCTCCTCCCTATTTCTTTCTTCTCCTATCTCAAATGGCTGTATCATGATAATGCCATCCAACTATGGCAGAAGACAAAATTTCTGTCTTAAGAAAATTTAAAAATGATGTTATCCCTCGGGACCTAAGAATGTCCAGCTATTTATGAATTGAATTGATACACTATCTTTTTAACTTATGAAAGTTAGTTGATAAATGTAAAATTTAAAGGGAATATAATTTAAAGATGCTGCTAAAATGTCACATAAAATGTTTTTGTAAAAGCCTCACAGAACACAGCAGCAAAACAGGCATTAAAAACCCAGTGTAATACTTATTCTTCTTTTTGACAGCCAAGTTGAAAAAGAGCAGGGAGGTTGTCCTTATCTCTTCAGGGAAATTCTTTGGAAAGGAGTAAATTGCTTTGTCACTTTTTGGAGCAAACCCTGCCCAAAGCAAGATTATGATAACAAACACATATATCTGCATGCATGTACAACCATTTCCTTGACCCACAAAGTATTTAGCTCTCTTTTCTCTAAAATATGGTCTGGTGTCAGTTATATTTCCTTTCTATCTATCTTCTCTGATCTAAAACCAATTCTCACCCTTCCCTGGATTCTGCCATACTCCCAAGGGGGGAGGGGGGATATGCATATGGGTTTATTACTTTCACTTCCTCTATTCACTACAAAGTAACCTTTTGTTTATTCGCCTTCATGTCTGCTAACCAATGTAACAAATTGCCTCCTATACTATGCACCCCTCTGAACTTCTCCTCTCTACCAGGCAGCTAGTAAAAAAAAAAGGGGGGGGGGGAGAGATACAAACCTCTGGGACCTGGTTTATTTCTCCATCCTCAACATGAGGCGTGAAGAGCTATGGAAGGATTGTGCACAAACGGAGCCGGACTGATGTTATCTTTCCTTTCCCATTGATGGGTTTAACACCTGGGGATTTGCCGGTCTGAACCACCCAGATGAACTGTGGGGTGGGGTTTGCTTAGGGACACTTTAAAATATCGATCTGTAAGGGAATCCCTCAGATCCTGTCTATTATGCCTGCTATCAACTACTCATAATAAAAGTTCCTGTTGGAAGAAATTGTTTCCAAGAGTTCTGCTTTCTTAAGATGTCGGTTGAAGTGGGTCCTTACATCTGGCTTTTAAGGCATTTTTTTTAAACGAAGAGCTATTTCAGAAGCAGTTTGTCATATGATATCTGTTTGAATGACTAGAAGCCATAGGATCTGCAGCCTCCAGCAGGGACCTCCTCATTGTATATAGAACAGTGGTGCCCAAACTTTCCAGCTTGGCAGACTTGCAAGGAGGGAGAAAGGATAATGGTAGGCGCATGAGAGCACACAGCTCCATTTTTGCAAGTGGCAGATGTATGCACCCCTTCTCACTCAAATGGAGCTTCGCACGTGCACCTGCCAATCGCACAAGTGGAGTTCCACACATTTGCCTGCCACTTGCGCAGCTGGTTCTGAACAGGCCGTGGCCCAGTGGTGGGCTGCTGCCTGGGGGTTGAGGAGCCCTGATATAGGATGATTCTCTTTGGAAATCCTCCTCTTGATCACAGGGAAACAGAGCAAAAATTAGATCACCACCATTAGCAGAGAAGGCTGAGGAGGGAGGTGCACTGGTCCATTAACATCTAGCATTGTAAAGATTGTAAGATTTGATTTTTTTTTCAAACTACAGTACATGATAGCTCTAACTGTGAAGGTCTACGGAGATGCTCAGTCATCCAGGTCATGGCTGTCCAAAAGATGCTTTTCCAAAAGGTGAAATGTCTTTTTCAAAAGATGATGAGAAGCAAAATGTCTTCAAGGAAAAACAAAGAAAGTCCAGTTTCCTTTTGAAAAACCACCTCTGGGACCTGACTGTGAATATTGGTGTCAGGTCCCCAAACCCTTATTCTTTTCCTTGCATATATTCTCTACTTTGGGGGTCTGCCATTCTGCTGGGGGGAGGGGGAGTTTTGCATTAGCTTGGGATAACTTTCGCTTTATACTCTCTCCTCCTGCCTCCATCACTTTGAGAAAGGAATGTGTCTCCCTTATCAGGGAGACGGTTATGGAGAAATGAAACCGGAGAAGACCTTGAGATGTGCACCAACTGTGCCAGATACCCGCTCATTGGACCACCTGTGGATTGGCTGGATTTCAAATAGACATTATGACTTTGGTGGGAGGAGGAATATTGCTAGTTTATCTATACTGTTTAGGCAGGTTTTCCCCCATATCTCACCTTGACTTCCCTACTGTCACTGAGCTCTAATAAAAAGTATCTTTTTGAGACAATGCCTTTCAAGAGTTCTGCTTTCTTGGGTGGTTAGTTGAAGTGGGTTCTTACAATTGGTCTCCAGGCACGTAGCTCTTTCTTCAGGAACCTGAGATAAAATAAACATAGAATGAAAGGGTTGGAAGGGACCAATCCCCTGCTCAAGCAGGAGACCCCGTACGATTCAGATGGTACAGATGGCTGTCCAATCTCTTCTTGAAAACCTCCAGTGATGGAGCATCCACAATTTCTGAAGGCAAGCCATTCCACTAATTAATTGTTCTCACCTTTGGGAAATTTCCCCTTCATTCTAGGCTAGATCTCTCTTTAATGATCTTCCACCTATTACTTTCTAGATACTTAAATTTCTCTCTACTGTTGAACCAGGTACTGCCTATTCTATACCTATGCATTTAGTTTTTCTGGTCTAAAGTGTCAAACCTTACTTTTCTCACCATTGAATTTTGGACAACTATTTGTCTGAAATGGTATAGGGTTTCCTGCTTGAGCAGAGGGTTGGACTAGAAGACATCCAAGGCACCTTCCAACTCTGTTATTCTGTTATTTTATTAGATAGGGCCCAGAGTTCTAGTCTGCTAAGATCCATCTGGATCTTGAGCCTATCTTCTGAAATGTTGACTATTCCCCCCCCAGCTTAGTGTTATCTGCAAATCTGATGAGTTACCTTTCTATCCCTCATCTAGATCATTTATGAAGATGTTGAAGACAGTGGTGGGATTCAAATATGTGAACAACCGGTTCTCTGTGTGGACTTCTGTTCCGGAAGTCCATTCTGGGCCTGGGCAACAAAATATTAGCTACCGATTCTGCTGAACTGGTGCGAACTGGTTGAAACCCACCACTGGCCTAAGAACCTTGAGATATCCCCCTGTATGCTTCCTTCCACACAGATGTAGTTCCATTGAGGACTATACATTGAGTGTAGTTGGTTATCCCATATTTTTCTATCTGGCAGTCAAATCTCACATGCATCTACAATAGTCTCTTATAGCAAGATTGAAGATTTCCCTGCTTCAGTATATCAAAGTTCAAACCTTTATAAAGGTTTAGGCTCCAGGGATTAAATTTCTGCCTTTTTCTTCTTCATAAACTTATTTATTTTCAGTTCAAAGTCTCACAGTCTGCACGGTCCAATTCTTAGGAATGGGGAATAGTGCACAGAGTTCCATTTCTATTTTTTTTTCATATCCAAGTTTTTTTTATTAATTTTCCAATATTGCATTTACATATTTAAAAAGTAGCGTGGCGGTTGAGCATCGTGATTCCATTACATTTAAATATCATCAGTACAAATCTCAAAGTATTTCAACAACAAAATTACTTCTCTTTCCCCCATAAGATCTACTGTCATATTCAGATCAATACAGTTCTTATTCTATCAATCAAACAAAAATACCTTTCTAATATTCATTAATAATCTTCAGTCTATACATATCTTGATTAATTTGACATTCCATCTTTTAGACAATAACCTAATAAGTTTTTCTTAACTTTAATTTTGCATTAATATTTAAATTTAACATTTGATTTTTATCATTTCCAGATTTTAAATGATCCCAGTTTCTCAGTCTCCTATCTCATATTTACGGCTAATAATTTTCTTTTTCTTTTTTCTACTTCTTTCCTTTCTTCCTTTCCAGAAAAAGAGAAAAATAATTAAATAGACCATCAGCATTTATACCACAAGCTAATATACAAATTTAATTATTAGTATTTATACTTCTAAGTTTTATTTAACCTGTATCTCAACTCATGACAATATCTTAAATTCAAGTCTTAATTATCTATAAACATTCAAACTTTTAGCAAATCAGTAACCTGGTAATTGATTTTCCCTTAATATTTTAATTTAACATTTAATATTTATATTTTTTCCAAATTTTAATTAAACACGATTCCTTTGTCAAATTCCACATATGATCTAATATTTAAAATACAGACCTTATATGTAAAATCTATCATATATCTTAACAAACTAATAAGACAATATAATATTCTTATTTCGATATTTATATTTCTAAATTTTATAAAACCAATTTTTTATCTCAAATCATTACAATATCTTATATTCAAAATACATATTCTATCCATTTAAATATATTCTATTTTAGATCTCATATATAAATCTCATATATAGATCAGTCTAATTCTAGCTTTTTTCCTCTGCCAAATCATCTTTCGTATCTTCGCTTTTAAATCATCAAAAAGATCTTAAGAGGGCTAGCTGGTTTGACATGTTGTCTCTTTATTTTTCCAGTTCGATGCAGTTGTCCCAAAGTATTTATCTTGTCTTTCATCTGTTTTTCTTTTTTGTCTTCAAATTCCTTCTGGTTTATAAGAAAAGTCCTTTCCTTGTTCTCTATTATCAGTTTCCTTCCCATGTTTTCCACAGTTTGTATTTGTTGAGTATCTAAGTCTTCTGTCATAACATTTGGTTGTTTCCCCTTTTCTATAGAATTCTGTATAGATGATTCTTTAGTTGAAGTCATAGTTTGAGCTTGCATACGGAGAGTTTGGATAATTGCTTTTAACATATAAATAATTTGTTCCTGTACTTCCTCTGTGTTAGAAATCCATTCCTGTTCTTCTTCCATTGTCATATATTAGACTAAACAAAGAACTTACAATCAGAAAGTCCACCAAGTAAAAAGCTGAGCTGAGTTTCTTGCAGTTGGTGCTTCAAGGTTACTTTGTATCTTATCTGTTTTTAAGGCAATCAACAAGTCTTTCTTAAAGAATAGCAGGTTATAGTCTCAAATTTAGCCAGCAAATGTCATCTCAAAGTTAGTTAAATCTTTTCAGTTTTCTTTTCCCCCTCTATTGTAAGGGAGAGAAAAAGAATACAAATCTTCAATAATAGTTAGAGTAAAAATCAGAGAAGAAGAAAAAATAGAGAACATAAAGTTACAAGTCTTATAATCCACCAGTTTTAAAAAATAGAATTCCAATTAGGATCCCAGTATTTTTCCCAATGTTTTAAACTCCCAAGTGGTTGATAGCTGCTGTTTCTGGAGGGAGGGTTAAAATCCCCCTTTCCTCACCACAGGGGGGAAAGTACTTTAGCAGCTTATGCAGGTAATTAAGTAATTAGGATGTAACAGAGGCCGATCTCACCCAATCCTTTCCACGCTGCTTTGAAGTTGCCAGATGTTAATTTGACTTCCGCTGTTAGCAGCCTAGAGACGAGCCATATTTCTATGGCCGGTCCTTTTGTCCACCGGTTTGGAGGAAAATGCCAGGTCTTCAGGAAAGTTGCTGCTCTCCTTCGATCCAGCAAAAGCCCCTCCTTGCTGGTCGCCTCTCCGGGGCGATTTTCGGCCCTTTTCAGGGCTCCCAGCGATGCAAAACTGAACGGGGAGAAAGAGCAGATCTCCCAACCATCCATGGCAGCTGCGTGACGAAACCAGAAGAAACCACAGAGCTCCATTTCTAATAGTAATCTTTGGATAGGTAGGCGAATCCTGGGATCTCAATGAGAGAAATTAGTGCTGTCTCTAAGATCACCTCTACTAAAATCCATCTTCCACCTTTAGAGGAGGGAATTGATGTTGTGCATTGAATTTTGAATATTTGAATGTCTGAAAAATCTTTGGGAATTTCCACCCTTCCTCCTAAAATTTATATATCACTTGATATTGTGATTGTGTGGAAGAGAGGACATTCTACCTTCTACATTTGGGATATCAGCTCCCAAAATTTGGGGATGGCAGTGCTGAGCATTTGGGGAACTCAGATTCATAAACCTGAATGGTACCCAGGTTGAGAAAGAATGAGATAGAAGCACATATTTCTCCCAAAACAATTTAATCTGCTTTCCATAAATTTATTTTGTGCATGCTGTATCTTAATAAGAAGATTTTTGAGTGAACATGGATTGTCATTTCTATATATGTGTTTTCAGTTGCATGTGTGGATTCCCCCCCTTAGTTTTTTGTCATTCCTATATATAGCTGTTACCAGTAAAACGATAATGCATTCAGGATGACAGCATGGTGATTATATAATAGCACACACACACACACACACACCCAAAAGAAGAATAGAAATTATGGAACAAGACAGTAATTGTTTAAAGCAATAATTACTAGAATTGAAAATAAGGGTGCATGGAGCAACATATTTTATAAGATCTAATGCTTGTTGTTAGCAGCTTTGTCCTGCATCTCAGAGGCTAGATTATGATTTTAATTTAGCAATTCTCTTTCTCTTGTATTCTACTGAATTTCAACTGTTCTTCATCCTATTAATTATCATTATTAAATGTTATCCTGCTTTTTTAAATATTGAGCTGGAGATGTTCTTTACCTCCTCATTGATCTTGCAGTATCTTAGCTGATCCTGGTTGATATAGGTGTGTTGGATTATACTGGTCTACAAGAAGAAAGCCTTGGAAATGGAAGTAGGTAGATTTTATCAGAATTGGGACATTAACAAAGGAAAATTAACTCCTGAGTATTAATTGGATCCAGTTTCTAAGATAAAGCTTTAGAACAAAATTGCATCAAAACAATTCAAAATTATGAGGAGGATGTGCGATTATGCTCCATAACTTTTTCTGCAAAATATGATATAGCAATGAGAATGGTGTCACACCAATCATTATACATTTATCTTTTTATTGATACCAATGACATAACTTTCCATTCATTTATTGGTTTTTCATGTAACATTTTCATGCTTTTTGCATGAAAAACTGACAAGCTCTAAAGCAGTGGTTCTCAACCTTTCTCAGGTTGAGACCCCACTTGCCCCGCCCATGCGCGCTGTGACCCTGACCTGGGTGCGCCCGGGCGCGCGCGCGCGCCAGGAAAAAAAATAAAAAAAAATAAAAAAAACAAAAACAAAAAAACAAAATGGCGGCCATGATGGGCAGATCCGCACATGTGCAGATCGGCCCATCGCACGCACTACGCATGCACGCATCTGCCCATCGCGGGCCGCCATTTTGTTTTTTTAAATTTTTTTTTTAAAAAAAAGAAAAAAAATGGCGGCCGCGACGGGCGGATCTGCGCATGCGTGGATTGGCCCGTCGCACACGCCGCGCATGCACGCATCCGCCCGTCACGGTCCGCCATTTTGTTTTTTTAAATTTTTTTTAATTTTTTTAATTTTTTTTATTTTTTTTTCAGTGCGATGGGCAGATCTGCGTGTGCGCGGCGCGTGCGCGCCCAAAAAAATACAAAAAATTTAAACTTTTTTTTAAAAAAATAAAAAATAAAAAAATAAAAAAAACAAAATGGCGGCCGGCGGTGCCCGTCGACCCCCGCGAAATGGTCGCATGACCCCAAATGGGGTCGTGACCCCAAGGTTGAGAACCACTGCTCTAAAGGTTCCATCTTTATTTGGTATCTAAACTGCGCTTTTTGGCTTTTCTCTTGTGAACTGCAGTAGGATCGTCCCTGGAGAGATTCCAGCAATAATCGGCAAAGCCTGGATGGACTCCATTTCCCTTCGTATCTTTTCTCCATGCCTGCAATATCTCCCCATGCTCATCACTCACTGCCCCACAGTTCAAAGGGAGATAGTCTAAATGCAAATGTGAGAAGGGAACTTTCAGTGACATTTTTGCACCAAGTGCTTTAGAGGACCTAAGCAAATTTTCCACATGTTCCCATAGTCATCTGCCTTGCTATTCCCAAGAAACCCCGTTGCCATGGACTTGAAGGCTTCCCGTGCCTTCTTTTCCTTGCTGCGCAACAGGTAATCAATTCTCGAATCTGTGAACCGAGAAAGACACCTTCATTGATTTTGGCTTCACTAAGTCTTGGAAATTTTTCATAGAGATATTGGAAACCTGGTTTTGTTTTGTCCATAGCCTTCACAAAGTTTTTCATCAGCCCCGGCTTTATGTGCAACGGTGGTAACAAAACTTTCTGAGAGTCAACAAGAGCTGGATTTTGAACGTTTTTCTTTCCTGGCTCCCAGGACTGTCGTGATGGCCAGTCTTTCTTGACATAATGAGAATCTCTGGCTTGACTGTCCCGTTCCTAGAGGAAACAGCAGTCCTTTGTGTATCCAACACTTTAGCCAACTGATGCCTTCATCGCCCGTTTTCTAATTCATCTAATCAAAATATGTAAGAATTCATTTTATCTCGGAGGTCGATAATTTCCCAAAATTTGTAGACCAGTATTATAGTTGGATTTTTATTATTATTATTTTTTTAAAAAAAACGTCTTACAGGATTTCAGGTTTATAAATTTATTATGGTTTTGTGGTATTGATTTGGATTAATTTTTTAAAATGGGGTGTAAAAGTGTATTAACAGTGGGATTTTCTTAGTAATTGAAGAATTACTGAGTTGTAGAACTCAGTTATACTTCTGTTCAGACTAGGGAGACCCCAGTTCTAATCCCCATTTAGCTGTGACAGTCACTATCTAATAGTTTGATCAATCTGACCATTTTTTTTTCAAAGACTCCTACACAGTACAGTATACAAAGCCTTTGAAGGACCCCCCTCCCCCAGGATTTAGAGAGAGCATATAAACTAAACTAAACTATGTCCCAGTGACAACTGTTTTATTTTAACAATAGCGATAGCACTTAGACCAGTGGTTCTCAACCTGTGGGTCGCGACCCTATTTGGGGTTGAACGACCATTTCACGGGGGTCGCCAAACACCGCAGTCCTCCATTTTTTCATTTTTTCCCCTCGGCCGGCACAGGGGGCAGCACCGCGCATGCGTGGGGGTAACACCGCGCATGCGCAATGCGGGCCCATCGCGCCACGCATGCACGATGCGGGGCGTCGCGCTGCGCATGCGCGATTCAGGCCGTCGCACCGTGCATGTGCGATTTGGGCCATTGTGCACATGCCGTGCATGCGCGATTCGGGCCGTTGCGCCACGCATGCGCGGCACAAGTCGGGGTCTTGGCCTGAAAAAGGTTGAGAACCGCTGACTTAGACTTATATAACGCTTCACAATACTTTCCAGCCCTCTCTAAGCGGTTTACAGAGTCAGCATATTGCCCCCAACAATCTGGGTCTTCATTTTACCGACCTCAGTACAATGGAAGGCTGAGTCCACCTTGAGTCATTCAGAATCAAACTCCTGATTGTAGGTAAATTTAGCTGGCAATACTGCATTCTAACCACTGGGGCACCATTTTACATCATTAATACCAAGAAATGCAGTATTTGCAACCATTCAGTCTTATGAAAGCTTGTCACACTGAGTCTTCTTAATTCTGCAAAGTTTAGTTCCAAGACAGATGCTGATACTATATGTTTTCAGTATTATCTTGCTTTGTACCTATTTCAGATTGCCATTTTAAAAAAATTAAGAAATCATAAGAAGTTCTGGTAACATATACCAGAATGCATATATCTATATACATGCATTTATAAAAAGGGAGGGAGGGAAGGAGGGAGAGAGACAACAATACTTAAATACACATATACATTTCCATACACACAGGCACACACAGACACATTTTGTCTGTTTTGGAAGAGAAATGTGTCTGAGTTTCTCAGAAAACCAAAGCAGATATGAACTCCACTTGTGACAATTCTCTCTCTCTCTCTCTCTCTCTCTCTCTCTCTCTCTCTCTCTCTCTCTCTCTCTCTCTCTCTCTCTCTCTCTCTCTCTCTCTCTCTCTCTCCCCCTCTCTCTCTCCCCCTCTCTCTCTGGAGACTGGAGAGACAATTAAGTAAATCAGGAGACTTTTGATGCTGAATGTTCTACTAGAGGGGGCCTGAAGAGAGGCAAAATTAACAAGAAGCTTGGGACAGCTTTCTAGGTCTGACATTTGCTTTGACAGGCTAGGTTGAGGAATTAATTGTTTCATGCCTGGGGCTCTGCTAGCATGGGTGAGCCTGTTTTGTGGTGACATTGAGTGTATGATATTATGAGTGTTCTTGGCTGCTATTTTATGTTATGTATGTTGTTTCCAGTTGTTTCCACTCTGTTTTAATTGTTAGCAACCCAGACTCATGCATATGAGATGAGCTGCCATAAAAATTAAGTAAATAAATAATTTCCCTAGTCAATTGAGGTAAGAAGGTTTCATACTGAGAACCTAAATAACCAATGCAAAGCTTGATTTAAAATTTAAAACATCAGGGGGAAAATTAGCTAGCCCAGAGAAAGAAAGACAGTAATTAAAAAAGGAAAAACTACACCTGCTGACTTTTGAACCAGTAACTTGGAGTGACAAAGTAAGAGTTATGGCTTTTGTACTATTAGTTCAGGGTAAAGATGACATAAGTAACACTAGAAAGCAATAAGACTATTAGTAGAACATTGAACATAGAATCCTAAGGCTGGAAGGGACCCGAAAGGTCTTCTAGTCCAATCTCCTGCTCAAGGCAGGAGACCTTATAATCCAGGAGTCTTCAAACTTGGCCCTTTTATGACTTGTGGACTTTAACTCCCAGAATTCCTCAGCCAGCGTGCCTGGCTGAGGAATTCTGGGAGTTGAAGTCCACAAGTCATAAAAGGGCCAAGTTTGAAGACCCCTGTTATAATCCTAAAAAGAGGTTGGTAAAAAACTGTTACCTGTTCTGGCATGTATGTCCATGTTGATACTTTAACTTTGTATGTAAACACTACGTTTATCTATGCACCTGAACTTTATCTCACAACAGAGATAAAGTGCAGCTAGTCCTTGCTTAGTAACTGCCTTGTTTAGTTACTTTTGGCAGTTACTTTTAAAAAACTTTTTAAACTTTGCAGCCAATCCTACTCACCTGGTAGCCCTCTGTCTAGATTGAATAGCTTGCAGGCTGTTGCCAAAATATCTCAGTTTGGCCAGGATTTACTTAATCCCCCTGAATCAAGAACAGTGTCTCTTTTTCTCCCTGGCTTCTAAACCTTAACATCTCTTAATAATGTACTTGCTTTCTTTCACTTCTCTTCTTTGCTTTCTGTTCACTGAATGCTAATCTTCTTGCTAAAGGTCTGCTGTTATTTATTCTTTCTGTGTTTTTATGTTAATGCTGAGTGAAAAATTGCCTTTCAACTAATTTATTCTGAGTTCTTGACAGCAAAAGGTGAAAATATCTTGATATTTTTTTGCAAATGGAACTTCAGCTTTTACTGATATCAGAATAAATAGGTAATGTAGTTATCCTTCAAGTAGTCTATAAATGTATCTTTCAGGTCAATAATCTGAAGTAATTGTTCCGCTGATTGTCTAAAGTGTTTTGCCTTCTATTAATGTTGTTGAGCATGTCAGGCAAATGAAAATTTTAGATATGACATTTATTGAATTTGGTAGAGTTGTTATACATGCTGTTTTGTAAAGTAAGTGTGACCTATTAAACTACCTATAAACCTGTCAAATTAATGGCAGATTTGGAGTGACACAGGATTCAGTAGTTCACAAACATTTAAATAATATGACTTTTGTCAAAAATTGAAAATGCGTGATTTACAGCCTTGTGTTTCAGATAACAAAGGTTAAAAAAAAAAAGCCATAGAGCTGCATTCTGTGCATTTGATAAGTAATTTACATGTTTCTGAGTCTACAGTTTTAGAATAAAATGAGTTTGTAAGGGGTGTTTTGGAAATTGATCTGCTGCATTGATTGATTTAAAATAATTTAGAGGCTGACTGACTCCAGATGACTGTGGGCACCATTCATAAAAAGAAACAAACAAAAATGAGAATAAAAAAAGAAACAGATTGTAAGTGTCCAAAGAGGCAAATTTTCTATAGCAGTAAAACATCCAACATTGGGTTGAATCACCTCTGCCCCAAGACGAGAAGAGACCCATTTCATTGAATGCCATCAGGGTCAGAGCTATATGGAGCCATCTGGAGCCTGTGCTGGAGGATATAATTCCCTATTTTGTGCAAGAATCCAAACAAATGGATCCCCATCACTAGGACATGGCCGATGATGGCAGAACATACAAAGCACTGTCATTTCTTTATTATAAATTAGCGTTTTGTCATCAGCCTGGCAGGGAGACTAAATTCAAAAATTTGTAGAGGGCTAGTATACAGGGGGATCTTGAGTTTGACTCTCATGCAGTTCATGCAATTTTTCTTTTTAATAAAATAGAATTGGGGCAAGTAGACCAATGTACACCTATAGGATGTGGTTTGGAAGAAAACACCAATCAAATTGAAGCTTCCAGTGATAGAATGAAATGTCTGGATTATTAGAATCAAGTGCTTCATGTTTTCTTGTGTTTTATGAGGAGAGAAAATGAAATTAAGGGGTGAAAAACAAATGGACAGTGAAAACAAAAGGTCATAGTTGGCACAAACTGTATCTGTTATTCCCCCCCCCCCATATCTTGTGTTCTTCTATTGAAGTTGACAGTCAGGTTGCATATTGTTCAAACGGTTGAAAAGACAGATCGCAAAAACATATATTCTACACCTTCTTTAATATTAAATTAGCTACTTTCCAGTTCTATCATGATCCGTTTACATTCTCGGTAAGAGAAGAAGCCTTCATTCTTCTCTTTCAGAGTCTATTCTGCCCAATTAAACATTCCCATTTAAATCTGAAAGAAAGAACAAGCAAAAGGAAGAAGTGAGATTTTATGTTCACCCTGTTAAATTCTTCACTTAGTATTTCTACTGAAGTAGCAAGTGACTTGTTCCAATTATTTTTATAGTAGTTTGTTTAAAACAGCAAAAGAAAATCAGAATAATGGATGCACTGGATTTTATGTGTTTTTAAACTGTGTTGTGAGCTGCTTCAGGACTTTCAATCACAAGGGGCTCTATTAATATTTTAAATTCACTGTAGAAAAAGGATGTTATGCATCCAAGCCTTGACAAATTAGTAAAGGAAAACAGTTCTTTTTCGATCCAAGAACTGACTTGCACTAAATTCTACTTCTGTGAACTGAACTGTTTGACATATAAATTATGATTTTGGTGTGTATGTGTCAAATGTCTAATTTTCCAGCTGAGCATTTCTAGTATGCATTTTAAACAATTGTGCTCTACTTTACCTTATCAGCTTGGAATGGCTTTTGAAATGGAAATCAAACTCTAACTTAATTTAATTCTAAAATTACTAGGACATCCAGGGCTCTCTAGTATCCTTGAGGCAGTTTCCATGAAGTTCTAATTAGGAGTATGATTTTTTTTTTTAAAGAAAAAGCTTTTCTGTTGCATTGCACTAAGAAGTATCATTAAAACTGTGATTTTGCATTTTTATATTATCCCCTATTAGATACATGAGTTCTGATTCTTCTCCTTTGTTTTTTCCTAAATCAGAATACAAAATACGATCTGCAAAAAAAATAATAATAGATCGATATCTTGGTGTTGATCTCCCAAAGGATTAAGAGCCCAGCTACTAAGGGCATTCAGAAGACTGTTTTGAACCAGTATTCTCATTTGAAATAAAGAAAAAGAATCCAAATCCATTTGCCATCCTGAAATTATAATATAACACAAGGTATGTTTGTCTTTTATCAAGTGCAGGGGTAGGCAACCTTGGCTCTTTTATGACTTGTGGACTTCAACTCCCAGAATTCCTGAGCCAGCCATGCTGAGGGGAAAGGGAGAGGTTTCCAAGCGGAGCCATGCTGGCTCAGGAATTCTGGGAGTTGAAGTCCACCAGTCATAAAAGAGCCAAGGTTGCCTACCCCTGATCTAGTTAATACTGCAATCAGCAACACCTCTAGCCAGGTGAGTTCCCATTGGTTCAAAAGGCCCCCCACAAGGGGCTATAACCTAAACAGCTTGGCACTGCATGCAGCAAAAGGGGAAAGCTTCTATCCCACCATTGGATCCACCAACCTTGACTTTTTTTTTAGTGATACCCAACAGATACCCCTGGCTTTGCCTCAAGGAAATAAACCCAGAAGCAGCATTTCACTAAATCTCAATGTTAACATAGCTTCCCCTCCACTCCCCTCCCCTCTTGAAGTTAAATGGCCAGAGAGCTTTTTGTTGAGGTCTGAGTTTTATTACATGCAGAATTGAATGGTGGGATAAGATAGGACAGAGGCCAGTCCTGATGGGAGTTTTCCAAAACCCAGGAAAGTATAAACCACATGCAGACTTCTAAGGAAAAAGAAAGAGATCAGTTAGATGGTGAGAAACCTGACACATTTTCAAGATTGACTCAGCCTTCTATCCATCCAAGGTCAGTAAAATGAGGACCCAGATTGTTGGGGGCAATAAGCTGACTCTGTAAACTGCTTTAGAGACGGCTGCAAAGTGCTGTGAAGCGGTATATAAGTCTAAGTGCTATTGCTATTTTTAATATTTATTTTTCCTTCCTTCCTTCCTTCCTTCCTTCCTTCCTTCCTTCCTTCCTTCCTTCCTTCCTTCCTTCCTTCCTTCCTTCCTTCCTTCCTTCCTTCCTTCTTCCCTTCCTCCCTCCCTCCCTCCCATGTTTCCCCCCCAAAAAAGACCCAACTGGAAAATAAGCCCTAGCATGATTTTTCAGGATGCTAGTAATCAAAGCCCCATCCCAAAAATAAGATTGTCAACCAGATGGATGCATTTAGTACCAACTCAAAATAAGCCTAATGCATCTTTTGGAGCAAAAATTAGTATAAGACCCAGTCTTATTTTCGGGGAAACACGGTAGGTAGCTAAAGGAAAAAAGAAGTATTAAGAAAGAAGTAAAGTGTCTTACAAGTTTCAGACTGGTGATGTTCCTCATGGCAGTCAAGTATTGTAAGCAGCATGCCACTGAGAAAGACCTATAACAGAAGCTGCAGCAAATCTAGCTTTGAAAAAAGCTTAGAAAATGCAGTGTCCCTGCCTCTGTGCAGTTGTTGGAGGTGAGAAAAAGATACCATCTCTTCCCAGTGGTGGGATTCAAATATGTGAACAACCAGTTCTCTGTGTGGATGCCGCTTCCAGAAGTCCATTTTGGACCTGGGCAACAAAAAAACAAAAAAAAATAGCTACCAGTTCTGCTGAAGTGGTGTGAACCGGCTGAATCCCACCACTGTCTGTTCCTGTCCTCCAGAAACTGTTAGTCACTCATAGTCACCTGGCTATGCTGACAGACCAAAGTGTTACGATTTGGATTTTATGCTGGATGTAATCAAAATCCTGCCCAATTTCATTAATGACTGGTGCTTTTCTGTTGGTGGGGTAATGAATTTGACTTAAGCCAGGGGTCTGCAACCTTGACAACTTTAAGACTTGTGGACTTCAGCTCCCAGAATTCCTCAGCCAGCATAGCTGAAGTCCACAAATCTTAAAGTTGTCAAGGTTGCAGACCCCTGGCTTAAGCCAAAGCAAACAAGGTGTGCGGAACCCTGAATATTCTGGAATTCTGTGTAACTTCTGGACGTGGATGTGCTATGCTTTTTTTTAATTCTTGTTTACTTGGAACAGTAGGAAGACATCCCAGGTCTTCTCCATTTCAAGACCATGTCTTGGACTATAGGTCAATGGAGCCGCAGAGGTCTATAAAATATTTGGGAACTTTTCCCAAACTGATTAGCATCACTGACTTTTTAAAAGGATATTTTCAGAAATTTATTTGATAAGAATTTCACAAGGACACGAGGAGCCAGAGATTGTGAGATTTGTATAGGGCAGGACTGTCCCCATCAACCGTGGTAATATATAGTTGGCCGTAGAATTAAATAGATAATACTAGGCCATGGTGGCGAACCTATGGCACGCGTACCACAGGTGGCACGCAGAGCCCTCTCTATGGGCACGCATGCCATCGTCCCAGTCCTAGGCCTTCAGCTGGGGTTTTATAAAACCTTTTCGCTTTAGGCCTCCACCGCCTTGTGCAAAAAAAAAAAAAGAAGATTCAATCAATCAATCAATTTAAACTTCCCTTGTGGAAAAAAAAAGATCTTGCAAAATCGGAATTGATTGATTGAACTTTTTAGTCCCACCCAGTCTGCCATTACCACTGCAGCCACGCCCACCCAATGGGCCACACCCACCCAATAGGACCTCACCCACCCAGCACTTATGATACATAAGTGGGTTTTGGGTTGCAGTTTGGGCAATCAGTCTCTAAAAGGTTTGCCATTACTGATACTGGGGGTGGGGTGGGTGATTAATCTTTCATACTGGAATTTTAGACGTAGGATGCTTAGCTTATGAAATAAATAAATGAAGCAGACACCATATCTGCATAACATAAAAATGGAAGTGTTGCTGTGCACCATTTCTGCTCAAATAATTCAGTTATTTTTCTTAAATCCGTCTGGGTTTGGTTTCAGTTTATTACGTAGCATGATTAGATCATGATTGTCCATAAACCTTGCTTTTAAAAGCATTGATAGAAGTGTTGCAAAATATATCACTTCTCTCCTTATCACAGTGCTTTAGCTGAGTGAAGGAAAAGGAACAAATAACATGTTTAGTCTGTCATTTTGCATATAAGCAGGGTTTGATCAATTGGCTCCAAATTGCAGGAGTATAGGATGCAGATCCAGGTAAAAGTGATTGATGCCTATTGTTTCCCCCCCCCAACTGGAAGATCCATCAATATAATTCAATTAAAAGTGAAGAAGAGGATAGAAATTGTCTCATCATTCTAAAATATGAGGTCAGTGGTGAGAGAATCAAACAAGAAAGCAACAGCAGTCCCCAATACAAAATGTGTATGTGTGCATGCGAGAGGTATTCTGTCACTCAGCTGAATTCTGTTTAACATTTCATCTTGATTTCTTTTTCTGCTTCACTGCTGCAGAAACAAGCTGGTTTCCGGTGTAACGGGAAATATTATGCTTTCAGTCAGAACAAATTAATTGCTTCGCTTCACACAAACCACTGTATCTGTTCTGTATCCTCTAGCATCTTGTTTATTTATTTATTTTGGGAATTATTATTCATAGTTTTGAAACGGAGAAATGGGGATAGTAATGAATCTTTCCCCAAGTTGCAAAATAGCCCACATGAATCATGATATCTGAGTGAAGAATAGATGGACTTTTCTTTGAGAAACACCTCTGTGGTAGGGCAACTTGAGAGTTCCCTTCTGTGTGTTCATGGGACCACTTAAAAGAGTCTCCTTTTGGACTTGGTTTTCAAGGTTAGCTTCTACAAAGGCACACACAGATGTAACACATTTTGGGGTGGGGCAGAGGAAGATTCTACATCTGTGATGTTGGATAAGAATATTAAATACTTTTAGTTCACAGAACAGGTAGTCCTTGATGTACAATCACAATTGGACCTGGAACTTCTGTTGCTGAGTTCATTAAATTGCACTCAATTTTACCACTCTTTTCTGCTGTGATATCTTAAGTCAATCAAATAGTTGTTAGGCAAATCCAGCTTTTTCCATTGACTTTATTTGTTGGGAGCCCTCTGGGAAGGTCACAAATAATGATCACCTAACCCAGGGGTAGGCAACCTTGGCTCTTTTATGACTCATGGACTTCAACTCCCAGAATTCCTGAGCCAGCCATGCTGAGGGGAAAGGGAGAGGTTTCCAAGCTGAGCCATGCTGGCTCAGGAATTCTGGGAGTTAAAGTCCATGAGTCATAAAGCGGCCTAGGCCTAGGCCAGAGATAGGTAACCTTGGCTCTTTTATGACTCGTGGACTTCAACTCCCAGAATTCCTGAGCCAGCCATGCTGAGGGGAAAGGGAGAGGTTTCCAAGCTGAGCCATGGCTGGCTCAGGAATTCTGGGAGTTGAAGTCCACGAGTCATCAAAGAGCCAAGATTGCCTACCCCTGGCCTAACCCCAGGATGCTTCAGCTATCATAAGTACATATTGGTTGCCAAGCTCCCAAATGTTGATCACATGACCACAGAGATGCTGCAATGGTCCTAAGTGAGGACTGCTCATGTCACAATAGTCATAAGTTAAGGACTACCTGTATTGTGAACTTTTGTCAGATATAAAAAGGGGATGGATGTATTTGCATATGCAGGTAAAAAGAATATATCTTGAGCAACGCATTTGACCCAAATTTTCTACCAAGTTTTTGTGATCAGGACATCTGCTGCAGATCACTTGCTCACGATCAGGATCTCTTTTGATCGAAAAGCCAGCTGGGATAAAATCGACCGTGTTCTTTTTAAAGGAAGCCTTTAGGATACTTCCAATTCCTATCCGACTGCCCTGTTATGGCTCTTCCATTAGTGCTTTCAGGCAGGTAATAAATGTGCAAAAATTTAAAACGTAGATGGAGGGCGAGGAGGAAGATCTTGTGGGTGGACACAGATTTCCTCCTTACTTTAATTTAGCAATGTGCTGCTGAACATGTACAATGTACTCTCTCTAGAATGTATTGTTCAGTTATTGTGCCCAGTGATAATTACATGTTGTTTTTCATAAAAAAAAAATAGGGAAATAGCAGCGATACCCATATATGAATTGCAAGGCGAATACTCTCTTTACCAGTTCAGAAGTACAACAAATAGGACCCCTGTATTTGCTCAGTATTCCCATTTTACCTGCATAACAGAGTCCCTAGATCAAATCACTCATGATTTGTTTCCATCTGCTGTAAGATGACAGATTTTTCCCTTTTCTCTCTCCCCCCCAAAACAAAACAAAACAAAACAAATGAAGCTGGCACCGAGTAAGCCATCAATTATCTATTCTCTAAAAGACATTGTCCTATTTGCATTCTGCTGCTCTCAGGAACTTACTTGGGTTGAAGATGGTGCAACACTAATAGAATAGAATGGAATATAATAGAGCTGGAAGGAACCTTGGAGGTCTTCTAGTCCAGCCCCCCTGCTTAAGCAAGATAACCTATACATCTTAGACAGGTGATTGTCTAGTCTCTTCTTAAAGATCTCCAGTGAGATCTGTTCCACTGGTTGATTGTCCTCACTGTCAGGAAGTTTCTCCTTAAATCCAGGTTGCTTTTCTCCTTGATCAGTTTCCAACCATTGTTTCTTGTCCTTCCCTCTGGTGCTTTGGTGAACAACCTGACCCCTTCTGCCTTGTGGCAGCCCCTCAGATACAGAAACACTGCTATCATGTCTCCCCTATATCATCTTCTTTTAGACTAGCCAAACCCAAGTCCCGCAGTCGTTCTTCGTATGTTTTAGCCTCCAGGCCTTTGGTCACCCTAGTTGCTCTTTTCTGAATTGTTTCCAAACTCTCAACATCTTTTTTGTGATAGGGTGACTAGAATTGGCTGCAGTATTCCAGGTGTGGTACTAGTATTTCATGTGATCTTGATTCTATGCCTCTGTTTATACAACCCAGGATTGTATTAGCACACTGCTGGCTCATGGTTAAATGATCGTCCACTAGGACTCCAACGTCCCTCTCACAGTTACTGTTTTTAAGCCAGGTCTCGCCCAATCTGTATTTGTGTCTTTGGTTTTTTCTGCCTAAGTGTAGGACTTTGCTTTTCCCCACGCTGAAACTCATTTTGTTGGATAAGGCCCATTGTTCGAGTTTGTCAAGATTTTTTTGGATCCTGAGTTTGTCTTCTGGAGTGTTGGCTATTCCCGACAGTTTGGTGTCATCTGCAAATTTGATGAGTTCCCCTTCAATTCCCTCATCTAAGTAATATTGATTCAAAGTTTCTGGCAGAGAAAGCAACATCAGGTGGCTGTGCATAGGCAAAGCCAGGCTGGGCAACTTTTCCTGTGTTAGGTTCCTCTGCTTTGCAGAGAGTTGCAAGGAAGCAAGTGGTAACTCCATCATTTCAGTGACGTTGGCAGGGATCAAGTTCTTTTTCCTCATCTGAAAAGGATTGAAGTTGGAAGCAGAGGCCTTTTCAGAGGGTGCATTTGGCTACTTACACTTCTGCAAGGAGGGGCAACTGTAGGTCAAGATGTTGGCCACAAATGTCCACTCAAAATTGTTTCCATTTTTAGCATGCATGCTATAGGGTCATTCTCTTATGTTTCTGAGTCTCCTCCCATGGATACCTGTCTCAGCAAGGGTTTCCTTCTTTTTCTTTTTTTCTTGGTGCTTCTTGAATCAGTGTTAACTTATGGCAACTGTTTGGACCAGTCCCTGCAGGGTTTTGGGCAAGATTTCAGAGGTGGTTTATGCTTGCCTTCTTCTTGGGGCTGAGAAAAAGTCCCCCAGTTGGCTTTTTACCTACAGTAGTGGCCAACATTGTGGAAACCTTTTGGGAAATGTGTACAGTAGAAATGCCACCTTTGATTAAGTTTCCACCCATTTTTCTTCTAATTTCTTTATAACTGTAAACTTGTTCAATTAATAATACTATTTTACATTGCTTTCTGGGAGACCAGTCAACTCTTTGCATTATTACTTTAATTTTATTACATTTCACAAGCTCACTAAATGAAAGTACACCAAAAAAAACCCCACCAACCAACTGGAAAGCGATCACATAACACACTGACCAATGTCCTCCTCTTAGCTTCAATACATGACATCAATAACTGAATCCTTCTGTGATCTGATTGGCTCATTGCCAAAACAAGATGACACCTGATTGGCTCTCTAAACCAGACATGTTCAGACATAAGGCCCAGGGGCTGGATGCAGCCCACGAAGTGGTTTCATGTGGCCCGCGAAACCATCCTGGAAACAGTGAGGGAACGGCCCCCACTGCCTTGGCCCTGGCCCAGGCTGGCTGGGAGCCAATGTACAATTTTGTGGTGGCCATCTATGCTGAAAGGCATTCCGTCTTAGCTCCATAAGCCCCCCCGCATGGCCTGAGAGGAACAGTGAGGTTCCTCCAGTGGACCATGCCTTGGCACTTGCCCCGGTCCCACCCCCTTCTGTCAGAGACCCTCAGATCTATCTCACTCCTGCCTAGGACCCCACAGGCACCCTTGATGCGAACACTGTAGAGCTGGCCACACCCACCCAGTAGGCCACACCCACTCCATCCACGCCCACCCAGTAGGCTGCACCCACCCTGGCCACACACACCCAGCCCTCTGAGAGCAACCGCAATGCTGATGCAGCCCTCAATGAAATTGAGTTTGACACGCCTGTTCTAAACGCTCATGCTCATTGGCTACAATCAGATGAAGGAAAGCTACCTGATGTCAACCTAAACAAGTTGTGCTTCCTTTTTCTGGTTATTTGGCTATAACTTTTCATAGAATACAGTATAGATCAGCGGTTCTCAACCTGTGGGTTGCGACCTGGGGTCGAACGACCATTTCACGGGGGTCGCCAAACACCGCAGTCCGCCATTTTGTTTTTTGTTTTTTGGTTGGCCATTTTTTTTTGGTTGGCCATTTTTTTTGGTCGGTCATTTTTTCCCCTTTGCAATGTGGACCGTCGCGCTGCGCATGCGCGATGCGGGCCCGCCATTTTTTTTTCTGGTCGGCCATTTTTTTTTGGTTGGCCATTTTTTTGGGGTCGGCCATTTTTTCCCCTTTGCCATGCGGGCCGTCGCGCCGCGCATGCGCAATGCGGGCCCACCATTTTTTTTGGTTGGCCATTTTTTTTTGGTCGGCCATTTTTTCCCCTTTGTAATGCGGGCCCCCGGAAAAGGTTGAGAACCGCTGGTATAGTTAATTAAACAAACTTTGTTGCATTACATTCTTGATTAAATTATCTTTCCATTAATATATAATTTTGTGGTACTACTCCAAAACTAAAGTGGTATTATTAGCCATCAAACCTCAAAAATACACTTTTCCCAAAAGATTTCCACAATTTTGGCCACTACTGTAAGGTGGGACTGTAACTCATATTCTCCATGTTTTTAGCCAAGTCCTTTAACCACAATATCAAGCTGGCTCTCCTTGCAAGGCTTAAGGCAATGTTTTTTAATCTAGCCAACTTTAAGATGGATGGACTTCAATTCCCAGACTTCCCCAGCCAGCATACTTGGAGTCCACTCATTTTAAAGTTGGTCAGATTGAAAAATAGTGGCTTAAAGTATCAATTTTGATCCATAACTCTCTCAAAGCTCATACATTTCAGGATTGGAAAATAGGGGGCCACTCACTTTGAGGTCCATAGGTTAAATGGCTATAGCTTTCCTCTAAGTCAAGGGTCCTCAAACTTCACCTCTTTAAGACTTGTGGACTTCAACTTCCAGAATTCCCCAGCCAGCCATGTCCATGGCTGGCTGGGGAATTCTGGGAGTTGAAGTCCACAAGTCTTAAAGGGGCCAAATTTGAGGATCCCTGCTCTAAGTCATGGATACCTTCCCTCAATAATGGTTTCCCTGGCTTTGTCTTAGCATGTTGGGATTAGTTGTTCAGCCAGTTACATCTTATTAAACAAAAAGTAATCGTTAAGCCTCAAAATCTAAAATCAAAATTACATTTCCCCCCTTTTACACGGAGCATTAAATCCAAAAGTGATTTCCAAATGGGAACTAAATCATTTTTTCTCTTTGCATCTTACCATGCCCACCAACCATAAGAGCCTTGGTGGCACAGTGATTAGAATGCAGTATTGCAGGCTAACTCTGCCCTGCCAGAGGAGTTCAACCCTGACCAGCTCAAGGTTGACTCAGCCTTCCGTCCTTCCGAGGTTGGTAAAATGAGGACCCAGATTGTTGGGGGCAACAGGTTCACTCTGTAAACAGCTCAGAGAGGACTGTAAAGTACTATGAAGCGGTATATAAGTCTAAGTGTTATTGCTAGTGCTACCAAGTCCACTATTTCTTCAGTCTATCCTTCTATTGTGGGAAGTAACATATCTTTGCATTTGCTCATATTGAATGTTTAATGCTCTCATCTTATAGAATGTTTAATGCTCTCATCTTATAGAATTGGCAACAGTCTGGAGGGAAAATTTCTAGTATGAGGTTCAAATCCTGCCAGCTGAGTGACTTTTTGGACCAGTCACTATCTCAGCCCATGACATCAGGCTCAGGTGACCTGTGGTCAGTCAACTCCTGTCACACCAATGAATCAACACTTGGTTCATCTGGAAAAAAAAAAGCAGACCCTCCAGTTGTGGGAAATGCTAAGAAGAAAACAAATATGTTTTAATCAAATACAAATGTAGCACCACCCCCGAAGGGACCACTGAAATCTGGATTCTCCTTGCCCTCTTGGTCTGGCTGCTGGTCCAAGGGGTCCCTTATTTGGACATTTTTGCTTGACAGAGACAAATGGTGTGGTAGTACTCTGTCTCTGGCAGCAGCAGCTCAGGTGAGATGATGATGGTCAGTCTCTGGCAGCAGCAGCTCATGTGAGATAATGATGGTCAGTCTCTCACAGGCAGCTTGTCATGGTTCTGACCGATGAAACTCTTCAAAGAACTTTGAGGCATTGTTTACCTTAAAGAATCTTTATTCCAGCAGCATAGCATTGGCACATACATAGGCGAAGCTAAAATCTGGATTCCCCTCCCCTTAGCACATAGTATCAAACACAATTCCCTCCTCTAATTAACAGTCATAAATCACATTCTCCAATTAGTTTGAAATGCAGGCTTTCCCTCCTGTTCTCCAAGCTGCCATTTCTTATCATCTCTTATTTCAAAAGCCCTGAGTTCACACACTATTACAATATTGTTATGTCTAATTAACTCCCATCACATTCCTCCTCCTCCCCTAGTATCATCTAATTCTAAGAGTAAAGCATAAGAAAGAAAAAGGCTGCATCTCCATATGTTGTCAAGCAAGAACATCCAATGTTAGCAGCGTTGACACAGCTCATGTGAGGTGATGATGGTCAGTCTTTCTCAGCAGCTCACAGGAACCTCCCTTATTCTATCTCCTCTTCTCTCTTTGGCCTTTCCCCACTGAATCGTCTCCTTCTCTCTTCCCTTCTCTCTTTCAAGTTTGCTCTACAGAAACCTCTCTATCTCTAATCCCCCCTCTCTGTCTGGCTTGCCTCACTGAAAAGAATAAAAACAAAACCTCCTCCCTCACTCTCCCTCCATCTAGCTTGCCCCTCTGGAAAAAAAAGATAAAAGCTTCTTCCCCAACCTCCTATCTTGCTCCCCCTCCATCTGGCTTGCCCCTCCAGAAAAAGGGATAAAACCTTCTTCTCCCAGTCAATCTCCTCTTCCCCTTTAAAAATTCCTCCCCAAGAGCCACGCCCTACCGCCAGCCACCACAGAGGCTGCCAGAGCTCCCAACCTCTCCGCTGAATCCGCAGAGCTCTAGCAAAGCCTCCCAGCCAGTGCCGATCACAGCCAGCATCGTTTCCACCTCAACTCCCCTCTCTGCTACACAAAAAACAAATAACAAAACCAAAGAGAAAAATTAAAAACAATACATAGGGTTAAGAAAGAAGAAAGCAAAAGGAAAGCATTTCCATTCCATCCAATAAATACACATAGGGCATACAGTATATGAATGCAATTGTTATATATAACAATTCTTCTAAGCATTTCAATAAATGGTAGCCATACTTCTTAGTAATCCTCCATAACTAATTTACAATGATAAGTAATTTATTTGTAATTGTTAATAACATCACCTCTGAAAACCATTGAGTAATTGGAGCTATATATTTATTTTTCCAATACTGAAGAGTAAGTCTTTTAGTTCTAACTAGGGCATAGAAAATCCATTTTTGTAGATTTTCATGCAATAACAATTTGAAACAATAGGAGCATCCGAGAATATTAAATCTTATCTCACAATTGAGATACATTACATGTCAACTCTAAAGTTAGCATGGCTGTAGCCATTTTCATTTTCGGTTGATGCATAGAATGGAGGGAGGGAGGTTTGCCAGGTACTTCGCTAGTCTAAATAAACTTTTATACCATGGGAACCAAGGTCATCGGCTGCTTCTGAGATTGCTGGGCATTGCGTAAAAAGCCCGCCAAGAAGATGTATTTGCTTGCATAGTTTTAGGGGAGGGATTTCTAAACTTTGTATTGGGGAATTGTTACGTGTGTCTCCAGGCTTGGTTTCACTTTTGACGTGCCGATACTTTGTAACTAATAAACATATTCTTTGAGGAATTTGCAAGCCTCGGAGTTCTGTTTTATTCATCTTTGTCTGTCAGAACCATGACAGTCTTCCCCAAAAGGAATGATTATGGAATGCTATATAAACATGTTTAAATGAAGTATTATATGTCACAATAACATGACAGTTTGCTCAAGACTTTTCTGTAAAAGCAAAATGAAGTTCAATAAATCAACAATAAAGGTTTTTGATATTGATGCTAACTCCCCTGCCCATTCATTAGGCAAAATAGGATTCTAATTCTTTATTCCATTCAGCCATGCACATTTGCATATCAAATTGCTTCTTCATCATCAGCATTTTATAATGGGTAATTGTTGGGTTTTTATACTGCAGAATTAAAATAATTGTTTGTGTTTCCAAAACTGAAAATACTATAAATCCAAGTTGGAATATTAAATAAATATTTTTCATTATAGGTATTAAAAAAGAACCTTTCAATGAAATTGGTATTTGTCCTTTAGACTGAGAAAGAAAATAATAATCTGCTAACAAAATCAAGGTATAAATCCCAGTTTCCATCCAAATGTTGTATATGATAGCTTTTTAAATTAGCTCTGAGATCTATATTTTCCCATAGCATCAGTTTAACATAAGAATCAAAATGCCATTTTCCAGAAGTAAAGGATCACATCACAGTCTTTGAAATGATATAATAGTAAAAGGAAATCTGTTATCTTTTCAAAGAAGGAGATTTCTTGCTAAGGGGAATTATTCAAAATTTAATTGTCAACAGATATAAAAATGATATAATTCAAGATCTGGAAAACTATTTCTCTTTAATAGACACTTTAAAAATTTTTGAAAATATTTTGTAGATATGTCCATCAGAATTTCCATGCAGAATCTGTAATATTCTAAAAATATATTCATTTAAAGAATATTATCCTTACCCTAAAGAATCTACTACTACAGTTTAAACACTGTTATCTCTTGATATCAAATGAAATATCTTTATTCATATTTAAAGTGATCTTCTGTGAAATCACATACAGGATGAAAACTTGAAGATAACTTTATTAGATAGAAGGAGAGCCTTGTTAGACTGACTTGGCAAAAAATCAAGAGAAATCTGGAGGCAGCTTTCTGTGCTGTCCTGCTCACGCCCATGTAACTGTGATTTAATGGGTTTATTAATCTTCCCTCACAGTTCCCTTCACAGAACTGTTCCAATTAAGTCCAGCCACAAGCAGACCAATGCTAATCCACAGAGCAATGACCAATGAGTCCACAAGGCACTTGAAAGTTTCCCACTCAAAATAAACGCACCAGACAATATTAAATCCACAATACAAGAAGGTTCACAATGCAAAAAAAGTCCAAAGTTCACAAGACACCGTCTAAGTCAAGGCACGGTATCAATCCAAAGCAAGCCAATAATCACAATGACCAGAAAACACACAGCTAGGAAATCAACACATCGTTCCCAACATCACTCCCCTCTCTCTGCCGTGTTAAATAGCCAGCTTCTGGTGCAGCCCATCAAGAAGGGCAAGGCTTTCTTCTCAGGAGTAATCTGGCTGACCTTCTCTGCTCCTGCTTTTTCCCTGCCCTATGTGTTCTTGGATCAGGTGCAGAAGGCAGTTCTTCTTCCACATCACTGACTGACTACAGCTGCATGCTTTCTCCACCTGAAGCCTCAGGGCTGTCCTGCTGCAGCTGTGCTTCAGCCAAATCTCTCTCAGATGGCTTCTTGGAGCCATCAACCAATTCCCCTCCAGACGTGCCTGGAAACGTTCATCTGACATCTGGAGAGATAACTGGGGAAGCGTTCAGGGAAGTCATCATAGTTTCTCACTAACAAAATGTATTAAAAGGCATAAGCTTAATTGTTTGCTTAATAAACCTAGTCAGGAAAGGCGCTACCAGACTCCTTCTGATTTTTTAACATTATAACTATGAAATTGAAAGTTCTTAATACATTTGTGAAGGAGTTTTTACCCACTGCATAAATTTTGATGTGGACCACTTAATTGAATATCCTGCTATGTTCCCAAACATATTTATTTATCAAATGTTTTCAAGCTGGAACAGAGGCATGAGGAGATAAATAATAAAATGTCCATGGTCTTCTAATAATAATTTATATTCTTGAGAAATATGATATAAACCATGATAATCTGGTTTATAATCTTATCTAAGGGCATAAACTAGTACATCCCAAAAAATGTTTTAAAAAGGGAAAATGGGATATTTTGTTGCTCCTGGAATCCTAGTGATAATTTTTCTGTTTATTTACCAGAGATCCTAATACAAATGAAATTCAGAAAGTTGATTCCCTTTCTATTCTTTTCCTTTTGAAAAGCTTTGCACAGAATTTGTACAGTTGATTATCTTGGAGACATAATCTGCGATCTCTGGATTCAGTGTGATGTCCCTTTGAGGCTACATACCTGCAACAAGGCATGTACTGTAGGCAAGCATTTTCCCCCCTTGCTTTTTTTTTGTGTAAGAAAAAATGAGGTATAATATGTACTTTTCTGGGAACACATAACTGTTGCTGTATCCTGAACCAGTTGAAACTACTCTTCAAGGGCAAATCTGATGGTTTAACTAGAACATGAATGACTGTAAGCAGAACCTCCTGATCTAAGAATGGGTGCAACTGGCACATAACACAAAGCTGTGCAAAGGCCTTCCCAGCAAAGACTGTCACCTGCTCTTCAAGTAAGAATTATGTATCTGTGAAGACCCCCACCCAGCCCAGATTGCATACCCTGTTTGTCTGGGACACTGCCACCCCATCTAGGACCAAAGATAGCAGAGTCCTAGAGCCAGTAGGTCCCAGAACCCAAAGCCACTGACTCTTGCCATGGTTCAGCTGACATCTTCCAGACACTGACAGACATTGTTCATGGTATTGCTTAATTTGCGAGAGGCAAAGTTGTATAGTTGGGTATCATCAGCATATTGGTGATATCCCCATTCAATGGCAATGGATGAACTCAATCAGCAGCTTCATTTGGATGTTGAATAGGAGAGGGGAGAGCACTGAACTCTCTGATGCCCTACTTAGTAGGGACCAAGAGTGCAAACTCTCCTTCCCAATTATCACTGAATGGAATTGACCCTGAAGAAAGGAGGGAAACCAACACCACACCCTGCCACCCACCCCAAATCTTCTGAGCTGATCCAATGCCATTTCTATTCCATTCTCAGGTCTGAATCCTAATTGAAAGGTTCCAGATAATCCATTTCATCCAGGGCCTTCAGAAGACTTGCACATCCATCTCCTCAACCACCTTCCCCCCAAAAGAGAGGTTAGATCAGTGGTTCTCAACCTATGGGTCGCGACCCCATTTGGGGTCGAACGACCATTTCGCGAGGGTTGCCGGACACCGCAGTCCGCCATTTTGTTTTTTGTTTCTTGTTTATTTTTGTTTTTTTTGCCGTGCGCGCGCCGCGCATGCACGGTTTGGGCTGTCGCGCACGTGCGCCGCGCATGCACGGATTGACCCGTCGCGGTCTGCCATTTTGTTTTTTTTTGTCACGGGCGCGCCACGCATGCGTGGATCGGCCCGTCGCGGTCCGCCATTTTGTTTTTTGGGGTTTTTTCGTCGCGCACGCCACGCATGCGCAGATCGGCCCGGCGTGCGTGTGCGCGCGCACACACTGGGGTCACGCCGCGCATGGGCAGGGCAAGTGGGGTCTCAACCTGAAAAAGGTTGAGAACCACTGGGTTAGATGAATGATGGATGAAAATTGTCCAGTAGGGTGGGATCCAGCAATGGCTTTTTGACAAGAGATCAACCAAGACCTCTTTAAGCGGTA
This sequence comes from Bothrops alternatus, assembly GCA_034064705.1. Lineage (NCBI taxonomy): Eukaryota > Metazoa > Chordata > Lepidosauria > Squamata > Viperidae > Bothrops > Bothrops alternatus. The sequence goes on along the minus strand of JARGCV010000122.1, from coordinate 2,527,398 downwards.
AAGGAATACCCCCTCACTCAAAGAATTAATCACTGGTAGAACCCCCTCAAATGCCAGTGCCCCATTTATTCCAAGTAGCAATCAAGGCTTCAGATGGATTGTGCAGCAGGCTAAAAGGAACAATCTCTACTTCCTTCTCAAACCCATCTGGGACCATGAGTTACCTACCTTGACCTCACCATTGGGCTGATGACGCCATTTCCCAAATCTCTGAAATCGCCTTTGGACTTGACAGTACAGTGCAGCCTGAGCGTGTATCCCTGTTGACTCATCCTGATTTTGTATAGAATAGAAATAGTTGTGAGATAAAATAAAAGAGTTTCTATTTTAAACTTCTCAGCATAAATATAAGCACACTGATCTGGAAATAATTCCAGATAGCAATAATAATAATAAAAAAATGCTACCACTGTGTAAAGTTTTAAATCCTCAATGCTCATGATGGACTCGCTGTTATAAAAGTGCTAGTAAACAGAAATTATTCCCTGGGAAAAATCAGAAAAGCAAATATAGCCGAAAGAGATTTAAAAAACTATCTCCCGGGTAATCTTAAAAATGCATTCCTAAAGGGAAAAGTAGGACGTCTAAGCACCCTGTAGTAGCAATTTCTTAATGCACTTCATCAGAATTACAGTGAATATTTTGTATAAAAAAAATTGTAGCAGGTTCCTCTGCACAGGGTTTCCTGCTTCCATTATTTAGAAATAGCTGTTTAGAAGTACAAAATTTACATGCTTTATTCTGAAGTCTCTGGCCTTTTAATTTTCCTTTTGACATCCCTTGCTTGGAGATTTTTACTCCCCAAAGGGTTATTATGTTTATACATACTGGTTTCTTTAAAAATGTGACTGCATTGAAAATTATGTTATGTGTCTGTGTGCATGAGTATGTGTGCATTAGTATGGGCATGAGTGTATGTGTGTGTGTGTGTGAGAGAGAGAGAGAGACAGTATGTGTGTGTGTGTGTGTGTGTGTGTGTGTGAGAGAGAGAGAGAGAGATGTGGAGAGAGTTTGTAGGATGGAGGCAAAACCTCCTGCTTTAATTCTTAGAAGTAATTTATATCTTTTCCTCTTTCTTCTTCTTTTCCCTTTGAAGCAAACAAGCTGCAGATTTAAGACTTATTAGATACCAGCGGGTAGCACTGAACTTTCACTTCTAGATAGTTAGGTCATGCAGCGAAAGAGAAACAAGAGAGAGAGAGAGAGAGAGAGTTTTATGCATGCCTTCTGCAATTCCTTTCTGAAACGAGCAAGGAGAGATCTATTTATACACTTATCTCTAGGGACAGGATGGTAGTTTAGAACGAGATGGAACGAGCATTAATATAACTAACAACTGCTGGTATATATTTGATTCTGCCATAATTACACCCATAATTACAACAATTTACATGTTGTTCTTTCCCTAAAAAAAAAGCCGATGGATATGATAATGCGCTGGGCAATGTTTCTGGGTTGCGAGAAAGTTTATCTTTCTCTTTGGCGGATATAAGCCCCATAAATGTTGATGTATCGGAGGCATCCATGGAAGGAGAAGTGTTCAAGTTCAAATGTGATAAATGACCAGCAAGGTAACAAAGAACACTGCATAAACAACGTCCAAGGACAGGAAAGACAGCTTAACAGTCATATAAAACCTAAAAAATAAAAAAAAAACTAGACATAAAATCATAATATTTGTTTTCTGATCATAATAAGGTAAACATTGAATAAACTACAGTAAAAATGGTACAATTCCTGGCAAATAGATGGGGAAGAAATGGAGGTAGTGACAGATGTTATCTTCTTGGGCTCCAAGATCACCACAGATGGGGACTGCAGCCAAGAAATTAAAAGACACTTTCTCCTGGGGAGGAAAGCTATGGCAAATCTATACAGCATACTAAACAGTAGAGACATCACCCTGCCAACAAAAGCGTGCTTAGTCAAGGCCATGGTTTTCCCAGTTGCAATGTACGGCTGTGAAAGTTGGACCATAAGAAAGGCTGAGCGACAAAGAATTGAGGCCTTTGAACTATGGTGCTAGAGAAGACTCCTGCGAGTCCCCTGGACTGCAAGGCGATCAAACCGGTCAGTCCTAGAAGAGATCAACCCCGACTGCTCTTTAGAAGGCCAGATCCTGAAGTTGAAACTCAAGTACTCTGGCCACCTAATGAGAAGGAAGGACTCACTGGAGAAGGGCCTAATGCTGGGAAAGATGGAGGGCAATAGAAGAAGGGGACGACAGAGAATGAGGTGGCTGGATGGAGCCACTGAAGCAGTAGGCGTGAGCTTGAATGGACTCCAGAAGATGGTAGAGGACAGGAAGGCCTGGAGGAACGTTGTCTATGGGGTCACGATGGGTTGGACACGACTTTGCAACTAACAAAAAAAAATATGATACAAAGCATAAGATAATCTAGAAATAGAGCAAAACATAAATACAATAAAATAAAAGAGCAAAGACTTGTCATAATGTCATCACCCCTAAATTAGGACATCTTATGCAAATTGATGATGGGAATTTCACAGTCCTTTGGTGATGGTAGGGTCCTGATCTGTAAATAGGAAATGTTTCATCTATTCTGCATAGGAAGGCCAATGGAAAAAATACATTAGAAAGGATCTCAGTTTCCTTTTGACTGTAAGGACAGCCTCCCTTAATGAATGGAATCCTACTGTACTTTTTGTCTTGAACTATTGAAGGAAGCTGGAGAAAATACTCTACAGTGAGCTGGTCAAACAAGGTTGAATATGTCACTTGCAGAGTTAAAGGGCTTGCAGACTGGAGCCACCTGTGAAAAGGCTAAAGTTGTAATTCCTGGATTTGTCTTCCATGTGATGACAAAGATCCGTCTATTTTGGTGTTAAATTTCTCTAAGTCCAGGGCAGGTGAGAGTTGAAAGAAAGGCCAAAATAACACATTTTTTTTCCAAAAAGAGAAAAGAATTAAATCATGCATTTTAATTAAATACATTTAATTCAGTTCTATTAAGTCAAACTTAGTTTTGATTCTGGTTCTGCCCATGTGTTTCTTGCAAATAGAGTTTCTTAAATGCCTCTGTTCAAAAACAGATCCACGCCCTTTATGTGAAAAATCCTTAAAGGGCCTATGGTGATAGGGATCTTTGTATTACAAGCGATTCAGACATTAAAAGACAGACACTAAAGGGAATAATTGCCAAAGACATCCAGAATCTGTGAAGATCAGACTTTGAAAAACCAGTTAGGAGCTGGAATGTTCAAATGAGAAGGGGCTGGCTGAATTTTGCTTCTAGCTTTTCTTTTTGGAGTTTTCCTCCGGGGCTAGCTGGATGCCTAGTAAAAAAAGAAAATTGGAACCCATAGAAATTTGAATTGGAGATCGGAGGAGTATACAGCAAGCTAAGATTAGTGAAAGTGAGATGCAGTACAGAACTGACATTCTTTTAAGGACTGCAGTCTGAATGACTTTGTGCTGCATGGATGATTTGTGAAAAATTCTGGGCAAGAGATTCGCTGATTGAAATCAGCTTCTAGAAATAATAGTTTATTCCTCCTCTTCCCTTTTCCCTTTATTCAGCTGTGCCTTTTAGTTTTCTTTTAGTTTTTTTGACCTTCATATGCATACTGTACTATAGACCTGAATTCATAATGAATCAGTGATGTTCATTCTGGGGAAAGGAGCCAGCAGGTAGCCCATGTCCTCCTATCAGGTCACCTACTGAGGGAAGGGGGCTCACCATGTGCTTCTTCCCAGGGCAGAGAAAGAGAAAGAAAGGGAGGTGATGGCACAATCAAGTTGTGAGAAAGATGCAATAAGATTGGAGGGTTTTGAATCTCTCTTGTGGGAGATAGTGGGGCTTGATCTACAACTATGTCCAAGAGCCCTGGCTATAATGCAATATGTCAGGCTAATTCTGCCCATAGCCAGGAGTTTGATCCTGACCAGCTCAAGATTGACTTCCATGCTTCCAAGATCAGTAAAATGAGGACCAGATTTTGGGGGGGGGTGTAATATTTTGGGCCAGGATACTTGCGGGACCGTCTTCTGCCTCATGAATCCCAGCGACCGGTTAGGGCACATAGGGTTGGCCTCCTACGGATCCCGTCTGTTAGACAATGTCATCTGGCGGGGCCTAGGGTCAGGGCCTTCTCTGTTGCTGCCCCAGCCCTCTGGAACCAGCTTCCCTCAGAGGTTCGTACTGCTCCCTCCCTCCTAGCTTTCCGAAAACTCTTGAAAACACATTTATGCAGACAGGTTTGGGGTGTGTGAGCTGCACTCTGCCCCTGGGCCTTTGATTGTGACTGTGTGTTGTATGAGTGAAATTAATTACCTAGTTTTTATACTGTAAATTAGTAATTTTAATTGATTTTATGCTATGTTTTTTATACTTGTATTCTTGTTGTGAGCCACCCTGAGTCTTGGGAGAAGGACGGCATATAAGTTTAATAAATAAATAAATAAATATGCTGATTCTATGATTTATTTAATAAATAAATAAATAAATATGCTTAGGGAGGGCTGTAAAGCACCATGAAGCAGTATATAAGTCTAAGTGCTACTGCTATTGCTATGTGTGTATGTGCATCTTGTTTCAAGGCCAGATGTTGCAATATCTTCTTAATGCTCTAACATCATGAAGCATTAGGTTTCTTTCTCTCCCTCTGTGCAACATTAGCTAATGGAGATTCACAACTATTAGGACCACCATAATTTGAACAACTGGACCCTGTGGATGGAAGTTAGGGAGAGAGTGAAAGAATTTGATGTGAGATAAATCTGTGCAGATTACTGCTTGAAAACTGTGCAGTATTGGACTCATATATATTTGTCTGCACAGTTGCAGTCAACGTTGGATTATTTTCTGCAGGTGGAAATGCCATAAAGTTTGAAAAAATACTGCACAAATGAGACTGATGAGCAGTGAGTACAAAGATTATCTTCCATCAGAATGGTAGATTGTCCTTGTGTTTCATGCAGACATTTTGAGCAGTTGTTGATTTGTAGTTATTGACTGGAAAACATTGAACTTAAAAATAAATTATAGGCTATGGGCCAAGGCAGAGACTGAAAGAATGTGATATAAAACAATGCACATCTCACTCAACTGATGGGGCAGAATAGTGTCTGTTGTATCCTGAATAGATATGAATAGAAGAGAACTGGAAGGGACTTGGAGGTCTTCTAGTCCAGCCCCCTGCTCAAGCAGGAGAACCTATACCATCTTAGACAAGTGACTGTCTAGCTTCTTCTTAAAAATCTCCAGTGATGGAGCGCCCACAATTTCTGGAGGCAAGCTGTTCCACTGGTTAATTGTCCTCACTGTCAGGAAGTTTCTCCTTAATTCCAGGTTGCTTCTCTCCTTGATTAGTTTCCACCCATTGTTTCTTGTCCTGCCCTCTGGTTCTTTGGAGAATAATGTGACCCCCTCTTCTTGATGGTAGCCCCTCAAATACTGGAATACTGCTATCATGTCTTCCCTATTCTTTAGATTAGCCAAACCCAAGTCCTTCAGCTGTTCTTCATATGTTTTAGTCTCCAGGCCTTTAATCATCTTAGTTGCTCTTCTCTGATTTTTTTCCAAACTCTCAACATCTTTTTTGTGATATGGTGACCAAAATTGGTTGCAGTATTCCAGGTGTGGTCTTACTAGGGTTTTATAAAGCAGTACTAATATTTCACGTGATCTTGATTCTATGCCTCTGTTTATACAATCTAGGATTGTATTAGCTTTTTTGGCTGCTGCTGCACACTGCTGGCTCATGATCAAGTGATCATCCACTAAGACTCCAAGATCCCTCTCACAGTTACTGTTTTTAAGACAGGTCTTGCCCAATCTGTACTTGTATCTTTGATTTTTCCCGCCTAAATGTAAAACTTTGCTTTTCTCCACACTGAAACTCATTTTGTTGGATAGGGCCCATGTTGAAGTTTGTCAAGATCATTTTGGATACTGAGTTGGTCTTCTGGGCTGTTGGCTACTCCTGCCAGTTTGGTGTCATCTGCAAATTTGATGAGTTCCACTTCAATTCCCTCATCTAAGTCATTGGTGAAGATATTGAAGAGTGCTGGGCCTAAGACGGAACCCCACTGCTTACTTCTCTACTGAATTGGATCACCTGTCACTCTACAGAATTAAATTCAAATCAGAGCTTATCAAACAATTTTAATTGAACCCACCCTTATTTTGGTTAAGTTATATTTATAGCGCTGACACCAGCATGTAATTATTGCATGTAAACATACATTACTTTGAATCAATAAAGGTGTCTTCTCTCTCATGTCTCTTCAACCAGGTGCCCTTCCGATCACTTGAATAAAAGACTCTGAATTACCAACCAAAATTACAATTTCAACAGTTGTAGCGCTACACATCTGGAAAATATCAGCTTGAGGTCATCAAAGACATCTAGACAGATTTCATGGAATTTTCCTTTTTTCCCTCCAAGCAAACTCATTTTATCCTAGTTCTGTAAAAGCCAGTGATTATTTGCTGTAAGTCAGAGGAAAATGACTGCCTTCTGTTGTATTTTCCTTCTAATACACCCACTCTTCAAATAATTTTTTCAAGTGTAATACTCTGAATACAAAAATGTGTTTGCAGTTTTTCCTATTTGCATGCATTTTTAGTTGCCAACTCCAATGTTTGGCAAAATAAGGCTATTAGGGCATAATTACATTCCAGATTGCATTTGGAATGTGTTTAAGTAAAATATGTGAGCCAGATAAGAATCTTTCTCTTCCAGGCCCCACGTTGCTTCATAAATCTTCCTATGAATATTAACTGAAGAATGGTGACCTAGCAAAGGGATGTTTATGAGTGCATGGTGAGTGCAAACACACAGTATATATGTGTGTGTGCATGTATAACACATATAGTAACTCTTTCTTATTTTTTCCCAGTTGCAATGTATGGCTATGGCAAATCTAGACAGCATACTAAAAAGCAGAGACATCACCCTGCCAACAAAAGCGTGCTTAGTCAAGGCCATGGTTTCCCAGTTGCAATGTACGGCTGTGAAAGTTGGACCATAAGAAAGGCGGAGCGCCAAAGAATTGAGGCCTTTGAACTATGGTGCTAGAGAAGACTCCTGTGAGTCCCTTGGACTGCAAGGTGTTCAAACTAGTCAGTTCTAGAAGAGATCAACCCCGACTGCTCTTTAGAAGGCCAGATCCTGAAGTTGAAACTCAAGTACTCTGGCCACCTAATGAGAAGGAAGGACTCACTGGAGAAGGGCCTAATGCTGGGAAAGATGGAGGGCAATAGAAGAAGGGGATGACAGAGAATGAGGTGGTTGGATGGAGTCACTGAAGCAGTATCCGTGAGCTTAAATGGACTCCAGAAGATGGTAGAGGACAGGAAGGCCTGGAGGAACGTTGTCCATGGGGTCACGATGGGTTGGACATGACTTCGCAACTAACAACAACAACAGCATTGGGAGAGTCCAGGAGAGCAGCTGGATAAATAAAGAGAGGCAGTTTGGTCTAGTGGTTAAGGCACCAGGCTAGAAAGCAGGAGACAGTGAGTTCAAGTCCCATTTTAGCCATAAAAGCCAGCTGGGTGACTTTTGGGGGAAGTAAGAGGAGGAAGGTACGTTTGCTCCTTGAGTTATTTTTAAGAATAATAAAAGTGGGATACCAATAAATATATATAAATAAATAAATAAAATAAGCAACAAGCAGTCCTCCACTGTCTGATCTGAGACTAACCAGACAAACGTTTTAGGTACTTAACTTTCTTTTACCCATGTGTTTGTAATCCCACCCCCACCTTAGGTCATGGAACAACTTTTGTGCAAACTTCTTTTCTTGTTCTGACTCATACATGGCTACTAAAACATGGATGCGGGGGGGGGGAAATGAATGAATGCAGCTTCCCTATTTACTTTGTGTGTTTGTTGATAGTCTCTGTTTTACATGTAGAGAGGGAATAAGTAAGAACTGAACAAACAAATGGATGCCGCTGCTTCCCATCCTGCTCCCCCTCCCCACCCATTTGGCTGAGGACGCGGTGGCTGGGCCGGGCCGCTGCCACTGGAGCCGCTGCTTCCCATCCTGCTCTCCCTCCCTGCCCGTTCGGCTTAGAACACAGCGGCCAGGCCGCGCCACCGCCAACCGGAGCCGCTGCCTCCCGTCCTGCTCCCCCTCCCTGCCTGTTTGGCTGAGGACGCGGCAGCTGGGCCGCACCACCACCACCGGAGCAACTGCCTCCCGTCCTGCTCCCCCTCCCTGCCCATACTTTGTATAAATTGGAATTTTATGCCACAGACACTTTGCTATATATCTGGGAAGGAAATCTTTGATCCTCCAAATAGGATTGAACTACAACTCCCAGAGTCCTATCAGCAGGTTCAGCAACACCCAAGTCAGTTCCTCAGCTCACTTTTCAGTGCAGGATTATATTGCTTACAAACATCACACTGTCCTCTAAGATTACCAGAAGATGCATCTAGTTTGTGCCCCCTCTTTTCATGTTACTGTGTCAGCCATATAAGACAACATCATATAGATCAGGATTACTTTTACAGAGAGAGAGAAAGAGAGAGGAAAGAGAAAGAGAGAGAAGAAGAGAGAGAGATGAAAGAGAGAAAGAGAGGAAAGAGAGAAAGAGGAAAGAGAAAGAGAGAGAGGGAGAGAAAGAGGAAGAGGAAAGAGAGAGATGAAAAAGGGGGAGAGGAAAGATAGAAAGGGGGAGAGAAAAGAGGAAAGAGGGAAAGAGAGAGGAAAGAGGGAGAGGAAAAAGAGAAAGAAAGGGTGAGAGGAAAGAGAAAAAGGAAAAAAGAGAGGAAAGAGAGGAGGAAAGAGAAAGAGAGGAGAAGAGAAAGGGAGAAGAGAGAGGAAAGAGGGAAAGAGGGAAAGAGAAAGAGAGAGAAAGAGAAAGAGAGGAAAAAGGGGGAGAGGAAAGAGAAAAAGAGGAAAGGGAAAGAGGAAAGAGAGAGAGAAAGGGAGAGGAAAGAGAAAGGGGGAGAGGAAATAGAGAAAGGTGGAGAGGAAAGAAAAAGAGAGGAAAGATGGAAAGAGGAAAGAGAGAAAGAGGGAGAGGAAAGAGAAAGAGGGGAGAGGAAAGAGAAAAAGAGGAAAGAAAAAAGAGAGGAAAGAGAGGGAGAGAGGAAAGAGAAAGGAAAGAGACAGAGACACCGTTTGGCATGTAAAATGAAGATAACACTGCATATATCCTTTTTTACCTTTATTTTACACACACACACACACACACACACACACACACACACACACACATTAAAGGTAAAAAAGGATATATACAATGTTATCTTCATTTTAGATATCAAAAGGGTTTTGCGGCTCCCAGTGTTTTGTTTTTGATGGGAAACGGGTCCAAGTGGCTCTTTAAGTGTTTTGGGTTTCCTACCCCTGGATTAGACAGACCTTCAATGTTTGGGGAAAGTGTTCTCTTCAACCATTCCCATGACAAATTACTGACAAGAATTAGGTTTAATTCTCAATGAGTGTGTTGAATTCTCCTCTAGGATTGTTATTGCCTATTTTATGTATGTAATGTGCTTTTGGATGGTCCTGAATAATTCATTTACTGTTCTGATTGTATCTAAGAGAGAATATATGTTTGCAAGGCTGGAATTCTTTATAGTCCTCTATTCCTTTTCCAATAAGCAGTATACATTTGGAGGAAAAGCTGAGCAACAGGAAAAGCTGGTGGGGTAGTTAAGTGGTTTAGCGCATGTGGAATTTACAGATTTAATCTGGCATCTCTGGGGAAAATCCTGTAAAAGCATAGCTGGCTCAGGAATTCTGGGAGTTGAAGTCCACGAGTCATAAAAGAGCCAAGGTTGCCTACCCCTGGACTAGAAGACTTATAAGGTCCCTTCCAGCCCCATAATTCTGTGATCTTCACTCGGATCACAATTAATGAGGAAGTGAATATTTTAAATTTCCTTTCTCTTAAACATCGATCCTGAAAACTGAAGTACTTCCCTCTCCAATATTTATGCTATTAATTAAAAATGGCAAAGAGGGGAAAATTATATTTATCTAGTTAAATTTGTACACTTAGTTAAATTTAGCCAGGGGAATATAACAGCTTGCTTTCAGCTCCATATTAGAGATGACTTGAAGATTCTGAACAAATGCTTTGCTATAATCTGTAGGAAAAGAATTCTTCAGCACATTCCGATTTTCGGATACTTCAACCAATTAATAGGGACTTATATACAAATGTATTTTTATTCAGAGCAAATTCTTTTTTCCTGAGATTTGAGATCATTTTCTTTCTGTGTATAAAGTAGGTATCTTCTTGAAAAAAAAAATGACTTCAACATATTAGTTCTGGTTCTTTTATCACTGTACCTCACCGGGTCATGTTGTAATCTGAAGGAAAAGTAAGTTTCAAACTCTTTTGATAAAGGAAAGCACTGAGAAAGTTCAACAGATTGCTTTTTGGATCCATGAAATTATTTCTGTATTCAAGTGAGAAATACGAGACAGCTACCTCAGAACTGTTTTCCTCAGAACTAGAAAAACTTTCCTTGAAACATCAAAGAAGCAGATGGTCTAAAATGTTCGCTCAGAGAAATGAATAGACTTCAAACTGATTGAACATATTTCATTATTGTAGCAGACTTCTAAGTCCAGTATTGAGATACAAGTAGGAAGAACTGCAAACATCTGAGGGAATTCTGGAGCCCAGGAGTTTCATCCAGATGGAATTCAAGCTGCAAACCAGCCATGGAGTGAATTTACTGACTGATCTCGGGAAGAAAACTTTAGGCAGGGAAGCAAGGAAAAAACAGTGAAATTTTGGGTGCTAAATGTGACTTGTTTGAAATATTGTTTATAACAATGAATCTTTATTACAGTCCCAGACCAGCAAGAATATCATTCGTATAACAGGCAATTAATAAAGGCCTGAGCAGCCAGAAAATGGGGACTGTTTACAGCAGGGGTCTTCAAACTTGGCCCTTTTGTGACTTGTGGACTTCAACTCCCAGAATTCCTCAGCCAGGCACGCTGGCTGAGGAATTCTGGGAGTTGAAGTCCACAATTCATAAAAGGGCCAAGTTTGAAGATCCCTGGTTTACAGTGTCAGGGCTGCCTCTACTCAAATCCTAGGAAAGCAAAATCCTTCACTCCATAGATTTAGAGAAAAGGTACTTTTACTAGGAAAGAAGTGACTGCAATTAATTCAGGCAAGATCTGAGGCAAAAGCGTGTGAAACATCAAATTGTAACAAACCAGAAATCCCACCCCCCGTAACCTAGCAACCAGAGGTCACACAATGGCCCAATAATGTTTTGGGAAAAACTTTGAATCAGTGCACTGTCTCCCACTGCTACATGCCAAACTTGAAGAAACAACCTTGAAGAGAGAAGCAAAGTCCAAGCTGGCTGCTACAAAACTTCATGAAAATTTTCCACAGACTTTGTCTCCTCCAGCGCACTTTCCCTCCCTCCATTGCCCATTGTTTTCCCCTCCCCGTTGACATGGCAGCTGACAGCAAGCAAGCGAAGATGGAGGTTGACATCCAGGTTCACAAGTCACTCTAAACCAGCAACATCCTTGGTTTTGATAACATTGGTCAGAATGGAAATCATTTTGTGCAGTAAGCTTGAGTTCTTTTAAACATGAATGAGATGTCAGCCCACACACAAAAGAGTAATAAAAACACAGCATTACTTCCAACATTGCAGCCATCACAGGAATGGGCACTTCATTTTGTACTAGCTATAGGTTCTGCATGTGGGAAATGTGAACAAAAACAGAAATTCCATCATGCTAGGTGGATTCAGTCTGAGCTGGTTTCTCCCCATCCAGACCCCAATGGCCTCCAGGGACGTGGTCAGCACTTCTTCTGCATTGCCCATCGGAGTTGCAGCTGAGATGTATAATCTCAGGATGTCATTAGCATATAGATGATATTGGATCCTATAGCATATATGGGCATTTACTGTATTTTTTGAAATAGATAGAAGACAGATGATAGATAATAAATAGATGAGATAGATAGATAAACAGACAGACAGATAGACAGACAGATGGTAAATTAAATAGATAAATAGACAGGCAGACATAGATAGATAGATAGATAGATAGATAGATAGATAGATAGATAGATAGATAGATAGATAGATAGATAGATAGATAGATAGATAGATATGGATATAAGGAGTTATTGGGAGTGCACTGGGTGCAAACAAAATTGGAATTTTTCTCCAGTAATTTTCCAGCAACCAAGACATACACATACTTTTCCTGAGACAGTATATGTTGACAGTAGATGTATGTGTGTGTGTGTGTGTGTGTGTGTGTGTGTGTGTGTGTGTGTGTGTGTGTGTATGGGAAGCATACAGAGAGAGCATTCACTTTGCAAATTGACTTGATTGTTTCCAGAGTGTAACAATTCCTAACAATTGCTAACATGTTGAATATATAACAATGTATTAGATATTATTTCTGGCAAAGCAGATCTTACTGATAGGAATATCATCTTCTTTCTAGCATCTTTATAAATGCAGTCAGAATCAATGTGCTACTATTATTCACTGCTTAACTCTTGGGGACATAAGTTTGGAATGATATGGAGACAACATCACCATGAGCCGTGTGATGCAGGTTACAATGCAGTATTGTAGGTTGACTCTGTCCACTGCAGGAGTTCTGTCTTGACCAGCTCAATGTTTTCATCCTTCTGAGGTCGGTAAAACGAGGACCCAGATTGTTGGAGACAATAAACTGACATTTGAAAACCTCTTAGAGAGCACTGTAAAGTACTATGAAGTGGTATATAAGTATTATTCCTATTGCTATTGTCTTCCATCTCAGGACTGAAGAACAAAAAGCAACTGAGCCCTGATAGTTCACCTCAGAAACTGGATCACCAAAATATGGTTGAATCAAGCAACCAGTCAACAGACCTATAGAGACACTCTCCTCTCTCACATACATGCACACTTTCCTCTCATACACAGACACAACTTTCCCTGTTTTCTCACTCCTCACTGTTGCTCTCATTTGGATACACATTAAATGGGTTTCTTATAAGCAAGCCATCGCAGCATTAGCTGTGCTAAGAGTAAACATTTACAATTTGCACTAGCAGCTGCCAAGTGATAGAAGAAGGATTTGGAAGTGTGTGTCAGGACTCAGATATTTGCCTTGATACCCTTATTTTCCTGTCCTGGATTCTTCTGTTTCACGGCCATGTTGCCTTGCTAGAGGCCAGTCTCCTGCCTATGTACCGGTATATCTTACTGTTCCCAATCTCACAAGGCAGCTGGAGAATACGGTTACTACATTTGAGCTGGAAAACCACTAGATGGCAGCAAGGAGATACAAAATGTTCAATTTCCTGTCAACTAATGGTTTTCTATAGTTTTCCAGTCACAGGAGTTTTATGAAAGAGGAGATGGGAGTAAGGCAGGGGGGAAAAAACCAGAAGCAAAAGATGAATGCTTCAGGGGGCAGATGTTAAAAACCCAGTTTGCCCAACATAAATCCATACATCTGGCCAGCCTGTCCCTAGTGTGTTAGATGGAAGCAGAAGTTAAAGATGGATGCACACTAAGTAGGTAAGTTCCTTCTTCCATCTTGCAATCCTACATATACAATTACAGATGGTTTCACATTGGGCAATAGAAATAGAACATTCCAGATTTCAATCAAATTCTGATTTAGATAGGATTTCATTTTCAGAATATTGTATTCCAAAATTTGTTCAGTTATTTTAGAACGTACCTTCTCAATGATTAACCAAAGTTTATTGGATTTGAAGCGCTTTCTAACATTATTTCAGAGGCTCAGGTAAAACCATGCTCTTCCCTAATAATTGTCTGATAAATTAAAAGTCCATCACATATCTCTCACATTAATTCAAAAGACCTATCATTTTCATAGTTCATACAGAAAGGCAGAAAGCTGCTGTTGAAGTTTTATTAGAGAAAGAAAAAATATTTTTCTTTTTCATAATTGTATAGCAAAGCTTCAAAAATGAAATAAACAAAATCATATAGCATACAAAACATTCTGTAAAGAGATTTCTCTCTGCCACCCTCTATCTTTAAGTTCATTTTTGCAGTCTGGATCTGAATGCTATAATCACTTTAAATGGAAACTTCTTTTTTGAATGGGTTCAGTGATTTGTTAATACTGAAATGTAAATATCCATTTGGCTCATTTGATTTATTTTTTATCTCAGAGTTCAGTGAAATATTAGAAATACCTTAACCTACATATGGTTAAAGGCAGATTTTAAAATTATGCTGGTCTAGACTATAATAAAGATTGTATGCTTTTAAACCAATAGATGTTTTGCTGTCTTTTACTTTTAACTGAGCTTAGAAAACTTCTGAAAAATAACCAAACTCTTAGAAGATCTGTCACAAGATACATGTAATCCACACCTGATTTAGAGCTGCAAGTGTAATCATAAAGCTATTCAATCTTCAAGCAAAAATGAACACTTGGACATTGTATACTCTCACACAGGGGATCTTCAGAAAATAATTGTGTGGAAGGATGTGTATATGTTTTTGTGATAAATTAAGAAAATCAGTTTTCTTTAAAAGCTGTCAACTGCAGTATTTCAGAAAAACCATGTAGGGATTTTGATAAGGCAAAAAGTGTTCAATTGCCACATCAATAAATTTCTCATCCTGAAATGGAAACTGTTATTTCCATACATTATGTTTCAATTGCTTTCCCTTCTGAAAAACAGCCCACTAAGTGGAGGCTGTTATAACTAGTTTAACTTTGCTTTTTAAGAAGAGACTGGACAGCCATTTGTCTGAAATAGTATAGGGTTTCCTGCCTGAGCAGGGGTTGGACTAGATGACCTCCAAGGTCCCTTCCAACTTTACTATTATTGTTGTTATTATTATTATTAAAACTTGAGAATAAACAACTGAACCCAATTTCACCATGCTGAGTAGCTTTTCACCTGGTTTTCAACAGAAGCTAACCTAGATTTTTTTAATCAAACTGAGACCAGTTTTAAAAAGATAAATACACATTTGTATACAGTTTGCAATTTGGAATGTATCTCCAGGACCATGGACATATTAGCCTCTTTTTTATTTTTAAGTTTAAAAAACACAATTAAAAATAAAGCTCTACCCTAAGCAATAAATGCTGAAGCTTCTGGCAGCAGTATCATAAACTGCATAGAGGAATCCAAAGTCCAGATCCTGGGGGTTCTCTGTTTCCCTGGACACCTACTTTGCCTTCAATCAGACTCCACCTTACTTTTTAAAATTTAGCCATTTTTGGAATAGGGTTACTGCTTATATGTTCTTATATTACTTAATGTAATATTTAATTTAATTAGGCAGTGCAACAGCTTGCCTTGAGAAGTTGTGGGTGCTCCTTCACTGGAAGCTTTTAAGAAGAGACTGGACAGCCATTTGTCAGAAATTGTATATTGTCTCCTGTTTGAGCAGGGGTTGGACTAGAAGATCTCCAAGGTCCCTTCCAGCTCTCCTATTCTATTATATATAATTACCCCTCTACCACAGGGCAAATTTGGTGCATGAGGGCTTCTAGTTGTGCAGGTATGGAATGATAGAGATAGCTAACACAAAGCTTGAATTGTTCCTGTGTACCTTCTCCTTACAAGAGATTCAGTGCACTGTTCAGAAGTAGCTTGCGTATCTGTGAATCTTACTACTTTACTAATCCCATGAAATTACAGCCTCATCAATAAACAACAATTACCAATATTTATTTTGTAATGTTTTCTCACATATATTTAAAAAAAATAACTCCCAAGAAGACTTGATTTAATGTTGGGGTCCCTACAATATTGTTGGTGCTGGGAGTTAATTTCTTTCTTGAAGACTCCTTTGTTATCCACTAGGCTCCTGGCTGTAGTTGACTTTTTAACACTGAAGTAAATTCTTGTAATCCTCAACCCATGTCCATAATTGAGCCCAAAACTTCTGTGGCTAAGGAAGACAGTTGTTAAGTGAGTTTTGTCCCATTTTACCACCTTTCTTGCCACTGTTGTTAAGTGAATCACTGCAGTTAAGTTAGTTAGTAACATGCTTGTATCCGGCTTCCCCATGGGCCTTGTTGAAAACAATGACCCCTGGACACTGCAACTGTCATAAATATGAGCATCCGAATTATGATCATGTGATCATGGGGATGCTGTAATGGTCGTAATTGTGAAAAATGGTCATATATCACTTTTTCAGTGCCGTTGTAATTTCAAACAGTCATTAAATGCATGTTTGTAAGTTGAGGATAACCTAGACCAGGGGTCTTCAAACTTGGCCCTTTTATGACTTGTGGACTTCAACTCCCAAAATTCCTCAGCCAGGTATGCTGGCTGAGGAATTCTGGGAGTTGAGGTCCACAAGTCATAAAAGGGCCAAGTTTGAAGACCCCTGACCTAGTCTTATTTTATTCTTAAGCTGGAATCCCACAAAATGATGCATCCAGTATCCTGTTTATTTCCCAGAATGCTTTGTGCCTCAATGCTTTCCCATAAGCTTTCATAGGAAATACAAAGGATAAGTGCTTAAAGCCTAGTGTTTTATTTCATAGTAGTCTACCTGCCTAGAAGAAAAAACAAAAATAAGTAGGACTGTTGGGGGAACAGGCTACAAGAGGCTTCTGATCTACTCGTGCAAGATTTCCTCTGAAAAAAGGGAAAGTCAATGAGAGAAAATGAAAGGCACCCTTGCGTCATACTCATATAGTCAAGTGACTATATTCAGACAGTTTCCTGGCAGTTTTTTTTTTAAAAAAAATCCCCATCAGGATAATAACTTGGAAATTCCTGATAATCTCCCATGCAAATATTAACTGTGCTTAGTTTTTTTCAGGATCAATCATGCTTACCGGCTTTCTATGGGAATATCTATCATATGCTCTCAAATTTCTGAATGTTCCTGCTAACTCCAAAAGTTTGATTAAGTAATTTTCTGGGTTGTTTTTCCATTAAAACTAACAGATCTGGCTACAAAAAGCTGGATCACCACTAGATAGCGGCAAATAAATGCAAAATCTCTCTTTCCTACCCTAAAGGTACCCGCCACGTACAACGGGTTGCTTAATGACATGTTGAAATTATGACAGACTTAAAAAACAAAACCCTACTTATGACTTGTCCACTATTATGACAGCTGCACCCTCCTGCTCATGTGATCACACTTTGGGTGCTTTGCAATTTATAACTCGTTGCAATATCCCACAGTTGTGTAACTGCGTTTTGCAACTTTTTTTTGCTGTTTTTCATTTGATATTCTAGATTTGCTTAACGAACACATGGTTCACTAAAGACCATATGATTTGCTTGATAACTGATGACTCATTTTATGACTGTAATAACTTTATAGTAACGTTGAAGCCAGCTTTGATTATAACACAATGATTTACAAGTGCAATTCTGGACCCCAGTGTGGTTGTAACTTGAGGAATATCTGTATTTTATTTTTTATTTTTTTAGATTTTTGCAGCCCAAATCTCATAGTCTTTTTCTCTGTAATATCAACAGTCCAAACTAACTCCCTGAATTTCTTCTAATGTCTTGTGTGAAATATAACTGCAGAATGGGAAAACATTCCCTAGATGTTGATAACTGGGGCTGCTGGAAGCTCTGGTTCAATAGCATTTGGAAGGCATAAATTCTCCAACCTTAGAATAAAATTAGCTTGTGCTGACGTTGTTAACGGTCCCTTTCTAATACAATATAATAACTTATTTCCAACTTATTTTTGTGGCTTTTTTCTGCTATTAATCTCTGATGTGAATCCTTGCTAAATTCTATTTTGAAAATTGATCTTTATTATTATCTCCCCTCCGCTGAATCCCCCTTCATCTGTTATAGCAATAAAATTTTCAAAGAACTCCTGCAGACCAGGAAGGCAGAAGTTCCATTGTATAAATCCACACGGTCTTGTTTCAATCTAGCAGCATTTTCACTTAGATCTTTTAAATTAATTAATCCCATAAGAAAACACGTCTCTTAATAATCCTCTCACATAAGGGCATTTCCTTTGCTGTAAAGCAGAATTGCATATTAAGTATAAGAGAAAAAGCTTTTTTGAGAGCATACTGACAGACCTAGTTTTAATATAATTAAGACTATTGTATATGGGCTGCAAAAATCAGGATCACCACTTGGGACCATTTTGCAGGGTTGAAAGTACTAATTTGGGGAAAATATTGGGAATTAAAAGATTTTATTTTATTTTTTTTCAATTGAAGAATATAATGTTGCTTACCTGGGAAATTTAAGTGATTATTTAAGATTTTATTATGTATGAACTAGTAAGGTGATTTCTAAGAACCTTAAAAATGACAACAAAAAATATTTGACAATATTTTATATATTAAATGAAATTTAAGGAAAGGATGAAAGAAGATCATAGTATTTTAATAACTTTTGTGCGACCCCAAAATTAATTTAATCATATTACTTTTGCAATTATATTTATTGAGTGAATATGAATTTATGATATAATACACCCGTATTAAAATTGGCTTATATTCAACTGTCATATCAATTTCTTTACAGCAGCAATTAGGTTAAAATACATTCATTATCGCTTGATGCTATTGTAATCATTGTGACGTTCTGTATAAAAACCCCAGACTTAATTAACTATCAATAAGAAAGACAAAAAGATGTGGATAGCAGATATTGTAGTACCTGGAGACAGCAGAATAGAAGAGAAAGATCTGGAGGAAATCACAAAATACAAAGACCTGCAAATAGAAGCAGAATGACTGTGGCAATAGAAAACAAAAAGAGCTGGCTGAGGAATTCTGGGAATTGAAGTCTGCAAGTCATAAAAGAATCAAGTTTGAAGACCCCTGGTTCATTGGGTGCAATCCCAAAACATCTGGAGCATCACTTAAAGACCATTTTCGTTGATAAAATCACCACCAGTCCATCTACATTTGAAAGATAAAGGCCACTCTTTTGAAGACAGCAAAGTCCACATTTTGGATAGAGAGGAGCACTGGTTTGAAAGAGGGGTAAAAGAGGCCATTTATGTTAATACTGAACAGCCCCTTCTCAACAAAGGAGGAAGGGATAAGACATCACCTATCCCCAATTTACAATGCAATCCTTCAGGCTGTTCCAAGAAGATTGCACACCTGTGATTCAGGTGACCCTGAGGTCACAGACAAAACCCCAAGGAACCACAATGCCCCTCAGAGAGTGTGAAGACCTGTTGAGTGCAAAGAAAACATAATCTTTCCATTTCCATTTTCCCCTCATCCTGTCAGAACTTATCATTCCCCCTCCCACCAACTAATCTCAACTATCAATAACTGTCCTTCCATCCCCCACAGCATCCAAGTACTACTGATGAAGCTTCCAGGATACAAATCGAAACATCTTGTTTTTCCTCAAAAATCAGGCCAATTGCCTTTTTAAAATTAAAAAAACCCCACTAGTTTCATTTATCAGCATTATGACAGGGATATGATACTTGCAATATTGTTATTCACTGGGAATTCAGTATTCTTTTCTCATCCCCAAGTTCTCCCACACTGACTCATTCAAGTCAGTTCAAACTCAACCTGACTGAATGACCCAGAGAGGATGGCTCTCCTAGAGCAGGAGTGTCAAACTGCCGGCCCGCTGGCTGGATGCGTCATGCCGAAACTACACCCAGTGTAGTGGTGGGATTCAGTGGTGGGATTCAGTTGGTTCACATCGGTTCGGGAGACACAGTAGCTAAATTTACCTGAATTCGGAGAACCGGCTGACTTCTGGAAGTCCAGTCTAGGCCTCGGAGACCTCCCAGGCCTAGAATGGCCCACTGGAAGTGCATGGATACCACTTCCGGAAGTCCGTTTTAGGCATCGGAGGCCCAGGCCTGCATCACATAATAGAACCAGTTGTTCAGGTATTTGAACCCCACCACTGGGAAAAAGTCGCGATACATCGCGACACGTCATGTGACGTTGTGAGTTTGACACCCCTGTCCTAAAGTCTAAAGGGGGAAGGAAGTCCCTTAGTTGAGCTGCTTGCCTGCCAGCCCAGGGTTTGTAAGAAGGCAGGGACACCTGTCAGGCAGGGCCTCCACTGGGGAGCCTATGAGAAAGGATATCTTCTGTGTGAGAGAGGAACAGATGGGCAGAGGGGCAGGTGAGAGAATTAAAGACCAGGTGGCAGACCCAGAAGCAGCCCAGCCATTCTCACACTCAATAAGCTTCCCAGCACCATGAGAGGACAGTGGAATTGCCAAGAGAAGCCCCCAGTGGGAGAGTCTTGGAGGAGCATCTGCCAAAGAAAGGGAGTGAGAAGCCTGGGTCTTGCTGCCTGCTTTATAGGTGGGCTCGGAACCCTGTTCCTTTGACAACGGAGGAAACACTCTGGCCCAGAATGCAGATGCCCAACTGCCATAGAAATATGGTAGACCTGGGTTGCCCTCTTGCCTTGAGTCTCTGCCTTTTCCATGCATTGTTCCTCTGCAGAGGAAAACAAAACCAGGATTTCTAAGACCAGATACTCTCCTCTAAGAAGTAGAAGGAAATTCTCCTTTATTAGAACAGAAGAAAAAACTTAGTACTCTGCCCCCAGGGAAGCTTGCTCCACTGAATGGGATTTCTTAGGTCTTGATGAGGTTGAGTTCTTCCCCTCACTCCCTCATGATTCAGAATTTCAAAAATTAAGGAACCCTGTGGATTTTTTGTTGTCAAAGATAGACCTGGTGAACAAGCTATTCCTTCCCAGGACCACAGCTCACTCCAGAGGCAGTTTCTTGCACTCCTGGACTCTTGTATTTGTTGCTGTGCTCTGCAGCCTGGTGGCTTTGAGCATGGTGTCCATAAGGCTAAACAGAACTTCTGGGAATGATCCCTGCAACACCATGGGGCACTCAATGGACCATACCACCCTCATGATGAGCCTTGTTGCTCTAGCCTGAGAAGAGGAGAGTATCTCAGCAGCAGGGCTCTGAAGGAAAGTCAGATCCTGTGCTTGCCATTCACCTCTTGGAGCTGTTCCTCTGCCTGCTAATCCTAAGAGTCAAAATTTCCTCTTCCCCAAGCCTGGCTCCACAGGATTCAAGAAGAGCTTGGACAAGAAGAGAGGCTTAGACATGTAAGAGGACAACTCCCTTTGGAGTGCCACCTTACCCTGACAGTAGCAACAGGATAGCTTTCCTTGAGACTTTCTTGAGCTACTTGCTTTCAGCTATTTCTCAGCTATTATACAGCTTAAAATAGAGCAACTCGGTACAAAATGAGACTGGGGCCTCGGGCCTTCTCCTCCATTCATACAGAGCAGAAGGTGAAATATTTATCCTCTGCTCCTAGTTTTTCCTACAGTCATGCCCTTCCTTAATCTTCCATGGAGCCTGCTCTTCTTTCCCACCACCAGGGATGTGGATTGCAGGCTTTCAGGGACTTAACTTTGCAATCTGGATTCGGCTCCTTCCTTCTCTTCACTTTGGTGAAATTTCAATGGCCTTTAAAATGTGTAGCTTTCAGGTTTGCATTTGGTTTATATTAATTATGGGAGTAGGGTGTACTTCAAATACATATTTGAATTGTTTTAGTACTAAAGCTTGCCTTTAGTGGGTTGGTTCTCCAGCTGCAAATTAATTCGGTTGAATGGAATTTGTAGCTATTGTCTCTTCTCGTTCACGAGTGTCAAAGTCAATCGTGTCATGTGACTGTTGTGAGTGTCCCTGAACCAGCTTGGGAAGTATCAGAGGATGAGGATCAGCAGCCAGGTCCCTCTGGGTGTTTTTCCCTCCCGGCAGCCGAGGATCAGCAGCCAGGCCCCTCTGGGTGTTTTCCCCTCCCGGCAGCCGAGGATCAGCAGCCAGGCCCCTCTGGGTGGTTTCCCCTCCCGGCAGCTGAGATAGACAATGAAGAGCTTTGTATGCATTCTGAATCAGATTCTCAAAATGATGAGTCAGATTTAGAACAAGAAGATAAATGGATTAATCCGAGGTTCCGAAGGTTTGATAAGCGAAGGTGTCAGTTAACTGGAAAAAGGAAGTAATTGGGGAAGTGACGTATCGGACACTATATTAGAAGGGGAAAGAAAGACTACGCTTTTGTCACGAGCAACGTTAATCAAGGAGTGGGCTGAAAACTTTGGCAGTGTTTTGGAACTCAGTTTTCTGGTGTTTTGAAAACCTATCGAAGAATAATGAGATCTTGGACAATGTGATGAAGAAAGAGTAAGTTAATTGGGATGTAGGAGGAGGAGAGCCTGTTTATCTAAATGTAAATAGATCTGATTTGGCCGTTCAGGCCAACATAATGCCAGCAGCTTGCTTTGAAATGAATCCTTTTGAAATGTATTAAATAAACCTCTTAAATACATATTTACGTGGATTTTAATGAGCTGCGAGAGGCCAGACATAACAGTGACATATTATGATGTATTGTGATGTTTTTTGCCTTTGCAGAGCTGGGATGGGTGTGGCCTGTGCATGAGGCACCCGGCCCGTGGGCTGCCAGTTTGACACCTCTGTTCTAGATAAAGGCAAGTAGAAGTAATGAGTGTACAGCAGTTTGCTCCTCTACTGAATTATTGTGATTTTTCAAAACAAAACTAATAGTGTTTTTTTTTTTTTGCTCTTTGAAAATGAGAAAGCACCTCAAGCCATCCCAATAGGAAGGCCCAGTATGGCAGACCTGAACAGCTAAAGGCTGGCTGCTGGATTCTCTTAACTTCAGTACCTGAGTGAATACAATGTCCAGGGTGAATCCTCCATGCGCATATTAGGTAGCAAATGTTTTGAACACAATGGGATTAATTTCCATGGCAACACCATCAACTCTTACCAGTCAGCAGCTGTTTTAGTAGCGATAAGTGATTGGGTCAATTTAACTAATGATAGAATATTGAATATTGAAGGGTATGATTTACTATATGGTTGGCATGCATATCTTGTTTATGATAAAAAGGTGGATAGGAGTTTCAAAGAGCACCTATTGAGAAATGCTCTGCTGCGTGTCTGGAAAAAATATCAGTATAAATTAAATGATAAGATTCCTGTATGGGTGGTTCCCAGACATGCAATAGAGAATATAAATAGAGAACAATTATATGATGTGGTGCCTTATGAGAAACTCCTGTTTAAAGAAGGGAATGTTTTACAATTGAAGTCCTTGAATATTTTAAGGGAAGAAGGAATAATCCTTACTTGATTTCAATATTTACAATTGCAGAATAGATGGAAAAAAGATTTGAAGGTGGGTTTATCTCAAATAGATGAAAACTTAATTAAACAAATTAGAGATCAAAGGTTAATGCATATTAAAAGATTGTATAACGCATTGATAGAAATTGATTCGGAAACTGAATTAGTTAAGGATTGTATGATAAAGTGGGGACAAATTTTTGGACAACCAATCATGATGGAAACTTGGGAGAGGATCTGGGTGAAAAATGTAAAATTTACACAAGCACAACATTTAAGAGAAAACTTTTATAAAATGTAGATTGTCAAACCTACAAAAATTACACTGCTTACAGCCATCTTTGCCACTGCTAAGGGGGGAGGGAAGATGCATTCTTCTAGTTCAGTCATAACAATAAATTTCTTATGGGAACCAAGGTCAACTTGCTCAAGTATTTGGCGGGCTAGAACTACTGTTAGAGAGCCTGCCAAAGGTGTTAATTGGAGAATGTAATTTATTACATGTTTAGTGGGTGGGAAGTTTAACTTTTACTTTGCAACTTGTTTTTTTGGGGGGGGACTTCCAGTCTTGGTTTCACCTATGTTTGTGCTGATATTATGTAGCCATTAAAATTGTTCTTTGAGGGAAGCCATTGCCTCAGAGTTCTTATTTCTACTGGTCTCATCTATCGGAAACATGACACAGATAATATCAGAGAGAAGGTTATAACAATCATCAGTACTCATGTAATTGTCTACAGCTTTGCTCACCAACCCCCCTTTTTTTTTGCCTGCCATTATGTTTGGGTTGTTCACGTGCATATCTCTGAATGCATCCTTCATGATATATCCAAACAGTAGTCAAGTACTTGAACACACTGATAAAAGTTTGCAGAACCTGCTGGTGTGAATTTATCTGCTATCAGGAAAAATGGACATGAGATTTTATTATTTTTTATTTTTATAAGCGGTGGGCAAAAAAGGAACAGGAGCCTCATCTAGGTAGGGAGAGAATACTAAAAATAAAAATAAAAAAAATAAAACCCCGTCCTCAAATACCCATCTTTCTGACCAATATAGAAAAAGAATTTAGAGAAAGAAATAGCATAATTCTACTTGTTCAAGACAGCATTTTACAACTATAGAGATAATATATTGAATTCTAGCCCACGTGCCATACTATCCGTTGCACAGAGAGGTAAAGTCTCATACTAAAACAACACAAGCAATTTTATTAAACCATCTGGAGATTCACACATAAAACTTACAATTGCTCATTAAAGAACACTAATGCTTGTCTCAATTTTTTCAGAAAGCATCTAGATGACTTTCCAAACTTGTAGCAGAATATTTCAAGTAGAGTCGAGCCAAAAGTGGAATTTTGAGGCTATATAAATATTGTTATATTTGGTGGACATAAAAGACTTCATTAGCAATATGAACATCATGTCAATTTCAAAGATGCTGGGAGGTAATTTATTGCTTTGGAATTGGTTTTTCTTACTATCACCGAAGAATGAATTCTGTTTTATAATAGCAAATTCTCCAGGAAAAGATCAGATCTTCTGTCTGTCAGATGAAATTGATGCACCAGACAGTGATCCTAAACATACAAAACTCTACAAGAGAACTGATGAGGAAGAACAATGTTGTCCTTAGAACAGCCAAGTCTACACTCATAGGCATTTGTGGCAGGACCTGGAATGAGCAGTTGATAGTTTTATGTGTTCTTTATGTGTTAAGAAATCCCTTAAATGTTATTGAGTTGAAGCATTTGCCACAGAGGAATGGGCCAAAATTCTAACAGAGTGAAGTGAATAATTGATCTTCCATGAAAGGAAATGTTTGCTTGCAATTACTGTAGTTAATAGTAGTGCAACCAAATACTAAACATTTTAAAGGTAGCACAAATACTTTTTCAAAATTTTTATAGACATCTTCTCATCTTTACCTTTGTTTTTTGTATATATGGGAAAGGATCTTGGGTGCCCCAAATTTCCAGAAGTTAGATCCAAATCTCTGAAATATAAATAAGAGACACAGGAGGCCCCACGTTCACAATGTGGATCTGCTATCTTCATCTTACAAGCACGGGAGACAGAAAACATGGAGATACTTGTCTTGAGGCTTAGTTTATGAGTTCTCACATTAGAAGGAAGACACGAGAGGTTTCTTAATTAAAAGTTGTGGCTTTATAACTGTCAATATAATGACATACATCTGTCATGCAGGATCCAAAATCCCAATTTGAGAGGCAGGAAAAAAAAAATCAGAATCCACTTGTAAATCACTACTCAAAAAAACGTGGCAGATCTGTGCTTTTCATTGCCATCTTAGCAACATAAAAGAAATGATGCTCCACTAATCATTGATGTCAATGATTGATGAGCTGGAGCTTCTATGATCAAGGGATTAACTCCTCCTGTTAGCCTTTAGAGTTTGCTGCAGGCCAGCTACCTATTGCTTTTCAAGGTACCATCAAAGCTATGCAAATGATCTCCTTGGGTGCATGCACCATTTGCCTACTGTGACCCAATGTTGCATGAATACCCCTTTGGCAGTTCTGAATCATCCAAAGCAGATGGAAACACAAGCTCCTGGACAGCAGGAGACGTACCCCAAATTTCAACCTGCTTCTTTTTCCAAACAGCTTGCTAATTAATTCTGGTTTCAGAAGAAGAAAATGGGTGTGTGTGTTTGATTCCTTCTGTTCCTTGTAGATAGGAAGCCGTCCTCTCTCTCTGTGTTATGTACAGACACATGAGCAGAAATGGGAAAGCAATCACTCTTGGTTCTCTACCCCCGTTTTTAACCAGACCAACAAGATAAATCCGTGTGGACTTCAAAGATATGTCTGTCTTCAGATCTCCAATAAAAGCAGCAAATATAACCGGAGGCTCTCGTGAAACCCCTGTGCCTAAAGTGGAAGCAAAAGTGTCTCTGTTTCTGTAACGGAGAGCAACAGACACTTTTAGCCATCCAAAAGTATGTCAGCCTTAGACTGACATTGGTATGATCTAGCACAGGCGTGAGCAGTGATGACCCCTTTATGACCCGCGGGCTCCCGGAATTCAACTCCCAGAATTCCTGAGCCAGCCGCCTTCCGTAGGGAGTGTAAACGGACCATGGTTGCTCAAACCTGATCTAGCAAATCATATTATTTCATGTGGAACATAAAATGAAATGTATCTATTTTTTTTAATTTTTGTATTGTTTTTCGAAACATTAAAATACAAACTCCAACAGAAGAAAAAAAATACAAAAAATTAATACCAAGACAAAACAAAGCTTAACAAGACGACACCCAAAAGTGCATAAAAAGAAAAAACAGATGTATACATAGATTGTCCTCCCAGTTGTATACTGATAAATATATTTCAAAGATAATATCTCCTCCCCCCTTGCAAAACAGGCACATAATTTATACATTTCTACAATGCCGTTTAACCAACCCACTTAATCTGGCATTAATCTAATGTATGAAAACATAGTTAACAGGTAAAACCATCTATTTGGTTAACAGTCTATTTGTTGTATTTCACTAGCAAAAATGTATCTATTTTCAAGATAAACATACTTTTTACAGGATTACGATTTTTGCTCGTCTGGCAATTGCTATCTTTCCAGAATAATATTGTTAGCTGACATTAAAAAAATAAAAGAAAAAAAACCTGAAACTGCTTTGGCTGAAATGTTAGATGCTATTTAAGGAATGATTGGATAAGTAACTAATCTTTTCCCACACATAATCAGAAAATGTTTCCATTTTCTAGTGATAAAAGTAGGGAAGTGAAATGGATGGTCAGCTTATTGCAGATCTTTTTCATTGATCTTTTTTTGTTTCAATTTTGCTGTGGCTAATGGAAATCATTTGTCACCTGACTTGACCCAGCTGATGTGAAAAAAAAATAGCATCATTTATCAGCCCCACTGAAGACCTGATATCTATAACCACAAGTAAGCATTTAGCATAATCAGATACTGACCCCCCTCCCCCACAAAAAGCTGGCTCTTGTCACTGCATCCTTTCAATAATAAAGTTCCGGATTTAATCTTTTCTTTGGTAGCAGGTAATATTACCTGGACCTAGGCGAGGTCCAGTTGGGAGTCTACATCACTCACTCATTTACTCACACACAGAGAAACAAAATTTAAGTTTGAAAAACATTCAAGTGCACATGCTAGAATTTGAGACCAAAAGTATCACATTTTAGAGCAGTGGTTCTCAACCTTGGGGTCGCGACCACATTTGGGGTCGCGAGACCATTTCGCGGGGGTCGCCGGGCACCGCCGGCCGCCATTTTGTTTTTTTTATTTTTATTATTTTTATTTTTTTTTTATTTTTTTAAATTTTTTTTTATTTTTTTTGGCGCGCGCACACCGCGCACGCTCAGATCCACCCGTCGCGCCAGAAAAAAATTAAAAAAATTAAAAAAAAAATTAAAAAAATTAAAATAAAATAAAATAAAATAAAATAAAATAAAATAAAATAAAAACAAAATGGCGGACCCGCAACGGGCAAATCCGCACATGCGCGGCACGTGCAATGGGCTGATCCGTGCAGGCACAGATCCGCCCGTCGCGGCCGCCATTTTGTTTTTGTTTTTTTTATTTTTTTAGAAAATTTTTAAAAAAAAAATAAAAAAAAACAAAATGGCGGCCCGCGACGGGTGGATGTGCGCATGCATGGCGCGTGCAATGGGCCAATCCGCGCATGCGCAGATCCACCCATCGCGGCCACCATTTTTTTTTGTTTTTTGTTTTATTTTTTTTAAAAAAAAACAAAAAAAAAACCAAAATGGCGGCCCGCGACGGGCGGATGCGCGCATGCGTGGCGCATGTGACGGGCCGATCCGTGCATGCGCAGATCCGCCCATCGCAGCCGCCATTTTGTTTTTGTTTTTTTTAAAAATAATTTTTTTAAAAACATTTTTTGCGCACACGCGCGCGCCCCCAGGTCGGGTCGCGGCGCGCATGGGCGGGGCAAGTGGGGTCTCAACCTCAGAAAGGTTGAGAACCACTGTTTTAGAGGATTTAGAATAGAGTAGAGTAGAGTAGAGTAGAACAGAGCTGGAAAGGACCTTGGAGGTCTTGTAGTCCAGCCCCCTGCTCAAGCAGGAGAACCTATACAATCTCAGACAAGTGACTGTCCAGTCTTTTCTTAAAAACTTCAGTGATGGAGCACCCACAATTTCTGGTGGCGAGCTGTTTGATTGGTTAATTGCCCTCACTGTTAGAAAGTTTCTCCTTAATTCCAGGTTGCTTCTCTCTTTGGTCAGTTTCCAACCATTGTTTCTTGTCCTGCCTTCTGGTGCTTTGGAGAATAGTTTGATGCCCTCTTCTTTGTGGCAACCCCTCAAATATTAGAATATGACAGTAATAAATTATATCCCTTCAGAGCAGATTGTTTTGCTTCATCCAGTAATACAGTTCTATTTCACAGCTAATGCAAATTACTTACTTCTTTCTTTATAAACTCTATTATCTACATAATGATTGTTATCAGAACATTTGCAAATCTGCTGAGCTCAACTTCTGAATAATCTTACAGCTCAGTGCTAAAAAGCAACTGGCCAATTCTGCCTAATTATATACTATATATATTATACTCCAGCTTTGACGAAGAAAAAAATAGGCCTAACCTATTCTGAATTACAAGTTAGGGTCCCATAATTGCTTGTAGAGATACAGTAAAACTATATCAGAGAGGCTTGTTACAGTTACAGAGATTATCAATATTCGATAGAAGAAATCTTCAGATACATAGGAAATCGATGGTGTCTATCACGTTAACCACCCAGGCGATGTTCTATAATCTGTGAAAAACTTTCAAGCAAAGTTCAATTCCATTTGTAACTATATCTAGGAAACAAATTGCACAAAAGTGTCCATAGCTGTGTTTTTATATAAGCTAATTTTCTTCAGTAAATACCTTTCAGTATTTGGTGTTACCTGCTGTGTAGAATTTTCAGTTTTCAAAGTTAGAACATAGAATAATAAGAGTTGGAAAGGACCTCAGAGGTCTGCCAATCCAATCCTCTCCTTGAGCAGGAGACCCTGTACCATTTCAGACAAATGGCTGTCCAATCTCTTCTGAAAAGCCTCCAGTGATGATGAAGCACCCACAACTTCTGAAGGCAAGCTGTTCCATTGGTTAATTGCTCTCAACATTAGGAGATTTCTCCTTTGTTCTAGGTTGCTTCTCTCCTTGGTTAATTTCCAAACATTGTTTCTTCTCTTGCCTTTTGGTGCTTTGGAAAATAGTTTGACTCCCTCTTCTTTGTAGGAGCCCCTCAAATATTGCAACAGTGCTGTTATGTCACCCCTAGTCCTTCTTTTCATTAGACTAGACCAGTGGTGGTGAACCTTTTAGAGACTGAGTGCCCAAACTGCAACTCAAAACCCACTTACGTATCGCCAGGTGCTGGGTGGGCGTGGTCAGCCAGGGTGGGCATGGCTATGGTGGAAATGGCAGACTGGATGGGCGTGGCCAGGGTGGGCATGGCCAACTCAGTGTTGTTCTGGCAGGTGGGGCAGTGGACAGGAGGGCATCTTGCTCAGTGGGTGGGGGAGGCTCCTGAGCCCCGCAGCTCTTCCAAGGGGGGGAGGAGAGGCTGTGCTGGTATCAGGGCTCCTCATGCCTTCTGCTGCCCACCTGCACTCTTCTGCTGAAGATACCATGGCTCCGCTTGCCTGGCAGGGTGGGGGCATGCTTGCACATGGGGATGCACATAGGGCTGCTGCCTCGCCATGACTGGACTGAGTGTGGAGATTCCTCACGGCTTCTTCCCCCGTGGACATCAGGAGTGCCCACCCCACCTACCGCTCATCCCAGGGCAGCTGCCGCCATCCCCTGCTCTCCAGCCCATTGCTGGCTAGCCAGGCATGCCAAGCTTGAGCTTCTGCAAATGGAGGCCAGAGGGGAGCGAGAGCCGCGGCTGTCCGGCTCCTCTGCCTGAGGGCGCGTGAGGGGAGAGGTACTTCCACCGAAAGTTCCTCCTTTTATAGCCTCTCACCTATTCCCAGACTGCGCATGTACAGCTCTGCAGAGAGCTGTGCATGCGTGGAGAGGAGGAGGGAGCAGCTCAGCCCAGCAAAGTCTCGCGTGCTACCAGAGACAGCTCCGCGTGCTGCCTGTGGCATGCGTGCCATAGGTTCGCCATCACGGGACTAGACATATCCAATTACTGTAACTGTTCTTCGTATGTTTTAGCCTCTAGCCTCTTAATTACTTTTGTTGCTCTTCTCTACGTTCTTTCCAGAGTCTCAACATCTTTTTTATATTGTGGTGAGCAGAACTGGATGCAATATTCCAAGTGTGGTCTTACTAAGCTTTTGTAAAGCAGTACTAGAACTTCCCTTTATTAATGCAGCCTAGAATTGCATTGGCTTTTTTGGCTGCTGTAACACACTGTTGGCTTATATTTAAGGGACTGTCCACTAGGACTCCAAGATCCCTCTCACAGTTGCTGGCATTAAACCAAGTTTCACCTAGCTTATACCTATACAGTTGTTTTTTTCTTGCTTAAGTGTAAAACTTTACTTTTATCTATGTTGAATTTCATTTTGTTAGATAGGGCCCAGTGTTCAGTTCTATCAAGATCTTTTTGGATCCTAAGCTTGTCTCTGGAGTGATGACTATTCCTGCCAGCCTAGTCTTGTCTGCAAATTTGATGAGTTGCCCTTCAATTTCCTCATCTAGATCATTTATGGAAATATTGAAGAGTACTGGACCTAAAACAGAACCTTGTGGTACCCCACTGCTTACTTCTACTGTTGAGGATTAGACATTGAGTATGAGTAGCTGCATGAAAAGAAAAAAAACCCACAATATTTATTCATATTTGATCCCGTTTAATGTTTAGACCATTGCCATTGTCAACATTTCAGCCAAGTTTCATCATTTAATGTTGACCAATAAACTCCTGTACATTTTTCTCCATGACAATGATGTAGCATTCAACTGAGTCTAGGAGCCCTATCAGCATCTGCAGAAAAGAAAGATTAGTTGTGAATTATTGTAGAACAAGTGTGGTCTGATTCATCAAGAACCATGCAATCTTACTTCACATTTGGTTAATGAATGCAACCCACATCAAACAAATGAAGGCCTTTGGAGTTTTCGTCTAATCATCCACTGCTTGGAAGAACAAACAAAGGAATTGCCGCTTTACAGAGGTCTTCCAGAGCAGTAATTTGATTTGCTAGCTACAGTGGCAACATTTTGTCTTCTCTGTGGGTAAATTATTCAGGGCCAAGATGTTTGAATCATCTGCTTTATAGAGCTCCCTTTTGTGCTTATAAAGGCAAAAAAAAAAAAAAAACCAAATTATAAGCAACATAATCTAAGTTCTTATGAATTATCATGTATGTTTCTTGCTGTGAGGCTAATGCAGTTGGAATTTGGCCTTGTTTCTACAGAAGCTTGCATGAGATCCTGCTGACTAAAGTATTGCATACATTTGGCCTCCTCAGATGGTTCTTTGGCTTAATTAAACACAGCCAACAAGTTTAGTTACCCTTGGCCTGAATGACTCTGCCCTAGCAGATCACTATTCGCTATCGGAGCAAAAGAAAGTCTTCCTAGAGTTAAAGCTAACTTGGAGTGAAAAGGAACAGAATCATGTTTTACGACAATAGTGCCCTTTGAGGTTGATTTTTCTCTTTACCTAATTATTTTAATAATGATTTTGAGCCACAAAAGAGTATTTTCATTTGTTAGACTCAATATCTTGCTATCTGTGGTCTTTGAGGCTAGAGTAAGATCTTTTATGCCCTTGTCCAGCACATAATTTTGCATAGTTCTTTCTATCAGTCATTTTGCTCTGAATTATTAGTGTCCATGTTAACTTTTTTCTTGGACTGCTGGTTGAGGAAAACACTTTATTTTTGTTAGACAGGTCCACAGAAATATCTAGCAGGCTTATCAAATTATCTTTTTGGTGGCAAGGCTTTGGACTCAGCATTAATAATCCGACTGGCTGATTTATTGTATGGTCTGTAATTTTGTTAATTTTCGCTGTAATTCTTTTCTGCTCCTCTTTAGGTTTTGTTTTTTTAATTTGACTATTGTTATGTGTTTAATATTTGGTCTTTGTAAATCAGTTTTTAACTTCAAATTAAGCCAACTGGTCCCACAAAGTACATTTTTACAAAATCAAAAATTAAGAAGCAATTTAAAACAGGCAAAGCTCCAGAACCAGATGTTCTACCAAGTAGATTCTATAAAACTTTTGAAGATCAACTAATTCTTCCAATGAAGGACTTAATAAATTCTATTTTACAGGGGAACCCTATACCAGACTCTGTGAAGGATGCCTACATTTCTTTAATACCCAAAGATGGGCTGGATTTAACTTCTCTGAAGAACAACAGGCCAATTTATCTCCTTAATAATGACTGCAAACTCTTTAAATCTATTTTAGCTGAAAGACTGAAAAAAGTTTTACTGGATTATATACATGAAGACTAGTATGGCTTCTTACCTAAAAGAATCTAAAAGATAATGTAAGAGTAATTTTGAATATAATTGAATATTTACAACAACATAGCGACAAACAAGTTGCATTAGTCTTTTTGGATGCAGAAAAAGCTTTTGACAACTTGAACTGGGCCTTTATGTTTAAAGTAGTGGATAAGATGGATTTTAGATTGGGCTATATATAGGGTCAGAAGTGCATCTAAACACTCCAGAAAGCTCGAATCATGGTGAATGGAGATTTTACAAAACCATATGAAATGCAGAAGGGGGTGTCATTTATCCCCTTTATTATTTATTCTAGTGTTGGAACCATTAAATAGAGATATTAAACAAGATAACAGAGCAAAAAGACTACACATTAAAGTGCATAACTACAAATTATGTGTATTTGCCGATGATTTAGTATTGATTATCCAAGACCCACTAGAGAACATTAAACGTGTTATGAGGAAGATTAAAATGTTTGGAGAAATGGCAGGTTTAAGATTAAATAAATCAAATATGACAATACTTAACTAAGAACATAAAGGTAGAAGATCAGAAGAAATCAGAAGAAAGGTGGAATTTAAAACTGGTTTTAAAGTTGTGAAAAAGGTACAGTGCTTGGGGTGACTCTCACTGAATACTGATAAATATATTGCAGCAATGATAACTTCCTCCCCTTCCAAGGCTTGGGATTTATAGACTTCTACTTCTGTTTGCAACCAGTTCATACATCTATCTATTTTATATATAGATAACCCTAACCAACAACAAAGTTAAAAATCAAAGCCCTCTGTTAACAATCTATTATTGCAGAAAGCATAAAATGGCTTATCTATCACAAATCACTGCAATCATTATCTCTGATCAAACATTAAGGCATTCATAACCCCTAACGTGTCCATCAGATTCATGTAAACTTGTTATCATTATTTATCCTCTCAGCTAAAAATATAATATATATCTGAAAAGCTAGACATATAATATATATGCATGAAAAAAATCTAATTAATTTTTTCTTGGAAGTATGAAACAGAAAGAGGATTTCCTTTCAGGCAGATCGCCATTCGGAAGGATAAGGTGATGCTCTAACCTGATATCTTGGTCCTACTAAAGAATAATTTGCTAAGCCAGTCCTGAAAAATGTTTTGCTTTGTAGTAGAAAGTAGTACCAGTGTAATGTAATGGTTATAGTGTTGGCCTGGATCAAGGGAGAGTCAGGATCAAGCTTCTCACAAACCTATAAGGTTGCATGAGTAACATTAAAGTGTTTTCAGTTCAATCCATTTAAAACCTGTGGTCAAGCAAATATGTGTAGTATTATTTTTAAATACAATCTAGTCAGTGGTGGGATTCAGCCAGTTCGCACCACTTTGGCAGAACCGGTAGCTAATTTTTTGTTGCCCAAGCCCAGAATGGACTTCCGGAAGCGGCATCCACACAGAGAGCCAGTTGTTCACATATGTGAATCCATCACTGAATCTACTGTTTGAAAAATAAACATTCCATTAATTAACAATTAAGTAGCTTGAGCTAAACCTCCCAATCTGTCAGGCACAAAAGACCAGATCCATATGTGAAGGTTCCAAATTACTGATTTATTGCTCAAGCCAGGGGTCTTCAAACTTGGCCCTTTTATGACTTGTGGACTTCAATTCCCAGAATTCCTCAGCCAGGCATGAGGAATTCTGGGAGTTGAAGTCCACAAGTCATAAAAGGGCCAAGTTTGAAGACGACTATTCAAGCCTATGCACAGAAATTTTTTCAGACTAATGGTTTGCACCTGGGGGGAGGAGGTGTTGGACTTTGTCCTGTTGTGATTGCATAGATATTCCAAACTATACAATCTACTGCCTTAATGGCATATTGGAACTAAGATCCTTAGAAATGTAAATCAGTTTTATCACTCATTTGGAATTCTGAGAGTCAGTTGGGCTGGAGGATGTTAAACATTCCATTTTCATTTCAATATGTAAAAGAATTAAAACATGATGGACACGTTTCCATTCAATAAGTTTCCCTTACAGTCTGACTCTAAAAGTATCCAAACTGATCCACAAATAATGATTAGGTCCTCAGCCATAATTACTCTTTGATTTAATAACAGTTAAGTCAAACTGTTTTAATGCTTATAGTTCTCCCTTTAGTTCAGTCACAATCATGGCTAATAATGTTTTAAGACCATACATTTAATTATACTAGCATGAGCAAATTGATTCCATCCTCCTTATTACATTTGGCAGAAGTGACAATATGAGTTGCATGTTGGATTGTTACCATTATTATAGATATAAAAAATTGCCTCCCCTATATTAAGCATATTGTCATATTGTTATAGGATGCTATATCCTATAACAAAGTGCTAATCAAAGTGCTATATAACAGCTCCATTTTTAATCACAATGCATAAAAGCAAAGAAAATATTTAAAAAAGATAAATATGAAAAGTTAAAAACAAATGTACAAGCAGCATAACATTGGTCAAAGCATTTAATAGATGAATTGGTCATTTCATTGATTAAAAGCAACACAGTTAATTAACTAAACATTATAATTGGTCAGCAGTCCCTGTAATTACCCAATTCCCATAAGATAAATGTCTTACTAGCTCTTGTTAATATGCATGCAATTATTCTAAATCGTAACATTTAGACTCCAAATGCTACATCTTAATCAAATGAAATCTAAGAGATGAGAATATAGAAATAGCTTCTTCAAAATATTGGATTGGTATTATTTAACTTCAAGTGGCCCTTATTTGAACTGGAACATGTCAATCCAACCCCTATTTAAAATATTTTGTGTATTGGAAAGAATTCAAAACCATTACACCATGCTGACTCTTGTTTTTACTAATTTGTCATTAAAAAAATGGGTAAACTTTCAAGAAATCTCTTGATTCTTCTGAAACAAATTTATTATTATATACTACTAGGGTGAAAATATACCTCCAGATCACAGAATTAAAATGAATTTTTGACTATTTTTATAGGGACCCTTGCTCAATCTCAACATGGCTTCAACTGTAACATAATTCAGTTATGTTTAAGCAGTTGTCTGAACCGCAAGATAGGCAGCAAATAAATGTGATAAATATCAATCAGAATAGAGCTTCTAATCCAACCCCCTGCTCAGGCAGGAGACTCTATACCACAGGTCGGCAACCTATGGCTCCAGAGCTACATGTGGCTCTTTGAGCCTTTTCCTGTGGCTCCCAGCCTCCTCCGCCACTTGCAGAGAGAGAGAGAGACAGAAACAGAGAGAAGCAATTGCACTTCCCTTCTCTCTCTCTCTCTCTCTCTCTCTCTCTCTCTCTCTCTCTCTCTCTCTCTCTCTCTCTCTCTCTCTCTCTCTCTCTCTCTCTCTCTCTCTCTCTCTCTCTGTGTGTGTGTGTGTGTAAAAAAGAGAGTGGCCTCACCTCATGCTGTTTTCCAACAAGCTGACAAGCTTATTGGGTGGGGCTCCTGCATTTGCTGCACCTCAATAGGGAGCAGGAAGCAGCAGAAAGCAGAAAGCAGCAGTTTTGTGGCTCCCAGTGTTTTCTTTTCTGTGGGAAATGGGTCCAAGTGGCTCTTTGAGTGTTTAAGGTTGCCGACCCCTGCCCTATACCATTTCAGACAGATGGTTGTCCAGTCTCTTCTTAAAAACATCAAACGATAAAGCACCTACAAGTTCTGAAGGCCAGCTTGTTGTCACTGTTAGTTTCTCCTTAATTCCAGGTTGCTTCTCTCCTTGTTTAGTTTCCATCCATTGTTTCTTGTCTTGCCTTCTGGTGCTTTGGAGAATAATTTGACCCCCATTTCTTTGTGGCAGCCCCTTAAATACTGGAATACTGCCCCTATTTTTTCTTTTTTTTCCAAACTAGCCATATCCAATTCCTGCAACATATGAAGAAGTTCAGCGGTTCTCAACCTTTTTCAGGCCGTGACCCCGACCTGCGCCACGCATGCGTGCCGCGACCCCAACCTGTACCGTGCATGCACGGTGCGCACACGACGGCCCGCATCATGCACGCGCGGCACGACCCCGACCTGCACCGCACATGCGCGGCGCGCGATGGCCCGCGACCCACAGGTTGAGAACCGCTGTCTTAGTTGCTCTTCTTTGCACTTTTTCCAAAGTCTCAACATCTTTTTTGTAATCTGGTGACCAAAACTGGATGCAGTATTCCAAATGTGCTCTTACTTAATAGAATAAAAATAAAGCAGATTTTGATTCCTGATTGGCAGAACCAAACTATAACCAAACAGAAACAAGCTCTATGACTGAATACTGCAACACTGTCAAAATGTATGAGAAGATCATTATGGAAATCAAAAAGCTTCAAAGTTACTTGAACAAATTGGTCTGTAACTTGCAATCTGATTAGTTTAGAGCCCATTTATCTTGGATTGGAGGTACATATACACCAGATACTTAAAGCAATGCCGTAGATCCTAACAACTACATTTCTCCACAGCTAAAGCCATGTTATGAAGCAAATTCAGAACAGTATACTTTGATAATATAATCCATTGTGTTTTCCAATTTGTATTCAATGGGAGGTAAGGGCTAGGAGTACAAATGTGGAAAAGTTCCATAACATCTGCTCCTCATTTCCACCAGATTAGAGTGGTAATGATGATGAATATTTTGTTGATGATGCTGATACATTACCCCATCTATGCTCTCTTCCAGGTTGTGTGTGAATCTAATTGAAAATACATGACTTGTAACACTGGCTTGTTGATTCAGGCACCATTTTAATTATCTTAATTTCCTTTAGGATTTCTGAATTGCAGTTTTAAAGGAAAAGTGAAAATGTTGCAATGAAGTTTCCTTATGTAACAAGAAAATGTTTGATGCTTTTTGGATAAAGGTATTTTTTGCTGGCTGTTGGCTGGAAATTCATGAATACTGATTTGTCAGGAGGATCCGCTGGTGTGTGTGTGTGTGTAAGAATGCCACTCTGTAAAGTGAACATAGGGCAAAAACACTAGAAAACCCAATAGAAAACCCACTAAAACCCACTAAACTACACCAAATTATTATATAAGTCCTATTGAAAATTTAACTATATTTTTCAATCCAACATCTAAGTATTTAATTATATGCTAAATACAATTTCTTAGATTGATATTTCCCTTGTATATACTCTATCCATTTTTTCCAGTCCAACATATATTTTTTGTTTGAGTGATCCTTCAAATATGCAGAAATCTTTGCCATTTCTGCCAAGTTTATTACTTTCAAAGTCCATTCTTCAATAGATGGTAATTCTGGTTTCTTCCAATATTGTCCCACCAACAGTCTTGCTGCTGTGATCAAGTTCAAAATTAAGTTCGTCTCTATGGTGATACAGTCTTTTGTAATGTCTAACAGAAACAATAAAAAAAGAAAAAAAAAAGAATGCCACTCTGTACATTAAAAAGGGCTTCAGTGGTGTGGTTGTGGCCACCATCTTGACTTTTTTTATCTCTTCCTGCAGAACAGCTCTACAATTTATATGTAATTATGTTGTGCATGAATAGAAATATTTATGGGATCCTTTGGCTGGAACAAACATGTGAGCTCACATGTAAGCAGAGGATCTATTGCAATATAGGTCAGGGGTCTTCAAACTTGACCCTTTTATGACTTATGGACTTCAACTCCCAGAATTCCTCAGCCAGCGTGCCTGGCTGAGGAATTCTGGGAGTTGAAGTCCACAAGTCATAAAAAGCCAAGTTTGAAGACCACTGCAGTAGGTCCATCTTGAATTTGGCAGTTCATTCAAAAGAGTTCATGCAAGGAGTTCAGTTTGGACATGCATCTAAACACCATATCCCTTATTAAAAGAGAAGCATAAGAAAAAAGATAAATTGTATTGTTCTATCTTGCTGCAGTGTCAAGTGTCAACTGCCTTTTCTCACTCCCACTGAAGACCAGGATTGTCTATGAATAGGTCATCTACCAGAGAAGATGGTTCATGGTAGATACCACATGCCAATTCATAAATTACAAACATGCTATGCCAGGGGACTTCAAACTTGGCCCTTTTATGACTTGTAGACTTCAACTCCCAGAATTCTTCAGCCAGCATGCCAGCATGAAGACCCTTGTGCTCTGCTCTGCTAGTTCCACACCAATATGTGCAGTTTACCCAGTTTCAAATGCAGTTAGTGTGATAGAAGAGGTGGAGAAAGATGTTTTATTCTATCAGTGATGTTTTGAGATTAGTAATTTTCAAGTGTGAACCCATGCCTTTTATGTGCTTAAGAGAATCTATTGTAAGGACAATAGATTTGCTGACTACTGCTCTAATATTAAGAGCAGAGTTACCTTAAAACATGATTCTGACTGTTCGTGTCCAGGCCTCAGTACTACTTCTGCTAATTTTGAGGTATTGGAAATAAAATTGGAAAAGTATATTGTTGTTCTGATTTGTGGAGACTGCTATGCTAGAGGATCTCTTCTCATGCTTGAGA
The DNA here is from genome assembly GCA_034064705.1 of Bothrops alternatus. Classification (NCBI taxonomy): domain Eukaryota; kingdom Metazoa; phylum Chordata; class Lepidosauria; order Squamata; family Viperidae; genus Bothrops; species Bothrops alternatus. The sequence continues at coordinate 2,488,458 of JARGCV010000122.1, read as the reverse complement.
AATTATCTTTTTGGGTAGCCATTAATCAATGTACAGAGTCAGTGAGTTGTATGTTCAGGACAAAACTCATCATTTTTAATATTCCAAAAGTACTGCACCTGATATCCCTTGTCAGCCAAAAATATTTATTTCATTTCAATTACAAAGTGGTTTTTTAAAGTTTTTTTTCTGGATTCTTCAGCCTCCTGACCATATATGCTCTATATTAAATAATAATTTAGCCAGATTAAGTGCACCTTGTGAAGCACTGTTTCTCCAAGAGTAGTGAATCAGAAGTCAGTAAACCACAGGTAGGAAATGTGGTTTTACATCTCCCATGGTCCCTCATTACTGGCCATACTGATGGAGTTTTTTGGCTTAGTTTCCAGAAAACTTAATTGACTAAAGAAAAGTCTTGCAGTCTGGAAATGCTCCTTGATCTTCAGTTGTCATTAGGTTAGACATAGTGGCTGTGACAAGGAATAACTTTTCTTGCTTTCCTACCAATGCCTTGTGCCCCCATTGAAAACCTTCTGGAGCTGGTGAGATATAGCAGGGTAGCCACTTCCTTAGATGATGTTTTGATAGCTGCAATGCCCTTGAAAAGCTGTTGGAATTTGCACTTCATGTAAAATGCAACAGCTTAACTGTTAACTGGAAAAAAATTTAGGGATTATGTCCTGCTTGTGCTGAAAGAGCTATCCTGGGTGTGAGTTGCTTCTCAGATACAACTTGAAGGGTTATATTGTCCTAAACATTGTGGGACCTGATCACCCATCTCTCCTACCACTGATCTTCTCCTGAAAAGCTCATGACAGCTCATGTGGGAGGGGGTTTCTTTTTGGTATCACTCCCTGCATGGAAAATGCTCCCCTCTTTTCTTTTAGAAGAACAGTCAAGATGCATCATTTTTGCTAGAGACAGAACTTAATTAAGGATTGTATTAATTATTATTAATTATTAACGTGTTTAAAAATAAGGTTATAACATATAATCCAGTCTTGGGAGTTTAGTCTGACATTTGGTATATGTTAAAAGGAAAAAAAGGTAGGAAATTACTGATTAATTCATATCCCACAAGTACAACACAATTTCATATTTACTTGACTCTTTGGCAAAGGAGCTGTTGCCAGAACATTGTGCTTCTTTCTACGCAACAATTTAACCTGAACTTTGTGGAAAAGTTGAATCAGTGTCCTGGGGAAAACCATGAGTATAAAATTCATTGAGCTGGAGGAAGTTCATTCTAACAAGGTTGTAACTACAGTGGAACCAGGTCTCTTACTAAAGTGAATGCAAAGCCAGCTTATATTCTTTCTTGTTCCTCTTCAAAGGGTTTGGGGGAAAATGAATGTGTTAACTGGATTGGGTATTGTTATGGCTTCAAGAACAAGACTGTGGAGTTTAAAATATCAAAGTCCTTGAAGCCTTTTTTTTTTTTGAACTTCTTTTCTTTATTCATTATTTCTTTATTCCCTCTGCTGGTTAGTTTGAACATGCTATATTAACCCACAATTTTAGGTTAGCATCTGCTGGTCTTGAAGTAACAACACAACTGCTTTGGTGTGTGAAAATTTTGCAAATCTTTGCACATTTACATTCAAGGCCAAAAAAATATGTATTTCTTGTTTGTGACAATATAAACGTTGTGTAACTAATCAATTTATTCTGGACAAACAAAACTAAAAAGAACAATCAGCCTAAAAAAAAAATCCACTCCTTATGAAAACACTACACCTTCATACAATGTAGACCTAAAAATGTCCCGATCAGTTGAAATAATATGCCTGTTAGATAAGGAGAGTCTCATCCTTCTGAACATCCAGTGATGTAAAACTATATCTCTCAATATAATTACTTATCATTAATTAAAATTATTATTTATTATTATTTATTTAATTTCTATGCCGCCCTATTCCGGAGAACTCAGGGCGGCTTACAACATGATAGAAATTACAATAAAATACATAAATATAAAAACCCTTAAGTTAAAAAAGAAACCAATCATTCCACAAACATACACACAAACATACACTGGCTAGGGGCAAGGTGTTAGCTGCCCCAGGCCTGCCGGCAAAAGTATGTTTTAAGCAATTTATGAAAGGCGGAGAGGGTGGGGGCGACACGGATCTCCGGGGGAAGTTGGTTCCAGAGGGCCGGGGCCGCAACAGAGAAGGCTCTTCCCCTAGGCCCCGCCAGGCGACACTGTCTGGCTGAGGGGACCTGGAGAAGGCCCACTCTGTGGGCCCTAACCGGCCACTGGGATTCATGAGGCAGCAGACAGTCCCGTAAATAACCTGGTAAATAAAATGATTCTGCCATCTCTTTAAGAGCATCAAAAGCAGCCTTGCTTGAAGTTCCATCATGATGAGGGGTGAAAGGAACATGGACAGAAGGAAAACCTTTCCTTGGGGCCCTGATTTGATGGCATGTCCTCCTTCCAAAAACAGCATTCGGGAAAGTCGTAGACTCTAGGTCCCTTTCAGCTCTAATCTGATTGGTTGATTGATTGAATTGTTTTCTAACTATAATCTGAAGGTGATATTCTCATAATAGTTGAGACATATAAACTTCATGTTTGTTCTAGAATTGCCTAACGGGTAAAGTTTGAACACTCTTGCTATTACTATAAAAATATATCCCACTTTTGCCAGGTCCATAAAACTTACCAGAACTTTTACAAATAGTCTGGTAGGTAGTAATTAGCCAAGATGTCACTGTTGTATTTGGTGTCAGTTTAAAGCCAAATACAGTTTTAGTGGAAAAATCCAACCCCAACTTAGAACACAAATATTATTGTAAAGATTGTTGCTGAAGTTAAGATTAGATTTTTAGGGAGGAAATTGTATATTTTCTGTCAGAATGACAAGACTTTAAGGCACAGGCTGTTCTTGTTCAGCAAAGTAGGAGATTTTCCAGATTCTGATAATTAATTTTGATACTGAACCTATTTGATTTCACATGTATTTTATGGCTATCTGCTAAATCATCAATTAGCTAACAATCATTCCTTTGTAAGAAGTCACAGTAGACTTGGGCTAAGAACTGAATACATAGCTTATATTATTAGTTGCTGAATACGAATGCTATGCCATCAATGCTTCTTCTGGCTGCATTTATACAACAGAGTGAGACTATAATAAGGGATGAAGTTTACTCTTCAAACCAGTAGCAAAATGTGAATGCTGATTAAGGTACGTCATTTTCTCCCCATAGTAAAGATGCCTCTAATCTTGGCAAGGCTTGTGTGTTGGATTTTTGGCTGAGAGTTCTCTCCATTTCTCAATTTTGAGTCTGATTAATGTTACTGTGTCTCATTAATGTTACTGGACTTCAACTGACTCCCTGGAGAATGATTATTCTGTTATTTCGAAACATTTTTATGGTAAAGACTCTTCATTTGGGATCCCAAGGTTATTTGTGTCTTTTCTCAAGTACATAGAGCAGTACTCTTGGACTTGTCCCTTCATTTAATCCTCACAATCACTACCTCATGAGTAAATTTTGACTGAAAGATAATGACTAAAATTTATGCAATGAGCTACTTTGGTCTATATGAAGTAAATACATTTGAACTGGAATTTTGTTTTAAAATTGAATTTGAATGGAGTGAGATTCATGGCTAAGTGAGAGCTAAATCTTAGCTTTCCTAACCCCAGTCTAACATCTGAACTATTGAGCCCAGCCCTGAAAGCAAGCCAATTGGTTTTGTGCTAGAGACACTATGGAGGCAGCAGATATGAATGCTTGTTTCAAGCTTTTCTAGACTGTAATGTGTAGGTTAGCTTTAATGTGATTAGCTCTCTGTAATCTGCATCCTGAGTAAATCCTTCATTCAAGTTCTCCAGTTTTTAAATGCATGTTGCCCCAAGTTGGAATCAATTTATAATATTTCATAAGGGGCACAAGCATATGAAAGCATGTTTACATTTGTTTCTTTCCATGTATGTATTCCCCCCCTCCTCGGAAAGATTCCAAAAATTTTAAGCAATCAAAAGGATGATACAGCATATCTAATTTGGGTTATCCTCAGGGAACAGCTGAGCCACAGTGGGAGCAAAGTTATCATTTGCCCTTTGGACTGCCGTGTGTTCCCTTGCCTTCTTCATAACAGGTCTTCTCTCTCTGGGGTAAAGACAACATCCAACAAACTAATGCAATCACCCCAAGTAGGTTGGAGAGTTTTAAAAACAGAGCTCAACAAAGAGGTCGTTCCATCTGGTTATTCTTTCCACGAAACATTATTTTTCCAACTGTAGAGATCCCAATGTGAAAATAGGTAGTGCATAAACATAATTCTAGGTGGCTGTCCCAGTTGAGGTATCTGTCCCAGGAGAGGAGCCTTCCTAAAGGCGTCATGCCAGAATATACTCTTAGCTCTCTGGCCAACAATTTTGAAGGTAGGGAGTGAGAAAGCATTACTGACAGTCCCCTCCACACTTGTTCCCTGTCCCCCTCACTCTCCAGACTAGCAGTAATGGATATACCAATGTGGAGGGCTTACCAGCTGATTGTTAGCTAGATAAGATGGAAAAGCTGAAGCAGTCACGTCACCCTTCATAGGTTCCTTACTTTCTAAAACCTTAGGCAAACCTAAGTTCTCATATTTCACAGGCCCTTCAGATGGCCAGTTTTCAGAATTTTCAAGTTCACACCATGGCCTGGAATGTTCATAATAGAATAGAATAGAGCTGGAGGGGACCTTGGAGGTCTTCTAGTCCAGCCCCTCCACTTAAGCAGGAGAACCTACACCATCTCAGACAGGTGATTGTCTAGTCTCTTCTTAAAAACTCCAGTGATGGGGTACCCATGATTTCTGGGAGTAAGCTGTTCCACGGGTTGATTGTCCTCACTGTCAGAGAGTTTCTCCTTAAATCCAGGTTGCTTCTCTCTTTATTCAGTTTCCAACCATTGTTTCTTGTCCTTCCCTCTGGTGTTCTGGTGCTCTGCTTCTGCCTTGTGGCAGCCCCTCAGATACTGAAATACTGCTATCATGTCTTCCCTATTTCTTCTTTTCTTTAGACTAGCCAAACCCAAGTCTTTGTATGTTCTTCATATGTTTTAGCCTCCAGGCCTTTGATCATCTTAGTTGCTCTTCTCTGTATAATAAAATGATAACTGGTCTTTTCTCAGGCAATAAACTCCTCCTAACTTCTTAAAAAAATTCAAAGCATAAGCCAAAGGACTGCATATCTGACTACCTCCTCTATCTATCCACCACTTGTCCCCTGCCTCTGAAATCAGGTTCCAGACAGTGCAGACAGTACCTCACAGGTGAATACATACCGCCCTTGGTGTTCAGATTCTTTGGGGATAAGGTGGACGCATGAAGAAGGGAGGATACTCACCAAATCTAGGCAAGGGGAAGAAGGCTCACTATTTCCACACAGGTGTTGCACCTTTGGGTCCTTAGGGCGTCTCCTCTTTTATGTTCAATATGCTGAAAAGTTAAGATGACAATGGGTCTTGAATGTGCACTGTTTCCTTTGGTTGGTCTTGAGCAAGGACACGCTCTATAAAACCCAGCAAAGTCACAAGCTGAATCCCTTTTGGGTCACTAGAGATCTGCTGTCCTAGGAAAGCCTGTTGTGCTATCACCCAATGAATCACAAACCATGGGTGGAGATAAGAACAACTTTATTCTGCAGAGAATAGAGTCACTTGGAGATTGCTCCCCAAGCAAACAACTTCAAACAAATGGTTCCTGTAGTTTTTATACACTCCATCCCCAATACCAAGCAAACATCATGTAATGCTGAGGTCTTCAAGGCTAGCAAAATAAACAGAGGCCTCCCCAAAAAGCATTCCTCACACCTGATATATCACATAGGTGGCAAAAAGCAAAGTTAGATCAACCCAGTCTATAAATCTGTCAAATCTGTAAATCAGTCAAGTCTATTATCTTTCAATCCACGTATTAGCTTTCCTGTAGCCCTCAGATCCCAGAGCAACGTTTTAGCTGGGTAGATGATTTGCAGTACATGCAATCTTTTCTCAGTGAAGTGGGAAAGGTCATATAAAGTATTAAAATGGTTGAAAAGTACAAGATAACCATGCTCTGCAACCATTTTTTCTATAGCAGCAATTTCAATGCATATTACTTTTTTTTTTTTACAACCTGGGCCTCAGCAGGAATGAGACAATCTAAACATTATTAACAACCATTAATTTGCTTAATGGCATGAAAATAATAAATATAATCCAGAATTAATGAATAAGCCACGACCGCACAATAGTAGTAATAGCTTAAAGTGGAAGCTCTTGAAATGTTGTTAGTGTTTGCCTAGATTTCATCATATTGGAGAATTGAGTTTTTTTGTATAAAATAAAATTGAAATAGCTTTATGGACATAAACTGAGGATAGACATTAAAGCAGAGGTGTCTAACCTTAGTAACTTTAAGACTTATGGATTCAACTCTGGGAATTGAAGTCTACAAGTCTTAAAATTGCCAAGGTTGGATACCCCTGCAATATTGTTCCTGATCTTTATGATAGGCTATAGGAAAAGCCAATATTGCAGGACTGATTAAAAAGTATAGCCAAACCAGATAAATACTGTGATACTGAGGACACATACCCAGTTTTGCCTTGTCTGGGAATTTATTTTTACTTCAACTAGCCAGATATCAACTGGGAGATAAACTCTGCAGTGAGTGGGAGATCAAATAGATTCCTAACCAATCTAGATGACAACTTTATCATCCAACTTTGTCTCTAGAAGTAAAGCTGTATTGAACCTAATTCTTACTAATAAAGAAGAAGTGATAGAGGGAGTTGAAGTTGCTGGAACCTTGAGTGAAAATGACCATGTCATACTAAAATTCAATATAATATGAACAAAGCAATAGAATATAATCCAACCAGTGTCTTAAACTTCAAAAGAGCTGATTTTAACAAACTCAGAGAGAACCTAGAAAAAATCCCATGGACAAAAATCCTAAATGGGAAAACATCTCAAGCAGCATGGGAAACTCTAAAAAATATGATCATAAAAGCCCAGTCTAGCACAACACCACTGAAAAAGGAAAACAAGAAATTGAAGAAGAAACCAGCACGGCTGCACAAAGATCTCTCTGACAAACTGAAAGACAAAAAGGACAAGTACAAAATTTCTACCTCAGGATCTTTTGCTAGGGATCATAAAAGATTGCACTACTACTGAGACGAATTTACTTCTGAAGCTAGAATAATCAATATGTGATAGACTAGAAACAGTAGATAGAACATATACAAGAGAAACACCAATCAAATAAAATGTATCAGGCGTATAGTTGAGGCTTGACGTGAGGAGTGAGGAATGTTTACTAAACCAGATGTTTACAAAGATTAATCCTTAACGTTGTATTGCAGGTTATATGATGATTGCTTTTTAATACGATCTTATGTTTGATGTTGATTGTTTTAATAAAAGAATTTTTTACAAAAAAAATGGAAAGAGGGACACATAACTAAGGCTGATTATCAGCAGACAGCAAAAACATGCAAAGATGAAGCCAGGAAAGCAAAGGCTGAGAATGAACAAAAACTTGCAACAGAAATCAAGGACAATAAAAAAAATTCTTTCAACACACTAATAAGAAGAAAAAAGTCAAGGAAACTGTAGGGCCACTAAAGAAAGAAGATGGAAAGGAAGTAACAGGCAGTAGGGAAAAAGCAGAGCTGCTTAACTCATTCTTTACATCTGTCTTCACACAAAAAGGTACTATAGCCCAACATACCAAAAAAACTATTGCAAAAGACAAACTAGAAACAAAAATTAAAATAAGCAAGAAAATGGTAAGAGAACATTTATCCAACCTTGATGAATATAAATCACTGGGACCTGACAGATTACATCCCAGAGTTCTGAAGGAGATGGCAGATGTTACCTCAGAACCATTGCACCATATCTTTCAAAAGTCCTGGAGAACCAGGGAAGTACCTGAGGATTGGAAAAGGGCTGATGTGATTCCCAACTTCAAGAAAGGGAAAAAATGGACCCAGGAAACTACACACAATCAGTTTAACATCAATACCTGGGAAGATCCTGGAAAAGATAATCAAAGAACAGATCTGTGAACAACTAGAAGCAAACAAAGTTATTACTAGTAGCCAGCACAGGTTTGTTAAAAACAGATCATGCCAAAGCAATCTTATTTCATTCTTTGATAAAGTGATTAAATTAGTAGACTAGCAATATGCTGTGGACACAGTATACTTAGATTTCAGTAAGGCATTTGACAAAATAGACCACAACCTGCTGCTTAGTAAGCTAGAAAATGCTGGGATGGACAACATCACCACCAGATGAATTTGTAGCTGGCTGACAAACTGTACTCAGTGAGTAGTCCTCAATGGTACTACATCCAGATGGAGAGAAGTAAGCAGTAGGATACCACAAGGCTCTGTCTTAGACCCAGTACTCTTTGATATCTTCATCAGTGACTAAGATGAGGGAATTGAAGGGAAACTCATCAAATTTGCAGATGACATTAAACTGGCAGGAATAGCCAACACCCCAGAAGACAAGCTCAGGATCCCAAAAATTTGTCAGGATCTTGACAAACTTGAACAATGGGCCCTATCCAACAAAATAAATTTTAATGTGGAAAAAAGCAAAGTTTTACATTTAGGCAGGAAAAATCAAAGGTATAAATACAGACTAGGCGAGACCTAGGCTCAAAAACAGTAACTGTGAGAGGGACCTTGGAGTCCTAGTGGATGATCACTTGAATATGAGTGTGTACCAGGAGACAAAAAAACTAAATACAATCCTGGGTTATAGAAACAGGCATAGAATCAAGATCATGTGAAATATTAATACCACTTTATAAAACCCTAGTAAGACCACACCTGGAATACTGCAACCTATTTTGGTCACCATATTACAAAAAAGACGTTGAGACTTTGAAAAAAGTTCAGAGAAGAGCAACTAAAATGATCAAACACCTGGAGACTAAAACATGTGAGGAATGGCTGCAGGACTTGGGTTTGGCTAGTCTAAAGAAAAGAAGAAACAGGGGTGACATGATAGCAGTATTCCAGTATTTGAGGGGCTGCCACAAAGAAGAGAGCATCAAAGTATTCCCCAAAGCACCAGAGGACAGAACAAGAAACAATGGTTAGAAAGTGACCAAAGAGAGAAGCAACCTGGAATTAAGGAGAAACTTCCTAACAGTGAGGATAATTAAACAGTGGAACAGCTTTCCTTCAAAAATCGTGGGAGCTCCATCACTGGAGATTTTTAAGAAGAGACTAGACAGTCACTTGTCTGAAATGGTATAGGTTCTCCTGCTTGAGCAGCGGGCTGGACTAGACAACCTTCAAGGTCCCTTCCCACTCCACTCCACTCCACTCCGTTCCATTCCGTTCTGTTCTGTTCTATTCTATTCTATTCTGGAATGAGTTCAGAGAAGGCTATCACCATGATGGAATCAAGTCCTAGAAAGAATTGTTAAAGTTTGGGATGTATTAGCCTACAGAAGAAAATGAACCAGAAAAGATATAGTAGAAATTTTCAACTATTAAAACAGTTGTCAAAAAAAGATAGCATGGAATTCCTCTCTATTGCAGGATCAGGACCAATGAGTTGAAAGAAAAGAAAAAAAGTTCTGCCATTCATCAGAAATAATTCCCTAATTCTAAGAAAGTGAAACAGGCTGTCACATACAAATTCTCTTTCACCTTGATGTCGTCACACACAGACTGGAGGGTCATGTGTCAGAAACGTTCAGGTTTGATTAGAGGACTTTAGGTCTTCCTTCCTTCCTTCCTTCCTTCCTCCCTTCCTTCCTTCCTTCCTTCCTTCCTTCCTTCCTTCCTTCCTTCCTTCCTTCCTTCCTTTTGCTTAAAGAAGAACTTGAGTAGTTTATTTATTACTTCAATTACTCTGAAGATATTCTGGGGTTACTTGAAATTCCATGCTTGAAGAGGGACAGCACATCTTCCTAGTGCGTATCAAAGCAGTTCCTCCACTCAACTAATATAATCCCTCCTAGCCTAATTAAGGGAGAAGTGCCCTGCCTTTTTTTCCCCTGATACTTTCCCCCCTGCCCTGGACATAGGAATCTGTCTTGCAGTAATCTTGATTCCACTTCCATTTTTCCAGGGTCTCATAGACATTCCATCAGATGGCCTCACCATCTGGAAAACATGTACGAGAGCAGGGATTGGTAGCAGAATAATCTATGTCAGCCTCCATCCCTGGTTTCCTTTCTGCTCCCAAGGCAAGAATCTAGATGGGTTTGTTCATGAAATTTTGAGCACCAGAGCTGATAGAAGAACATGAGATGAAAAAAATACTGATGAAAGAAGGAACTGAGCAATTAAGCATTCCTCTTTTTTCTGCAGCCCTAAGAAAGGGAAATGAATCTTCCAAATTATGCTGGAAATGTTGCCAAGAGTGCCATAGGTTCACCACCACAGGTATAGTTGGTACCTTGCGCAATAGTAGCAACTGTGAGAGGGATCCTAGTGGACAATCACTTAGATATGAGTCAGCAGTGTGCTGCTGCTGCCAAAAAAGCCAACATAGTGCTGGGCTGCCTTAACAGAGGGATAGACTCAAGATCACGTGAAGTGTTAATACCACTTTATAACGCTTTGGTAAGGCCACACTTGGAATACTGCATCCAGTTTTGGTCACCACGATGTAAAAAATATGTCGAGATGCTAGAAAGAGTACAGAGAAGAGCAACAAAGGTGATTAGAGGACTGGAGGCTAAAACATATAAAGAACAGTTGCTGGAATGGGGTATGTCTAGTTTAATGAAGAGAAGGATGAGGGGGGACATGATAGCAGTGTTCCAATATCTCAGGGGCTGCCACAAAGAAGAGGGAGTCAAGCTATTCTCCAAAGTGCCTGAAGGCAGGACAAGAAGCAACAGATGGAAACTAATCAAGGAGAGAAGCATCCTAGAACTAAGGAGAAACTTTCTGACAGTTAGAACAATTAACCAGTGGAACAACCTGCCTCCAGAAGCGGTGAATGCTCCAACACTGGAAGTTTTAAAGAAGAGACTGGACAGCCATTTGTCTGAAATGATATAGGGTTTCCTGCCTGAGCAGGGGATTGGACTAGATGACCTCCAAGGTCCCTTCCAACTTTATTATTATTGATAATGATAATGATAATAATGTGTTTGTGATTAGGTTTCAACAGGTTGGTTAGAGCAATGAGAACTAGCTTAAATTGTGGTTTGACATTTAGAAGGTTTATTTAGTGGATTCAAAGAAGCAACTCGGATTTATTTTAAACTTTGTTAACTTGATTCTTTTCTTTGGGTGACTTTTCTAGGGGATGTTACCGAATAGGCTGATGTGTTCTTGACTTGCAAAACTAAAGTCCTCTGGTGTCTCACTTGAGCAGAAAATACAAACTTCATCTGGAGAACTTTTCATTGTTAATTTCAAGTTCCCTCTCAGAGATTTTTCTTAAAGAGTACCCACACTGTGAAAACAAGAAAGTTTTCCTCTGACCAGACATTGCCCATGTTTTGCAAGATTTAGACTTGCTGCCTCATGGGCTGGTCCTAAGGCAGCGGTTCTCAACCTATGGGTCGTGACCCCATTTGGGGTCGAATGACCGTTTTGTGGGGGTCACCAGACACCGCGGTCCACCATTTTGTTTTTTCCCATCGTGTGCGTGCCGCGCATGCACGGTTCAGGCCATCGCGCGCGCGCCGCGCATGCACAGATCGGGCCATCGCGGTCCGCCATTTTGTTTTTTTAATCGCGCATGCGCCACGCATGCGCGGATCGGCCCGTCGCGATCCGCCATTTTGTTTTTTTTTCATCACGCGCGCGCTGCGCATACGCAGATCGGCCGGTCGCGGTCCGCCATTTTTTTTCATCGCGCGTGCGCCGCGCATACACAGATCGGCCCGTCGCGGTCCGCCATTTTGTTTTTTTTTTCGTCGCGCGCGCCGCGCATACACGGATCAGCCCGTCGTGGTCCGCCATTTTTTTTTCGTTGCACGCGTGCTGTGCATGCGCGGATCGGGCCGTCACAGTCCGCCATTTTTTCATCGCGCGCACGCCGCACATGCACGGATCGGTCCGTTGCGGTCTGCCATTTTGTTTTTTGTTTTTTCATCGTGCGCGCGCCGCGCATACATGGATCGGCCCGTCGTGGTCCGCCATTTTTTCCCGTCGTGTGCGCGCCGCGCATGCACACATCGGGCCATCACGCGCATGCGCGGGTCGGGGTCGTGCCGCACATGGGCGGCGCAAGTGGGGTCTCAACCTGAAAAAGGTTGAGAACCACTGTCCTAAGGTAAAAAGAAGATTGAAAAGAGTAGGTGGCTGAGCAGAAACTAGGAGACATCTCTGAGTGTTTCTGAGGTCTTTGTGCCCCACAGATTATATATTTGTTTTTTGATGAAAACTCAAGTTTCCCCAGGAAAGGCAGAGACGTAAAGTTTTGGGGGGGGAGGGAGCTGTTATAATTGTACAGGTTCAAAAAATGGCAGTTGAGCGATGGCATTCCAGGCCAGGGTGTTTCCCTGGTTGTCAAGGGAACAGGGTTCCGAGCCTGTCTATAAAGCTGGCAGCTGGTGCCACAATGCTCATTCTTCTTCTGGAGTCACACCTCCTCTGGGCTTCTCCCACCAGAGACTTTCCTGGGCAACCCCGCTGTCCAGCTCTCCACCATGGTGCCAGGAAGCCCAATGAGAGTGAGTTGAGTCCCTGTACTATTCACCTTTATATTTTTGTATTGCCTAGTGAGCATATTAGCTAACTGTGCTATTTAACTGTGTTCTGCTTTTTCCTGTTCCCCAAAAGTAGCAGACCTATTTGGCAGTGAGGCCATTGGCCTATTGTGTTCTAGAGGTTTTATCTAATCCTCTATAAGCTCTTCAGCAGCTGTATGAAATTGTTGGGAAAGATCATCCATAAGTGAGAATTCTATCACTATATTTATGGCTGTATATCTGCCATTCTAGGACTCTTTGCAATCTAAAAGCAGTTGATCTCTTAGATTGGTACTTGTTTGGAATGTAGTCTTTCCAGGTGAGGCTCTACTTTCGCTGGCAGAATAAATTCACTCCTGTCTCTTAGTTGCAACTGTGACAGATTCCTTAGAAGCCACTAAGGCACTGAATGCATTTACACAACTATAGTTAGTGAATATTGCTGAGTGATTAGAACTGGGAGGAGTTATCCATGAACTCTAAACTGCATTACCTTGAAGAGTGCTCAGAAGCTTCAGTTAGTGGAAAGTGTGACAGTTAAACTGCTCGTTGGTACATGAAACCAGATTACATCTGTATTGGAAGACCTGGATTGTTTGGTAGTGCTTTCTTGGTACAATTTGAAATCCTGGTTCTGAACTTTATAAATAAGGGCCACCTATCTCACTGTGACCTTTCCTGGATATTAAATTCAGTAGAAGGAGCCCTTTTAAAGACGTTTGTCATTTTCAAGATTCATTTTCTAGTCTTTAGCTATTCTTGATTTATAATCACAATTGCCTGTGTAGAAAGAAAAATCTTCATCAGGGTCCAGTCCAAGCTGGGAATAAACAAAATGAAGACTGCTTTAGAAAGAAGATTGCAGTGTATTGAAGAGGAGATCCAGACAGAAAGGATGGCTCTGGGGAAAAAAACCTGACCACATGTAGCAGGGAGTGGTGGGTTTTTATCCCTTCTGGGGCTCTTGAGGTTGTTTCCTGTTCCTGTTTGAGGCTTTGTATTTCCTGTGTCATGTACTTTGACCTGAGTCCAAGTGTGCCATTTTGGTATTGGTGGGTTAATCCTATTATGTCTCCTGTCCTTAGAAATTCGGTAGGGGTATGTAGGTTTTAGGTGTCTTTGTCTTCCTAATAGCTTCCTGGCTCCAACCTTCCTGAATGGATTATTACATTTGTATTTCTAAAAGCTGGCCTCTGCCTAGTTTCTGCTTGGAGGAGAGGGGCTGGGGCTGGTTTCTGGGGGCTGGTTTCTATCTTTTTTTAAGATCTTCTCCATTATTCCTTTGAGGAAATATATTCTGCCTTTTTAATATTCCCGAAAATATTTCTTTCTCTGGATTCTTCCCACACCTGGTAGCAGATGTCTGTTCTTTTAAGTACAATTATGCAACTGTCAGTTGTGATCTTTCCCAGCAGCCTTCAGATTTCAAGGCATTCTGCCAAGGTCAGCCCTTTTCTCCAGCTTTCTCTTATTTCTTTGACCTGCTCCGCTTGATTTTACCTTCTTCTTCATCTGAATGAATCCTGAGAGTACAATTATTTTCTACTGGTTGCAGCCTTTGATCAATAACACACCAGCAACATTTCAGTATTACCTTCTTTGGTACTAGCCTGGGATCAATATAAGTTATATTATTGGGCCCTCAGAAAATTAATCAGATGAGTCCATTCTTATGCCCCTGCTATAAATACCAATGACATTACTTTGTAGGATTGCTGACTGCCAGAACATGAAGGTGACAGAGTTTTAGAAAGAATATGCAAATTAGAGAAACAGTTGTTGTCATGGGGTTGATGAATGTTTGTTTGATTTTGTACCATCAAGTCCTTGTTAATTCTGGCAACCACATAAATACATTCTCTTCATTATGATCTGTCCTACTTTGCTCTTCCATATCTTCCAATGTTGCACTTACTGCCACTGTAACTAAGTCCATCTGATCATCTTTTTTCTTCTTCTTTTCTTTCACCATTCCTAGCATTGCAGCCTTCTCTAGGGAGTTAGGTCTTCACATAATGCAGGGATCTTCAAACTTGGCCCTTTTATGACTTGTGGACTTCAACTCCCAGAATTCCTCAGCCAGGCATGCTGGCTGAGGAATTCTGGGAGTTGAAGTCCACAAGTCATAAAAGGGCCAAGTTTGAAGACCCCTGGTCTAAAGTAAGATTTGAGCCTGGTCAATTGTGCTTTGAATGGGAGCTTTGGATTCATTTAATGATCCAGTTTTTGTTTTGCTTTTTTGTCTGAATGTTACTCTTGCTAAATTCTATACTAATCAGCATTACCAGTGGTGAGGTATTCTGGGAATCTTAGTTAATTAAGAGCTGGAATTGTTTGATCACATCATAGCCAATCACAAAGGAAATAATTATTAGTAACCTAACCACCTACTGCAGTGGTGGCAAACCTATGGCACGTGTGCCAGAGGCTGCACTCGGAGCCCTCTCTGTGGGCACACGCACCATTGCCTCAGCCCTGCCTCCTCCCATGGTCCCCTCCTCACCAGCAGCCCCTCCAGAGGAGAATCACCCTAAGGCGCGGCCCACGCGAAGCAGCACAGCCATGGACATAGTAGCCGGGCAGCGGGGACAAGACTCTGCCCTTGTGCCTTGTCACGCGCAGATGAAGCTGAAGGGCATAGACAGAGGGCATGGCCGCCATGATGCTGCTGGGCTGCTTGGGTGATCTGTGGCGGGCCGTGGAGATGGTGGATGGCCCAGCGGGCAGGGCAGAGCGGGGACGGGTGGAGGGGCGGTTTTGGGCACTCGATCTCTAAAAGGTTTGCCATCACTGATCTACTATGTGCTGTAGCATCAGGAACTTTGCTCTTAGCTACAGATATTCCTGTAGCAACTACATCAAAGTCTTTTTAAATAAATTAAATTAATTATCTATAATTTTGTAGGTTTCGCAGCCATTTCATTTAATTGTTATGTTTTTGTCTCAACCTGTGTTATTTTATCTATTATATAAAATGTGTATTTTGTGATCATTCTAAACATACATATACACATTAAATACTAGCACATGACTTTTTCACATACACTATCTCTTCACTTTCTGTCATGTGGCTAAACTATTTATTTGGGCAGGCGTTTAAAGAGTTTTCTCTACTCCTCTATTTGTGCTGTCGTTATTTAATTTCTGCCAAATTTTATTGCTTTTAAAGTTGAAGTAAGTCATACTGAACACTGCAAATGAAGTAGAAAAGTTGGTTTTCAATAATAAATATATAACACTTTTGCTATTATAAATAGTCATAAATATTTTATTGTTGTTTTTATTATGTTCATTTTAATAAAACTTTAGCACTGTAAAGTGACAAGTACAACACATACATTTCAATGCTAAATGAACCAATTTGTCTATTCTTGTCTTCTTAGCCAATGCAAACTTCAAAATATTTGGAGATAATTGGGGATGAGAACTAAGAAATAAAAACTAAATAGAACTAACATGACAGAAAAGGATTCTAATTAAAGGTGAATATTACAGCATTTTGGAAATGTAGTATTCAGATTTAACAAATTATTTTGGATGTTCACAGCTGAATGACAGAGAAAAGAACAATAAGATCAATATAAATATTGGCACAAATGGATAACTAGAGATTAGTTAACATGTAAGAAAGAACTGCCATTATAATTGAATATTATTATTCTCTTATGCAATGTAGGGACCTTTTGTTCAATTAACAACAAAGGAAATGACAGATTCCATTGTATGGGCTAAGTCACTGGCCCAAGCATTCAAGAAAATAAAACAAATCTTAACCTCAGCCCTTCCTTGGGCTTGCCAAACCACCAGAAATCCTTCATATTTTTCATACATGAAAATCAGGGGGTGAGCTCAGGAGTATTAACATAGAAATTTGGACGCACACTATGGCTAGTAGCATATTCTGTCCAATTGGACCAGGTAGATGTGGGAGCTGTCCCTTGCCTCACCCACAACGTCTTTGCCATATTCCTCAAATCCCAAACCCAAGCTTTTACCCAGCAGCAACTGGCACAGTACGAAGCTGAGGTTTTCACCACTGACCACATCACCTTTGAACAATGTTCTATGCTGAATCTGGCCACCCTGCTGCCAGCAGAGTATGCAGACATCCTATATGACTGCCTTCATCTTGTCCATTACACTGAGCAGTCACAACTGACCTGATTGATGGTCCCTCTACAAAACCCGGATCTGGAACTCTTCACTGACAGATTGTCTTATCTGCATGAAGGGACCTGAGTCACCAATGCTTCTATCATCTCCCTGCATGAGATCATCTGGGCCTCTCCACTATCACCTTCTCACAGCACACAAGCTGCCAAATTGATAGCACTGACCCGAGCATGCAAATATGTGTTTGCCATGCCACATGGGCTCTTTGGAAACAATGGGGATTTCTAATCTTGGCAGGATGCCCAATTGCCAATGTGGCCTTCGCTTCTAAATTATTGCAAGCCATCCAATTGCCCTCAGCCATAGCCATCATACATTGCTGTGCCCATTAAAAGGATGACATCTAGGTCACCAAAGCTCTGCACCAGCAGCTCTGGAGATTGTGGAAGCACAGGATCTTGACACAGACACTGCCACTCAAAGAGAATCTCCACCCATTTGAGCCAGTAGACTGGGTCTGGATCAAGTTGTTCTCTTGGAAATCCCCACTGCAACCCAAGTGGAAAGGACCCTTCCAGGTCCTCCTAACAACTTAACCATAAAGATAGCCAAGAAGGTCAAGCTGCAGTTTTTAACCACAACATTGAACCAGTCCTGATGCCGAAGGATGCCTTTGAGACTACAGAAAAACCCAGAGACAGATGAGTGGACATTAAGGACTCTATTTTGCAATAAGATCATGGGGAGACTATGGGGAGGGGGTAGAAATGTGTTCTAGTATCGTACCTGATATACTCTATGACACAACTGACTAACAGGTTTATGGAAGCAAATTTGTTCCCTGACAAGGGAAATATTTGGGAATATTTGGCAAGGGAAGTGTTAAATACTATGGAATTTTGCCTGAAGGGAGGGAGGTCAACCTGCCTCATAGGGGTAGCTATGCACCCACAGGCCATCCAGAACTTTACCAAACTCGGGGAGTCTAGTTTTTGACGGGGGACCCAGCACAGTTCCAAAAACGAAAGCATGTTTGTTCTACACACTGTTACTGTAACTAGGGCAGACACATGCTTCAAAATGGAGGATTGTGTGACTCCCAGGGTACCAGATTGTCAACATTTTAATAACATTGCCCTCTTCTGCAATCATATGGAAACAATTCCCTTTGCTTATAGTCATATCAAACTTCCCTTGGGATTGCTGATACTCTGTGGCATGAAGGCCTATTCTTACCTCTCCACCAATGCCACTGGAGGACCCTGTACCCTGGGATGGTTAACAGTTTTTATACCCTCCCTACAGAGGAGAGATCTCCAAATCCTAACATCCAATTGTGACTCCAAAACAGCCTTAATCACAAAAATAGAATATGTGGCACTGACACTATCATTGGTTGGGGTGTCAGCACTTGCTGCGAGTAATGCAAGAAACATAGACAGTGGCGTGTGCCCTCATAAAAAGTCTTTTCGACTTCCAAAGCCTTAGATGCTCTGAACAGGGAACCGAGACAGGTTAGGGAAGCCACATTTGAAAACAGGGCAGTCATTGATGACTTACTACTGAGACACAATTGTGGCTTTGAGGTATGTGCTACTTCAACCTAACTGAAAACTCAAAACTGGTAGAGGGTGACATAAAATACCTAAACCATCTAATACAAGATATTGGTTATGACAAAGTCCCCTTTGACCTATCTGGGCTCTTCTCTTGGCTGCCAGACCTTCATTGGTTAAGAGCCCTCCTGCTGGGGACTACTGCTGTGATCACCTTGGGGATCTTTCTCTGCTGCCTCTGTCAGTGAGGCAGCATGCTTAAACAACTTGAAAAACTGCCTCCCAATTTCACCAAACCCTAAAAGAGATTCCAAGCAGGTATCCCTAATAATGTATGAAATAGATAGAAAATACAAACTTTACCCCAATTAAAACATGGTTGTGCTGAATATTTTTCATAAATTTTAGCACAAAATGGGGGATTGTAGGGAGCCCCCCCCCCAAATCAGATGGGAAAGAAAAACACCCGAAGAAATAGGAAAAACTTCCCACAAGAAAAAAATCAAATTGCACTCTCTCACTGACTAGGAAAATCATCTAGAGCAGTTTTTGCAACAAGCCAAGTATCCATGGATGAAATAATTTTGTATCTCATTCACAAAAGCGGAGCGCTTATCGAAAGCAGATACCAAGCATCTAGAACAGCTCCATTCAGAAGGAGAAAGTGCCACCGGCTATAGCCTATTCACAAAGAGAATGATTGCCGGCTGCAGGTTTCACAAGATGCCAAAGGCTAAAGGGATTAAGATGCAAAATAATAACACTTAATCTACATTCCCCCATTTGACCTAAAGAGCAGGACATGACCCCTCAACCTCAATAGAAGCTAGCCCACCACAATTAAAATATTAAAAAGCACACAACAAATCTGGATATTTCAATTACAAAGCCCAGAAACTGTATAAAAATCTGTCTACTCACCAGACCTGGTTGTCCGCTGTCCCAGAACTGATGCTGTGTCACTTCGCTTCTGAATAAACTGAACCTCCTTTCTAGCAGCTGGTTTTAACCTCTTTATTTCTGCTAAGGCGACATTTCTGCTGCTCGTTTTTCTGGCTGGAAGGATGAGTCCAGAATTGAACTTTCAACAGTAGTTTCCTGTGCTCAAATTCCCATTAAGAGTAAGAATTGTCTATCTGGAGCAGGACATAAGTATGCACTGCTTTGCCTTTTGATCAGCTGTAGTTTTAAAATAATTGTATGCAATATGTCTACATAAACGTTGCTCTGCCAACTTGGAAAGGATGCATTCAACTGCATATGGTTATTATCAGTTTAATCCTATTATTAATGTCAATGAATAATTAACTCTAATACACTTTTTATCAAGTAACCTTTGCGCTTCTAATCTCACAGTCATGGTTTTTTAAAAAAGGATTATGAATTAAGCTCTGAATCCATGACACATAGAATCAGTGTTATTCAAAAAAAAAAATCCCTGGTATTTTGAAAAACCTGTCAAATAATTTTAGAGGCTATTGTGAAAAATAAAGCAAGCATGATTTCTGACTACTGATTTCCACAGTGCTTCAGCAACCTATGTAAATGGAGATCAAATATAATTAATCCTTCATTTCCCCCATTTTCTGAAATTTAGCTGTTAATTCTGGAAGGAACAATCACTGCATACTGTGTATTTGTAAGTTTGATACTTGGCTATGCTGCATCTGTTCCAATACTCCAACTGAATCAATAGCATATGCTTTACTTTATTTCCTTTTTAATGTATCCGATGTGCAAAACTCATATCCCCACTTCCTTCACACTTTGAGCAAGGAACATACTTGCTTTTTACTGATGACTTTTCAACTGCAATTTGTTTTTTTTTAGGAATGTTGCAAAATTTAGCATGATCCCAAACGCAATTGGCAGACTTTGAGCCTGAATTCTATACTGGATGTGTCTTGTTTTATTTTAATGACATTTTGGAATATTTCCATTAAATTACTGATTGATAGAAATAAATGAAAGGTCTTCAAAATTTAAAACTGAAGGCCCTTGAAGGCATAGCACAGGCCTGCATTGCAATGCCTCCCCAGCACATGTCTCCCAGATCCCCTTTGAGAAGGGAAACTGGATGATCCAACTATCAATCTTGCTATACGGTTATGGAAGCTGTGTGGTTTTTGTCCTGGAAGCAAGCCACTTAATTGTTGCTGCTTCCAAAATGGTGCCCACTTCCAAGACAGATTATGTGGCTTTGGTGTAGCAAGGATGAATGGCAGATCAGCTGCTTCCAGAAGGAGGTCTATGGAAAAGGTAAGTGCAAGGCATAATAGGGAGGGGGAAGAGGCTGCGGGACCCAGTAAGGTGGGAAGTAGGCCCAGGGCCTGTGGAGACCCAGCAGGGCACGATGGGGGAAGATAGGCTAGGGAGGGGGCACTGAAGCATCCCTGCAATTGGTCATAACAGTGGGCTGATTGCTACATCCCCAAATTTTGTTCACGTGCTGTAGCAGCCATAACTTAAGGCAGAGGTCATAAGTCTCTTCATTCTGCTCCATCTGATTTTGCATGGTTGCTGAATGAACAGTTGCAAGTTGAGGGCTACCTACATATATTGTTAGCCCGTTTTTTTCTTCTTCTTTCTATCTATTCCAAATATCTTCTACTTAAAACACCTTGTTTTGTCTGCCATATATCTTTTGACAATGTTGCATTTCCCTATAAATAGAATCCAGTAAATGCTTATACTGTACTTAAAAAGAGAGGGAGAAGACAACCTTATTAACTAGACTGGTAATAGAACTGTTATGACTAATTCTATGTCTTATGGGTCCCAAGATGGCCAAGATGATTTTCCATAGACTTAGAGAGCATTTTCTTGACTCTGTAGACCAGACCAATATATTATATATAGATTGCTCCTGTATTTGGCTGGTAAGCCTGGGAATCTATTCTATGAACTCTATAGATTCTAGAAGTGTAGATATGCCTATTTAGTCAGGAAAAATTGAGCTCAACCAGAAAACACATTTACCTTTTATCTAGTCTGCATCACTATAAGATACATGTGTCTGTATCACACACACACACACACACACACACATAATTAAATCTGTAAATCAAATTAAATTAAATCTGTAAATCAACACTAACTAAATCAGCTTAAGCTTTACTTGACTGATCTTTTTTGGTTGAAGTTCAAATCAGTGAGGCTGAATGCTACAACACTTTAATTATTTGATGCCACTTAGATTCATATATTTTATAAAGTAATGAAAAGAAAATAATTAAACATATGCCCCTTTTTTCAGTTAATTCATTACATTGTAAGTTCCCATTATTAACCTGTTGTATTACAGTAACATCAGTGGGATTTAAGTAAGTTAGCTACGTGTAGCATCTTAAGCGTTTCATTGTTTCATACCATTCATATGAAGAATGGTATTTTGCTGTAATTAATTAAAAGCTGTTGCTAATTCACTAGTAGCTCAGAATTATGAGTGTTGTTATTGCTGCTGGGAAGCAAATACAATTATCTAAACTGTGCATTTAGTTATGGTGCAGTGACTATTAAGAGGTATATTTTAAACAATACAATTTCAGGGTACCATTTCACCTGGGATGCATTTGATGTGTATCAATAAAACTAGAATTATTAATTACAATGATATTTTCTCATTATAGCTATGATTTTCTTGATTCCTCATTCTGCCTTTAAGCATCACAGGTACAGATTTTGCATTTACTCACAACTCAGTAAGGAGACTTCAGTAGCTTATATGATTTTTAGACAGCAAGTTAGTCTATTCTGCACAGATGATGTTTATGTTTATTTGCACTTATATGCTGCCCCTCTCCAAAGACCCGGGGCGGCTCACAACAAAAACACAACAACAATTTAAAATCAGCCACATTCATACCCCACACAAACACAATCAATTCACAAGCACTGATGGCGGGACACTCTTAGGGACGAGGGGCAGAGCTCAGCTCATATGCCCCAAGCCTGTCGGTATAGATGTGTCTTCAGCCCTTTCCGGAAAGCTAGGAGGGAGGAAGCAGTACGAACCTCCGAGGGAAGCTGGTTCCAGAGGGCAGGGGCAGCAACGGAGAAGGCCCTTGCCCTAGGTCCCGCCAGATGGCATTGTTTAGCAGACGGGACTCGTAGGAGGCCAACTCTATGCATCCTAACCGGTCTCTGGGATTCATGAGGCAGGAGACGGTCCCGCAAGTATCTTGGTCCATTGCCATAAAGGGCTTTATAGGTCATAACCAACACTTTGAATTGTGTTCGGAGACCAATTGGTAGCCAGTGTAGCTTACGAAGAGCTGGAGTGATATGAGCCTGTCTTGGGAGACCCAAGACAGCTCACGCGGCCGCATTCTGGACTACCTGCAGTCTCCGGACATTCTTCAAAGGTTGCCCCATGTAGAGATAGGCATGGGTCCCACTTTTCCCTGCAACTTTTGTAGGAATTTCCTCCATCCTTGACTTAGAGGGAGCCTGCAGAATTTAGATTCTAATTCCTTCTTTTGCTTATCATCGCTTTCAATTCTGGTCACACTGCTAAAGGAGATCGCGAAAATGGCTTCTTCTTTAGGACTGCAACTGTCAATCAAAGGGTAGTTCTGCACAGTTGTTTTGCTGTGCTCCCACCCCACAGAAAAGTATGCTGTCCTAAGCTTTGCTGCCTCCACAGCACATCCAAAATGAGTCTGCACTGTACTGCATTACTATCAATATAACTTTAATGTGTAGCATTCCTAACATGATCCCAATCCTACTCAGTATCATCCATCCTTTGAAAAGCCTCTTGCAGCTGGCATATATAGTAATGCCCTGGCTACTCCACGCTCTTTTTCCTTCCTTCCTTCCTTCCTTCCTTCCTTCCTTCCTTCCTTCCTTCCTTCCTTCCTTCCTTCCTTCCTTCCTTCCTTCCTTCCTTCCTTCTTTTTGAAAATATGGGTTCACTGGCCCATTATTCAGCATCAGGTCACAGCAAAGAGCGCTTATATCTCTTGACTGCCATTTAGTGATTTGTGACCTTATTTAAATATCAGGGTATTCATTTCATATAGTCTCTATCCTGGAAAGCTTATTACATTAAATACAAATAGACAATCTCAAGACTGATTAAAGCCTGCTATTCCTCATTTTTCTCCCAAGGAAGCTGATTCCTGTAGTAAAAACCTTCAAAGAAAAAAATTCCTTTAGTCACTATATGTTGAGAGCTTTGGGGATTTAGAGACCAGACCAACTGAATACATTGGAAATGATGCAAAATAAATTTATAAAGAACCATCTTGGGTCTCTCACCAAGATCCCTCATTGTATTGCTGAGAATGGAAGCACATGGCTTCATGTATATATCCTTGCAGTCCTATTAGAGCAGTCAGAAGATCCTCCTCTTTTGATATGCCTTATTCCTGCCTAGCTAAACAACTTAAGGGTGATACTTGGGTTCAAGATTGTTTACAGTGTTTTGAATGTTATCTCCTTACAGCACAATAAGACTATAACTCTAGTTTCAAAGTTACTGTTGTTTATTTAGAATGAACCACCTTCTTTTTCATAAAATATATCTCTTGCCACTCTGCAAAGGACATATAATACAATATTGGTGGACTGTATATATCATGTGGACCTTATCAAGAGTCTAGTTAATATTTTGGTGGTGGTTGATCTTTTCTTATAAGATGGTTGTATTGTTTTCTTCACTCCAATGTCGATAAGTTTACAGAAATGAGTTGCCTAACCATCAGCTTTTGGCTGGCCTTATTTTAACTATCAGATATTAATCTCCATCTTTTCCATCATCTATGGTTGAACAGAAAACAATGTGACTACCATCTTGGACCAATGGGTTCCTTGCATTCTAACTTCCAACAAGAACATTGGTAGATCTTTTCTACCCATGGCAGAATTTGCACATAACAACTTCATTCATTCTTCCCATCATCTGTCATACCTTGAGGCTACCAAGAGACATATGTTCGAATTATGGATGTAGTTACAAACAGTATAGTGGACTGCAAAGAAAACCAATAAATTCTCAATCAAATGCAGTGGCCTTTCCCTTCGGGTGATGATTAGATGCTAAAACCTCACTCATTTTGAGTATATATCCAGGCAGATGCTAGACTAAAAAACAGAATACTTGGCAAAGTTGAAGTAAGTGAGGTAGATGGACAAGATCAAAGACAGAACAGGATTGCCCTTGAAAGATTATGGATTTTCATCTGGGTTGCATTAATATGGCAACCATTTCTCCACATAACAACCAGAAATTGGATCCAATTTGAGGTCAGATGGTTAACTAATTATGGAAAATAACAAGTAGTTTGAAAGCTCTTGACAAAATTTTGTTAACAAAGACAACAGCAATAAAAAGATGATGATCAATCTGATATTCCAGAGTTGATTGGATCTTTGAGGAGATGAGGAAAAAGGTCTTGTCCGCACATTACAGCATGGGAGGAAGTGATGCTTATAAACAGAAGACAGTTTGTGGGGAAATTTCAGAGGAATCTAAGCCATTTCATCAGCCAAATTGCTGAAACATAATCTGGACATAAATCCTGCTTCTCTCATTAATTTGCTTTTCTCCCCCTTTTAATCAGTTCTTGAGATGAGAAAAGGTAGAAAAAAGAAGAGGCAGAAAATGTCCATCATTAGGCAAACTAGATAATGGGTGATGGGATTTTTGCTCCTTTGTTACAGTTATTTCAAAAAAAAAAAAAAAGCATCTTCTTAAATCAATTATTCAAGCCAACACTGAAATGTAGATCCAAGACACTCAATAGCAATATTCCAAGTTATCAGCTATTTTAATTTCCTGTGACTTTCACCATTTCTTTATAGCTACATTGAAATGCTGCTATTAAACTAAGTAGGTGGTACCAGGTGCAATCCTCTCTCACCCATTTAAAATAAGCGAGTTTCTTCATACCGATCATTGCTTAAAGCACGGATTCCCAACCTCCAGGCCACAGACCAGTCTGTGGCCTGTTAGGAACCTCTGGCCTAGGGGGAGAAACCAGGTCTTATTTGTCCAGAACTGATGGATTGATCCGTGCTACTTACAGAAGTCAGTAAACAGCCCCAATTGCAAACCCCACAGGTGGGGTTTGAGTATGTTCCTGTGTTCCTCCCGGTGGCCCCTCTAATCACACAGCACCGTCTTTTGAATTACTTCCCAAGTATTCCCCTCGCTCACACCGTCCTGCAGATCTCCCCGAGATCCCTCAAAAGGACTTCCACCCGGCACCGCCACCAGTTCTCACATTCACTACTCTATCTGACCGCCCTGGATCTTGTGTTCTGTACTCACCAGGGTCCGTGCACGGATGTTACCCGGTCTTTCTCAGACGTCTCGTTTTCAATTATTTCCCTTTTACTTTATAATTCAACTCCTATTAGTCGTCTTTTTATGCTTTTAACGGGTATTCAAGAGCCGTTAAGGCCTCTGGGTGGTTCCCCTCCGTTCAAAACGGAACGGGGTGCACCTTAGGAGGACCCCTCAGAGTCCAGAAGCGGATTGAATCCCAGCGGTGCCTCCAATTTGTTTGCAGGAATTCCGTGTTAACGAAATTCAGACGAGACGAGTTTTGGAGTTAGAAAAATAAAGTTCTGTTTATTGTTCAAAACGGTTTGCAAAGCGTGGTGGAACTCTTACCAAGCACCTCACGGTTACAAGGAAGAGCCACACCCTCACAGAAGCGTTAGCAGAATTTATAGTTAGTTTACATCCCACCCCCCTTTTTATACATCACTAAACTACGTGTTCCAATCATATCTTGCTATTACAACTATTTCCTTATATGGCTATTTCTACTTCCTTCCTCATAGCTACTGTGCTCATTTTCTATTGGCTAAATTCTACTTCCTTATTCTATGCCTAGTCATGCACATTGCTAAGTCATGCACATTGCTAAGCATGGTCATGGGTCATGGAAAATTTTAAACCTTTTGAAAATACTCCACTCACATAAATCCTTACATCCTGTACAAATAGTTAAAAAATTAACCACTATTTTATTAATAGTTTTTCTGACAGGAGATGTAAACACTCTGTAGGTATACATGTGTGAAAGCTTTTATCATTGCCAGTTATCCATGAGTTATCTGACAGTTTTCTATTATTAGTATCTTCTTCCAAAGCTTCTACAAAAGCTATCTATTTGCCAAAGCTCCAGTCTTTACTTTTCATGGAAACTGATTCCTCTTAAACCATCTCTGTGGTTTCTTTGAAGGCTTTCCAAAAATTAAGCAGGGTAGGTGACAAGAATAGATAGAATTTGTTACAGTCAAGAGACTCAACACAAACCTGACTAAATTAAAACAATAATTATACAGAGAAATGGCTGTCACAGAAAAGAGAGGGTCTACCTATTCTCCAAAGCAAGGCTGGACAAGAAATAATGGATGGAAGATCATTAAAGAGAGATCCAACCTAGAAGTAAGGAGAAATTTCCTGACAGTGAGAACAATTAACCAGTGGAATGGCTTGCCTCCAGGGGTTGTGGGTGCTCCATCACTGGAGGTTTTCAAGAAGAGTCCAGAATGGCATAGTATCTCCAGCTTGAGCAGGGGGTTAGACTAGAAGACCTCCAAGGATCCTTTCAACCCTGATATTTTATGTGTCATGGTTCTGACAGATGAAACCCTTCAAAATAACTTCAAGGCAATGTTTTCCTTAAAGAATCTTTTATTCGGGAAACAAAGTATCGGCACTACATAGTTGAACCCAAAAACTAAATTCCCCTCCCCTGGATACAAAGTAACAAAGTATAATTCCCACCCCAATAGACAGTCATAAATCACATTCCCCAATTAGCTTGAAGTGGGGACTTTCTCCCCAGCTCTCCAGCCACCAAACATTATCAGCTCTGGACCCAGTTTGTCCTTGGATTCCCACAGCAGTTATTATTATTATGGCTAACTAAACTCTCATCCCAATCCCCCCTCCCAGCACCAACTGATTCTGAAAGCATAGAGAAAATGGCTGCATTTTCATCTGTTGTCAAAGCAAGAACATCCGATGTTAGCAGCGTTCACACTATGTACTAAATGTAAAAAATTAAATCATAAAAGTATAAATATGGACATAGCCAGGATACTTCAAGCGTTGTGCTTTAATTTATTATTTGTGTTCTTAACTTGACAACCACCATCAGAAATTTAGTTGTTGAGAGAGCCACATTGTAAATTCTATCAGACAGTTTACTATCTGGCACAGTAAAAACCAGATTAAGTCCCAACAGCCTCCCTCACAGAAATTACAAACCAGAAGAGCATTTCTCCATTGACTCTATCTAATTATTATTCTAAGGGCAAAGTCTTTGTGCAGAAGGATTTCCCTCAAACCTGTCCTTCAGCATCTGGGAAGGAAGAACACTTAATCTAGAGCTGGTGGTATTTGCTATTATCCTTTAAATAAGGTGCCAATGAAAAGAGTCTACATTGTAAGTGAGATGATTTAGCCTTGACTATTAGTTCGTGTCCTGGGATGGCCCCTAATACCAATGTGTGTGGAGGTTGGTTTTTTTTGGAATAACAATTTAATCCAAGAGGTAGTGAAGTCATTCAAAATTCAAGGTGGTATTTTTCTAAAGACATAAATTTAAGTCAGAATTTTATTGCAGCTAACTATGATTTGCTTTTAAGGGGGCATTGTTGAGTCAGACAGAATAACAACATTTGGAATTCAGCTTGGGTCATTTAACAAGGCCATTAAAATATTACATGCAAAGCATTCAAATCATTGGAAGTTGCCTTAATACAAGTGTTAAAAACCTGAATAATAAACCAGATAGACTTCCCCTTGCAGGAAATTAATTTTCCTGTCCCTTGAACCTTTCCAACCAAGCTGTTAGTTATTTTCATAACCAGAAAATATGTCACGTCAAATGCTGTACTGTTGACTCAATACACCGATGTATTCTTACATATATCTGAGATAAATGGAGCTTTTCTATTTGTCTTAGTACGCCTTTTCTAAGTGTTTCATTAATCCTGCTGCCCTTTTTAGAATAGCAGGTTGCGGCTTCTTATTTCACCATTTTGTCACTGAACTAACAAGGAGAGATTATTTGTAGCACCAGAAAATTATGATATTTATTACAATTATTTATATGTCACCTTTCAGGATGTAAATAATGCCAAGCTAACCACTACACAGCTGTTTAACCTGGTGTTACTTGTGGCTTTTTGCATTTCTGTTTTCTAATATTACTATTGCAATTCCCTGCCCAGAGTCTATTAAACTGGGGGCGGTTTATAAATATTCTGAATCAAACCAACTAACAATCAATAACTATCCACGATTCTTGCTGTGGGGTGCAGCAGCTGGTTCAAGGGAGGTTGCTCCCCTTTTTTGGATCTGGACAGACTTGAACACTGGGCGCTATCTAACAAAATGAAATTCAATGGTGAAAAAAGTAAGGTTCTACATTTAGGCAAGAAAAACCGAATGTACAGGTATAATATAGGGGGTACCTCGCTCAATAGTAGTAACTGTGAGAGGGACCTCAGAGTCCTAGTGGACAATCACTTAAATAGGAGCCAGCCGTGTGCTGCAGCTGCCAAAAAGACCAACAAAGTGCTAGGCTGCATTAACAGAGGGATAGAATCAAGATCACATGAAGTGTTAATACTACTTTACAAGGCCTTGGTAAGGCCACACTTGGAATATTGCATCCAGTTTTGGTCACCATGATGTAAAAAAGATGCTGAGACTCTAGAAAGAGTACAGAGAAGAGCAACAAAGATGATTAGGGGACTGGAGGCTAAAGCATATAAGGAACAGCTGCTGGAATTGGATATGTCTAGTTTAATGAAGAGAAGGACGAGGAGGGACATGATAGCAGTGTTCTAGTATCTCAGGAGCTGCCACAAAGAAGAGGGAGTCAAGCTATTCTCCAAGGCGCTTGAAGGCAGGACAAGAAGCAATGGATGGAAACTAATCAAGGAGAGAAGCAACCTAGAACTAAGGAGAAACTTCCTGACAGTTAGAAGAATTAACCAGTAGAACAACCTGCCTCCTGAAGTGATGAATGCTCCAACACTGGAAGTTTTTAAGAAGAGACTGGACAGCCATTTGTCCGAAATGGTGTAGGGTTTCCTGCCTGAGCAGGGGGTTGCACCAGATGACCTCCAAGGTCCCTTCCAACTACTACTACTACTACTACTACTACTACTACTACTACTACTATTACTATTATTATCATATCTGAGATTCTTTCCAGAGAACAATTACAGGTGGTCTTCTACTAGTGAACACAACCGAGTCCAAAATTTCCATTGCTAAGGAAGAAAGTTTTTTAGTTTTGCCCCATTTTACCACTTTTTTTTACCACAGTTGTTAAGAGAATCACTGCAGTTGTTAAGTGAATCCCCCATTGACTTTGTTTGTCAAAAGCCAGCTGGGAAATTTACAAATGGGTGATCACACAACCCTGGGACAGTGCAACTGTCATCAATACATATCAGTTGCCAAAAGCTTAAATTTTGCTGGTGTGTCCATGAGAATGCTACAATGGTTGTAAATGTGAAAAACGTCATATCACTTTTTCCAGTGCCGTTGTAACTTCAAATAGTCACCAAATGAAAGGTTGTAAGTTGAGGACTTAGTAAGAAAGTAATGACCCCTTGAGGAAAGAGGGAAACACCTACCTGGGGCTAATATATGCAGAGGCTTCCAGATATTGAGCCCCAGAAAAGATATTCCTGTGGTTGCCCCATGGAGCTGTGAAAGTCTTGGCTCCTGAGTGATAAAGTTTAGCAGCTGCAAGAAAAATAAGACTAACATCAATATTTGCAAATCTTTCATGATTACGGCTTTCTATATTGGGGAACAATTCACACTGCAGTAGCTGGAAATTTTCAAATAAATGAATGGTAATGAAGATTAGAAATGCTACCTCTACTGACTTTGCACCCAAAAACTTTGACTCAAAATAAAATCTGTTTTACAGATGTATTTTCAGGATATCCTTTACAGCAGCGGTTCTCAACCTATGGGTCGCGACCCCATTTGGGGTTGAACGACCATTTCACGGGGGTCGCCAAACACCGCAGTCTGCCATTTTTCCTCCTTTTCCCCTCACCCGGCGCAGGGGACAGCACCGCGCATGCGCGGGGTAGCACCGCGCATGCGCGATGCGGGCCGCCGCGCATGCGCGATGTGGGCTGTCGCGCATGCACCACGCATGCACAATGCGGGTCGTCGCGCCGCGCATGCGCGGCCTGCAAAAGGTTGAGAACTGCTGCTTTACAGTATGCTACAGTATTTTAGTAATTGTGTAGCCTGAAACACGCTTCTTCTCCAATCTTTCTCTAATGTGTTCTTTATTTTAAAGCTTCTAGTATTTATACACAACTTATTCAGTTTTATCTTCCTTTGCAGGAACAAGCAGCTATCTTATTTCCTGCTGCTTTCTCTGCCACACCAGTGTTCCCATTAGCAGATCAGACTATTTCACACACGAAGGAATCCATGGTCATTTAAAAGCAAACAAATGTGTTATGACTTCTTAGGTCTACTTGGTATATTATCCTGAAAGAGAAAAAACCCTTCTTCCTTGGAAATTTCCATGTCTCAATCAGCATGTTAAAGTCAGGGAGATGGTTAATTGAAATTCAGAGGCTGCTTCTCTACTAAACTCTAGTTGCTGATCTATTCCAATTCCCACTATTCTTTCCCTGCTTAGCCACACTTTCTAGGAATACTTATCACAGCTATTTGGAGGCCATCAAGCTGCTATCATCTGCAAGCAAAACAATTAAAAAATAGGAATCTGTCCTTTAAACCGAGATTAGTAAGTTGTTAGAAATGAAAAAGTGGGTTTTTTTCACTTTTTAATGTGAATATTCCTTTGAGCAGCCCATCCATTTCCCCAATGATATCTCCATAGAAAATTAGGAAGAGCTGACTGTGGCTGAAATCCAAGTTGAGCAGTAAGTAAAAAAAAAAAAAAGCAGAAAAACAAATGGATGACAAAAAGAAAAATGCTGGATGAAGAAACAACTTGCTAATGCCATTTTTGTACAAATTCAGCAAACTCAAGCTAAGAATGGCAACTGTCTACCTGGGGTGGCAGGAGAAAGAAATGTGATTTAATTGGAGTAAATGAGGCTTGGCTGTAGAAAGAAAACAATGTGATACTAAAATATGGTATTTACCAAAAATGATTTCAGAGAATTCAGTGGCATGGCAGGAGGTTGTTGAGAAGGGAATATTTATATGCCCGTTGTTGCCATTAAAAATCTATTATAACACATGGGAGCAGAAGGTAACTTTCTTCAGTAAAACCTCCATGAATGCTGACTGTGTGATCATTTTGCCTGCCTGCTACATTTCCTGTGGCAAATCAAGACAGTTGTGTTCTTGGGGCATCTTTGACAAATGGGTGAGGAAAGAGGGTTCAGTCTTTCACTGTCTCTGAGCTAAGAGGAAAAAGAAGGTGGCCTCAGAGGTGGGATCACAAGGACCTGCTCTGTTCCCAGCTGCCAGCTTGAAATGTGTTGCATATTGTTGCTTTTTCAAAAGTAGGAATTAGCTAGCAATGTCATTTTCTTCTTCAAGTATAATTTTTGAAATAGAGCTGCTGCCTTAGGACTTCCTTCCTTCCTTCCTTCCTTCCTTCCTTCCTTCCTTCCTTCCTTCCTTCCTTCCTTCCTTCCTTCCTTCCTCCCTCCCTCCCTCCTTCCTTCTTTCCTCCCTCCCTTCTTCCTTCCTTCCTTCCTTCCTTCCTAGTTCTCTCAGGACTACCCTTTGATAGTGTTTATTCATTATGAGTTTTTTCTTCAGTTACAAAATGTAATATTGTTCTTGTTCTTAAACAAGCTGATTTATGGCTTGTTCAAACTGCTCCTCCAATTGTATTCTGAAGACATTAATTTTGGACTGATTCTGTACCTTACTTTTTGTACTCTGGTATCCATAACCAAATAAAAATATAAACGGAGGGACTTAGTCAAGTGTGAAGTGTATGGATATATAGGACTAGTATACCTAGTCTCGACATATATAAGAACCCCTAAAATCAAGCAAACTAATCCTGCGTAAGAAAATTTGCACAATGACACAGCTATATTGAGATTTGTACTTTGCTTGGTCTGCTGGTTTCGAGAAGATAAAGTTCTGTCAATATAGTCACTCCTCTTGTGCCTAAAATGCTTCTGTGCCCATGTTCAAATTAATTGTCTCAAATCATGCTGTTGCTCTCTTTTCCCAGTTTGCTGTAAGACAGCTACTCCATCAATCCTGGCAGTGCTGCAGTTGCAGTGGCCAATTATGGGGAATGTATTGCAAAGTGAAAAAGAAAAAGGAAGAGGCAAAGCTATCAGCTTGATGGATATCCAGACTGTGGTAAGCAAGTGTAATATAGCAAACTGTATCAGGCCTGAATTGGTGAATTCTGAGTTCAAACCATGGAGTTCCCTGTTCCAATACCTAATTTTCATTCTAACTTGTTTTATTAAAGAATCATAGAATCATAAGGCTGGAAAGGATTTTGAGCTCCCATTGGGGGTCTTTTAGACCAACACCCTGTCCATGGCAGGAGGCCTTATGTCATCCCAGACAAATAGTTACCCAATGTCTTCTTGAAAAACTCCAGCAGTGATGGAGCACCCACAACTCCTGGAGGGAAACTGTTCTACTGGTTAATTGTTCTCACAGTCAGGAAGTTTCTCCTTAGTTCCAGGTTGAATCTCTCTTTAATCAGCTTCCATTACATCTCATCCAACTTCAGGAGCTTTGGAGAATAAGTTGACCCCCATCTTTCTGTGGCAGCCTCTCATGTACTGGAAGACAGCTATCATGTCACCCCTAATTCTTCTCTTTGTTAGGCTAGACATACCAAGTTCCCTTAATTAATAAATCCTCATACGATTTATCCATTTATTCATCAAGATCAGATAGGTGTTCTCTTACCATTTTCTTATTTTAATTTTTGTTTCTAGTTTGTTTTTTGCAGTGGTTTTTTGGTATGTTGGGCTGTAGTTTCTTTTTGAAGACTGATGCAAAGTATGAGTTAAGCAGCTCTGCTTTCTCCCTTTTGCCTGTTATTTCCTTGCCATCTTCTCTCTTTAGTGGACCTACAGTTTCCTTGACTTTTTTCTTGTTGTTAATATATTGGAAGAAACATTTGTTTATTATTCATGATTTCTGTTGCAAATCTTTGTTTTTTCTGAGCCTTTGCTTTCCTGACTTCATCTTTGCATGTTCTGGCTGTATGCTGATAATCGGCCTTAGTTATGTGCCCCTCTTTCCATTTTTTGTATTTGTCCTTTTTGTCTTTCAGTTTGTCAGAGAGATCTTTGTGTAGCCATGTTGGTTTCTTCTTGAATTTCCTGTTTTTCTTTTTCAGTGGTGTTGTGCTGGTATGGGCTTTTATGATCATATTTTTCACATTTCCTCTTTAGGATTTTCATCCATGGGATCTTTCCTAGGTTTTCTCTGAGTTTGTTAAAGTCAGCTCTTTCGAAGTTTAAGACATTGGTTGAATTGTTTTCTATTGCTAGTGTTTGCATTATATTAAATTCCAGTATGACGTGGTCCCTGGAACATACTTATGTATATATATTATGATTACTATGTTTCTAAATAACTCCAATGGTGAAAAAGATTTGGTGGAGTTAGTGCAACATTATTTGACTAGACTTTGAAAATGGGAACCTTCCCTTCCTCCTTTGCATGCTTTTTAACTTGCATTAGAGCAAATTTGTGAAGGTTTATTCTCTCAAATGTGTTTATGTCTGATGGTTAAGGCTCCTTCTGATATAACCCAAAGCATAAATGTGGAGCCTTGGTATTATTCAACCATGTGTGGAGTACATACCTGATAAGTAAATATAACACTTTGAAATATGTCTGATTTCCCAGCTGCTTCCTAGACTTTAAAGATATATTTAAAAAAAGCAAGGATACTAAAGGAAGCATACACTGGCATTGGTGCCTACTAACAACAAATTAGAGACTTTTAGTATGGAGATTCTATCACATCTATGCTGAAATAATATTAAAAAGCTAGCAAGAAGTAATTGCCGCATTACAGGACATTGCATTTCTAGACAGTTAATGGTTTCCGTATAATGCATAGTTTTCCAGAAATTTAATGTTATGTATTGCAGATGTTATGCATCACTTACTTCTTGAGATTATGTTTGTTGTTTGTTTGGTGCTAACATCAGACCTATAAAATTGTATAAGCCAAAACTGGCATCAATTATATTCTGTCAGGCAGTCCTATTACCTTTATTATTACTGTAATTTGATGGTATATTTTATTTTTATTGCCAATCTTTCTTTCTACCTTTCCTTTTAATGACTACTATCTAATTTACATTGTGCTTGCAATGCTATTGGATGTCCAAATAAAATGAAAGAAGGTAAACAGTTCTTACACTAAATTATTTAAGCTACAGCTGAAAAGAAAAGAAAAAAAACATGTTTGGTATGGAGCAGGGAGAGTGAAATGATGATACATGGATCCTTTAAGTCAACACTTGTGTTCTGCAGAAAAGGGGGAAAGGAGGAAAAA
Organism: Bothrops alternatus; assembly: GCA_034064705.1. Taxonomy (NCBI): domain Eukaryota; kingdom Metazoa; phylum Chordata; class Lepidosauria; order Squamata; family Viperidae; genus Bothrops; species Bothrops alternatus. Next base: position 2,453,644 of record JARGCV010000122.1, on the reverse strand, counting down.
TGGAGAGAGAGAGAGAGAGAGAGAGAGAGAGAGAGAGAGAGAGAGAGAGAGAGAGAGAGAGAGAGAGAGAGAGAGAGAGAGAGAGAGAGAGAGAGTTTATGCACCTTAATAGAAAGAAAAAAAATAGATGAACAAAACAACTTTAATACAATTGAAATGTTAAAAAGTATAAAAGAAACAAGGCAAAGAAAAAATAATTTTAAAAAGCTATTGCATTTATGATTTCTCTCCTTTCATACACCTGCATTTAGACCCTTTAAAAGCAGAACAGTAGTGATTATTGTTATTGTGCTATATGATATATTGTTTATTGATCACATTTAGTTAAACTGAATTCCTATAATATACTGTCATTTTAGATAGATACCTTGATTAATGCCTGAAGTTCTCTATACTGCACTAGGCAGATCACCTACACATGTATGGTTTTCCTTCTGCTTGTAGTAGCACCGCTAATGTAGCTATGGCACATCTTCAAACATGTGCTGTAACTAGGTTCCTGAACCTATTGCAGTGGTTGGTGAGAAGTCTGACAAAAGTCACCTGCCATGAACTCATGAGGCAAGCATAGAACTTAGAATGATAGAGCCGGAAGGAACATCAGATGTCTTCTAGTCCAACCTCCTGCTCAATGCAGAAGACCTTATACCATCCCAGTCCAACAGTTGTCCAGTCTATTCTTCAAAACTTCCAGCGATGGAGCAGCCACAGATCCAGGAGTGAACGGTTTTTGGTGATCTCTGACTTTGTTTGTTTTCTTGCAGGCCTTTCATTATCCTTATTTATAGGTTGGATATCTCTTTAACAACCTTCCACCCATTGCTTCTTGCCCTGTCCTCTGCTACTTTGGAGAATAAGTTGATTCACTCTTCACTGTAACAGAAGGCAGTTGCTCTGTTCTGTGCATTGGTAAGGCATGGCACAGCTCCACCCCCTCCCACTGCTTCGTCTCAACTCGTGGCAGTGGCACTGGTGTGACACATGCTCTCCTGCACAATTGCGGCCGTGAGCAACCAGACAGTGGGATGAAGTGGGCGGGATGTTAACTAGGGCTTATTTTTGGGGTAGGGCTTATATTAGGCACAAACCAAAAAGTCAGGCTAGAGCCTATTTTCTGAGTGGGTCTTATTTTCGGGGACACACGGAATCTGTATTTGATGTTGGAAAATAGAGATTCTTTTTTGATGAGCCTGCCCGTAATTTGGAACTAGCAGATGACTTTTAATCTTTAATTTGTAAAGAGCACTACCATGACTTTTATTGTTAGTAATGTTACTTTGAAGTTTTAATATGTGTGGGAAGATACAACAATGCATCGATTGGCAGAGATCTTTGCCATGAAGCATAGAGATTTTCACTTTTATAGCTTCTAGCACTTCTAAATACAGATGGCACTTATCTTCTAAAAGACAATTGACTTTCTCTTGGGTATAAATTGAGGAATTTCTTATGAGTGCTTTGATTCAAGTCACATTGATTGCAGAAGCAATTTTTCTTGCCTTATAGTGTAAATTTAGAAAGGACCATCTTTAGGTGATATGAATTATGCTCTTTAAGTTGATCAATTGTCATTGTCCAGACAATCCTTACCTTCACTGTTTAACTACAAAGTTTTAAAGTTATTGTTTGATTCTTTTTTTTCTTTTTCAGCTTTTTAGTACTTTTCCCATATTACAATTTTAGTTCCTATATTCATAATAGCTGCTGTAAATGCATTCTGTGTATCCTCTATCCAATATTAAGAGGCAGATTTAGGCTATGGAAGAGAATTGGAACTGCAATAATTTTATGGAGATGATAATTCATGTTGTTTCACATTGCTAGTACCACCAGTTATGAAAACAAATGATCTCTCAATTTTTGAAACCTCACAGGCTCTTTTCAATATATTCTGCAATATTGTTCTCTCATATTTTAATGTACCTGCTAAAAATTGAATTTTATTTTCGGCTATTAAATTGTTCTCTCGTATTTTTTAATTATGAAAAAACCCCAAGAACAATGCCTTTGTGGTTGACAACAAATTTAAGATTAATGTACTGCCATACAGAGCAAGTACTGCATCTGGTTTAAGTAAGCAGCAAGAAACCAGGAAGGGCAGCTATGTCACTCCTCTGCAAGAGATTCTTTGGATGCATAGACGTATATAAGAAACTCTGTGACTGGTTAAATCAAATGCATCGTTCTCTGGGCTTTTTTCTGTGTGAACCAAAGTGGCTGTTTATGCTTATACATGCTGAAGCAGCCAGGAGCATCTTCCAAAGCAGCTGGATGAACATTCTAAATCACTTATTTCAAAAGATTTGACCCTGAATCCAGGGGCTTCTTCATGGGGACATGCAAATTGAAGCCTTAGTTTAGGAGATTAGCTTAGGGGATTTCATTTTCTGGTCATGATCACCCTCCTGACTTCTTTTACTCTCAACACCATGGATATCTCTGTTAGGATCTAGGACAGTGATGGTGAACCTATGGCACATGTGCCAGAGGCGGCACTCAGAGCCCTCTCGGTGGGCACTCATGCTGTCGCCCCAGCCCAGCCTCCCCAACGGCCCCCTCCTCACCAGCAGCCCCCCCCACAGGAGAGTCCCTGGTGCGGCCCACACAAAGCAGCACAGCCACATGGCAGTCGGGCAGCGGGGAAAAGACTCCGCCCTTGCAGATGATGCAGGGCACGGGTGGAGGGTGTGGCTGCGATGGTGCTGCTGGGCCGCCTGGGCTGTGGAGGTGGTGGGTGGCCCTGTGAGCAGGCCGGGGGGCAGGGTGGGGGCAGGGCAGTTCTTGGGCACTTGGTCTCTAAAAGGTTCGCCATCACTGATCTAGGAAGTGTTTAGAAAATACTCTTCTGAGAACTTTTTTCTTTTGTGCCTTTGAGTCAGCCTTGATTCCTGGCAACTACCTGGAAAAACAGTTTGAACTTTTGTGGGCAAGATTTTCAGAAGTGGTTTGCCCTTAGCTGCTTCCTAGGGCTGAGAGAGACTGGCCCAAGGTCACCCAGCTGATTTTGTGCCTGAGACAAGACTAGAACTCATAGTCTCCTAGTTTCTAGCTTGTTGCTTTAAGCCAGGGGTGTCAAACTCATCGCATCACGTGACATGATGTTGCAATGTATCACAACTTTTTTTGCATTGCCGGAGCTGGGGTGGGGGTGGCTTCCATATGATGCAAATACCCCTACTTTAAGCACTGCACAAGTCTGGCATTTTCCTAATTAATTAGGAACATTTATTCATAACAGCAAACAAAAGAGCCTATAGATTAAAAAAATCTGGAATTAACAAGAATTGTTTGCTACTTTGAAAAGCAGTTTAAAAATATTAAAGCATATATTTAGAACCACAACTGATAAATATATTTAAAAACTGAAACAACTGAATTATCTATAAAAATGATTTTGGGTGGAATTTTCAATCTAAACTTCAATTTTCTCTAAAACGTCTTTAAATATCATACAGGTAAAGAATTAGATTTAGAGAGCTAGTCAGGAGGCTGAATATAGGTACCATGAAATTGTAGCAGAAATGTTAACAGAATAATTTGGTAGGTCAAGAGGAAAAATGTCTATGAGATATAATTCCAAATCCTTCAAAAGTAAGTTCTTAGGCTGGAATGTAAAGATCCTCTGACTCAAAACATAGATATGTAATTAATTTGGAGCATCAGACAGTGGATCTATTCCCCCCTTATTATTTAATTTTATTTGACATGTACACATTTCTAAAGACTGCCTTATGTGATCGTTTGCCAATTACTGTTTGAAGTTAGTGACATCAGAATTATCAGAACAAATATCTCAGCAGCATTTTGCTCATTTGGTTCCTTATCATCGGCATGTGATCATGTTTTTTGTATATTGCTGCAAAAGTGCTTTAATGTTTGAAACTTCATAAGATAAGTTAAACCAAATCCATCTCAAAATGTTTTGATCTTCCTTCCTTCCTTCCTTCCTTCCTTCCTTCCTTCCTTCCTTCCTTCCTTCCTTCCTTCCATCCATCCTTCCATCCATCCATCCATCCATCCATCCATCCATCCATCCATCCATCCATCTCACTGAGAAAAGTTTGAGTTAACACTGAATTGAATTACCTTGTTCATATGGCTTGTATGAACAGGTCACTAGGAGTATCTAAAGACACATACTCTGTCACAAAGCTTGCATCTCTGCCTGATCATGTAGAGAAAGCATTCTATCCTTCATGTAAAGACTGCAGGTGGGGAGGTCCTCTGAGACCAGTTAATTGCATTATTCTGCAGGGGCAGAGAGGAGGTTACAAGAAACATTGGGGGCTCTCCCAGTGTCTTCTATCCCATGCCTGTGACCTGTCAAGTAGGCTACCAGAAGCAGAAGAGGTCATGGGGTGAAGCAAGAAAGACAGATTGATCATTAGTGCTGCAGTAACTAATGATAGCACAGATTGGTGCTGTGAAGGCATGGCAGTGTTGGCAGGAAACTTCCAAAGTTGGAATGGAACAGATAAAATGGTACCCCGCACCAACTCCCACAAAACTAAAACAATAAAAATAATCTCTGAAACCCTTGAAAAATCTGTCATGCCCTCATAGGTGATAGGCGAGCTGGCAGAAACTGGCACTCTTCTTAAAATTGACTTTTTGTATACCACAGAATTAGCACTCCTTAAAGAACCAGTTCTGGTTTTAACCACTAGTCCTGTCTTAAAGCATGGTAATAATAACAACAACAACAACAACAACAACAACAACAACAACAACAACAACAACAACAACAATAATAATAATAATAATAATAATAATAATAATAATAATAATAATAATAATAATAATAATAATAATAATATTGGAAGGGACCTTGGAGGTCATCGAGTCCAACTCCCTGCTCAGGCAGGAAATTCATTAAATTTAATCTGTCTGTTTAAGATCATGTGCTGAAAATAAAGCACTTGGATTCAGAATATTATTCCCATGCTTGCTACCTTTCCTGTCTTCTTGCAGCCGGCAGATTCCAAATTGTGCTCTACTCTAGTAGACAGATGATCACCTTCAATATCTGAAATTTATCTCAACCTTTCTCTACCTCTTCCAATATTTATACATTGTGTACTCACTGGAATTAGAAATGTAGTCATAATAGGGGCACCTCTCCACCTTTTCTTGTTTTCCTCTGACTGTTTCTGTAAGAATATATTGGAAACTGCTTGTCTACTAAGGTTTACTGGCCACTTCCTGAAGGAAAAGCTGATGCTGACATGCTGCTGTGTGTGTCCCTAAGTGACTGCTGCTTTCTGAGAAATATGTGTGTAGGGGAACTCAACAGTGCTCCTGCCTGACAATGCTGCCCACTGAGGGAGTGAGACTGGCCATTGTGACTTTGAGCTGATGTTGCCTACAGGAAGAGATAGGCTATTATGACCTTAGGTTGATGCTGCCTGCTTGAAGAGGGGAGAGTGGACACCTTGGCCTGCTCCTGCTGACGGCAGGGAACGTCAGGGAAGGCAAACGGCAGGGAAATCAAAGAGATTTCGTCTTAGCCGAAAAACGGCCCCAAATTGGCGGCCGCAACAATTCCCAGCCGTCTGGGAGAAGAACGACTATCAGGAGTCCGAGGACTCCGAGCTGCTGCCTGGAAACAAGCTCCAGGCACCAAAAGAACAAAAGGGGGGGGAGAGGAAGAAAGGTCTGGGGAAAGTTCCACGCAGACCCTGCCTGGAATCTTTTCCCCAGAGCCCTGGGGAAGGAATGCAGGAAAGCTGCAAGGCCTCCCCTCCTTCCACCCCCACACCTTAACAAAGGGAATTAACATTGAGCCCAGTGGAAATTTATTAGAATTTGTTAAGGGGAATGCCAATTATATTTTATCAAAGGTTTAAAGAGGAGAATCCACCAATGAATATTTGTCCTAACCTGCTATCTGCTGAGAGCCAAACCTGAGACGTCTGCTAGAGCTGAGACCAAGTTAAGACTGGATCTCCTAGCAGAGGGGGCATGTCAAGTTTGGCTAATTGGTCTCAAAGAGCAGGCAGACAGAGAAAACCCATTGGTGGATTCTCCATCTCCTGTACTGGAGAAGATACAGTTTGCCTGAATTAGTCACTTATCCTTGAACCTTCACACTGAATACTTTTGTTTCTTTCATATATAAATGTTATTAATTTTTTTAAAAAGAGAACATAAAAATTTACAGAAACTAATATAGAAAAAAGAGAACAAAGTGAGAAAAAGAAAAAAAAAGAATAGACAAATTGCAAAAAGAAAGGATAAAAAGAACTAGAAAGAAGTTTCGGATTTCCTTTGCAGCAAATACAAGTATAATTGCAGTTATCTCTTACTCTATGATTATAAAAAAGGTCATTTTTTTCTATTATCCATTTTTTTCTAACGATCCAAACCTCAAGTCATAAAAGTGCATCCTTTTCTATTTCATGCAAAAAAAGTCTATAATGGGTTTCCAGCCAGCCATAAATGTAGAAATTGTGTTTCCTCTAATCAAAGAAGTTAATTTAGCCATTTCTGCAAGTTCCACCATCTTCTTCGACCATTCTTCCGTTGCAGATAGTACTGAAGCTTTTCATTTTTGATCTTACTGCACACACTGAATATTTTATTAAAGCTTAACTGAAAGGGATTTCATTTGTATTTTTTCATTAACACAGTGTTTCACAGGCTTTAAAACTTCACCTTTAAAACACCAAGGAACTGCTGTCTAACTCCCCCAACCCCCAACAGTCCTTCTTTTGTGAGATAAATCCTGCTTTCAGAATGAGGATTTTTTTTTTTGCTACTTTATGTTGACATGTTTTGAGAGAAAGAGAAGAATCAGAAAATAAACCCCATCTATGTATTTAAGTTTCAGTAAGCCCAATTAGCACTTGCTTTCATGAGCTTTCAGCAAGATAATTGCATTTTCTTTTAAAATCTGCATTCTATCAACATTCTAGCCTGAATTCTATCAAACAAGGCAGATGAAATACATTTCCCAAAAATATCAAATTATTTTGAATCAGTTAATGACATTTGTTTCTTGTGAGCTGCACTGACTACCAATTGGTCTCCGAACACAATTCAAAGTGTTGGTTATGACCTATAAAGCCCTTTATGGCAATGGGCCAGGATACTTGCGGGACCGTCTTCTGCCCCATGAATCCCAGCGACCGGTTAGGGCACATAGGGTTGGCCTCCTACGGGTCCCGTCTGTTAGACAGTGCCATTTGGCGGGACCTAGGGTTAGGGCCTTCTCTGTTGCTGCCCCAGCCCTCTGGAACCAACTTCCCTCAGAGGTTCGTACTGCTCCCTCCCTCCTAGCTTTCCGAAAACTCTTAAAAACACATCTATGCAGACAGGCTTGGGGCGTGTGAGCTGCGCTCTGCCCCTGGGCCTTTGATTGGGATTGTATGTTGTATGAGTGGGTATAGTTTATAGTTTTATACTGTATTACTATTTTAAATGATTTATATATTTTTGTACTTGTATTTCTGCTGTAAGCCGCCCTGAGTCTGGGGAGAAGGGCGGCATATAAGTCAAATAAATAAATAAATAAATTTGTTTCTGTTATTATCTGCCTAAATGGAGAAGCCTCCTCAAACTTTGTGAAAAGACAAGTGAATAGCTCAGGTGGGATTGCTAATTAATAGAATAACAGAGTTGGAAGAGACTTTTGAAATCTTCTAGTTCCCGGCTTAGGCAGGAAACCCTATACCAGTGGTGGCGAACCTATGGCATGGATGCCAAAGATGGCACTCAGAGCCCTCTCTGTGGGCACGTGCACCATCGCCCCAATCCTAGGCCTTCAGCTGGGTTTTATAAAACCTTTTCGCTTTAGGCTTCCGCCGCCGTGTACAAAAAAAAAAAGGTTCAATCAATCAGTCAATTTCAACTTCTCGCGGGAAAAAAAAAGATCTTGCAAAGTTGTAATTGATTGATTGAATTTTTTAGTCCCACCCAGTCTGCCGTTACCACCGTAGCCATGCCCACCCAATGGGCCACACCCACCCGGCACCCGATGATGCATAAGTGGGTTTTGGGTTGCAGTTTGGGCACTCGGTCTCTAAAAGGTTCACCCTCACTACCCTATACCATTTCAGATAAATGGTTGTCCAGTCTCTTCTTAAAAACTTCCAGTGTTGGAGCACCCACAACTTCTGGAGGCAAGTCATTCCACTGATTAATTGTTCTAACTGTCAGGAAATTTCTCCTTAATTCCATCCACTGCTTCTTGTCCTACCTTCAGGTGCTTTAGAGAATAGCTTGACTCCCTCTTCTTTATGGCAACCACTTAGATATTGGAACATGGCTATCATGTCCCCCCTAGTCCTTCTTTTCATTAAACTAGACATACCCAATTCCAGCAACAGTTCTGTATATGTTTTAGCCTCCAGTCCCCTAATAATCTTTATTCCTCTTTTCTGTCCTCTTTCTAGACTCACAATAGCTTTTTTACATCATGCTGATCAAAACTGGATGCAGTATTCCAAGTGTGGTCTTACCAAGGCATGATCTTGATTCTGTCTAACTCAGTGGTTCTCAACCTTCCGAATGCCGTGACCCTTTAATACAGTTCTTCATGTTGTGGTGACCCCCAACCATAAAATTATTTTAGTTGCTACTTCGTAACTAATTTTGCTACTGTTTTGAATCGTAATGTAAATATCTGATATGCAGGGTGTATTTTCATTGTTACAAATTGAACATAATGAAAGCATAGTGATTAATCACAAAAACATATAGCAATGCTCGCTGGAGAAGCTTACACTTCCTTGCTCAAAAATGTTGGGAGGGAGGGAAGGGGAAGGAAGGAAGATTGAAGGGGAAAGGAAGGAGATGGAGAACGAAGGAGATTGAAGGGGAAAGGAAGGAAGGAGAAAGAGATTGAAGGGGAACGGATGGAGATGGAAGGAAGGAAGGAAGGAAGGAAGATTGAAGGGGAAAGGAAGGAGATGGAGAAGGAAGGAGATTGAAGAAGGAAGGAAGGAAAGAAGGAAGGAGAGAAAGATTGAAAGGGAAGGGATGGAGATGGAAGGAAGGGAGGAAGGAAGATTGAAGGGGAAAGGAAGGAGATGGAGAAGGAAGGAGATTGAAGGGGGAAGGAAGGAAGGAAGGAAGGAGAGATTGAAAGGGAAGGGATGGAGATGGAAGGAGGGAAGGAAGGAAGGAAGGAAGATTGAAGGGGAAAGGAAGGAGATGGAGACGGAAGGAGATTGAAGGGGGAAGGAAGGAAGGAAGGAAGGAGAGATTGAAAGGGAAGGGATGGAGATGGAAGGACGGAAGGAAGGAAGGAAGATTGAAGTGGAAAGGAAGGAGATGGAGACGGAAGGAGATTGAAGGGGGAAGGAAGGAAGGAGAGAGAGATTGAAGGGGAAGGGATGGAGATGGAAGGAAGGAAGGAAGATTGAAGGGGAAAGGAAGGAGATGGAGAAGGAAGGAGATTGAAGGGGGAAGGAAGGAAGGAAGCAAGGAAGGAGAGAGAGATTGAAGGGAAAAGGAAGGAGATGGAAGGAAGGATTGATCTTTGGAGAGTCATGTTTTCCCAGATAGTGATGAACTGCAACTCCCAGCATTCCCCACTATTCCACAGTGCTTTTTAGGGCTGCTGGAGATGGTAGTCTGGAGCCCCTCCCATCCTCATCCTGGCACCTCTTGCCCTCTCCCAGCCGCCCCCGGGACCTGCCCAGCCCTCCAGCCTCCTGAGCGCGACCGCAGTGGCGGGATCGTGAGAGCTCCTTTCCACGCCGCACAGCCCTTCACCACCACGACCCTTCCCCGACTCGTCACACGCGAGAGGGGAGCGGCCGGAGCACCAGCTCCTGCTCAGAAGGCGCCACTTCTCCCCTCCCAGCCCGTTCGGTTGGCCTCAGATGCACATGCGGGAATCGCCCTCTTCCCCGCCGCCTGGCCGCTTCCGAGGCCTGGAGCCTGGCGAGCCGGGAAGGAGGCACTCCTGCCCGCCAGCCCCAGGGCTGCGCCGGGTGCCAGAGGGCCAAAGCAGCCTCCGATGGTGAGGGAGGCGGGCTGGGCAGTGCGGGGGAACTCCGGTGCGGCGTGGAGGGCGGCCGGGGCGGAGCGTGGCTGGCAACCAGCAGCGGTGGAGCAGCCCAGCAGCAGTGGCAGCAGCGGCCCAGACCCGGCTTGGCTCGGACCAGCTGCCCACGCAGCTGAGCTGGCCTGGGGCGGTGTCAGGGGCGCGTGTCAAGCCCCGGGGCTTGCCATGAGCCGGGAGACGGGGAGGACGCAGCCAGCAGCTCACCAATGTCCGCATGGCCCGCATGAGCACAGCTCAACTCCCAATAATCAGCTGGGAGTCGGGTCGGCGTCAGACGTCGGTGGGGAACCAGCCGGGCCGTTACACACCGCCCGGCTCCCGACAGCCAGCTGAGAGTCGGCCCGGTATGCGCATGTCAGCTGGGAGTCGGCCCAGCCTCCGCTTGTTGGCCCGGCTCCTGGGAATCAGCTGGGAGTCAGCCCGGCTCCCGGCCAACAGCCGGGAGTCGGCATGGCCACGCGGGATGGCACTGCAGCGGCAGGAGCAGGTGCTGTTGGAGGAGAAGGGTGACCTGGAGGCGGAGGAGCTGGCGGAGGAGGAGGAGGAGGGCAGCAGTGGCCGGATAGAAGAGCGGTGTCTCAGTTCCTAAGACCATCGAAAATATGTGTTTTCCGATGGTCTTAGGCGACCCCTGTGAAAGCGTCGTTCGACCCCCAAAAGGGTCGCGACCCACAGGTTGAGAACCGCTCATCTAACAACACCCAATACCCAATGTCCTTCTCAGAATATGAAGAAATTGGAGAGATTTTGCTTCCCTGAGGAAGAACCAATTTGTAGATATGTTTTAGGTGGAGCGGTCACACCATGTACAATTTATGACAGGGAGCAGTAATGAATAACTGATGACCCAAGCATTGCTCTAGCTAGCTGAAGGTGATCAAAACTGGGTAGAGGAATTACTCCAGAAGATCCAGAAGTAAGCCAGTATCAAAAGGGTCTGAGCCACAGTTACTGGCTAGGTTTTTCCTTGTAGTTCACATGCTATTTTGACAAACAGAGGCTTTCTAAAGAATGTATTAATGGGACTATGGAATTATCAGGAAAACCAGACTCTAGTTGAGAAGACTTGATTTATGTATATAGTACATGGACTTATATTAGAGTATTTTTTTCAATTTTGTTTCTTTGGTGTAGTTGAACTCAGAGACTTGGTTATTGAGCTTGATTTGACAAAATATATGATCACTTGCTCTAAAGGTAGATAATTAATGTCCCTTAAATAGATGAGAAATGGAAAGACCTTCTTAGAACTTTTTTAAAAAAATAATAACAATAGAATCACAGGTTCATATAAAAGTTATTGTCTCTTGATGTGAAGCACACCTCACAAAAAATAAGGCTTTTAGTTTTTAACTAGACTGGAAACAGAGGGGAATAGAAATGTAATGAAACATCTCTCTGTTGTTGAATTGTTCCCCTACTGAGCAAAGTACAATAAGAATGCTGAGAAAAAAACACCCACGATAATTTGCAAGCAGGATTTTTCCTGGTCTGACCAAATATAACTAAAATCATTAAGTCCTCATTGATTGTGAGCTTATAATTTGCTTTGAGAGTGGCAGGAATCACAAGCACTCTCATTCTGTAGAGCAGCGGTTCTCAACCTGTGGGTTGCGACCCCATTTGGGGTCGAACGACCATTTCACGGGGGTCGCCAAACACCGCAGTCCGCCATTTTTTTTGGTCGGCCATTTTTTTTTGGTCGTCCATTTCCCCCCCCCTTTGCGATGTGGGCTGTCATGCTGCGCATGTGCGATGTGGGCCCGTCATTTTTTTTTGGTCGTCCATTTTTTATTTTGGTCGTCCATTTTTTCCCCCTTTGCGATGTGGGCCGTCGCGCCGCGCATGTGCGATGTGGGCCCGCCATTTTTTTATTTTGGTCGGCCATTTTTTTCCGCTTTGCTATGCGGGCCGTCGCGCTGCGCATGCGCGATGCGGGCCCGCCATTATTTTTTTGGTCGGCCATTTTTTCCCCTTTGTGATGCGGGCCGTCGTGCCGCGCATGCGCATGCGCCCTGTCACGCTGCGCATGCGCCCCGTCGCACCGTGCATGCACATGCACCCCGTTGCGCCATGCATGCGCATGTGCCCTGTCGCGCCACACATGTGCGATGTGCCCTGTCATGCCACGCATGCATGATGCGCCCCGTCGCGCCGCGCATGCACGATGCGGCCCGGGGTCGAGCCCCGGAAAAGGTTGAGAACCGCTGCTGTAGAGGAAGAAGCAGAGCCAAACATGATCTTCCTTTGTTTCAAGAGTGTCCAATGGGTGGGGTAGAAAAAAGTCAAGATGAGGGCCATAATGATGGGATGAAAGCTTCACCTGTGTTTTATTTATATCAATGCACACCCTGAATGTTGATCACATCCTTGACTTTTTTGACCAACCTCTGCTCTGCCTCAAGCACCATAAAAGCTCTGCTAATGTCCTTCACTGCATTTGTGCATTTCAGCATGAGTGTGATGCATCAAAGTAATATCTGAGAAATCCATAAGCCTGCTATAAAAGAAAATAGATTGCTAATCCAAACCCCTTGTGCACAACCTTGGATGAAAATGTTAGTTCAAAAATTAAATAATATCTAGAGACCTTAAATTATCTGCCTAGTTGTACAATAATGGATAGAAACCCTCCTTACTAGCTAGGAGTGTCTTAATAGGGAAGGGCTTGTGATGTGAGATGTAGGCTGGGAAGTCTATTTTTTCTTGGCCAAATCCAGTGGTGGGATTCAACCGGTTCGCACCGGTTTGGTAGAACCAGTAGCTAAATTTTGTTGAGTTTGGAGAACCAGCTGAACCCATGCTGCTTCTGGAAGTCCGTTCTAAGCCTTGGAGTCCTGGAGTGGTCTCCCAGGCCTAGAACAGCCCACTGGAAATACGTGGATGTCATTTTCAGAAGCCCATTCTAGGCCTGGTGGAGGCCTCCCAGACCTAGAACAGCCTGCTGGAAGTGCGTTGATGTCACTTCCAGAAGTTCATTCTAGGCCTCCCATTGAAATGCACCCTGGGGAAATTGGGATGGATATGTTCAGCAGCCTGTGATCATCCCTTTTCCCCATGAATGCTCCTTCTCTCTTCAACAAAGCACAATAAAGTTGCTCTTCCTTCTCTCTTCCATCCTGCTGGATCTTGTTGGCTTAGCCAAGTTGTGAGGCTCAATGTGGTTTCTTCACGGCAGCTGGCCTTCTCCTCTTTGGCTTCTTGGCTGGTTGTGGAGAAAGTCATTCCACTTGAGCCAAGTGGCTTTCACTGGCTTTTTTTTTTTTTTTTGCATAGTGCCTCTCTTTTATAACCTGAATGGAAGGGCCTCTTGGTTGGGTTGTTGGAGTGTAGTACTTGCAGGTTACAGGTTATTTTAATGACCATGCGATCCTTGTGGTTGCCACAAGTGAGACAGGGAAATTTGCAGAGTGAAAACTATGCAGTATGAATGGGGTATCTCCTTTCTGAAGAGGAGGATTAGCTACCACAAGAAAGGCATTAAAGCCTGGCAACCTAATTACATTTAGTATAAAGCAAGAAAGAGTAAATATACTGCACATACCCCAAAGTTAAAAAAAAAAAGTTAAATGTGAGAGATGGTTTGCAATTTTGTGTAGTATCTGTGAAATAACCCAAATCATATATGTATGATGTTTTTAACATATATTCTGAAATCTGGTCTATATTTATCAAATACATGAAGGATATGCAGAAGTGCAGATAATAAGATAACATATGTTGTTTGTGCTGCAATAAATATTTGGATTGTTGCATGTCTTTCATTCTTCTAAAACACACAACATCTAATTGTGGCTGATGGTTTTACCTACTTCTTGGATTTAGTTTATACTATATTGGCAACATTTTTTATCCTCTTATTATAAACAAAAATCAAAACAACTTTTATATCATTCATTTTATGGTTATCACTGGATATCTGTTTTTAATATTTCAAAGACATGATTTTTGAGAATGATTACATATTTTCATGTTTAGTAGGAATACCCAGAGAAATAGTTTTGTGTGAAAAAACTATATGAAGTAAGAAATGAATTGCCATAAAATATATTTCCTGAGAGAGATTGATGTATCTAAGTCTCTTTCGTATCACAGTAGTGACACATTTTTTTTTGTCAGTCGTTTTTCATTGCTTCCATTTTACAACCCGAATGCTTTCAACTCCTCTGAGAGAATTTCTACTTCCCAGTCGAAACATGTCATCTTTATTGGGCTCTCCGTGAGGGGTCCATCACTTCAGTACAATACAAGGAACTCGTAATTTCAGTTTAGTCATTTAAAAACAGAGCGGAGTCTTGCAACATTAAAAGTTTGATAATTGGACCAAAAAAAAAAAAAGATTCTCCACTCTTGAGATCATATAGGGAAATTATCAACTTGCAAATTATTTAATTTATCAGAGTTTATTGTCATGGAGAGAAATGTTCTTATAAATTCCATGTTTCGAATCTAGCAAAGTCCTTAAATGTTGGAGAAATAGACTCTTTTATACAATAATAATATAGCGAGCGCCTGGAGTGAAAGGAAGCAATGTTATTTATTCCCAGTTAGAAATTAGGAATTTCATTGTTGAATGGTAAAAATATCTCAGCAGCAACATATATTTTAGTGTTATTTCCCAGGCGCCATGAGAGAAGGAAACGAGCATCTCAGTCTGGCCTTCTTCTATGAAAGAGATGTTTTTCCCACAGCTGTGTAACAGATAATAATACTAATTTATTAAATTTATATACCACCCAACTCCCAGCAACTCTTTTCAAGGTAAAAATACAGTTGCATATCTGAAGTCAGAAAAGAAGTGACTCCTCACAGAAGTCAGAGACCATTTTTCTTCCTGCCCAGTTCTGCTCTATGCTCATAGATTTCAGATTAGTTTTATTAATTAGTCATGTGACCATATCAAAAGGCAATAAAATAATATATTCTATAACAAGAATGGAAAATTTTCTTGGTCTTCAGGCCTGTTTGGACTAATGATTGGAGAGAAACCATACGTAGAAATAGTGTTTGTAATCTGAACAGCCAAATGCCGGAGGACTTGTTAAAAATCTAATCTTCAAAGCACAGTTATGGTAATCTGTGTGCATCTGTTGATAAGATCATTTGCCAAATATATTATTTAGAAGATTTTAGTCAGAATAGAGCTGGAAGGAACCTTGGAGGTCTTCTAGTCCAGCCCCCTGCTTAAGCAGGAGAACCTATATCATTTCAGGTCAAGTGATTGTCTAGTCTCTTCTTAAAAACCTCCAGTGATAACTTTATTTGTTTCTAGATGTTCACAGATCTGGTTTTTTTATTAACTTTTCCAGTATCTTCCCATGTATTGATGTAAGGCTGATTGGTCTGTAGTTTTCTGTGACTCCCCCTCCCCCCTTTTTTTTGAAGATGGGAAACATGTAAGCCCTTTTCCAATCCTCAAGTGGTTCCCTGGTGCTCCAGGAGTTTTGAAAGATGTGATGCAGTGGTTCTGAGATAACATCTGCCAGCTCCTTCAGAACTCTGGGATATAATCTGTCAGGCCCGGTGATTTACATCAAGATCAGGCAGGTGTTCTCTTTCCATTTTCTTGCTTTTTTAAATTTTTATTTCTAGTCTGTCTTTTACACTTATGTTTTTGGTAGGTTGGGCATTTTGCGTGAAGACTGATGCAAAGAATGAGTTAAGCAGCTCTACTTTCTCTTGACTGCCTTTTACCTGCTTGCCATCTTCTCTCTTTAGTGGACCAACTGTTTCCTTGACTTTTTTCTTGTTATTTATATATTGAAAGAAGCTTTTTTATTATCTTTGACTTTTCTTGCAAGTCCTGACTTTGCTTTCCTGACTTCACCTTTGCAGTTTTGGGCTATCTGTTGATATTCTGCCTTAGTTATGTGTCCCTCTTTCTATTTTTTGTACTTGTCCTTTTTGTCTTTTGGTTTATCAGAGAGATCTTTGTGCAGCTATGCTGTTTTCTTCTTGGAGTTCTTGTTTTTCTTTTTCAATGATATTGTGTTGGACTGGGCTTTTATGATCATATTTTTCAGTTTCCCACTCTTCTTGAGTTGTTTTCCCCTTTAGGATTTACATCAATGGAATCTT
Organism: Bothrops alternatus; assembly: GCA_034064705.1. Lineage (NCBI taxonomy): Eukaryota > Metazoa > Chordata > Lepidosauria > Squamata > Viperidae > Bothrops > Bothrops alternatus. The sequence continues at coordinate 2,437,554 of JARGCV010000122.1, read as the reverse complement.
TTCTAGGCTCTCACTGAGTTTGTTAAAATTAGCTCTTTTAAAGTTTAAGACACTGGCTGGATTATGATGCATTGCTTGTATTTGTATTATACTGAATTCCAATATGATATGATCACTCTCACCCAAAGTTCCAGCGACTTCAACTCCCTCTTATCAATTCTTCTCTAATAGTAAGAATTAGGTCAGCATAACTTTTTTTCTAGTTCCCTCCTCTATCTTTTGAATGACAAAATAAAGGAGAGATATCTTTTAATGATGGTATTCCTAGCTCAACCTTAACTGCAGAGGTTGAAGTGGATTTATGCAACCCCAAGATATATTTCAGAAAAGAAGACTGCATTTGTTCTAATAAAAGAGCATTAATAGTTCTTACCACATGTTATCCTTGGAATTATTTTAGCATTATAAACCTTATTAACTGGAATTAGGGATCCAGAATAACTATGCTTGATGACCTGCATTATTGAATTAGCTCTGGTTGTAGCCTTTAGTGGGCTTCTCTTAGAATAGGAAACCAAAAGCCTGTTTCTGTAAAGACAGCACCTAGATACAGTCAAGATTTAACTTATAGTCCTTGAGATATGACTGTAATGGAGCATGCCCATTAGGGTCACATGTTGCGATGGTCATTAGATGAAGCTGCTCTCCCCAGTGAATCATTAGACTTGTCTAGCCTTGTCCTCCCCCATCCCCTGCACCTTGTGTCCCTAAATGTTTTCTCCTACTCCCACCAGATCCCATCAGGCCTTAGGGCGGATTCCCACCCCATCAGGCCAAATACTCTCCTCTTCACTAACCTAAAGTGATAGTTAAAGATCTTATAAACAAAAAAGCAATTATCAGAAAAAATAGAATTGCAAATAGTCAAAAAGGTCAAATACTTGGGAATATATTTGACAGCAGGATGTTCAACAATAAAAAAAGATTGGGTTTTATATTATCAAGCATCAGTGTTGACATGGATAAAAGAATGGATCAGCCTTAGAAATAAAAGATTGTTGTATTTGGAGGGACATGACCTGCAACTTGGTTGCCATGCTTTTTTATGGCATGGAAAAAATAAAATATATAAATACTTCCAAAACCACTACATTAGAAATGCACTATTATTAACTTGGGAAAAAATAAAATGTAAAATTTATTTGAAAATTCCAGGATGGCTTTCAACAATAGAAGCATTTGCACATCCAAATCCAGTCAGTCTCGATAAAATACATACAAAGATATTTTAAATTCTGAAGGAAACTTAAAATCTAGGCAAGAGATGGAAAATTAGGGCATCGATTTAACATGGTGGTCACATTTACAAATGCAACTCAGATGTGACAAAAATATTAAACAGTATGGATTTTATAAAGAGCAGACAATGTTTGATCAGACATTACTAACTTCCGATGAAAAGTTAATTAAAAATGTACAATTTCTTATTAAATTTGAAAATGGAAGATGAACAAGTAAAAGAGACAATGATAGCATGGGCAAAGAATTTTGGATATAATATAAATTTAGAGAGGTGGCAAAGTTTGTGGGAAAGAAACTATAAATTTACAATGTCAACTTCATATAAAGAAAACTTATATAAAATGTTCTATAGATGGCACTGGCCACTAACAAGACTAGCAAAAATGTTTAAAAATATGTGTTGGAAATGTAAACACAAACCAGGTACTTATTATCATATGTGGTGGGCATGTGTTAAAGTAAGGAGATATTGGACAATAATAAGGTGACCAACCGTCCTCCTTTAGGGAGGACAGTCCTCCTTTTGTAAGTTCTGTCCTCCCTTGAAAAGTGTCCTCCTACATGTCCTCCTTTTCGATATTTGAAGACTAATCTGCAGGGCTTTTTTTTCTCATAGAACACTCAGAACGGCATTCTGGCACCTTTTTTTGATGGTTTTTTTTTTCAACTTTTGCATGAGCTGTGCTACTCCCCCTATTGGCTTTCAAAAGCCAATAGGAATTGCTGCTGAGCGTGGCAAAACACCCGGCCAGCAAACTTTGCACGTGCAAGTTGTCTGCAGTGAAGGCGAATTGGCAGGAACTTAGCGCCCCTCCTGCTACCCAACTACACCATCTCCTAGTTAGTTCCAAAGATACCTGGAGGAGACTGGAGTGGTAAGTTTCTCTTGATCTTCGGCTCTGCTAGGGCAATAATGGCTGTGGGCGCAAGAGGCAGCGGCAGCGGGGGTGCTGCGGGCAGGGGTGTGAGGGGTGGCAGCGACCGGCTGCCCCCTGTGCTGTGGGAGCCGCGGGGCCCTCTCTACACAGGGCTGTGCAGGGTTGGCAGTTGTGCTGACGGGGTGGCTGCAGGCAGGGTGTGTCGACAGCGAGCTGCCCCCCAGGGCTGGAGCCGGCATGGCTGGTGCTTTTGGAGCCCCGGGGCCCGCTCTACACAGTAGGGCAGCGGTGCTGGCAGAGCGGCTGCGGGCGGGAGCGCGGCAGGCGGTTGACCTTTCATGGGCCAAGCCAGCTTTTACAATATTTTTTTCTTCTATTTGTGTCCTCCTTTTCATTGTAAAAAAGTTGGTCACCTTAACAATAATCCACACTTGGTTAGAAAAAATGTTAGAGAAACACATAGACTATAAACCTGATTTTTTTAAAACTAGGCATAATGCCAGAAAAACTTGATAAGCAAAGTACATATTTGATTCTACGTGTGATAACAGCGGCAAGAATTATATTTGCACAATATTGGAAGAACGAAAAAATACCACCACCAGAAGAAGAAATAATCAAAAAAATATTAAGCTGTGAGGAAATGGACAGACTTACTTTAAGGTTGAAAGAAAAAGAGGAAACAGAATACTTTCAAACTTGGGACCTATTTTTATCAATGGTTAGAGAAAAGATTTAGGGATAAGGAATTTAATTTGTGTTAGTGAATAAGATACTCAGACAACATGTTTTTGTTGAATAATTATTGAATTCTGGTAAAAAGATAATAAAACTTTATAAAAAAAAGAAAAAGAGCTCTGAGGCCTTCTGGAAGGCTGAAACAGATTGCTTCCTTACATGGACACATTGTACAATTCTGAAAGTTGTCACCATTTTGTTCCTCCCATAAGTGGGCCCTGTTTCACATGGAGTCAGTAAATACTGTACAAGGCCTCACTGTGCAAAAGCCATTTTTCTTACAGAGAGGGAATACAACAACCAGAACAGGAAATGCATCACAGGAACAATAAAGATCCATCATAGAGTAGCAATGTAACACTGGAAACAAATACAATTGAGATAAATGATAGAGCTGCATATAAGGTAAACATAACACCTGTAACATCTTCCCCTTTTCATGTTAACCAAACAACATTATGAATTTTGGATGAGAACTAGCAACACTTCCTAAAGGTTAAGCCTGCTGGGCGGTTGCGAACATCTCCCCCTATGGGTGAAGACTGGCTCTCTTTGTACTAAGAGTTTCTCTGACTTCGCTGAGGTTGTTGGGCTCTTCTCACCACTTACTGAGATGTTCTACCTTTGACTGCTGTCAGGTATATTGGCTTGCTCAGGACTGCCATTAGCATTGGTCTGTGGCGCATCAGTGCTATGAATTCCCTATTGACAGTGGGTAAGTATGGTCCAGTGAGTCGGGCCTGTCTACTGGATGTGGAGAGTCAGGCTGCGAATCAGGCTGCTCAGCCACACGCAGATCTACCCGATTGCAACGACAGAGGGTTCCATCAATATCCACTATATAGGAGCGTGGTGCCACTTGTTGTAAACAGATACCCATTTTTCCAGCGATCTGTTTGATCTCCAGGCAGCAGTTTCATACGGACTCGTTCCCCGATATTCAATTCTGGCAAATCTCTGGCTGATTTATTATATCTTGCCTTGAATACTTGTCTCTTAAGCTGTAACTTTTCTGGGACACCTTGTATCACAGAGGGCTCAAGCAGCTTATTTGCCACTGCTAAGGAGGTCTTTAGTCTCCTTAACATGAGTCTCTGTGCCGGACTACTATCCATGCCCTTGGTTGGAGTATTTCTCCAATGCAGAATGGCCTTCCATGGGTCCTTACCTTCACTTTGTGCTTTCTTGCTTACATTCTTAACAATCTTCACAGCTTATTCAGCTTTGCCATTAGCTTGTGGATGAAGTGATGAGGAAGTCACATGCTCAAACTCCCACTCAGCTGCAAATTTCCTAAATTGTAGGCTTGCAAACTGAGAGCCATTATCAGAGATCACTTTATTTGGTTAGCCATGATGTGCAAACTGAGTCTTACATCTCTTAATGGTAGTTTCAGCGGACAAGTCAGGAAGAGTTCAATATCCTAAAAGTCTGAATAATGATGAACTAGTACCAGGTTCCATTTTTCCTGCATAGTTGAACAAATCTATACTGACGATCTGCCAGGGACATGAGGGTATCTCATGTGACATCATGGTTTCTTTTTGTTGCAAATTACACATTCATTGCAAGTGGGATAATTGCTAACAAAGTCTTTGATTTTGCCTTGCATGTTAGGCCAGTAAAGATTGTCACAAGCTTGTCTTTAGCATACCTCACCCCCAATGTGGCTTGAGTGTATGTGCAATAACATCTCTGCTCTCAGTGACATTGGTACTATGACTCTTGGACCTTTGTACAAGATACCATCTTGTATGCTGATCTTATCTCTGAAGGACCAATATTCCCTCACAATTGCAGAAACTGTCTCATTTTCATCTGGCCACCTACTCAGAATGATAGCCTTCAGTGCTTGTAAAGCTGCATCAGCATCTGTGCACTGCTTGAGCTGACATGGCCGCTGATTTGTGACATTAAGATATCTGCTTGATTGATTTCAGCAAAGGTTTGTTCCTGTTGCAAACAACAATCCATATGGTACTTGTGCTCTCCTCCAGATGTCACCTGATCTGATGTAGCCCTGCTCAGTGTATCACTGATATACATTTCATGTCCTGGCTTGTAGACAACATTGTAATGCTGCAATGTAAGCATCATGCTCTGCAAATACTTGGGAGCACACAAAAGGGGCTTCTTGAATATGGCTATTAGTGGCTTGTGATCAGTTTCAGCTGTGATTGTATCCTGGCCATAAAGTTAATGATGGAAATACTGGCAGGCAAATACAATGCTTAAACATTCCCTTTTGATTTGAGTGTAATTTAGCTCAGCAGATGAAAGGATGCTATGCAACTGGCTGACCTTCTTGCAATAGGCAACATCCTAGGCCATTTTTACTTGAGTCACTTTGAATTATAATAGGCTTTGTGACATCATAGTATTTCAACACTGGGGCAATAGTGACTAAGCGTTTTATCCCCTTTACTGCCTGGTCACGCTTGGGAAACCAGTGCCAAACTGCATCTTTGTCCAGCAGATGTCTCAATGACTGACACACCTCAGATAAGTGCGGCAGGAATTTTGATAAGTATGTGACAAAACTGATAAATCTCTGCACCGATTTGGCACTGGCAGGCAGCAGCATGTCTACAGTGGCTTTAATCTTCTCCGGGTCAGATTTTAAGCCTTGTGAGGACAGGACATGTCCATGGAAACAGACGCCTTGTACCTTGAACTGCAATTTCTTTGCGCTGAGCCTCAGCATCACCTGCCTACAATGGTCTAGAAGTACTATTAGTTTCTTATCATGGTCATGCTCAGCTTCTTCATCTGTATCATCACAGCCAACTAGGAGAATGTCATCATGTATTGGCTCAATTCCACTGAGCTCACTTAAAAGTTCATGATGCTTTTGTTGATACACCTCTGGTGCTACTCCAAAGAATAGTTTGAGCCATTTCTTTCTGCCCCAAGAAGTCCAGAATGTGGTCATGTAGCTACTCTTTTTATCCAATTTGCACTGTAAAAAGGTATCTCTAGTGTCAACAAGCATGAAAACTCATGCTTTGGGTAGTTTGTGCAAAATGTCATCAAGTGTTGGCTTTAGTAGTGTGACTGTTTCAGGACCATATTCAGAAACTTGGGATCAATGCAGATTCTGATCTTCTTAGGCTTCCTAATAACAACCATGTTGCTCATCCAATTGGTAGGCTCAGATACTGAAGTAATAAGTCCTTTATCTTCATACTTGTCTAGTTGTGCTTTGATTAGTGGCTTAATGACTATTGGCACATTGCATGGGGCACATTGTACTGTTGAAATGCCAGGATCAAGTTCAAAGTGAACCTCTTCTGGAACAGATACTATGGGGCCCTGAAACACCTCATTGTAGACTTGGAGGATTTGCTGTTTTGTCAGTGGCCTCCCCAAGGATTTTGAGGGGTGAATCTTGACATTGTATAACTCAGCCGGAATGGTGAACTACATCAAACCCAGATGCTTGCGTGTTGATCCAGACAATAGCGGTTTCTGATTGGCTTCCACAATCTCAAATTTAAGTATGTGGGTACCCCTACATATGCTGCATTCTGTTTGGAAAAGTCACAATGATTCCATTACTTCTCCTGAATATAAAACTTAAATTTGGTGCTACTAGGCTGAAAAGGTATCTCAGGCGCCAGTTTCATTTTGTCCTTTAAACTTATGACCTCACATGTTGCACCCAGGTCCAGCTGGCAGGATTGATTTATATTGTTTAATCTGAGATTTACGAACCCTTTTTGCCCTTAGAGTTTACAGAACCAATGCCTTCTTTTGTGTAAACCAAATTGCTGGTAAACAAGTGTGCATCCTCAGGATCTGACATTTGCTCAGTTCTATGCTGATTTTACTTGAGACACACTCGTGCAAAATAATTTGGTCTCCCACATGCTCTGCGGGTTTTCCCATATGCAGGACACTGCTCTTTCTCTCGTACATGCACACTGCCACAGTACTTGCATGATACTGGGTTGCTCCCAGGTGAGATGAATCTTGTGCTGATGCTTGTGCTGATGGTTCTTCATGTTAGCTGTTTTTTGGAGGTGCATTGGTTTATCATGCTCCAAGGCAGGGGTTCTCAACCTTGGCAACTTTAAGACTTGTGGACCTCAACTCCCAGAATTCTGGGAGTTGAAGTCCACAAGTCTTAAAGTTGCCAAGGTTGAGAACCCCTGCTCCAAGGCTTTCAACCATTTGTCTGTAAGTTCTGTGGTACCACATATCTCAACTTTGGTTTGTAAGCTTAAACCATGTTACCTCAAAAGGCAGCGACATGTGATTTCATTAGTGATACTCAGAATTATTTTATCATGAATATGTTCATCTCTGAGAGCCATAATCATAGCTTGCAGTTTTTTCTCTTAGCCGTGTGACAAAACTGTCCATTGCTTCACCTTCTTCTTGTTTACAGGTGCCAAATATCTCTCTCTCATATATGACATTATTAGAGGGTCTGAAAAAGACTTCTAAGGCATCTAGGATGGCTTTAGTATCATTCTTTTGCTCCTTTGTAAGGAGGCATGCTGGCTGAGGAACTCTGGGAGTTGAAGTCCACAAGTCATAAAAGGGTCAAGTTTGAAGAGCCCTGCCTCAGGCAGTGGAATGCTGTTAGCAGCTGCCATGATGTTAGTTTCCTGGCTTCAAATGCTCAGCTTCCAGGACAGGGCCGCAAGTGCTAGAGTGGCATGCATCAAATGTGTGGAGACAGCACAGATTCAGATGCCTCTGACATCATGTTTCATGTAGAGTCAGTAAATACAAGGCCTCACTGTGCAAAAGCCATCTTCCTTAGAGCAGGGGTTCTCAACCTTGGCAACTTTAAGACTTGTGGACTTCAACTCCCAGAATTCCTCAGCCAGCTTTGCTGGCTGAGGAATTCTGGGAGTTGAAGTCCACAAGTCTTAAAGTTGCTAAGGTTGAGAACCCCTGCCTTAGAGAGAGGGACTACAACAACAGGAACAGGAAATGCATCACAGTAACAATAGAGATGAATCATAGAGTAGCAATGTGACACAGGAAACAAGTACAATAGAGATGAATGATAGAGCTGCATATAAGGTAAACATAACACCCATAACAGGCCCTTTCTTTTCCAAGATCAGGTCTGGAGAGCTTCAAAAGGTAAATGCGATAAGTGATGGGTGTGTGGGGAGCACAATCATCTTGCTTAGCAACAGAAATTCTAGTCTTAATTGTGGTTTTTAAATTGGGGATACATGTATGCTTCCTTGTCTGGCTCCTTTAGATTTGCAAATTTTCCAATTAGGGAATCATTTGCACCAGCATGAGCCTTAAACAGGAATTTGAATATAAAACCTTGATTCGTTAAAATATTCAGCCCAGCCCACCCCACATAGTTGCTGTTGTGGGGAAAATAGGAGACAGGAGTATTAGGTACTGGGCATGTTTGCACATTTGAATTATGTATATAAAAAGGCAAATAATGATAATTTCCTCCCTCATGGAGGCTGGTGTAAAGGTATCAAAGAGAAATGACTTTCCCTCAGTATTCCAGAATGGGACAACTTATTGTGGCCAACTCACCATGGGCAACTGGCCACAGGCCAAATCGCCGTAGTCAACTCACTGCGGGACAATTCAACAATTCTATTTAATTATTTAAAATAATTTTAAAAATATTTTATTTTTTGTCATTCGCATTTTATTTTGTCCCTCCTTTGGCACCCTTTCTTTAATTATTTTATTCCACCATTTCTTGATCTTAGTGTAACTCTTGTCTCATGGTGGGTTGGCCGTGGCAAGTTATCCTGTGGCAAGTTGACTGCAGCAAGATGGCCGTGGCAAGTTGGCCATGGCGAGTTGGCTGTGGCGAGTTGGCTGTGGCAAGTTAGCTGTGGCAAATTGGCCGTCGTGAGTTGGCCATGGCGAGTTAGCCGTGGGAAGTTGGCCATGGCAAGTTAGACATGGTGAGTTGGCCGTGGCAAGTTGGCTGTGACATATTGGACATGGCGAGTTAGATGTGGCAAGTTGGCCGTGGTGATCAAAGAGAATACAGTAAAATGGTAAGGTAGAGAAACTTGCTTATTAGTAATTTCTATTTTTTTAATATAAAATTTCCTTTATTAAAACAATCAGCATTGTACATAAAATCTTTGTATGCATCAAACATCATAGCATCTGATATACAACACTACGCATTCTTCTTTGTAAACGTCTGGTTTGGTAAACATTTTTCACTCCTCACTTCAATCCTCTATTATACACCTGTTACATTTTTTATTCTCTATGATCCCTAATAATAGGTCCTGAGGTAGTAGTTAAACATTAAATATAAGATCATATTAATAATCAATCCTCAGAGAACACAGCATATAACACTAGGTATTAATCTTTGTAAACGTTTGGTTTGGTACATATTCTTTACTCCTCACTTCCAGCCTCAACTATATGTTTGTTGTATTTTATCTTTTATGATCCCTAGCAAAAGATCCTGAGGTAGAGATTCAATAACCTGGGGTAAAAAATTCAGTCTGCTTTTTAATTATTAAAGTAATCAACATCAAGCATAAGATCATATTAGGAAGCAATCACATTAAGAAGCGATCATCGTAGAACATAACATACAACAATAGGTAGACATTCTTCACTCTTCACCCCAAGCCTCCACTATACACCTGTTACATTTTTTAACCTGTATGGTCCCTAACATTAGGTCCTGAGGTAGTAATTCAACAGTCTGAGGTAGAAATTCAGTCTGCTTTTTCAATGTTAAAATGTTCAACATGTTTGGTTTGGTACATATTCCTTACTCCTCACTTCCAGCCTCAACTATATGTCTGTTGTATTTTATCTTTTATGATCCCTAGTAAAAGATCCTGAGCTAGAGATTCAATAACCTGGGGTAAAGATTCAGTCTGCTTTTTCATTATTAAAGTAATCAACATTAAGCATAAGATCATATTAAGAAGCAATCATATTAAGAAGCAATCATCGTAGAACATAACATACAACAATAGGTAGACATTCTTCACTCTTCACTTCAAGCCTCTACTATACACCTGTTACATTTTTTAACCTGTATGGTCCCTAACAGTAGGTCCTGAGGTAGTAATTCAATAACCTGAGGTAGAAATTCAGTCTGCTCTTTCAATGTTAAAATGTTCAACATTAACCATAAGATCATATTTATAAGCAATCATCATAGAACACTACATATAACACTAAGTATTAATCTTTGTAAACGTCTGGTTTGGTAAATATTAGTACATATACAAGTAATTTCTATTTTTAATGTAGGTGAGACCATGAAGCATCTTCGGACGAGACTGTATGAACATCAGTTGGCCATCAAACGCCATGAGCAGTGGTCCCAAGTGTGGGTTCACACTGTAGAACACAACCACACGTTTAACGTCACTGAGTCCAGGGTCATTGCTCATGATGCAACAAAGGGCAGCCGTCTGCTAAAAGAGGCATGGCTATCCAACAAGCATTCCATCAATCAGCATACTGAACTGTTACCAGCTTATCAGACATTACGCTGGCAGATATCTTTAAATAAAACTGCAAAGATGAAACAGCCACATATCCTCACTGATACAAACAGGTCAACAGAGGATTGTATCCCTTCCTCAATGGACTTAGGGTCACAGCAGATGATTGAGGGGAGGCAAACGGCGCCGATGAGTGACAGCAGGGACATGGAGCCAACATGGACAGGGACGATGACAGAAAGAAGGAACAGCCAGCTGAAACGGCAGCATCGCATATGCAAATGCCAGAAAAGTAGCAAGATGACTGCGCATGGCAGAATACACACTCCACATGGGCGGGGGCGTGAGGAGAGGAGCAGGGTGCCTAAATTTAAAGAGCCATCAATGAGTGTGATAGAAACAACACAGCAATTAACTACAGGGGGTTGGGAGCTGAATAGACCAGTAATACGCTCATTAGACAAATGCTTGGCATTACAGAGACTATAAGAACGTGATTCTCAATCCTGGCTAGAACTCTGACGATGTCAGTAGACGCTGATAAAAGCTAAGTTTTTAAATAAATTCTTCAATCTCAGTGATCTGTGTTTTAGTATACATACATATATATATATGCTTAGCATGCAGACTGCCCAGGTTCGAATCCCGGAAGGGTGAGTTCTGACTGAAGAGAGTTAAGAAACTCGAAATAGCTATATCAGAAATCCCTTATTTCTTTGTCAACAATTTTAAACAATATGTGTGTGTGTGTGTGTGTGTGTGTGTGTGTGTGTGTGTGGAATAGATAAAAATGATCACTGGGATAAAATCATAAACAAAACTGTTTAATCTTACAAAAATACTGAGCTTTCGTCGGCCACACTGCCAACATCGTCCGAGTATAAAATGCTGGATCCAGGAGTCCGTTTTTATGTGACTGGCTGCCTCTGCACCTTGACCCTCGATTGGGTCATTGGTCTGCTCATTAGCATCGGCTATGTTGTTCTTAAGGGGGCCATTTCTAAAGTTGCTCTTCCCCCTCTAGTTGTTATTGTTCTCTTGATGCATATGCGAGCGCCTGGGGATCGGCTGTCAGATTGCTCCTGTTCATCTTTCCCCACCCCCTTCATCTTAACTTGCCTCCGTGTTGTCAAACTGCCTAGCGTGCGTGTTTCGAGTATCGTTCCCATTTGCCAATCCTGTTGCTTTCCTTACACGTGTGTAAACCTGGGGATTAGCTATCCTGTTGTTCTTGTCTCTTACTCCCCCCTTGTCCCACTATCAGATGCGCCCCTGTATGTGTTAAAGGGTTGCTTGTCAAGTGCGTCCTTGGAATCACTCCTCCTCCTCCTCCTCCTCTGCTTGCCAACGTCGTTGTCTCCTCAGTACACACAGTGGGAGCACAGGAAGTGGTTGTCCCATCAGTTGCGCTTGCTGTTTCCCACTTCTTCCACCGCTAATCGGGGCCGTGCATCCATCGCTGAGTCGTTCACGGGGCATGCCTTTGATACGCTTCCCCCACTGCTAAGGTTTATTGCTCCTCTTCCGCATCTGTGGCCACCTGGGGGGACATCCAGCCACTCTTGCCCCGTGCCCGCTGCCTTCCCCATTGGCGGGTGTGCCTGCGTGTTCGGCCAAATGTCATCCAAGGAGTGTATCGGGGCTCTTCCCTTCTCTCCAGTGTGTGTGCGTGCATCACGGGGGTGGCCATCCAGGGGTTCTTGCTTGTTATCCTCCTCCCCTCATCTTAACTGAGCTAGGCTGTTCTCGTTCCGGATGTCTGTGGGGCGTGTTTCCCCTGTGTTTTTTCTACTCATTACTCTTGTTCTTCCAGCGGACTGTGTGCAGGCACCTGGGGGTTGGCTGTCTGATAGTGTTGGGCCATCCCCCCTCTCCCTTTTCATACCTGAATGGGTTTGAGATGTTGTCTGTGCGGTGCAACCCCAGTTCACAGTTCTCTCTGAGGATCGTAGTTGTCTACCTTGTCGTTCCATCTTTCTGATCCTGTAAGGAGTGAGCTGATTGCCTGCATTTCTAATTGTCATGCTGTCCTTCCCACCCCCTTAACGTCTGATATCCTGGAGCAAGCTCTATGTGACGGTTGATGGAATTTTCGTCGGACAACCAGGCTTCCTTGAGCAGGCGGCCTCCCTTGGTGGTATCTCGGGATATGGCCTCAACGTTGGCGAGGTCAAACCCATGGCCATAATTGGCCATATGGGTCCACACTTGTGAGTATTGTTCTTGCCTCTTAATTGCCAGCTCGTGCTCATGGACCCTGGTCTTAAGCCTCTTAGAGGTTTCTCCAACATAGTTGCACCTGATTTTATATATCACAGAGGATCTTTCCCCAATGGGGAATGGATCTTTGGGGCGCATGATCCTAGCGCGAAGAGTCTGGCCTGGTCTGTGGGCTAGTTTCACATTGAAGGGGGTTAATAGTCTGGCTGTTGCTTCCGATACGCCATTAATGTATGGTAGGATTGTTCGTACAAGTTGTGTTGGTGTCACATTGACTTGTGCATCCCTGCGTGGTTTGTATGGTCTATTGTGCCGTCTAATAAACTCAACCGGGTAGCCATTGCGTCTGCACACCCGGTAGAGATAACTCTTTTCTTCCGTTCTAGCTCTATCCATATTACAATGTATATATTATAAGAAAGAGTTTTAAAATATTAATGAAAAAATATTAAACAATACCTGACAAAAAACAATAAAACTGTTATGTAAAGTATTTCCATATTGCTTCTTGTTTGGCGTCCTCACTTGCAATTTTCTTCGCTTTTATCCGAGCGCTCTGCATAGCTAGACAGGAACAAATTCCAGAGCCAGAACCCCAGCTAATACTTGGTGGCCTCGGGCCCTTTCCCGTATGCACCAATCGGGAAACTAGAGAGGTGAAGCATCTATTCCTGACATCTCTGAGAAGGACCACCTAGTTTTTGCCTGAGTGACATGTTCGAAGGTGCCGCATCTCCGTTTGGTTTCCGTTGCTCCTCTCTTGGAGTTTTGGGGAGGGTTTCCCCCCCCCACCTGGAAAGAAGTTGAACAAAAAATAGACGTGTTGCAGAAAACACAGATTTATCATAACTGGTTCACTGAACTAAAAAAAAAAATTAGATATTAGTTCTGCCAAACCGGTGCAAACCGGCTGAATCCCACTACTGGATATGGGGACCATAAATCTTTTATGAGGCTGCAGAAATAAAGCTTGGATCTTTGGGATCTCTGCCTCATCTCACCATCTACTGGTACCGCTTTCTCCAAAAAGGCAACAAAAATATCTTCTTCCCATATCTCACCTCTTATCTATAAACAAATCTTTAAAACCTCAGCGTTCAACCCTAGTCACAAAAAGAGCAAGTCCTAATTTGGAAAAAAAAACTACAGATGTCTTATTATGATATCAATACTGGATAAGATCTCAGGGAAATTATTAAAGTGTTTGTCGGCATTTAGATAGCCATGCTACGATTAACAGAGTCAGCATGAATCTGTCATCAATTGTGCCAGATTAACTGTATTTTCTTCTCTATTAATTGGTTAACACAAGGATACTATTGTTAGAAAGACTTAAAATAGGCTAAAACACACACACAGAGACACACACGCCTCCAAAGGCTGGTCTTTTTATGCTTTACTTCAGGTATGAGGAAACTATCAAAGAGATTATGATACTGCTCTATCCCGATCCTATATTGATCAGTATTTTTATCAATAACTGGGATGAAAGAATTGAAGGATTGCTGATCAAATCTGTAAATAACTCAAAGCTAGCAATAGTAGCTAACAGTGTAGATGAAAGAGAGAAGATTCATAAAAGTTCTAAATAGGCTTGAACAGTGGATTGAAATGATTAGGATGGAAATCAATAAGAAAAAAAATACTAAGTTCTGCAGTTGGATGGGAAAAATTAAAGGTGAAATTATAGAATGGGAGACACCATTACTGTCTTGGCAGTAAATAATGAGAAAAGGATCTGAGTATGCTTCTAGACCACAAGTTAAACATGAACCAATACAATGATACTGTTGCTAGAAAAGGTAAGTGCTATTTTAGGTTGCATTAACAGAAACAGAGTCTGGAGCATGAGTGTAATTTTTCCAGTCTGTTCTTTTCTGGTCTCCCCCTGGCTATTTTGAGGAGTCCAGTTCAAAGAAGACAGCCATGAAGTGAGTTAGAAGAAGATTATCAATAGGATTTTGAAAACTAAGCCCTGTAAGAAAGAGTTAAGGATCTATATACTTGTAATCTATAGAAAAGATTATGAGGGAGATATAATAGCAGTCTTTAAACATCAGAAAGGCCATCACACAAAACAGGGAATAGATTTATTCTATACCCATTGTTCCAGGGGCAGAACAAGAAATAATATGATAAAAACTAAGTTCAGGCTCATTGATACAAGGAGGAATTTTCAGACTGTTGCATGATGTTGTAGGAACTCCTGCAAACAAAGGCTGTGCGATTATATAGCAGAGAATTTCTAGCTGATTCTGGACTGATCAAATAGTTGGATTCAGTAATTTCTAAGATCCTTTCCAACTGTATTTTTCTAGTTATCTCTACAGTTAAGATTAATAGCCCAAATATGTTCAGAAGTATTTTTAATTGAATTTGTTACTTGCTTACTTATTGAATTTTCGTTATCTGTTTCAGATAATTTACAATAATAAAATATTAAAAAGTGCTAAGCATGAAAAATTCATGTAGAAGAGAGAAAAGAAACTATAACTTAAAATAATTAAAGCCCATTAAAAGCCTGGTGTAATAATAACCACTCATAAACTCAACAGGGAAAGAATCTTTCAACTGCTTTTTAAAGAAAGGCATAATCATAAGGGCTAATATAGTATGAATGTGGGATGGGGGGAGATCTAAATTTTTTAACCACATTAAAGTCCTTGTTGCCATCTTGACATTGGCATGGTAAGATATATGATTTTGTCATTAAATATTAGTAGATAAGCTTTAAAGTAGAACTTAGACACAAAGGTTAATATATTTTCAAATATACTTGGTTTGCTCAGGGGTAGACATGATTAATGTTGTAATATTAGGAAAACTAGAATCATCAATCACATCAAACACAGAATTTGGCAAGAGATATTAAACATTTTACAAATCTTAATATGAATACACAGACACATAATAGTATAAGGATAAAATGGTATGAAAGGAACCTGAATCATTAGCACTTCCACTGATCAGCTGGTCACATATAGGTGATAAAAGATTATGATACATCACAATAAACTGTATTTATTCCATGTAATATCGAGAGCTCAGGTAAACTCTAGTGATAACAAACAGAAAGCAAGATTGATAGGAATACCACCACCAGCAAGAAGAGAAAGCTAAATAGGAAATGAAAATAAGATTAAAAAATAGTTTAGAGGAAGATGGTGAATGATTGTTTAAATTAAAAAGCAGGAAAAAGTGGCAATAAAATAAAAGAGCAAAAAAGAAAAAAAAGAAGGTACCAGGACCAGATTTTGGAATTAAAGTGTGTATGGTAGCTTAAATTGTGATGAGCATTAGACAGGAATTGTTCACCAGAGATGGATCAGCAGGGTAGAAAAGTTGTAATAAACAAAGGTTACCATTATCTCTGACAAATCACACAAGGAAAGGACTACATAAATTGAGGACACCTGTCTAGCTGGTTTTAAATTGGAGAAATGACCATTCAGCATTTTAAAAATGACAGGTCAGCCTTTTAATGACTATTTGAGGAGTGTATATGTGCAACAGTGTAATTCTGCAAAATAGATGCATCCTATTATCTTTGTTTTTGAACCTATAACTAAATTTTCATCTAGCCATCAGTCTCATAAGGCAGACTTTACAATGTCATAGCTAATGAATTTTTCTCTTGGTTTCTCTTCACTGGGCACAGAATCGTTATTCCACATCATTGACAATTTCTTGAACTTACGTGTAGAATCATTATATTTCACAATTATAATTTCATTTCCTAGTTTTTGAGCTTAATATGGCTATTGGGAAAGTATTGTGTGCTGTCTAGGAAAACTGTATAACTAGAAATGACCCCAAATGGCATAATTTCAACAACACTGGCATGGTCTGAATCTTGTATGCATGAATGGGTATATTTTTTGTACAAATGCAGAAGTTTATAACCCAATGTATTAGATTTATTCTCAGACTGCTGAGTTTGCTGCTGATCTGGAGTAAAGAGAACATTTAAATCATATTAATCTTTTTCAAAGCGCTTCTAGGTTGAAGTCAGACAGTAAGCAAACCTGGAATAAGGGAAGATGTTGCCCTCCAAAACCGCAAATTGTTGGTAGCTTAGAGCTGCAGTCTAAAACACCTGGATGGATTTATTTATCTAAACTTATTTGTTTAAATGTGCATGCTGCTCACTTCTAGACTCTAGAACTGGATGTCCAACTTTGGCAACTTTAAGACTTGTGTACATCAACTCCCAGAATTTCCCAGATAACATGTGAGTTGAAGTCCACAAATCTTAAAATTACTAACGTTGGATACCATTGCTGTAGTCCATAACTTGAAAGAAAATGGAGAAGCTGTGGTGATCCTTAAGCTAAAGTGTTCCCTTCTGCCCTTTCTTGCTGAATCATGTATGCGTAAGTAGGGCTAAGCCTCATACATTCTCATTACTTAAGAATGGAATTGTGGTTTTCTAAATAATGAAAAAGGAACCTTTCATCTTATTCATGGGCAAACAAGAAAAGGAAGGAAAAATAACCAGAAAATGCATAAGTTGATTTGTGGTAATCAAAGTCACTACAGAAATGCACATGATCAAAGATAAAATCTCTCCAGAATGTATATGGGTCAATATAAAAGAGAAAAAAAGTGACATTGCCATAGGTATATATTATAGGTCACCCAACCAATCAGAAGAAATAGATGGACTCTTTGTCAACCAGTTAAAAATATATATGTAGGAAGCATGCCACAGTAGTAAGGGGAGACTTCAATTCTCCAGATATCAACTGGGAGACAAACTCTGCAACGAGCAGGAGAGCAAACAGATTTCTATCCAACCTAGTCGACAAGTTTGTCATCCAAAAGGTGGAGATGGGAACTAGATGTAAAGCTATACTGGACTTAATCCTTACTAATAGAGAAGTGATAGAGGGAATTGAAATTGCTGGAACCTGGGGTGAAAGTGACCATGTCATACTGGAATTTAATATAATGCAAACACTAGCAATAGAAAACAATTCAACCAGTGTTTTAAACTTCAAAAGAGCCTGGGAAAGAGGATCTGGAAAAGATCCCATGGATGAAAATCCTAAAGGGGAAAACAACCCAAGAAGCATGGGAAACTCTGCAAAATGCTATCATAAAAGCCCAGACCAACACAATACCACTGAAAAAGAGAAACAAGAAGTTCAAGAAGTAACCAGCATGGGTGCACAAAGATCTCTCTGACAAACTGAAAGACAAAAAGGACAAATACAAAAAATGGAAAAAGGGGTACATAACTAAGGCCGATTATCAGCAAACATGCAAAGATGAAATCAGAAAAGCAAAGGCTGAGAACAAACAAAGACTTGCAACAGAAATCAAAGATAATAAAAAAATCTTTCTTCCAACACATTAGCAACAAGAAAAAAGTCAAGGAAACTGTAGGTCCACTAAAGAGAGAAGATGGCAAGGAAATAACAGGCAACAGGGAGAAAGCAGAATGCTTAACTCATATTTTGCATTAGTCTTCACACAAAAAGAAACTACAGCTCAATATACCAAAAAGCCACAAAAGACAAATTAGAAACAAAAATTAAAATGAGCAAGAAAATGGAAAGAGAACACCTATCCAACCTTAACAAGTATAAATCACCAGGGATATAAACCATGAAGGGGAACTCATCAAATTTGCAGATGACACCAAACTGGTAGGACTAGCCAACACCCCAGAAGACAAACTCAGGATCCAAAAAAATATTGACAAACTGGAACCATGGGCCCTATCCAACAAAATGAGTTTCAATGTGGAGAAAAGCAAAGTTTTACAGTTAGGCAGCAAAAATCAAAGGTACAAGTACAGATTCGGTGAGATCTGGCTCAAAAACAGTAACTGTGAGAGGGACCTTGGAGTCCTAGTGGACAATCACTTGACTATGAACCAGCAGTGTGCAGCAGCAACCAAAAAAGCTAATACAATCCTGGTTTGTATAAACAGAGGCATAGAATCCAGAACATGCGAGGTATTAGTACCACTTTATAAACCCTAGTAAGTCCACACCTGGAATACTGTAGCCAATTTTGGTCACCATATCACAAAAAAGATGTTGAGAGTTTGAAAAAAAATCAGAGAAGAGCAATTAAGATGATCAAAGACTAAAACATATGAAGAACGGCTGTGGGACTTGGGTTTGGCTAGTCTAAAGAAAAGAAGAAATAGGGGAGACATGATACGGTAGCAGTATTCCAGTATTTGAGGGGCTGCCACAAAGAAGAGGGGATCAAATTATTCTCCAAAGCACCAGAGGGCAGGACGAGAAAGAATAGTTGGAAACTTATCAAGGAGAGAAACAACCTGGAATTAAGGAGAAAGTTCCTGACACGTGAGGACAATTAACCAGAAATCATGGGTTCTCCTTCACTGGAGATTTTTAAGAAGAGACTAGATAGTCACTTATCCGAGATGATATAGGTACTTCTGCTTGAGCAGGGGGCTAGACTAGGAGACCTCCAAGGTCCCTTCCAGCTCTCTTCTATTCTAAATGCAGGTCCACCTTTATCCTGCACCACCATACACTGCCATAGCATGCTTTGAAAAGAGTCCCGTGCCTGTGTTCAGAAAAGGCTCAATAGCCAGCTCAAAGGAGCAGATTATATTCATGCCTGAGTTTTGGAAGAGGGTTTGAGAGGCAGCTAAGCATCTTATTCCATGCCTATGCTTGTCCAGCCCTAGCCACCTCCCCCTGTATAAATGGGTGACACTATCAGAGAGAAAATGAAGCCAGGGAATCCACTATTTGCTTTATTTTGGGCCACATTATAACTGGAATAACAGCCAACAGTCACCTCATCATGTTATGTCAGCATGCTTTCTGCTATCTCAAGGATTGGCTCATTGAACTATAACATGACATTCTGACTTGCCTTAAGATACAATGTTGAATGTGATCTTCAGGGGTGTTAATGAAACAGGTCAAATGAAGATTTCCTTCTACTAGTTAGAGCAGGGGTGTCAAACTGCCAGCCCGTGGGCCGGTTTCGCCATACCAAAGCCACACCCACCCCATTGCCGGCAATGCAAAGAGAATCACGATACGTCGCGACACGTCATGTGATGTGGCGAGTTTGACACCTGTGAGTTAGAGGATAGAGAATATCTCTCTCTCTCTCTCTCTCTCTCTCTCTCTCTCTCTCTCTCTCTCTCTCTCTCTCTCTCTCTCTCTCTCTCTCTCTCTCTCTCTCTCTCTCTCTCTCTCTCTCTCTCTCCCCCTCTCTTTCTCTCTCTCTCTCTCTCTCTCTCTCTCTCTCTCTCTCTCTCTCTCTCTCTCTCTCTCTCTCTCTCTCTCTCCCTCTCTCTCTCTCTCTCTCTCTCTCTCTGTGTGTGTGTGTGCAACCTGTGTTATTTGCAGGTTAACACTTATGAAAAAGAGAATACTTTTTATAGCAAGAATAATGAAATTTGAAAACAGACAATGTTGCAGCTGATGTTACATTGAAGCACTAGTGAAAGCAAAGTTCACACATGAAGTTAACCTGCATATATAGAGGAGGCACATCAAAAGAGCAATGAAATTCTATTTGTTACACTGAAGTCAGAAAATAGACTCTACAAACTTGACATATATCAAAAAGGTGCCATTAGCCCTGAAGTGGCACTTCTTGATTTCCAGCATCATAAGAGGTTTGTCAACAAAATACTGTATACTGCATTTCAAAAAGTCAACTGATATGGATAAGCCAGTTCTGCTTCCATGAAAACAAGAAGCAGATTGCTTTTAAAAATGTGTGAATGCTATTTGACTTCTAATGAGTGGATGTGACATACATTTATGGTTGATGAAAAAGGAGATAGATATGGATAGTATTTCTGAAAATTAATGCTAGAAATCACAAAATATGCTTGATACTGAAGTAAATACACATACCATTAAATTGATTGATTATGTACCATCAAATGATATATTTTCAACTCCTAGGAATCACTTATACGGATTTTCTATAGGATTTTCAATTTGGTTCTTCAGATCTTCCAACAGTGCCACTGTAACTGAGTCCATCCATCTTGTTATTCTTCATGTGCCTTCCAACTTTAGAGCTTTCTCTTCAGAGCTAGGTCTTTGCATAATCTGTCCAAAGCTGGATAATTTGAGTCTCATTAATTTGGGACTCAATAAACACAGTTTTAATTTACTCAACATATTTGTTTCACTCAAGCAGAGTGAGTAGCCATTTGTGTCTCTCTGTTGTATAATGTCATCTGGATTTTATGGATTAATTTGCATTTACCGTTAGCTTGAACTTTCACTCTTCAGAAGGCTGAAATATACAATGTTCTGATGTTTAGGCCTTTAATTTTGTTGGTAGATTTCTGGACAGTAAAGAGTAGATTCTGTTCTTATATCTGGGAGGATGTTGTTCCAGAGGTGGAGGCTAACTGGTTATAATAGCAAACAGGATGATTCCTGTGGTCAGATGACATCAGGTGACACCAGATAATAATAGTATAACCCAGGGATCTTCAAACTTGGCCCTTTTATAACTTGTGGACTTCAACTCCCAGAATTCCTCAGCCAGGCACACCAGCTGAGGAATTCTGGGAGTTGAAGTCCACAAGTCATAAAAGGGCCAAGTTTGAAGACCCCTGATATAACCTGTGGGCAAGTCTGTTTTATCACATCATAGTTTCTTCGAGGGTTTATTCATTTCCCAGAATTTGGTGTCAGTGACTCTGCCATAATATTTGATTTCCATAATATTGTGCTTCTGATTTTTACTATGCTTAGGCCATTCTGGGGCTCAAAATCTGGATTCAGTGATCCTTTCTATTAATGACAAAAATTGAGCAAGTTCTACCCTCTGGTTAAGTAGTGTATTTTTTTCTGAAAACATTCCCCTGCAGATAGCCAATGTGATTAAAGCAACTGTCAGGACAGCTCTGTGGTTACTTTCTGGGAAGGTTGGACTTAAGCACTGGATTAGTCTGAGAAGTCAGGGTGGATAATAATAGATGATTTTTAAAAAATAATAAAAGAATTTGGATTATTTTAATATAAATTGGAGTTTTTTGATTTTTATCAAATTTATTTTAATAAAATGCTTTTGGAGTAAAAATCTATTTAAACATAGTTTTCGATTTAAGATACATTAATAATTTAGTTTATTCAGCATGAAATAGAGCTTAGCTATGTAGCATGGGGCTGTATATTCTGCAATATTTACATTTTTGGTAAACTCATTCAATGAATCGAAGCTCTGCAAGCTGAGATAACATGCACTGCATGGATGCGTTCACATAATTTCACAGTAACCATGAGATAAATCATAAAACAAAGTTCAGGAATATTCCTTTATCCCATTGTTTTGCAAATCTATGTACATTACAAACTGTATGATTGTTTGAAGAGAAATGTATCTGTACCAGGCTCTAAGTGGTTTAATTAAATAAAAGAATTTGAGTAGTTTTCCAACTATGTGTGATTAACCTATTAAAGTCAGTTCTAATATTGCTGTTTTACTAACCTGACAGCTTATTATTCTAAATAGGAAACTTTCATTTTTCTCAAATAATACATAGTATTAAAGATTCTAACTACCAGCAAGAATGAGTCCTTACATTTAAAGAGCACCTGTCATTTCAGATCCATCATGGCAGCGCCTGTTAGTGGGCATCCACTCACCTGCTGCCCACCACATCCCTCACCTTGTTGTGTCATTGCCGCATCATCAGTTGTCCCATTAAAGTGAATGGGACAGCGGGACGGAGAAGGAGCCACTGCGGGACAGAGATGACAGTTGCTCTTTAAAAATTATGATTTAAATCAACTTGATTTAAATCAAGCCTTTTTACTAGTGATTTAAATCATGATTTAAATCGTGACTTAAATCGACTTGATTTAAATCAAATCCACCCTGTGAGAAGCCCAATCCCCTTCTTTCGAAAACTGAAGGGGGCGGGAGAAGTTTTTATGTACAGCAGTTTTGAGTTCCTTAAAAGAGGAGCTAAATATAAGTGTAAGAGACATGCTTACTTCAAGAACCCGTAGTTCAGTGGTTCTCAACCTTTTTCAGGTTGAGACCCCACTTGCCCCGCCCATGCGCGGCGCGACCCCGGCCGATCCACGCATGCACGGCACGCGCAACGAAAAACAAAAACAAAAACAAAAAACAAAATGGCGGACCGTGACGGGCCGATCCGCGCATGCACGGCGCACGTGCGCGACGGCCCGAACCGCGCATGCGCAGTGCGCGCGCGACGAAAAAAACAAAAACAAAAAAACAAAAAAACAAAATGGCGTACCGCGACGGGCCGATCCGTGCATGCGCGGCGCGTGCGCGATGAAAGAAATAAAAGAAAACAAAACCAAAAAAACCAAAATGGGGGACCACGGTGCCCAGCGACCCCCGCGAAACGGTCGTTCGACCCCAAATGGGGTCGCGACCCATAGGTTGAGAACCGCTGCCGTAGTTTGTACTAAATGCTGTTGAGGAGAACTCTCTAACATTACAAAAACTTCCTCCAAGCCAAAGCACCTCTTTAAGCTTCTTAATGACTTACACATTTTCAAATAATGGAAATAGCTGAGTTACACAATTGCGCTCATCATTTTTGGAATTATTCCAGCCAAAAAATATATCACCTGTGTATTTTCAAAAAAAGAAAATAAGCAAAACCCAGTGTAAACATAAATCAGTTTGGCAAAAACACTAAAATTGGTCAAAACTGACTTTTTCTTGTCAGTTTAGAGATCCATTGTGTAAATCCAATAGAAATAAATACTTTCGGTAAATAAGGTGTAAGCTTAAACCAGTATTTATCAATCTTAGCAACCTTAAGATGTGTGGGAAATGCTGGCTGAGGAATTCTGGGAATTTTCTAGAAGCACAAACTTAGCCAGGAGCACAAAGAACTATCAACATTATACTTATGGAGCTAGAAAGTAACATGGAATTATGTGTCTATTATCATAAACACTTGATCACCATCTGATATTTTAAATATAATGCCAATCTGGCTCTTCTCCCCACTCCCAATTTTAACTTCTCTACCTTTTGAGAATTGTGCATCTTCTCTCTCTTTTGAGAATTTAAATATCTTCCAATTATTATTCATTTCAGTATCCAGTATTTCTAGCAGGACTATTGATTCTGTAATAGCTTTGTTCCCTATGCCATCCGTCTGGTAAACTCGCAAGATTCATTTTTTCTCACCACGCACATGTATACATAACCCGAACTGGACTGTGGTTTATCTGTGTCATATATTATATGTGGGTATATGCATCATTCTGTATTTATTTATTTATTTATTTATTTATTTTTGTCCTATTTATGTAGTGTTTACCGGTGGTGGCCCTTTGAGAGCTGTATGCGATGAAATTTCATTTTAATGTATGCTGATTAGTGTACATTCAAAGTGACAATAAAGTTATTATTCTATTCTTATTTTATCGATTTGTATATCTTGCAATTATAACAGGGACCTTATAATTCTTATTTAACCTCATACAGCAGTCATTTGAAGTAAGAGTAGAAGAATGAAATAAATAAAAGGCCAGCCTCTCTGGACCCCAACAAGGGAGGTTTCTTTACCTTATGGCAGGGATCTTCAAACTTGGCCCTTTTTTGACTTGTGGACTTCAACTCCCAGAATCCCTCAGCCAGGCACGCTGTATTCCAGTATTTGAGGGGCTTCCACAAAGAAGAGGGGGTCACATTATTCACCATAGCACCAGAGGGCAGGACAAGAAACAATGGTTGGAAACTGACTAAAGAGAGAAGGAACCTGGAATTAAGGAGAAACTTCCTGACAGTGAGGACAATTAACCAGTGGAACAGCTTGCCCCCAGAAATCGTGGGCACTCCATCACTGGAGATTTTTAAGAAGAGGCTAGACAGTCACTTGTCTGAGATGATATAGTTCTCCTGCTTGAGCAGGGGGCTAGACTAGGACCTCCAAGGCCCCTTCCAGCTCTATTCTATTCTACACATGCAACATTCAGTGGATATTTGACTGCACAGTCACATCTGCCATCTTGGCTTTTTTGACGCCCCCCCCCAGGCACTCCTGGTTTCTTTCAGGATGGTCAGTTCTACATTCTTGCCAGTGTAATGCAAACTGCAGCTTGCAAGAAGCACTCCTTTTTGAGCAAAGAAAAAAAGTCAAAGAAAGTTTTGGTGCCTTAGTCTAAACATTTCTGATAAATAAACTTCAGTGATTATAATCCATTTTCTCAAATAGTCCTGAGTGTGAAGACTTTTTATATTTCTAGTGCTAGTAGCCATTAACAGCTATTGGTGGTTGTTTACATAGTAAAAACAAATCTCCCCCAAGTCAGGTTCAACTCCTTGTGACTTTTTTTTTCACTTCCTACATCCTATAATATTTCTTTGTCCAGTCTTGCTTAATTTCTTGAAATCAGCCATGATCAACTACCGGTAGTTGTCATGATTCCGACAGAGACAAATAAAGCAGAACTCCAAGGCTTGCAAATTCCTCAAAGAACATGTTTATTAGTACAAAGTATTGGCACATCAAAAGTGAAACCGGGTCTGGAGACACATGTAACAATTCCCCAATACAAAGCTAAAAAAATCCCACCCCTAAGGCTATGCAAGAAACTACATTCCCCAGTACATCTTCTTGGTTGTTTTTTTTTTTTTTGCAACGCCCAGCCTGCAGTCTCAGAAGCAGCCGATGACCTTGGTTCCCAGGGACAAAAGTTTATTTAGACTAGTGAAGCATCTGGCAAGCCCCCCTCCCTCCATTCTATGTGTCAACCGAAAATGAATAGGGAAAATGGCTACAGCCATGCTCATTTTTAGAGTTGACACTAGCGTGACATGAACTTTTTTGCTTTGATGAGATAGTGTGAGAAGAAGACATGGTTTCAATTCTCATTAATAGTAGCTCAAGCATGAAGGAGTCTCTGAAAACTCTTATTTAAGGATAGATATGGCAGATGCCAATATCTTAGGAAGCTGAAATAATTCCCCATGAGTTGGTTACCATTTCTCATCTCACATTTTTTTTAATTTGCAAAGAAATTGGAGCAAGTGTGTCTGCTGCCTTTTCTCTCACCAATTTAGAACTGTTCTTCCTAAATCCAGGTATATTATTTATATCATCAAACTTGCTACCTGTTTGATTCTTAGGTATAATGAAACACCATTGCAGGAATGGGTCACTAATGACAGAGGTGCGATTTGATACCACCTGGATTTTGTTACCGTACATCATGTAATATGTCAATTTCCTGAATGGGATGTTCATTTTATTAATCTACTTAAAACATGTTAAGCTGAAATAAGATGCAGCTCATGAAAGTTTATTCCTTTGAATAAAATTTGTTAGATGGAAAATTTGTTAGACTCTTGGTTTGTTTCTGCTTCCCATTAAGAACCTTGAAATAGTGTACAATCCAATGTTAACATTCAGAATACTAATATTATACATCCAAGTTTACCCAATGTTATTGAGCCAAATGACAGGGAGAATCAGCAGGTTTCTTGGAAAGGAAACAAATCACAGCATTGTATATATCACACATCTTACAGTAAGGTGACAAGTTTTGTAATGTTCTAGGAAAACATTCCCCAAGCTAGCTGGAGGGTGATAAGAACTGTAGCCCAAGGAGATATATCTGCAGAGTAATACATTGGATGGAAAAGATTCTTTTAGGATACTCTCAGAATTTAAGTTCTGGTTTGGCATTTTGTGTTGGCTGCTCTTGCTAAAAGTATCAAACTATAAAACTGCTCTTTTTTAACCTTTTGCTTGCCTTACTAAAGTTACTTTCCTGGGATATTTTGTTACAAATACCAAATAATTTAGGATAGCAAAAGCAATAGCACTTATACTAAGCAAGTTACAGAGTCAGCATATTGCCCCCAAGAATCTGGGTCCTCATTTTACCAACCTCAGAAGGATGGAAGGTTAAGTCAACTTTGAGCAGGTCATGATCGAATTCCTGGCCGTGGGCAGAGTCAGCCTGCAATACAGCATTCTAACCACCAGGAGGCATTCAACCAACACCTTAGAATTAAAGAGAGATGTAACACAACCAATTTCAATCTGTAGATATTATTTTCCTCTCAGTATACTTACAGTAGTTACCTACTTTACTGATCTGCAAAGACCACATGAGAGCAATCTGACTAATATCTGTATTGCACTGATGTGACCTGGGCTGATCTGGCTGATCTGCCTGGATCAGTAAATGCTCTATTCTTCCATTGCTGCTGCATGGATCCCACCCAAAGCTACATGTGTGGTTGCAAATGAGGATAATCTCTGATAGCAGGAATATACAAATCTTGGGTGAATGGAATACAATAGTTATGTTCCCCTGTTCTGCAAACATTTTCTACATCTCCATCCAACTCCTTTTATGATGAATGGATTCCCATGCTTACTTAGGCTTTGGTAGCAATATTTTGAAGGGAAGCATTTTAATAAACGTGTCTGTTGTGTGTTCTTTTAGTACACATGTCTGTTGTACTTAGCAAAAGGCTTTAGCCATCAATTTGATTATTTCCAACAGCCTGTTGCTACTATGGGGTCACTAACAGTTTAGGTCAGGGATATAGTGTGAGAATGTGTGGTTCTTTCAAAAATTGCTAATTCCCAGTGAATTCCAGCTAGCATTGGGAGGGATACTGAGTGTTATTGCTCAGCATTTCAAAATACTCATGTGATCACGCTCTTCTCAACCTGTATTGACATTGTGCTTCATCTAGTTGGATATAGAGCAGTGTATTTTTAAATGTAGCAACTTTAAGGTGTGTGGACTTCAACTCCCAGAAATCCCTATCCAGAATTAATGGAATTGAAGTGCACACATATTAAAATTGTGAAGTTTGAAAAACACTGATGTGCACTATTTTAAGCTTCACAGCCCCATAGATTATTTTACGTGATGGTTGACTCTGATGGACTCTCACCTAAGGTAATCATGAGAATGTTTATAAGGACCTATTTCCCCACAGAGTCCAATCACTGTCTCTCCTTACCATATTTAATTTTGGTCATCTCTCAGCTTTTTCCTCAAGCAGCTCAGATCACAGCTGTTTCAGTTTTACCACCATCTTGTGAAGTAGGAAGATGAGCTGCACAGTCACAATGCAAACCATTGAGATATACTTGCCAGCAAGTCAGTTCTTGGTCTAGGAACCCTTGCACTGTGAAAGATTTCTGATATTAAAAAAAAACCTAACTGAATTAATAAAAGAATAGGAGGTGGAGGGTGGGGAGAGGAGAATACCATATCTTTTTCCACTTGTTTAATATGCAGAAATAATCTGGAGGAGCTTTTCATGGTAGTGAATATAATTATGTGCTAATTAGAGCTCTGGATCAAATCTTGAAAAGGTATTTCATCCTCTTTATGAGTTTAAAATGTCTATGTTCTGAAAAATATGATTAATAAATATGCTTTTTTAATCTTTGTGATTAAATCACTAAAAATCCTAAGGTGAATATCCTTCAGATCCCTGCATTAGTCTTACATGCCTGTAATAATATTCTTCCTTGCTGTTCAGTTCAGAACTCATAAATACTGGCCTTTGTTACAGAAGCTATAACTTTTGATTGATTCAGATGTGAACAACCAGTTCCACACATAAAGCATTCAATGAGCTGTTTTATTGCTCAAACCTATACAGTGGAATTTCTCAGACTGACTATTTGAGTAAGACTAGATAAAATTAAATGACATTCAAGGGTGTGTATTTCAGACTTTGCTCTCTTGTGCCCATGTAGGGATTCCAGATTAATTCCTACTTGACTTCCCCCTGCTCAGCCAGTCTCTCTCTCTCTCTGAGTGTGTGTGTATGTACATAACATGTGTATGTATATAACAGGCTACTCTAGGCCTGAGGGAAATCTCCTGCTACTTTCAAAAGATTTCTGATGCCCAGGAAAAGACTTGACAGATTTAAATTACAAAAGAGCACATTTTGATTAGATATTCAGAAAAAATTCCTGTTGATTAGAGCTCTTTATCAGTAGAAGATTGCCCTAGGAAGTGTTAGATCAGGAATCTTCAAACTTGGCCCTTTTATGACTTGTGGACTTCAACTCCCAGAATTCCTCAGACAGGCATGCTGGCTGAGGAATTCTGGGAGTTGAAGTCCACAAGTCATAAAAGGGCCAAGTTTGAAGACCCCTGTGTTAGACTCTCCTCTGCTAGAGGCTGGGTGGCCATCTTTTAGAAATAGTTTAGTAGTGAATTCCTGCCCTAGGCAGAGGGTTGGGCAAGATATCTTCCAATCCTTACACTAGTGTTTCTCAACCTTGGCAATTTTCAGATGTGTGGTCTTTAACTGCCTCAGTCAGCAAGGGTGGCAGCTGAAGTCCACACATCAGAAAATTGCTAAGTTTGAGAAACACTGCTTTATACATTATGATGTATTCCACGTTGCCATGATACTATGGTTCTAGAATGGAAAATAATGTGGAGTTACTTTCTATGTCATTTGGCAACTAATGCAAACTGATGCTAAAATGTGCAGTAAAGTTACACAATCAAAACTATTAAAAGACCAGATATTTCCCTTGCTACAATATGGATGAATGTTCCATATAGAATATAGCCATGGTGGTGAACCACGTGTACCACAGGTCACATGCAGAGCCCCCTCTGTGGGCACGTGTGTGCTATTGCCCCAGTCCTAGGCCTTCAGCTGTGTTTTATAAAACTTTTTCACTTTAGGCCTCCGCTGCCATGTGCAAAACAAAAAAAGTTTCAATCAGTCAATTTCAACTTCTCACGGAAAAAAGAAGATCTCGCAAAGTTGGAATTAATTGATTGAACTTTTTAATTCCCACCCAATCTGCCATTACCACCACAGTCACTCCCACCCAGTGGGCCACGCCCAGCCAATTGGCCACACCCACCCAATGGGCAACACCCAGCTGGCACCTGACGATAAATAAGTGGGTTTTGGGTTGCAGTTTAGGCACTCGGTCTCTAAAAGGTTCGCCATCACTGGAATATAGTGTCGTGAGCATTTGCTAAATGGTACAAAAATCTTTCTTCTGTGTGATGATACTTCAGATAATTGAAGTGCTGCCCACATTTAACCTTAATCAAGTTTTCTCAAGGAAAAACTTAAGTAGTTCCTTCTGTCTTTCTTTGTAGCAGAGGTCTCCGACCTTTCTGGGCTTGAGGAGCGGAGGGAAGGAGAGCAGCTTCAAAATTCGTGTGCATGTGCATGCATAGGGCTACACACACTGGCGCGGCACTAGCAGCTGTGTTCACTCATGCGGCATGCATTGGTGCTGTGCGGAAACCTCCCAGGCTAGCAGCACATGTGCAAACGGGCTGCGGACACCCGCCCCATGCTAGCATTCCTGTTTGTACCCACGCGCATGCACAAACAGGGCTGCAGGCACTAGCGTGAGGGGGGAAATGCACGCCCATGTGTGTGTGCACCGGCCAGCTGTTTCCTCAGCCTGCTGGCCAAGAGCCCATAGCCCGGTCCCGGGCCGCAGACCATAGATTGGGGATCCCTGCTTTGTAGGACTTGATTTTATGTTCTCTGATGATCCTTGCTGCTTTTGCACCTTTTCTAAAGGTACTATCCAAAACTCACTATGGAGCCTGATCAATGTAGACTTCAAATCAAACTATTATTCCTATGATTGGAAACTATATTTTTATTCAGTAAACTCTACCATTGAGTCTCATATTTTTCTGTCACATGATTCCTTTACTCAGCTCTGGTGAAGCATTAGCCAAGAATTCAGAACATACCCTAAAATACATTAAATTGTTCTTGTGTCTGATTCTGTTATATCCCTGATAGGCTGAGTTAATAGTCCCTAGAAGAGACTGTAATCCCAATCTCTCTGTGGACCTCTCCATATCTCTTCCCCCCCCCATCCTAATCTGTTCTTTTCCTGGTCTATTGAAGAATCCACTTGAAGGAGAAAAGGAATGAACTTTTATGACAGGAACCGCAATGGCTGCAAATGAATGTGTTCTGCCTAACATAACTTTTGTTTAATCTGCTTTATGCAAGCCTTTAGTTAACCCAGTTAAACAATTTGAATACAAGACCTGCTGCAGAGCTTTGTGATCAGCAGAGTAAAAGCTGTACCAAAACATTTATTGTCTACTTTCAAGACAGTGTTGACTCTTCTTGATCATTTAGACAAGTCCCTGCAGTTTTCTTGGCAAGTGATTTGACATTGCCTCCTTCCTAGGGCTGAAAGAGAATGATTGGCCAGATAAATCATCCAGATAGCTTCGTGTCCGAGGCAGGAATAGAACTCTGGTTTCCCTGTTTCTAGCCTGGTGCCTGTTCTGGACCATGGTAAACCTGACTAGAACATGTATCTGTATGTTAGAATATCTGGCATTTATTGGGTTAAATGCTGTCTCCCTAAGAGATGGCTTATGGGTAATGTAGTTTTAGCTAGTCAGATATAGCATGTTAGTAGGTTAGTTGGAGGAGTTTCTAAAGGGCATCACAGGATTTCCTGGACACAAGCCAGTTTAGGGATGTCTTTGTCTGAGTCAGCATGGAGTTACCGCAGGACCCAGATGACCTCATTTCCATGCTAGAAATTGGTATGGAGAAAGTATTAATTTCTCACCTATGGGAATGAACAGATGAGTAATATACAGAAGAAGCAACCATCATAAATGCAAGTATTTATCTGAATAAATATTTATATGTTTTGCAATCATTCCTATTGAGTTTATCTGTCTGACCCAGTTTTACAACGCATCTTAAATCTGTGTCAGAACAGTGCCTTTACCAATACCCCACACTGGTTCTTGCCACAATTTGGGAATAGTTTCATAACTTGTAACATATCTTCTTGCAGTTAATGTACAAATAGTACTCTTGTTGCTAGTACTCCTGTTGCTAGGTAATCAGCTTTGATTACCTTTAAGAAAGCTTTAGTTATGAGTTGCTCTTAATACAAAGAAGTTTATAAATCTATTTGTCTGGTTAAATCTATTTTGTCTTCCTATTTGTTTGATTTACTGTAGCTAAAGAATACAGAGACACAATTGGCTCAATTGAATTTATTAGGATTTGCTTTTTGGTATACAATATGTGATTAGGACTGGGTTGTAAATCAGGGACAAGTAGTTATTTAGACGTTCACTGCCCTAGTAAGTGTTGTCTTGCATAAGGCTGCCCATAGATTTCAAGAATGTTCATGAAGAAAAATATCTTCTCATTCCGTTTTATAAGTTCTCTTTAAACTACTGCTAGAAATGAAAATCAGGCATATGAAAAAGCAACATTCCTCTCTGCTCTTATATAGAAACAGTATTTCAGTACTGTAGTGTTATAAACAGATATTTTCATATTCATTAAATGTAGATGACACAGTAAAAGAAAAGAGTGCTATCAGCAGCATCAAGCTCAATAAGAAAATGTTATCTGCTGTTTCCAGAGAATAAAGAAGAAAGCACATCACTTTCTAACATTTTATCCTTAGTAGATGTTTTACTTTAAAATTTCAATAGACCTGTGAATGCAGCTGATGAAATGACATGCCAGGCATTGGGTAACTTAAGCTGGGTTCCCACTTGTCTTTAACCATAGCATTAAGGCTTCATCTATTTTCTGCTCTTACTTTCCCTGTTATTTTAACATGGTTTAGTGACAGCCTCAAGATAAAACCTGTTCCACTTTTGTCACCCCATTACCTTAGAACAGCAGTGTCCACCTGTATGTGCATATACGTGGCTGAAAAATCAAGATAGCAACTGTGATTCTGCAATCAACTACCCCCTCTTTCTTTTTACACAAATAACTTGATTTTTGGGGAGAGAAGTAAAAAAAAAATCTAGCAGGAAAAGGATTCAAAAGTACTGGGAAAGAAAATTTTCCACCAGTTGGAAGAATAAAATTATAAGTTGGTCAAAGGGAAAGAACCTCAATGAACAATACTTGAAAGAACAACAGTCACTACATATTACTAACAGCACAAGACACCAAGTGCCTATCAGTACTTCTTGAATATAACACAACAGGCTCATAAATATAATTTTAAATCCCAACAAATTACATTTATTTCTCTATGGCAAATAGGGGAGTAAACATTTTTAACAGAGGTGAAGAATAGCAAAAATGCCCAGGATTTTCCCCAAATTTGTATTTAGATTCTTTTAGGATAATCTAGGAATTCACTCAGAATGCAGTGCAGGGTAAGCACAATTGCCTTGTTGTCATAGTAATTGAAAAAAAAACCCAACTTCTTTGCCTTGTACTTCATTTTTTTTCCTGCATGTATGCTGAATACTTAGGCTGAAAATCGAATAAATGGAAGAAAACAGTATAAGACCATTAAAACGTCTTTAAAAATTCTTTTCCCGAACACTCTTTTTTGCATAGTTAATAATTATATATTGCTGTTTCTATCAGAGCAAATTTTTCAAAAATTGTTCCAAGGTTGAATTTCATTAATCATGTACTGTTAGCATTTCCCCCCTGGCTTTTTAACCATAAAACACATTCCGATCACCTTACAAGATCAGTTGTATAACACTGTTTGCCTTACAGTTTCTGATCTAAAACCTTTGAACGCAAAGCTCAAAGTGGATGTAACTGGCTATGTAGCTTACGGGGAGGCCCCATAATTTTACATTCCAGTCTTTGGTGTGGCAATAGTGTCTTTTTGAATAACTACTAGGAAGGAAGCATGACTCTATTCAATTGGATCAAATGAATTTTGCTTAACTTTCCATACGATCTTTCATGAACGAGAGAAGAGAAAATAATTTGATATACCTATTGTGTCTCTTTGGCTCTGTCTGCCCTTCCAGGTTACCAGACAGGAAACAGGACCAGATGAACTAATTCTATTTTATTGTGAAGTTACATTAATAGACTCTTGCAAGGGAGGCACAAATTTCCCGCCGCCACTTTTAACTGATCCATTAGAGGAAAACATTCCTAGGTTTATGTCCATGGCGATTCTCAGTCATCCTCAGGTCACAGCTGTCCCAAAGCTGCTTTTTCAGGAGGCAACTGGACTTTCTTGTTTTTCTTTGAAGATGTTTCGCTTCTCATCCAAGAAGCTTCTTCAGCTTTGACTGAATGGTGGGGAATGGAAGGATTTATATTCCTTGCAACAGCCGGTCTTCTGTTTTGCTGAACAGTTATGCGATGAAGATGTGGCTTGTTCTGATTATATTGGTTTGATTGATTTTCAGTGTTTCTGTAGGAAAAAAGCAGGCTGAGCTAGAAGGCAAAGTTAAATGTGTTATCAGTTTGGAGTAATAGCATTGTCACAAGAGACTGAAGTCTAGTATCTCGTGAATTCTGTTGACCCTTATTTAGCTTTGACCATTAGTTGACTAACTCTTGTGTAGAGGTAGCAATAATATACTATTTTGTATTTTGAAATCAACTAATGCTCCTGGCTATTTGGGCCTCCTTCATTCTTAAGCTGGATAACACTGCTGCTATCAATGATAAAGTGTGCCTGTGAATCAATAGTGCTAAAATGGCAAATTTAGTACCATTAAACAACTTTTTCTCTGTGATAATGAAAGGATTAATAAACACAATAAGCAAAATTTATTTGGTTTTTTGTGAATACATCAGTATGTTTCTAATGTCTTAAGTATCCACAGGATACTATTTGGGCTTCGGTTACCTAATTTGCATCTATATCTTCTAAACCATGATTGGTAGCCAGTCAAATAACTGTCCCAAAGGTGCTTTTTCAAGAGCCAACTGGAATTTCTTGTTTTTCTTTGAAGACATTTCACTTCTCATCCAAGAAGCTTCTTGGATGAGAAGCGAAATGTCTTTAAAGAGAGACAAGAAAGTCCAGTTGCCTCTTGAAAAAGCACCTTTGGGACAACCATGATCCAGATGACTGAGAATCTCCATAGACATTCAGTCAAGTAACAGCTCATCCACTAGCACAGTGGTTCTCAACCTTTTTAATGCCGTGACCCCCAACCGGTCGTAAGTCGAGGACTATTTCCCTGCCCAGGAGCACTGCACATGCGTGGTGCCGTCCCCTGTGCCAGCCGAGGCGTAGCTGGCAAGGGGCAGTGATGGCACAGGGTGACCACTGGCTGGGCCACCAGCTGGCCCAGCCCAAGGGAGATAAGGCACCCACCGGGCCCCACGCGTGCCAGCAACCCTCCCTGTGCCCACCGGCCTCCCACCTCCCACCCATGGCCCTCTTTTACTTACATTTTTTGTAGTTGCTCAGCAGGGAGGGGTAGAAACTTCTAGACAGCTCGCCTTCACTGCAGACAACTTGCAGCACTGTTTGCAGACTGGGACTTTTGGCGGGCTCAGCAGGGCAGAGACAGCCTGGACAATTCCTATTGGCTTTTGAAAGCCAATAGAATTAGACTCTATTCAAGAGAGTCTAAGGAAAAGGGGGGGGGAAATGGCGGACTGCGTTGTTTGGTGATCCCCGTGAAATGGTCGTTCGACCCCAAATGGGGTCGCGACCCACAGGTTGAGAATTGCTGCACTAGCAGGAGCAGGGTTTTTTCCCCCTAAATATAACCCTTGCCATTTTTCCCCCCAGATATGCAATCCAGGTGGGAGTGTGAAATATACTGTATATCCCTGTTTCTGGAAGACCTCAGCCTCCATAAGCTGGGTAATTGGCTCTTGCTACTAGCAAGGTATTTTCTTTTTCTGGATGCTGCTAAAGATTTATAAAGTCTACCCTGGAAAATTACCATTGAGTAAAGGGTCCTCAGTGGTTTTGCTTGGCTGTTTGTTTTGGAAGCAAGCAGTCAAAATCAAAGGTTTTGTCTATGTAAGACGCTGTTAGTTAAAGGCAAAATATGGTAATTATCTGCTCGCAGAATCAGATCAGGTTTGTTTAATTCAAAACAGTGTTTCTAGAGAAATGGCAGTCCTAGGAGCAGATGTGTGTGCATTTATTTAACAAATTTATATAGCTGTCCAGCTCACACATGTGTGACTCCAGGCAGCTTACCACATTAAAATCTGTAACATAAACTGTGAAACACCCCTTTCCCCCTTAGCAGAAGCAACACAATCAAACCAATTACTTGATTGGTCCCAGTAAAACAGAGGAAGTTTATTGTTTTGAAATAAGATCAAATTATCAACCAAAATAAGTTGGGTCTTACCAATCTCTCTGCTTTAATATTGCATTGTAGAGTTTTGATGAATATGGCTTACTCACTAAAGTTCAAGAAAGGACTATCAGCACATTCAGAAGTTTTGATTTGAAAAGTACTCTTTGGCTAATCCTTCCTGAGACTTCCCATTGCATCTCATGGATCCAATATATAACTGTGTCTCAGGTACTGAAATTATAGTAAAACTAGCCCATTTCTTTGCTTTTGTTCTCCATTATTTTTTGTCTATGATGATCTGCCCCTAATACTGTATTTCCTTTCAGATAGGTCTTTCAGTGGTGCACCCATTGCCACTGTAACTTTGCCAGTCTTTGCATAATTTGTCTGAAATGGGATAATTTGAGCCTGGTTATTTGTGTCTTGAGGAAGACCTCTGTGTTGATTTAGTCAACGATCCATTGGTTTGTATTCTTTTGGTTATCCATGATATTCTCCAGACTCATCTCCATCACCAACTGTCAAAAGCATCAATGCTATTTTTTAGTCTGCTTCTCCAAAGTCCATAGAGTATTGCTTCCATAGAGTATCATAGGGAATATCATGCCTTGCACAACTCTGATATTTGTGGGTGACTTGACTACTTGGTCCTTTCCCAGTGATGGTTGATC
Source organism: Bothrops alternatus (assembly GCA_034064705.1). Taxonomy (NCBI): domain Eukaryota; kingdom Metazoa; phylum Chordata; class Lepidosauria; order Squamata; family Viperidae; genus Bothrops; species Bothrops alternatus. The sequence continues at coordinate 2,401,384 of JARGCV010000122.1, read as the reverse complement.
CTAAAAGGCAGAAGCTATCCAGCAATTATTTTAAGTAGCTTATTGAATCTGTCTCGGGTTTCTGGAGGTCTGGTCCAATGTCTAAAGAAAGTTGCAAATATTCCTTCTACAGTTTAGCTGTTGTATAAGTCTGCAAAGGTACAAGAGCCAAGCTATATAATTTTCCCACTAGATATTCAACCTTATTTGTCAGGGTTTAAAGCTCAAACATGCTTTTCTCAGTGCTGGGACCTGATATTTATGGGGCTGTTAAGAGAGGAGTCATGCCATTTGATATTATTGGTAGACATCTCCAATCTTGCACTGATATTCATCTGCTCCATGGTTTCATGTCTATTATGGTTTGGATGGGCTCTTAGAGGGTGGAGATATCTCATGTTTGATGCAGAACTCAGAACTTAAATATTTCAGCAAGGAACACTATGGGTAAATGCTCAAAGTGTTTGCTCTTCTAATTCTATTAAACTTTGGTCTTAGGGCTACACAGCCTTCCATTCATTATTTGGAAGTAATGCTTTGAATGTCGCACAAGGACAGGGTGGCTTTGCTTCTAAATTGGTCCATTTCTGATTGAGCTCCAGAAAAGATGCTGCTACTTTTTAAGAGTTGCTTAAATTTTAATGAGTGGATCCCTTAAAGTAGTGATTCTCTTTCTCTTTTTTGTTTCCTGGCTCAAAACATAGATATAGTATAAAGTATAGACTGGCTAATAATAATAATCAGAATAGAGCTGGAAAGGGACCTTAGAAGTCTTCTAATCCAAGCCCCCGCTCAAGCAGGAGACCCTATACCATTTCAGACAGGTGGCTGTCCAGTCTCTTAAAAACTTCCAGTGACGGGGCGCTCACAACGTCTGAAGGCAAGGTATTCCACTGGTTAATTGTTCTCACTCTTAGGAAGTTTCTCCTTAATTCCAGGTTGCTTCTCTCTTTGATTAGTTCCCATCTGTTGTGTCTTATTCTTGCCTTTACAGTAATGAATAACAAAGAGGAGCTTTGATGTAATATTTCATATTGAAAGAGATTTGGTAGTAGAAGAACACAGGATGTTTAATTTTTTTTCAGTTTATAAATATTTTTCTCCTGCTCCTTTTCACAGGAAGGCCATAAGTGTGTTAATCAGATTCCCATCCTCAGTTATAACATTCTAGCTATTCTCGTCCTCCTTGAAAACTCTTTTCTTAGCATAGCTTCAGTGGAAGGAAACAATTACTAAGCTAATTTGCATGTTCTGGACCATCTGCTCGCTTGTGTTTATTCTGTTCCATAAATACTTTACCTGGTACGTTGAACTTCATGGTCCTCCTTTCTTGTGTGGTAAGAATACAGGTGGTGCTTCCCGAAAAGCTCTTCTCCAATGTTGTTTGAAATCTCTCTAAAAATCCTCCTGTCCTTCATGATCAAAGTGATGGTGAAGCTTATAAATCTGAGCCAAGTCTTCTTTCTCTCATAGTGAGATGGCAACTATTCAGTGTCCTTTAAATCACTAGAAGAGCTTGAAAGGGGAGTCAATAGAGTGCTGCATGAACGGTTTTTTTGGACTATATGTAGAAATACTCCATTTAATTCAAAGGAATTTGTAAATCTGGTATGGGAAGTCAGCCCCCCAGAGAAGGAAATATTAAAAGGGCAGAAAAATATATTTCCTCAAAGGATCTTAAAGAGGCAGAAAAGCATGCCCCGTTTTCTTAATAGCCCCAAGTCTCCCTCCCACAAGCAGAAACTAGCTCTGTACAAATGCAGATGTAAACCATCTAGGAAGGTTGGAAGCCCCAGCTAGAAGATTAAGAAGACAAAGACATCTAAAATCTACATACCCCACCCGAAGTCTAAGACAGGACATAATAGGATTAATCCACAGATGCCAAAGGGCACACCCAGACACAGGTCAAAACACATGACACAGGAAATACAAAGCCTCAAAAAAGGAACAGGAAGCAACTCCAAACAAAAGGCTCCAGAGGGTATAAAAACCCACTCCCTACATGCACTCAGCCCTTCTTTCTCTTTTCTGCCAGAGCCATCTTTCTGTCTGGCTCTCCTCTTCAATAAACTGCAACCTTCTTTCTAAATCAGTCACCATGTTTATTCCCAGCTTGGACTGAACCACAATGAAGACTTTTCTTCCAACACCAGGATGGTTGCTAATTATTAACGTGCAAAAGGATTAGGGGCAAAGAGTTTCCTCCTGCTGGTTCCCCCTTTGGTCTTCTTTATTCACAGCCTTTTCCCATTTCTCTCTTCATCTCCTTATTCATCATGCAATTCATATTCAACTCCATTTTATCTGGAGTTGCCGTTTTTGACTGTTTTACCTCCCAAATGTCAGAATGCTTTTTTGTATGAATGAATCAAAGAGCATTTTAAATTCATCTGCTGTAATGTGCCTAGTGTTTAATTGTTAAAAAATAAATATTGCAATGTCTGTGCAGTCAGGAGGCAATGATTGGCTATAAATTTAGAGGCAGATTATTGCCGCTTTTTGAGGCTATTTGAGCTTTTGTGGCCAATTCTGTGATTGCTACTGTTCCAGCCTTCAATCTTCTTATCTCTTCTTGTCTGGCTGGGAATTTAAGCACCTCCAATCTGCTACCCAAGGTTGAAGGGCTCTCATCACTCCAAACTCTTGCTGAGGCTCTAATAAGGTTTTTATTCTGAATTACTTGGGCAATTTTCACAAGGTTTGTCCTGGGGAATTTTTAACTTCCTTGTTACTGCCCTTCACTAATTAAATTATTAAGTCCAGATAAAAAGACAGAAAGAAAACACAGCTGATATTACAAATATATATATAATAAAAAATAAAAAAAAATGATACGTTTTGCTGTAAAAAGTCAATTAGTTATTAGTGGAGAAAAAAACAACAAAACAATGTAGAGCTCAAGCATTTGCAAATGATCCCAATGCATCTTGGCAAAACTGACATTGGTTACTCACTAAGCCTACTGTATATAACAGTTGGCAATTGGCTATATGGATCTCTTAGTTTCTTCTTGATTATTTCCTGATTCTTACTACCTTTGTGATCTTGCTGTGTTTATTATTAACAGAGTTGCGTACATCTTTGAAGGGATGCTTACTTTGGCAGACCGTCAAGAGATACATGCATTCAAACCAAAGCAATATCCCACTTAGCACCGTGCAATAGTTTTGCTTCACTCCACCACAATGGCTTCTACGCATGCTGTTCCTTGCAGGATGAAGCAGCCAAGTGAGGCAGTTTAGCCCTACCTCAGCTCTTCACCAAAGCTGGAGTGTCCATGCTCCAACAGGCACACTGGGGTATTGGTGCCTCTTCGTGAAAAAAATGCCATTTTGGAGTAGATTGCCTATAAAGTGCAACCCCATTTATTAACTGCAACAACTCCCAAGTCAGTGAATAAGAATTTCTTCAAATATATCGTAAAGTTTTCAGCTACCATTAAATAAATGTCTATCAGCTACTTGAATAGTAACTGGAGGATGCTCATTGAAAACTGTAAAAAAAATGAGATAGAAAGGTTTTGGTCCTTGTATAACAAACAGAGAACCTGGGCATTGGGGCTAGATGAAGGAGAGAAGAAACTTCTTCTCCCAAACTCCTGGGTAAATATTGGAATGTACAAGAAGCTGGGAAAAAATCCAGAGAAGCATGCAGAACTCCTTTGCTTCTCTTTTGCAGGTAAAGAACAATCAAACAATCAAAGATTTCAGATAGGTGGCTGTCCAGTCTCTTCTTAAAAACTTCCAGTGATGAAGCACCTACAACTTCTGAAGGCAAGCTGTTCCATTGGTTAATTGTCCTCACTGTTAGGAAGTTTCTCCTTAGATCCAAGTTGCTTCTCTCCTTGATTAGTTTCCATCCATTGTTTAATAACAACAACAACAACAACAATGTTGGAAGGGACCATGGAGGTCATCTAGTCCAGGGCTTTTCAATCTTTTCTCCCATTGTACCACTTTTAGGATATGGCAACATCCAAGTACCACCAGTCGCCTAGCAAGGTGTCAAAAACTTGATGACCCCCCCTCCCCCAAAAAGGAAAAAAGTGATAAAGTACAGGTAGTCCTCAACTTACAACAGTTCGCTTAGTGATTGTTCGAAGTTACAATGGCACTGAAAAAAGTGCCCCCTAAGCCACAGCTGAGCAAAACACCTGCCTGCCCACCCAATGGCGCTCTTCCTCCTGTCCGAGGTTTTCATTGTTATGAACAGCGGGGTATTTGGTTTTTATTCCCCCATCTGCTGGGTGGTTGCAGCAGGTTTTGGTCAGTTCACATGACCCTGGGACACTGTGGCTGTTATAAATATGAATCAGTTGCCAAGCATCTGAATGTAAATCACAAGACCTGGAGAGGCTGCAACATTCCAGCTGATTGGTGCATCTTCAGGGCTCAGCAGAAGCACCAGGATCAGTGCCAAGTTCCAGCTGGAGCCTGATGCTGATCCTGGTGCTTCCACTGAGCCTTGACAGCCCTGCAGCTGCAATCATCTCTCGCTCAGGCTTGTGCTGTGCTGCCACCGGTTCAGCTCATTCCCCTCCCCCGCTACCACTTTTCTAGGATGGCCATGTACCACCTGCCAGATGCCAATGTACTACAGGTGGTACCCATACCACTGGTTGAAAAGCCCTGATCTAGTCCAACCCCCTGCTCAGGCAGGAAACCCTATACCATTTCAGACAAATGGCTGTCCAGTCTTTTCTTAAAAACTTCCAGTGTTGGAGCATTCACCACTTCTGGAGGCAGGTTGTTCCACTGGTTAATTGTTCTAACTGTCAGGAAGTTTCTCCTTAGTTCTAGGTTGCTTCTCTCCTTGATTAGTTTCCATCCGTTGCTTCTTGTCCTACCTTCGGGCACTTTGGAGAATAGCTTGACTCCCTCTTCTTTGGGGCAGCCCCTCAAATACCAGAATGCTGTTATAATGCCACCCCAATCCTTCTTTTCTCTAGACTGGCCATAACCAAATCCTGCAACCATTCTTCATATGTTTTTATCTCCAGGCCCTTAATCATTCTAGTTGCTCTTTGCACTTTTTCCAAAGTCTCAACATCTTTTTTGGAATGTGATGACCAAAACTGGATGCAGTATTCCAGGTGTGGTCTTACTAAGGATTTATAAAGTAGTACTAATGCTTCATGTGATTTTGATTCTATGCCTCTGTTTATACAACTAAGAACTGTATTAGCTTTTTCGGCTGCTGCTGCATACTGCTGGCTCATTTTGAAGTGATTGTCCACTTAAAAGAAGTCCAGGTAGAAAGCAACATTGGAATCTTAAATGGTGTTACTATTAAGCTTTCTTCTCTTTGGTATTTTTTTTTTTTTGTGAATAACCTTGCTAACTGTGCTTTATGTAACTTGGAATACTTTATGGCATAGTTGCTACTAAGTTAGGAGTAGGCCAGCATCATCTTATAATTTATCCAGACCCTTATATTTTCCTTTTTTTTAATGGGAAATCTTTTAAACTTGTGTTTTGATTTGATATGTTTGGTTTGCTGTTGTTTGTTATTTCCTCAATATTTTATGCCCTTTGAAAGTCTGTATATGTGAGTACTGAAACCTTAGTAAGCTCTGTTTAAATTATCTTTTTTTCTTGCTTTGTAAAAAAATGAACTTTTCTTTCTCTTATGAGATCCCTATCTTCCAAAAGGAAAAAGAAGAAAGGCTAATTCTCCCACTCACAAATCTCAGTACTACAGAACTAGGATATGGATATAAATTTCATTTTTGTTCTCTTAAAATGCCAGAAAAACAATACAGTTTCAGGGAATGCTGAACTCACAGGCCAGCTTAAGCAGAGAATGCCAGGTAGCCTGCCCCCTTGATGATAGATGGGGACAGCAGAGAGTACTAAGTTCCATGCCAACATAGGAAATGGAATTGATTGTGGGCGTCTGAGAAAGAAAGTTTGAAATCTTTCATCCCATGGATTATCATTGCTGGCTACAGTTCTGTTTGCGAGAAAGGACTTGAAACTTTGTGGAGTTCAGGGAACAAAAGGATAAAAAAAATAAGAATTCTTGACGTATATGAAAAATAATATACATATTATATAGAGAGTAGATCTGTAACCCTTAGATCATTGTTTCTCAGCCTTGGCAAGTTTAGCTAGCTGGGGAATTCTAGAAGCTGACATCCATGCCTCTTACTTGTCAAGGCTGAGAAACACTGCTCTAGCTTATGGTGACTGTCTATATAAGCACACACACCACCCCTTGCTTGTACTGGATGAGACTGCTCATGGATTTGCTGTCCCAGATCAGTGTGGAATCCATTGACTGGTGTGCCCTTCACCCAAGCTGAACACACCTAGGTAGAGATTGTAAAAGCAAACATTATTCTGCCAAAAAATGGTGACAGAGGGAGATTTCACTCAAAGCCTATGTAACCCCCCCCCCAATCTCCTCTAGTGGATTTTATACACTCTTTACCAGACGTTACAGCATATTCTCAAATACTTTGGCCACCTAATGAGAAGGAAGGACTCACTGGAGAAGAGCCTGATGCTGGGAAAGATTGAGGGCAATACAAGAAGAAGAGGACGACAGAGAATGAGGTGGCTGGATGGAGTCACTGAAGCAGTAAGGCATGAGCTTAAATGGACTCCAGAAGAGGGTAGAGGACAGGAAGGCCTGGAGGAACGTTGTCCATGGGGTCGCAATGGGTCGGACACCACTTCGCAATTAACAACAACAACAGCATATTCAATGTCACACAGTCATAAAGTCTTTTCCAGGTCCTTTTACAGTAATTCCTGTCTCTTTACAGTAATGACTTAGTATGTGTGTGTGTGTGTGTGTGTGTGTGTGTGTGTGTGTGTGTGTGTGTGTAAACAATGCAGTGCTCAGCAAAGCTATTCCTAATGTGTACATAGGGTAACTACAAAATGTTTACATGTTCCATAACATAACTCTTCCAATAAACTCTTTTCAACCATCCACTTCTAGCTATAATATTTGCAAACTTTTCTTATTTGTGCTTTTTTTCCATAGTTCACTTGTGTTTACAATTTAGGAAACTAAAACACTTATGCCTTATCTTAAAGCTTAAACCTTAATTGAATTCTTTATTTTTATTGATCCTTTATTTGGGATTTGGTCCTTGTCTACCAGACTGTGGCTCAACCACTTACAGGACACCATTTTCTGTTCCAGACATAAATAAAAGGATGACACTTTCCATAGCTTTACTTGACCTTGAAGTGAACATCATAGTCAAAAAAAGGAACATCAGGCTGATAGGAATCATTATTAAATTGTAGAAACAGGCATCAGGCATCTGAATCATTTCCCTATCCACCTTTATTTTATATTCTTAGTTGGGTTTAAATGATGAGGGATTAAGCAAAGGATCTTCCCAGTTTTTTTTTAATTTTCTCGACTTTACTTTTCTCATAATTTTACTTTTTCCCTTTTCTAATGCTCTCCCCCACCCCACTTTCTCTTTTTTCTCCTTTCACTTCTGTCTTGATGATGCTTTTGAAGGCAAAAAGATTCTTGGATCTATCAGATAACAAACAGTCAATGTTATTGGGAGTACATTTAAGATTCTTTAGGAGATTTTAAAGTAAAATGGCTTGCCAGTTCCATGCTGAACACATTTCTTTTTGAAGTAGTTATTACTGTGTTTTTCTTCATATTCATGAAATGATTTTCCATATGAAGCTCTGTGCATAGATAAACTGATCAATTCATTTCAGTTAGCAGGAGAAGCTGATGATAACTGTGCCTCTTCTGTACTAAATACTGCAATAATTCAAGAGACACTCTGGATGAAAATCATTTCCTTAACCTGCAGTTATGCACTAAAGGTGTTTCAGGGTCATTTGACTCCTCACTCCATTAGTCCTAAGGAAAGCTTAGGTGCATTCCCCAAATTTCTTCCAGAAATAAAAGTTCTATCTACTTCACGTTGATGCTTCTATGTTAGCATGGAAGCATGCAGAATACAAATGAGAATTAGACTGAACCAATGTAGTTGAGACAAAGGGAAAAGGAATGCTTTTCTGCTAACAATATTTATGTTGCTTGCTAAAGAGAGGCAGGGCCCATTTATCTGGGAGAACGGGCCCACCTGAATTTGAAATGTATGATTTGTAAAGGATATTTCCATGCTGAACATCACTCAATGTCCACCTTAACTTATCTCTCTTTATTTCGTACCTCATCTGCCACAACTCTGCTTTGGCAGGCTTTTGAAGTTCACTTGCAGGGTTAAATAGAATAGTAGTATTAGATGCAGACAGCGGCAAACATTCCATCATCTTGGCATGCCTGGACATAGGAATGTTTCTGTCTGCCTGTGTGACAGGCAGCTTGAAAGAGAAGAGGTAAATAATATACACGGCATTCCAAAGAGAGTAAATGAGTATAGAAAATGTCTTTATAGTAGTTCTGATCTGGAATTTTAGATAAAATTCCTTTCAGACAAATAGCTGTGCCTGCCAATCATTAAATGACCTTTATGAGGTCAAATTGAAACTATGATGTCAGAGTAACTCAGCCAATGAAAGTCAAACCTGAGAAGTCATAAAAGAGCCAGTAAGTCTTCAAGAGAGACTGTGTGAATACAGAGGAAGATGTTATCAAATGAAAAGAAACATCTTTGTTTCATAGGATGAACGTGCACTAAGGGAAGCAAGAAGAAAAAGGGAACATGAAAAAAGTTGAGTGATTATTTAATACCAGTTTATTATTATTTTTTGCACTGCATGAGCATACAATCCAAGTAAAGTGGAACAAACTAATGGGAATTTAATTGGCAGTCAAATAGTTAAACATTTCATAAAGCTCAAGCAATTGGATTCAAAGTGCACTCATGAAGCTTTGCATAGAGCAGGGGTGGAGAACCTATGGCACACGTGCCAGAGGCAGCACTCAGAGCCCTCTCTCTGGGCACGCGCACCACGCCCTGGAGCTGGCAACCGTCCCTCTTCAACCAGCCATCCGCTAATTCGCCGAGGTCCCACGTGGCCAGATGCATCCCACCATGGCTGGTTTCCCTCCCCCCGTCCCATCTCTCCTGGCCTCGCATGCTCTCTTTTTCCCAGGCACAACCCACTGCATCACCTCCTTAGCTGTCGGCTGGCCGGCCAACTCAGAGACAGCTTCTCTGAACTGCTGGTGGCAGGCTGCAGAGCACCAGAGTGCGCCGGTCAAGGGGTCGGCAGGCTGTGGCTGCTGACGGACACTGTCGGCCCCCATGTGCTCGCTGGCCTCTGTGTGTGGCGGCCGATGGTGTCAGGCAGCAGCCGCCCGAGCCCCTGCCTCTCCTTGCCCTGCAACAATGGTGCCCCCACCCTGCCTCGTCTTGTCTCACCTCACCTTGCAGGACAAGCCTCCTGCCCACAGCCCCATCTGCCAGAGACCCCCTGGATCTCCCCCAACCCTGCCCGGCCCCCACAGGCATCCCTCCCCATGAGCAACATCGAGGTGACCACACCCACCTTGGCCACACCCACCCAGTCTACCATGACCACAGCCACACCCACCCAGTGGGCCACGCCCACCTGGCACCTGACGATAAATAAGTGGGTTTTGGGTTGCAGTTTGGGCACTTGGTCTCTAAAAGGTTCACATCACTGGCATAGTGGTTCGAAAGAATTAGACATATACATACTTAGTGTTAAATGTCTATTTTAGTGTAAAATCCTTGCTTACATAGATGGAGAATTGGAAGACAGATAGCATCCTGACTTCTACATAGAAAAATGTTAGAGTGGATCTTGGCATTTGTCCAATTTGCAGCCCTGTGTAGCCATATTTATTGGAAAAAGAAAGTGTGTGTGGGGGGGGGGGCTTTGGCCAGAGAGGCCAGTGGTTGAACGCAATAGAGCCCCTCAGAGAGGAAAGAGTAAGAGGGAAGCTGAGATCATTGGCTACATTAACTCCTATCTAAACAAGTCTTTACTTATCCACTTTAGTCCAAACTGGAATTCTCAAGAGATAGATTTTTAAAAAAACTATATTCTTTTACATGAAAATTTACAAAGATCATTTTACAATATTGTCATGTGAGCCCTCATTTCTGTTTAAGTAGCAATAGAGCACACTCCTTTCCAACAATAGAATATTTTTAATAGCTGATTCCTTCTCTGAGTTTGATTAATGGGCCATCTCCTTAAATGGATAGTTTGGTTTGCAAAAATTTTGTCTGAATAGCAATGAAGTCTAAGCTCAACTCTCTTTCTCTGAATACCCAAGATTAGGTTTTCCTTAGATGCTGATTTCCAAATATCCATTTTCATGTGTCCATGTGAGAGACTGCATCATTGCAAGTGTGATGTATGTTATTATACCTTGAAGAAATGGATGTATATATCTTATATGAATGTAAGCACTGCATTAATATGAATAACATTATATTGTGTCATCACAAACCATACATGGCTGAGAAAAAAACACACACCTGGAATTGATAAAATGCTACAACAGTAGACCTAATGAGAGGGGATATATGAAACACATGAGAGAAATATGGATGGACAAAAGACTGCATCCATACTAACTGCATGAACTACTATGCCATGATTTGTCTAAGTAACACTACAAAATCCAGCTCTGTTACTTAGCTTAGGGTGACTTGTGTTGATAGTTCAGTAATCAGTTGGGGTGTAATCCCAGCGACCGGTTAGGGCACATAGGGTTGGCCTCCTATGGGTCCCATCTGTTAGACAATGTCATCTGGCGGGGCCTAGGGTTAGGGCCTTCTCCGTTGCTGCTCCAGCCCTCTGGAATCAGCTTCCCTCAGAGGTTCGTACTGCTTCCTCCCTCATAGCTTTCCAAAAACTGTTGAAGACACATTTATGCAGACAGGTTTGGGGCGTGTGAGCTGCACTCTGCCCCTGGGCCTTTGACTGTAATTGTGTGTTGTATGAGTGTGGTGAATTACCTAGTTTTTTATATAGTAATTGGTAATTTTAATTGATTTTATGTTATGTTTTCACTTGTATTCTCGTTGTGAGCCGCCCTGGGTCTTGGGAGAAGGGCGGCATATAAGTCTAAACAAATAAATAAATAAATAAATTTGAACTGACCCCTTAAAGGTTTTAAGTGAATGGCTTAAAATAGTAATTAATGGCCTCTTTAGTCAACTTTTTCTATTGCATCATTGACCATGCTGCATTTAATACCATATTGTGAGAAACATGGCACTCTTCCTTTAGAGCTACAATAAATAGATCTAATTATTAGTCATAACACAACAGCCATGGATGAATATTGCTGGCAGATGACAAGGATATTAGTCTTCTTGAATTAAGTAGGATACATTTTATTACCCACATCACACACCATGTAGTCAACTAGCCTTAAGAATTTAACAGCTCCTAAATAAAGGGCAGCTTGTCTTTCAGTAGGTATTTATTAGCAATTCACTCTAAATTGAGGTTCTAGTTAGGTAGGAAGCTCTCATTTTATGATTGTTAAATCTTATGTATGTATAGTCATTACGGAGGTACTAAAATTCTTTATTCATGGCTAGCTGCTTCTGGTATCTAAGAGCCAAACTATGGCTTGAAGCAGATCAGTAGGTGAAGAATATTTTATTCTAATTAATAGAAATGATAGTGGATAATTATTTTAGGATAACAATATGCAGAGAGAGGTATTCCCTGATTACTACTCTGATAAACATCCTGACCATTATTAAGCCTAACCAAAAAGTTCCCATTGGTAGTGCCTACTCTATTTTCTGTATGATGGTGGCATTTAGGCTAGAGATTACATTTAAAAATAAAGCTACATTCAAGACATTCAAACTTGTGTCAGAAAACCATTGAAACAGCCATCATCAGATGCCTATTTGCTTTTATTTCTCATTCTGGATTGTAGGATATGAATGAGTCAATATAATGGTGGTGTATAAATATGTAGCTAAAATCTATTGCATGGAAATAATGTGGCAAAAATATTCAGAATTGTTTGAGATGTTGTTCAAAAACACCTTGGATTTTCCTCAGGTCAAGTGACTTGAATTGCTTTATACTTTTTCAGGTGGCCTTCTACCACTAATAAATTTAAATAACAAATGTATGAATTGTGGGAATATGATCATTCATCTCTTGCTACATGATTTACCAGGGTACTTGTAGAAACAAGTATTTTACTTGTTCTGAGGTCAGAAAAACATAGCATGTTTTTATATAAATATTTTATATATAAGTAATAATTAATCATAAGTAATTAATAAACAATGTGTTGTCTGGGTCCATTAGTAATTCAGTGGTACAGATTAACTTCTTTAATCTAGGCCCAATATTATACCATCCAATGTTTCCTCTCTTCTTCCAGTAGTACACATTTTCCCACACTAGGCAAATACAATTCTTATTGTTGTTAATACATATAGAATTAAATATCAACATCTTTGTTACATTTTTCTAATAATATCAATAATGTCGGTTTAAAATATCTTTTCTAACCAAAATATATCTTAATTGCATTTGTACTTAATATCCATTTGTTCAATTAATATCCTGTTTTTCCTGCTTTTTAAAAAAAATTAATTTCCCATCAGTGTTCAAGATGTCTTTACTGCAGGGGTCTTCAAACTTGGCCTTTTTATGACTTGTAGACCAACTCCCAGAATTCCTCAGCCAGGCACGCTGGCTGAGGAATTCTGGGAGTTGAAGTCCACAAGTCATAAAAGGGGCACATTTGAAGACCCCCTGCTTTATTGCTTATAATTTCTCATAAGTAGTTATATTTGGGTAACCAAAAGCTTCCCTTATTCAAACCCTCTTAGCATTTTCATATTTCCCTTCTCATACCAAAATATAATATTCTAGTTACAAATCCTATCTTTCTAGTTATAATAATACTTCCATTTCTAACGATTATCTATTCTCAGCCAAAAAACATAGCATGTTTTATTATATGTTCAGAATAAAAATCTAGGAGCACAAGGATTTCATTTCAAGTTCAAAAGATACACACCAGTTTATACAGCTTGGGGTCTACGTCAACTGATGTTGCGGGGAGGGGAACGTGTGCCAAAATCTACAAGATGCCTTAGGTCACCTGAGAGAGCCCTATTTCTTACTGAAATGTAACCATGGGCTAACCTAAGAAACAGAGTCAATTTCTAAAGACAAAGTTGCCCTTATTTCACACAAGTAACTGATAGCTCTCTTTAATGTTGACACTGTACAGTTTTTACCTGCCAGAGGCTAAGGGATTTGACCCTCTGGGTGGGGACAAGGAAGAAAATCCAGCAAGGTTCCTTCTGTGAGTTTCTATCCATCTATTATCAAGAACATTCAAACGAATCCCCAGATCCTCTCACACTTGCTTGCTGCTCTCTTCAAGGACAAGAGCAGCAAAGTGGTCATTTTCAATTATCCCTGGATTTTAAAACACAAATTGTTTATCTCCATTGTCAGCTGTTCAGGCACCTGGAAAAGAAAGTTGCCTCTGTTATTGTTATATTGCTTTCTTAAACTAGAGGGTTTGAGATTATTATTTTTTTGTATCAACAAAATAGGGTCATCAAAACTGTATGGAATGATGATATGTTAGGATATGTTAGAATAACTTAGAATAGCATCTTTGCAGTTATTTGTGGGGGGAAATAATTTTGTATTAAAATTAAAAGAAGGTACCTGGAGAGAGCAAGAACTGGGAGGGGAGCCCATCTGCTCATTTGAACCTCCATACTTGCATTGAGAATGCTGATTTTTCAAGGGAAAAGCTATGGATGTCCACGGACAGTGATTAGCTAAAAAAAACAAGATGGCAGCTGGATAACGGACAGTAGGAATAACCTTGAGGAATAAGAGAAAGAACTGCAGCAAGACATTGGTCAGATAAAAGAAACTTGAATCTGAGGCAGAAATGTAATTTAAGAAAATGACTCAGACTTGACACTCCCTGGTTCTTACAAACCAAGAAATGAGGAGGGAGGGACATTTTCAGACTTACAAGTTTCTGTTACTGTAAACTGATAATAAATGTAAATTTAGCACTAACTAATTAGCAATAACCTTGGTTTCAAGCCTGGTTTACCTGAAAGGACTGATGTTGCAATTGTGAAATTAGACCCTTTTCTTTTTTCTTTTACCCTGAGATATTTGCAAAGAAGAGTAAGGTGATGATATTGCCCAATGTCATAAAACCCACGGTACAGCTGGTAACTATGGGGAAGGATTACTTGAACCTGTGATTATTCCAATATAAGGATTCTCACAGGATCCAGGGCTCTCCCAATGTTAACTTTTGTCACTTGCATTATTTTCGTTAATGTACTAATTTTTTAAATAATATTTTATTAATTTTCCAGTTTTACATTTGAATATTTAAAAAGCAATGTGGTGACTGGGTTAATCAATAGCTCAATAACAAAATCTTAGTACAAATCTCAAGCTACAACATCAAATATTTCTTCTCTTTTTCCCTTAACAATTACTGTCTCATGTTCAGGTTGGTACACTTCTAATTATATCAATTCAATAAGGACATCATTATTACATTTATCAATAAATTTTTAGCTTATACATATCTTAATTACATTCAATTTTCATAAACGATCCATATCCTGTTATTGATTTTTAGTCAATTTTTAATTTCTTGTCAATATTCCAATTTAACCTTTGATATTTATATTTTTCAGACTTTGGGTAACCAAAATTTCCCTTATTTCACTACATAACAAAGTTGTTTCAATATGTTATGATTTCTAAACTCCTGCTAGTGATCTTTGAATAAATTATTTGTGTAGAATCCAGCATTATTATTTTTAAAGGTAGATAAGGTAGGAAGTGTATTACAGAAACATATAATTGGTTTGAGCATTTGAAAAATAAAACACAATAGCTGGTCCTCAAAGTATATCACATTTGGCTTTTCAATCAACATGTTTCAATGAACTTTGACCTCTCTATGCAATTAGGAGATAGCAATTTATTAACGATATGGAGTTTCAATGGGATATAAATACCGTTAATGATACATTTAAAATTGCTTCTCTCATTTGAGCAGATTTACAGGGAAAAATTGTCCAGATATACTATCAGTTGTTGTGGGAAATACATTAAAAAGCTATTCCAGATCAGCTTTACATTTGACTTTGAACCATATGCAGTCAATTAGGTTTGTGTAAAGAGTTGATGTATTTTCTATTGATGCACTCATTGTGATAGACTGTTAGCTCTCAAAATCTGTGTCTTTGGAATTATATCTATCTATCTATCTATCTATCTATCTATCTATCTATCTATCTATCTATCTATCTATCTATCTATCTATCTATCTATCTATCTATCTATCTATCTATATCTGTCTAATTTAGGAACCTCCCAAAGTGACTCTGAGAATTTCCTGTTATAATTATGGAAGAAAAAGTTCATAATGGAAGTAATATAAATATAAAATATAAAATATTGAAAGCTTTGATTTCTACTTTACTTATTCAATAGGAAACTCTTATGTCCATGTTAAAATTTATCTTGCAGTTCTCTAAGTGAAAGAGGTTTATTATTGGAAGCAGTAGTGGAACTAGTCTTTAAAATGAAAACATTTCTAACTATTCAACTTGTTAAATTGCAAATACTTTAAATGTGAATAATTTAGAAATACAATCAAGAGAGAAAAGGAAGAATTAAACATTTCCTCTATTGTCGCCATCCCATTAAGGTTGCCTATGAAGGTTGGAAATGTTTTGTTTTGTTTTTACTAAAGGCATTATTTTTGTAAAGAGAAAGATCATTGGCTCATATTCAAGGCTGCTGTTCTAGTTGTGACCCAGGAACTGGATTTGTTATCTTGGATGAATTAGTATAATTGGACAGCATTGGAGCAAAACGTTAATATTCTCTCTCTGTCTTTTCTTTTCTCTGTGTGCTTAATATTGTTCTAGTATCATGCCCATTAGTATGAACAACTATGGTAGAATAAGCACACATCATTTCAATAAATGATATAAGACAATTTCCAAATTCTGATTCTCAAAGGAGTTACCATAAATAAATCCACTCTAATCAACCAAACGTCTTTTCTGTTCCTACAAATTCCATAATTAAAGACTTATATTTAGATTTACTATGACAAATTGAATTCAGTTAAATATATTCTTTTGAAACCTACCTGATCTATGGGTATATATGAGATAATTTAAGTTATTAATCCTTTTTTTAAATCTTGATTTAAAATAATTGGTCAAATTACAGCATGAAACCCCATACTTTTACCCAGCTTTTCAAATAGTGTTAAATTGCTGTTTCAAATAAGGAGTCAGCACTTCTTTAAAAGCTTTATAGAAATCTCTTGAAAACCCATATAGCCCCGGGGAGATTTTCCTGGTTTCAAGACTTTAATGAGTTCATGATTTCATCATCAACATTTCTATATGGGTGAGCTGTTCTGGATTTCTAAAAAGTTATCTAAGGCATCAACTGATGGAATATTTGCCTGATACATTTTTTCACAATTTTTTTAAATGCTTCATTGATTTAGGGTGAGATTTAATTCTCTCATTTTTTTTTTACTTCAATAGCATTCACTTTAAGAAATAAAATAATATCAGCCAATATAGGTATACATTTTTATTCAAAATTTGTATCTCTCTTTTCAGATAGATAGGGTGTTTGTAATGCTGTCAATTTCAAGTATCTAAAGCGCTCTCCATTTTCTATTTGAGATAACCAACGTTATACTAGAAGAACTGCCAAATCTCTTTTTCTCCCAATCTGGTTTATTTGAGGGCATTTCTAGATAGCCACCATTTTTCCTTTCTATACTTCCAAACCTGCTTCTGTGATTTAGCACATATCAACAAAATTGCTATCAAGAAGATTCATGGAAAGAACATCCTTTTTCTGCTCCCAGTTGACCAGTAGCCATCCACCCTTCTGCCCCTCCTTCCCATGGATAGTGTTGTTTTAATGGGGGAAAAAACAGGCTGGCCCCTCTGTGGGAGAGAGCCAAATGATCTTCAGAGAGCCTCAGAATGATCAAAAGGTGCTGCAGTGCTTTGATTTCAGAAGGGAAAGGGAAGTCCTGGGAATTGAGAGGCAGGACAAGATGACAGTTCCTGCCAATAGAAAATGCAAATCATTGCAGCATTTCCTGTGGAATAGTAGCTGAGGAGCTTCATTGCAGAAGATCTAGAGGACCCTCACAGGGTTACAGAGAAATAGTGCAATCACATAGCCCTGGTGTGGGAAGTGACCCTTTAATCCAGAGGTCCCTAACTTTTGGGGCACCAGGGACAGGTTCTGTGGAGAGAGGTTTTTCCACCAACCAAATTATTGAAAGAAAATTCTTCATCCTGGTTCATCCAAGCCGGGGATAAATAAACAACATGGCGACTGCTTTAGAAAGAAGGTTGCAGTTTATTGAAGAGCCAGACGGAAAGATGGCTCTGGCAAGTGAGAGAAGACAAAAAGGGCTGAGCACATGTGGCGAGTAGGTTTTTATACCCTCTGAAAGCCTTTTGTTTGGAATGGTTTCCTGTTCCTGTAGCATGAAATTTGAGGCTATTTCCTGTGTCACGTATTCTGACCTGAGTCTAGGTGTGGCTCTCTGGTATTCTTGATAGTGATGTGTTAGTCCTATTATGTCCCATCTCAGGTGGGGAATGCAGATTTTAGGCATCTTTGTCTTCTTGATCTCCTAGTTGGGGCCTTTCTGATGGTTTTCATCTGTATTTGTACAGAGCTGGCTTCTGTTTGTACAGAGAGACTTGGGGGCAGGGTTGGCTTCTGCTTTTAAAATCCTTTTGAGGAAATATATATTTCTGCCCTTTTAATATTTTCTTCTCTGGGGGGCTGACTTCCTTCAATCCCCCATTTGTGCATGAGTGTGTGAATGACACACTTACTGGCACAAGATTAAAATTGATCTGGTCAGGGAGACTTGGTAGACAAGCTTTAAACTGTTAAGCCAAAAAAATATGACACTAGCGAAGGCAGCAGAAAAAGATCCCTGCTTGCTCTCAGTCATCAAGCATGCTATGTCCCAATTGCTAAGCTGGAAAAGCTTAGGTTTCTATCTAGATGGGCGACTGCGTGAGTGTTGTCTGCTACCTACTAGGTCGCAAAACATCCCTCAATATTGTGCATGTTTTTTTGTGTTGCCTGCATTTTGTGGATGGGGCTCTGCTTGTTTGTGTGGCATGCTGTGGCCCGGTACTGGTCCATGGACCAGGGGTTGAGGACCCCTGCTTTAATCCTTTTTCTATTTGTCAGAAATAACCTTTCTTATGTTAGTTCACTTTGCACTGCAGCTCTATGTGGGCTCCACCCAGCAGTTTCTAGGATCACCCTACCATAAATAAAGACAGACTTTACATCATCTTGAGAACAGATGGGTGACGTCAAAAGATGTATAAATCACCAGGGGAAATTGACCTATATTTTTTCTGAGTAAGAAGCCAAGAATAAGACATTTATACTGTATCTGCATAGATTTACAGACTCTATTTTGATACCATAAATCTGGTGTGATCAGAAAATTTGATAATTTCATTGTGAGAATGAGCTTCCGCAGTCATACTTAATCTAAACTAGTGTCAAGTGAGCAAACTTTGAATAGTTTATAAAGGGATTTCATTCTTATTGATGATAGAACTTGAGATCTGAGACGGTATTCTCAGAAATACAGGGATAATCCTGATAGGAAGGGATTAATTACCAAATACTCAGGCAGAAAACAATACTCTAGATAAGGAACCACCAATGAGAAAACTACTCCTCCACCAACATTGGCAGAGTAGCTGCAGTATATTAACAGGGAGCAAGCATCACACTTACTTGCACCAATGATGATCCTAGTTGAGTAATGAAATGTCATTAAAGAATGAAACATCAAGCTCAGATAGCACCCATGGCTCCACAGTCCAACTCTGAGCTACAAATATTCTCTTCTATTGGGATGATATTACGGCCACTCTGGAAAATATGAAAATCCCAAACACATGTTTATTGGCATTGATACTTTAATGCTTCCTTCTTTGGCCTGCTTGGTATTAATTACCAAGGAGTAGGTATAATGGTATCTTCCATCTTGTATGTATCTCTTGGAGATAAATTATACATAGTTCATTCTGTTTAGTTGGTTTTGGAAATCTGTAATGTTTCACAATAATACAAACAAGATCATATTTAAACCCACACATTTGATGTTAGATGAAATCAGCTGAGATCAGTGTAAATGTCTTTCTGAAATCACAGATTGGAAAAAGGGAAGCAAACATATATTTAACTCATTCATTAGAACATAGGAAGAACATAGAATAACAGAGTTGGAAGGGAGCTTGGAGGTCATCTAGTTCAACTCCCTGCTCAAGCAGGAGACCCTCTACCATTCTAGACAAATGGCAGTCCAGTCTCTTCTTAAAAGCCTCCAGTGATGGGGCACCCACAACTTCATTCCACTGGTTAATTGTTCTGTTAGGAAATTTCTCCTTAGTTGTAGGTTGCTTCTCTCCTTGATTAATTTCCATCCATTGCTTTTTGTCCTGCCTTCTGATGCTTTGAAAAATAGTTTGACCCTCTCATCCTTGTGGCAGCCCCTCAAATATTGGAACACTACTATCATGTCTCCCCTGGTCCTTCTTTTCACTAGACTAGACATATTGTAAGGTCCTGCCTCAGCTATCTTCTCAGGAAAGCATGATTCTTGAAACAAGCATTATTTCAAAAGGATCTTTTTACTGAGGAAAAGTAATTGCAGAAAAGTCAGGCAGAAACTGAAGTTCCAGTGTGAAACTAATTGTCCATTGTCTAAACTCCATCCCAATGCCCCAGTCCATCAGGAGCCAATCCACTGCCGCAAAGTTGTTGTGAGAACTCCTAACCGAAAAGGTGATAACAATTCATTCCCTGGTGCCATGACCTTGGTAGCAGGCAGGAGTTAGCCAGAAAGGAGTCAAACCAGATGGCCCTGAGGCTCATTCCCCCTCCCATGCAGATAAATCAAAGTGAAAATAGAAACAACATATAAACATCCTCAATCCCCAAATAACACTCTTCTCTCTCTTCAGAATGGCAGCTTTACAGTAAGGACCCCACACATATCCAATTCCTGCAACTGTTCTCAATAGGTTTTAGTCATGGACGTGATGGTTTCTTTTTAAATCAGGTTTTAGATAACACGAATAGTAAAAAAAAAAAAAAGAAGACTAATTAACATAAATACAGAATCTGGAATGACTTAAAAAAAAGAAATGCTCCTTTACTTTAGTGTGGTTGTCAGGAGAGAAAACCACAGAGGTTAAAGAGATAAGGCTGAAATATCTACCATCAAATACATTAAATAGATCTGCATTTGCTATCGCCTTTGCCAGCTATAGAATTAATTGCTTCCAATAGGACGTTCCTGTAAGCAAGTGATCATAAAACTTGACTGTTGGGTTTTCTTGGCAAGCTTCCAGAATAGCAAGGTCCACCTTTAAAAAGTCTTACTGAGTTTTACATAGCAAATATTCTCTTCTTTTACATGGCTGGTTTCACTTCTCATTTGCGGTTGGGGGTATAGCATTCAGAAGAACCTAATGTAAAATTTATTCCATTTTTTTACTTTTGTAGATCTTTCCATTGGAACACTGAGCATCTCAAGTTTAGTAGCTTGTCCTATACTAATATGTTGTGAGTTTTATGCAAAATCCACTGTTCAAATTGAAGATTTCACTGATATCTGATCCTAGATACTCTAAGCACATCTGTAACCAGTTAAAACATGTTAGGTTTATGAGTCATAGGTGAAAGGTCCTGAAAGACTTGTACCTCAAATCTTTATATTCTTGATTGAAAAGTTATCTAGCTCTTTCAGAGCTTGATTTGTGTGTGTGTAGTCTGTATATTTAATCTTAATATTCCCAGGCAACTCCATAGCAAAAGTTCATTGTTCCACTGCTCTGGGTGTCCACTGTTTTTCAGCATTGAGAGATCAAAGAGGAGCAAGTACATTGGAGCCACTGGGGAATAAAAGGTCCTCTGTTCTAGGATACTCTCAGATCCAGATGATATCTTTCGTTTTTGCTACTCTGCTTTGACCTGTAATTCTTGGGTGAGCAAAGTGGATTGTTCAATTTTGGACCCATACACTACACAGAGTTTAAAGCTTTATTTGCCAGATCTTTAACTTTATTCTTATCACAGACAGTTTCAGGATAAATGGTAGAGGCGCTGAGTGAAGATTATTCCCAAATTGATCAGCTACTGTCACATTTATCTTCCTACAAGGGATAGTTCCTATTTTTGCATGATTTTAGTGCTTTATTATGACTCAGTGCTGTTAGTTACGGAGCATGGAGCTAGATTTCTTGGAGCTCGACTATTCTGTTATTTTAAGCCATGTGGATTATTCATAGCTCTTCTTGCTGTGATTTCCATTAAGCTGCTATCACATGAGCATTGACATTATAAAGGCAAATATAGCAGGAGCTGTGAAAACAAGTATAAGTAGTGATTAACTCATCTGGTTGTTTATTTTCCTCTTGATTTAAACAGTAAACTGCTCTTAAGGAAAGAGAAGCATCAAAGAATTCTGTTTTTGTTCCCAAATCTTACTTATCATGCAATCTTGCCACTTTAAAAATTAACCACCAGAAGGAAGCTGCAACCACATAACACAGGGGACTTCAAACTTGGCCCTTTTATGACGTGTGGACTTCAACTCCCAGAATTCCTCAGCCAGTGTGCCTGGCTGAGGAATTCTGGGAGTTGAAGTCCACAAGTCATAAAAGGATCATGTTTGAAGACCCCTGACATAACAGCTCTTACTCTGGGTATGCGTATGTATATAGAGAGATTCAAGGTCTGAAGTTTATTAAGTATACATGCAATATTCTTCCCACCACACTTTTGGAGGGCTCATGTAAGAAAATCTCATATAAGCTGAAACTGTGACCCTGTGGACAAGGGACCATTGAAACTACAGCTCATGTCCTACTATATTGTCCTTCTATAATAACTCAACCTGTCTCATAACTTCTCACCTGATAAAATATACGGAAAACAGTGGTCTTTTTTTATGTACAGTTGTTGTTATCCAGTAAGTCACATGTAGTCTCTTTGAATGAAGTTTCATTTTGTTATACTGTCTGCAAAATGAGGAAGATTTTGACTTCCCACTGAAAAGCCACCACCAATTGTTAAATATCTTGTCATTTTACTTTTTTATTATTCTTATTTGTAATGCCAGTCTGTGACCATGATAAAATTACTACAATATTACAAATACTACAAATATGCAGATATGCAAATATATTGAGATATGTCCAGTTCTGAGCTGCTGCCACCTAGCAGCTGGCTGACAGTTTCACAGCTGCTTATGCTACCATTGTTG
The DNA here is from genome assembly GCA_034064705.1 of Bothrops alternatus. NCBI lineage: Eukaryota > Metazoa > Chordata > Lepidosauria > Squamata > Viperidae > Bothrops > Bothrops alternatus. The sequence continues at coordinate 2,379,118 of JARGCV010000122.1, read as the reverse complement.
CTGATTCAGCTCAAGTTCCCCACACGCTTGCCAGGCAGTTTCATACGCAGAAGAATCACATCATGATGTTCCTTGACTGACCAAGATGTTGTTCCAAAGTCAGCACTCAGCAGCCTTCTAAAAGTTGAATGTATATGTTCTATAACTAATGCCTCTTAACATAAACTTATGACTAATGTTGAATGTATATGTTCTATAACTAATGCCTCTTAACATAAACTTATGACTAATGTTGTTTGCTTTAAAAAAAAAAGTCTTCCTCCTCATCCACACACCTTCACAAAAAAAAAGTGCAAAATTCACCAACCAGCCACGCTCACAGCTCATCCTCCTTCTATCAGCCTGAATTCCATGGCAAATAAAAAATCAACTTAACAACCATTCGTTTAGCGACTGGCGTTGTAAGTTGAGGACTAAGTGTAATGAGGTTTGTAATTTTTTTCTCTGATTACTTGTTTCCAAGTGTGCAAGCCACAATAAAAATTAATTTGGAGATAGGAGTACTAATGTCTGCTGTCCTAGTTCGTATGATGATCCTTATAATTCTGGCTGTGGCTATTTACTTTACAAAAGGAAATATTAATCTATGATTATTAGGAAACTCATTAAAAAAGAAAGATTGTTAATATTCAAAAGGGTTTGTTATTATACAAAAACAATTCATGTAAATGTCTTCAGGTGTTCTGTGGCTCTTCCTAAACTTATCTATTCATGTAAATGTCTTCAGGTGTTCTGTGGCTCTTCCTAAACTTATCTACAGACATTTCATAATCCAAATCTTGCTCTTTGGTGACACTTTATGAAATTCAGGGCATCCACAGGAAGGAAGTTTAAAAAAAAATATCAAAATGGCAGCCATAACCCTAGGGTTGAAGCCAAGTCTTTCTTTACATGTGTCCTTTGTCCTGAAGACTCTATGACAGAGGTTTCAAACTGCCAGCCTGCGGGCCGGATGCGTCATCCGGAAGCAACGCCCATCCCATTGCTGGCAATGGCAAAACCGTCCTGATACGTTGCGTGACATCACGTGCCATCGCAAGTTTGACATCTCTGTGCTATGAGATTGCTTGCAGTGCAGAAGCCTTTTGAAAATAAAAGTAGCTTACAATAATAAAAAGATATTAAAAATAATAATAATAGTAGACAAATAATCTACCATTTAGATTAAGGCATTTGAAGTTTAGGAGCTAAATTAACTAGATCAGACATGTCAGACACAAGGCCCGGGGGCCTGATGTGGCCTGCGAAGTGGTTTCATGTGGCCTGCGAAGCCATCCTGGAAACAGTGAGGGAATGGCCCCCGCTGCCTTGGCCCTGGCCCAGGCCGGCCAGGAGCCAATGTACAATTTTGCGGTGGCTATCTATGCTGAAACGCATTCAGTCTTAGCTCCACAAGGCCATCTGGAAACAGCGAGGAACCAGACCCTGCTGCATCAGCCCCGCCCCCTGGGTGCATGCTGGGAGGTATCACCCTTTGTGAGGAATGAAGAAATGAACCATGCCTTGATGCTTGCCCTGGTTCCACCCCCTTCTGCCAGAGACCCTCAGATCTGTCCCACTCCTGCCCAGGCCCCCACAGGCATCCTTGACGTGAACGATGTAGAGCTGGCCACACCCACCCAGTAGGCCACACCCACTCATCCATGCCCACCCAGTAGGCCGCACCCACCCTGGGCACACCCACCCGGCCCCCCCAAGGGCAACTGCAATGCTGATGCGGCCCTCAATGAAATTGAGTTTGACATCCCTGAACTAGATGCTTTAAAACTGCATGGTCTCCTGCCTTGAGTAGAAGACCTCTGAGGTCCCTCCCAGCCCTATGATTCTATGTTCTGAGTTATAATACTGTTTAGGTTCCAATCTATCAATAAAAAGAATATATTTCATTAGGATTTTCTGAGAGCTCAGGAAAGAGTTAATGCATTTGTTCATAAAATTTTCCAGGATAATTTGTGATATGATTTTAGAATGAACGAGTCGGCTGAAGCATTGATGGTTATTAAGCTGCTTATTATAATCCTCAAATCATATCATTTATTAATATTTACATGTGAAAGTTATTGCATAATCATTTGAGTACAAAACTGTCATTCACTACTGAAATTATCTTTGTTTTTAGTTGCATGCCTTTCTGGAGAAACACCACCTCCCCCTGAATTAGCTAGACATTTCCTAAGCAGACTTAATGCTTTTTTGGGAATTGGTAGTTTTTATGTCTTGATCTGGTCCCAGATCAAACTGCTGTCAGGAAAAACAGAAGTGAAGCATTCATTTACTTTTGCAATGTTTTCTAACACACTGTTTAAAACATACATACATACAGTACATACATACATATATTCACATACATACACAGTATATTTAACAGTACAAGGGTAATACAAGATGTTTGGGAACTAGCATTAGTTCCTCTTGTTACTATTTTCTTCTTCTACAAGTGGTTAGAATGCAGTACTGCAAGCTAATTCTGCTGACTGCCAGCAGTTTGGCAGTTCGATCCTGACCAGCTCAAGGTTGATTCAACATGCCATCCTTCTAAAGTCAGTAAAATGAGGACCCAGATTGTTGGTGGGCCATATGCTGACTCTGTAAAACTGCTTAGAGACAGCTGTAAAGCACTGTGAAGTGATATATAAGTCTAAGTGCTATTGCTATTGCAATAACAAACATACTTCACACGAACACGAACACCAGGAAAAATTTAAACTAAAAACGTTTAATCTAATGCCAAGCTTTCGTTGGCCAACTGCCGACATCATCAGGGCTTAAAGCCAATCAATGGGAGTCTCCTTTATAGTGCTAGTCAGTTTTTGCACACGGCTCCTGGACCTCATCACCGGTCCTCGGAATTGGCCAGATGGCTGAGTAATCGGATCAACCATCTTGTTAGTAACAACAAAACTACCATAAAATCAGCAGAGGAGTTCCTTGAAAGGATTAGACCCCTAAGAGTGGAGGAGGATGAGATGATGGTGTCCTTCGACGTCACCTCACTCTTCACCTCCATTCCACAAGACCTGGTGGTCACAGTTCTAAGAAACCGCCTGAATGAAGAGGACAGGGAACAATGCCAGGACTCCCTACAAACCGAGGATTTGGTGAAATTGATAGAGGCATGTTTAAAAACATACTTCACCTTTTAAGGGACTATGTTTGAGCAAGTTAAAGGGGCACCCATGGGATCCCTCATCTCGAGCGTAATAGCGGAAGCAGTTCTCCAATGGTTGGAGCTCACAGCGATGACTATATACCAACCCAAATTTTGGGTCCGCTACATGGAGGATACGTTCGTGGTTATCAAAAGATGCCAGAAAACAAGCTTTATGGACACACTGAACTCGGTATACCCAGACATCAAATTTACAGCAGAGGAGGAGAATCAGGGTTCTCTAGCTTTCCTGGATGTGCTAGTCAACCGCCAACCAGACGGAACACTGCATACAAGAGTATGCCGAAAACTAACACACACTGATAGAATCCTCCACTATAAGAGCAACCATCCAGTGGCCCATAAAGCAAGCTGCATCAGAACACTATTCAAATGGATAGACTCTCACTGTAGCACGACCGAAGCAAAAGCAGAGGAAAGGAACCATCTTTTCCACATCTGCAAATGCAACGGCTATCCAGTAAGGTTTATCAAATGCCACGGTGCACCACCCAAACCCCGGGATAATTTACAGATTAGCAGGACATCACCACAGGTGGCACGCATTTCCCTCCCTTACATCAACAATGTGTCCGAAGCAACAGCTAGGCTACTAGCCCCTCATAACATAGAAGTAGCCCACAAACCGAACCAGACACTGCGCTCCAAGATCATGCGCCCTAAGGACCCACTCCCCAACGCAGAAAAATCCGCGGTGGTGTATAAGATCAACTGCAAAGACTGTCCTTGCAATTATGTTGGGGAGACCTAAAAGACTGAAAACCCAGATACATGAGCACAAGCTGGCCATCAAAAGGTGCAAACAGCACTCACAAGTATGGATGCATATGGCTGGTTTTGGCCATCAGTTCGACTTTAACGATGTGCATACCCTATCCAGTGACACCACCAAAGGAGGCCACCTACTTAAAGAGACTTGGCTCTCCGATAAAAATTTGATAAACCGGCACATAGAACTCTGCCCGGCACACCAGGCATTGAGAGTGTGGTATAAACAAAATCATACATCCCAACATAAACAATCCAGCTATGTGCCACAAGATCAAGGAGACAGGACAACAGAGGAAGTGAAAGTGTCATTGCAACCCACGGACAATCAGATAGTGGTTGCCAATAAACAACCAACAGAAACCCCTTCCCTGGGAATATGCACATGTTCCAAAAGAACAAGAGAGCTGTTAAACGGGAGAACAAAATCCAACACAGCAGAAGGTCCCCCAGATCCCTTAGGACAACCAGGGGGAACAACATGCCCCAAAGGAGTGAGAAGGAACAACTGGGAAAACACGGAGAAAACGAACGGCCAAAAAAGGGGGGGAAGAAATACGCTGAACTTAGGAGCCTGCAGTGAGGAGACAGATAACAACACATGCACAAAGAAGGAGAGTGGAGGAAGGGAAGCAAGTAATGGAGCAGTAGCATCAATTAACATCAAGAATACCACCAAAACACAGCCCAACAAATTAGGACCGATGACGAGGTCCAGGAGCCGTGTGCAAAAACTGACTAGCACTATAAAGGAGACTCCCATCAACTAGCTTTAAGCCCTGATGATGTCGGCAGTTGGCTGACGAAAGCTTGGCATTAGATTAAATGTTTTTAGTTTAAATATTTCCTGGTGTTTGTGTTTGTTTGTTTGTTTTTATAGTATGACTCTACCCAGGATTCGTGTTTTTAACGAAATTAGCAATAATATATATATATTATAAATATATACACACAATATATATATATTATATATATACACACATACATATATATATACATACACATATATATATACATACACACACATGTATATTTACATACATACGTGCATACATACGTACCCTTTTATGCTTCCTTTTTAACCAGTAAACAATAGCAGACCAGTTCTATAGAAGTTGGTCCTCATACTGATTAAAAGAAGTCAAAATTATTATTTATACTGAAACCACATAGTAATTCTAAGAAGCATATATGTGAAAAAAAAATGGAAGTGAATTGTCCCCTTTTTAGAAAATAGGCATCTCCAACCACAAAATCTCACAAAAAGCAGGGCAGCAACAAAGGATTAATGGTTAATCCTCACAGAAAGATCACAATAAATCAAAGATCTGAAAACTATAAGAAAGGAGCAGATTTGTAATGACAAATGGTAGAAAGATCAGAGTTTGCCACTTGTGAATTAGGGGAAAAGATTCAAAATCATGAATGCCTTATAATCCAAAATTTATAGAGGACTCTATTGTACGGAAGACAGGAATAAGAGGAACCAACAGCTTGGTTCACATGTGGAAGTCCGCAAGTCACAAAGGGTTAATACCTATTCATCTCATTTGGACTTATTACTGATATATCCCATGTGCTGGATTGTGTAAAATAAAATTATTTTTTAAAAAAGTTTCCAATTGAATGCATAAGATGGAACGTTCTACAGGGGTACTGGATATTGTTTGAACCTCACAAAGTAGATTCGTTAGCTCTGGGGAGCTGGCTAAAAGTTCTATGCATTCTAAGCAAAATAATAATTTGAAAAGGGAGAAAATGTATTGAAAATACTTTGGAAATGATGAACATTGTCCAGTATTCATTATCTAAAAACTATATGCACAGTTCCATAGGAATAAGTTTTACTGAGCACCACAATATATTGTTGACTTCGTTGGTTTAGACTGTTTTTTCTTTTTTGGAATTCATTCCTGCATACTCAAGAATTAAGATAGGGACTATCTTCTCCCTTAAGATGATTCTTAAATGGGAAATGGATTGTCCCAATCACAGGGATTAAATTGGTCCCCTTTACAGCTCCTGAAAACTTCAGATATGGCCATTTCTTTCTACCTGATTAAATCTCCTGAAGTTGGAGCTGAAGTTGGTTCTCTTTAACTTGAGACAGCTTTATGCATAGCTTTCAGTGTTTGCAGTTTTATGGTCTTTTTCCGTCTCATGCCCAGATGGATAATTCGGTGTTGGAAAATTGGGGAAATCATTCTTTATAGTGACTGATAATAATGAATTTCTGTGGATGCAAGTGTTCTCACTGTTGTTAGGGCATTTAAAATACTGGTTTTGTCTTTTAGTTTTATGAGGCATACTGTAATGGGCCCCCAAAAGTAAATAACGTGCTTTATAACCGGCTTCTGCTGCAGTATTAAGAGGAGGAAGCTTCATCTACTTAGTACTTCCTGTTCTACCAAATGAGGGGCAGTGGCTAGAGATCGTTTTACAACTCTTCATCAGCCAAGATCCTCCAAGAGTAGAAAATGCAAAGGACTCACCTCTCTCACATGGAATCACCCACATTTTATTCTTCCACCTCTTCTGTAGCAGAGCAACACAATTTTAAACTAATAGAAAAATGTGTGTGTGGTTGAATAAAGGAAATAAACACAGTAACTAAAAACTATATTAGGAGCCATTCCTTGATTATGTCAGAACATTTTCCAAACCAGACTCACAAGCAGAATTGCAAAGATCAAAGCCACTGCCCACCCAAATGGTTTGATTTTTAGGTACTACTTCCAAATATTGTTGCAGAATTTGTAATGAAGCAAAAGGGGGATATTATTAAATACACGAAAAACGAGTGAGCCAACTCTGATAGAAAGCCTAGAACTGTGTTCTTCAACCCTGGCGACTTTAGGATGAGTGGATTTCAACTCCCAGAATTCCCTCATGTTCTTCTATAATGCCAGTTCTACAGGAACATTTGCTAGCAATTGATTTCTTTTTTATTTAAATTTCTGGGGCATTCTGATAGCTTTTATTTTCTTATCAAATAGTTTATTTCTCTAAAAGTAGCAAAAATTTGCTACATTAAATGTAAGCTAATTAAATGTAAGTAAAATTTTGCTACATTAATGTTTACTAATAATTCTTGTTACTAGGGCATATTTTTGTGTTGTTCATTTTACTGATTGTATTTTAAAGTCTCCATCTGTCTGGCCTACAAAATGACAAGGCCAAAATCATCCATACCTATTATGGTGCAATTGCAGGTTCTCCATGGATAATCGCTGACTACTCCTATAAAATCCTGAATATCTCATGGAGGAAACATTTTAGCTTGACTTGAATTGGTACACTGATGCTAATGGACACAATAAGTCTCCCACATAACAGTCGTTTGTGCTTCTGCTCAGATACAGAAGTAGAGTCAATCACCCATGTATTGCTACACTGCCCATTGCACTACCCAGGGTGTCTGGCTCCCAGAAACCCATTTATCAGAAACTTTAGCCCTCTTTCTGATAAAATTACAACCTTCCTTCTGCAAGACCTAACTTGAAAAACCACTACAAAGTTCTTCAACTTTCATGCAATAGTGTAGGCTTGCAGAAGCCAGGTGAGATCCTCTTCTCATTATGAATTGTTCCAGAGCTTTTATGTCTTGTTTGTTCTGTATTTTACATATTATATTAGTGTTTGGTTGGTGTTTCTGAATTTTAAATTCTATACTTCTGTTTTATCTGTCCAAGACTGTAAATAGATGGATATTTCTCCCACCTTCAATTTTAAGAATAAAATTTGTAGCTGACCATAAGGGGGTTCAGGTTTGCTTAGGGTTACCAGCGTCAAATTCCTGAGTGTGCAGCTAACGAGTAGGCTGACTTGGTCACTCAACAGTGAGAAACTGGTGAAGCAGGCACAGCAGCGCCTGCATTTTCTGCGTTGTAGGAGAAAAGCACATCTTCCTTCCCCTGTCCTGACCACTTTCTACCGGGGGACAATTGAAAACATCCTGTCATACAGCATCATAGTCTGGTTTGGAAGCATCACTGCTTCAGACAGGAAGGCAGGCCAGAGAGTGGTGAGGATGGCCTAAAAGATCATTGGCTGTTCCCTCCCTCCCATCCAGGACATAACACAGAAGCATTGCTTGAGCAGGGTCCATAAGATTATCTGGGACACTACACATCCTCTCCACGACCTGTTTTCCTTGTTACCTTCTGGGAGGAGGCTTCATGGTATTCGTAGCAGAACATCCAGATTCAGCCACAGTTTCATTCCATACAGCATTAACCTTGTGAACTCTCAAGCTTCCTCCTTCCGTTATATATTCAAGATGGACAATATTTAATATGTATTTGCTACATATATGTAGACATGTGGGTCTATACATATGTTGTTCATAGTATGTTTAGGTGTGTGTCATGTATGTGTTTCACTTTGAGAGCGGGCAACTAAATCTCATTTTTGATGTGTGCCGTTGTGCCCACAGTAAAAAAATGACAATAAAGGTTATCTTATCTTATCTGACCTACCCAGAAGATGACCCTGCGGACTATTTGAGATGAAACATCTATTGGAAGTTTGGAGTGTGGTGAGGGCTTGAGAAGATCCAGTTGCAATCCTTTCAGATATAGAGGAAAAGACACTTGAAATTATACTTGAAATTATAGAAGTCCTGTGGATCTTTGCTGGGTGGCTTAACAACCTTTTATACTATTCTTCAGTTATAGGTTGTGAAGAGACCTATCTTTAGAATAGAGCAAATTTCAAGAGATTTGGCAATTCATTTTAGGTGATTATGCTGCTGCTGCTGATCGATCATTCAAATGATGATCTTTCTATTAGAATTTGTAAAAACAAGATTGGAGGTGCTTCTGTAAACGAGCACAAGTCAAGTACTGCCAAATATTTATTAGGCAATGAAACAAAATGTAGTGCACATCTAAGAGCTTTCATTAGATTATTTGTCCAGGAAAACATTTAATTTATTATCCATCAGACCTCTTGTATGTCTGGCATTGCATATTCTCCTAGTCTCTTGTTAATTTTGGGATTTAACTTTCAGTTTAACTGATGTGCTGCTGTACATGATATTCACAGATGTATCAGTGCAATGGTTGATCTCAGCCTGTTGCTTGTGTATTCCAAAGGCATTATCTTGAATCTATCCTCTGATTGACAGTTGTTCCATCTCGCTCACTGAAATCCACCTATTTCCCAGATGGTTGTATTCACTTTAGTTCAAGCAATATGCTTGAGTTTATTATATCTATTTATTATATCTATTTCAATCCCTATTATCTCATTGAATACTATTGCAGTTTTTTTTCAGCTTACCCTGTTCTCTGAAATCTCTGTCCTTTATGGAAGGAAAGAATTGCCCAAGGGGTTCATTTAGATCAGAACAGATGGTGAAATAAGATATATATAAAAAATTGAGGTGTGGATCCACAAAAAAATAGAAGAGGATTCTCTATCCCCAGGCCTACTGCATGAACCACATAGTCTGGTGAAGCTGTGCCGGGCAAACCGTGCAAATCAAAGAAGGTTAGCAGCAAAGAAGGTCTCTGTCAGCCAGCAAAATGCCTATACTGTCTGTATGTCTGCTTTTCTTTCTCTCCCTCCCTCCCTCCCTCTTCTTCCCCCTCTCCTTCATGGGGTCAGTTGGAATAAATATTCCAGCTAAAGGCCAATGAGTGAAAAAAAGAACAAACAACATTTTCCATACTATTACATGGATAATGTAATAGTCAGATGAAAACCTGCTTTGAAGAGAATAAGATAAACCAATAAAAGGAATTCTGACTTTTCCTCTTAATTTTTCTGCAATCATACAAAGAGGATTAAACGCGTTGGTGATAATTTAGTTAAATTAAAAAGCTCTAAGTGGGTCTTTTCAAACTGGGAAAGGGATATTAAAAGGGCAGTTGTGACTCAGTGTAAGCAAGGATAAAGAGATGTTCCTGGGATAAGATATCCCATTGTTATACATAGACTGATGTTTTGTTCTGTCAGTTACTTTTTTCAGATTTTTTTTTGGTCTTTTTTGAATGGTGGGTAAACATAATTTATCTCTATATATTATTTATGACTTCTTTGTCCTAATGCCAAGTTTCCAGGAATTCCCTAGCATTTTTAGCTTTACCTCGGTCTACGATGCACACAGTTTCCTGGATGAAATTATAGTTGAGCATGTCCTTGTTAATGTGAGTTTAAGACAGAGGTGTCAAACTCAATTTCATTAAGGGCCGCATCAGCATTGCGGTTGCCCTTGGGGGGCCATTGGTTGTGGCCAGGGTGGGTGCGGCCTACTGGGTGGGTATGGATGAAGTGGGTGTGGTCTACTGGGTGGGCGTGGATGGAATGGGTGTGGCCTACTGGGTAGGTGTGGTCAGCTCTACATCATTTGCATTAAGGGTGCCTGTGGGGGCCTGGGCAGGTGTGGGACAGATCTGAGGATCTCTGGCAGAAGGAGGTGGGACCAGGGCAAGTGCCAAGGCATGGTCCATTGGAGGAGCCTCACTGTTCCTCTCAGGCCATGTGGGGGGGGGCTGGATGGTGAGGTCAAACGCCCAGCCTGGCCTTCAAGCACCCACATCACCAAGCCCAGCCCCACTTCCCCAAGGGGGCGCCCAGCTGCACTTACCTCCTGCTCAAAGCTGCTGCTGCTATGCTTTCTCTCCTTAGCCAGGTTGCTCATGATGGGTACGAGAGCAAAGTCAGAGGGAGGCCCATTCCCTTTCCATGGGAGGAGACTCGGCTTTGTATCCAAAGCTTCCTTAGCAATAGTATGGGAGACCCCCAGGATAGGCCAGGAGGAGGGGGCAAAGGGATGGTGAAAGGGCAGCAGGGCAGGACTAAGGCAAGACTTCCCTCAGACCCTTCTTCTTTCTTTCCTTCCTTCCTAAGTACAGAGTGGTGGGAAATATTTGAGATGAGGGAGGGAGAAAAACAGGCAAGAAACGCAGCTGGGGAGGTGTTACCCTTCGTGAGGAATGAAGAAATGCACCATTGCCTGGAAGTGGCCAGCAATGCCACCCAGCTCCCAGCCTGCCCAGTTTTGGTAGGCAGTGAGGCACTCTCTTCACAGTGCTGAGAGGTTGAGCTGGGTGGTGCGAAGCTCACCAGCTTAGCACCTTGCTGCCTGCTGAAACTGGGCAGGCTGGGGACTGGGCAGCATTGCACTTCTTTTTGGATTCGCGCTGCCCGGCTCAGCCTCTCAGTGCTGTGAGGAGAGCACCCCACTGCCTGCCCAAACCCCTCCCCCGGAGCCCATCAAGCTGGATATGTGAAGTAGGCGAGGGCCATTTGCTGGCCACTTCCAGGCGATGGGGCATTTCTTCATTCCTCACAAAGGGTGACACCTCCCCAGCATGCACCCAGGGGGCGGGGTTGACACTGCAGGGGCTGGTTCCTCGCTGGTTCCAGATGGCCTTGTGGAGCTAAGACTGAATGCATTTCAGCATAGATGGCCACCACAAAATTGTACATTGGCTCCCGGCCAGCCTGGGCCAGGGCCAAGGCAGAGGGGGCCATTCCCCCTCTGTTCCCAGGATGGCTTTGTGGGCCACTTTGCGGGCCGCATCCGGCCCCCGGGCCTTGTGTTTGACATGTCTGGTTTAAGAAGTTTCCATTGTGTCTTCTGACCGCTAGTTGGTGTTTATGGAGGTGCTTTGTTAGACATCTGCCTGCCTGCCCTGCATAGTGGCTGTATGTTTACATTGTATGCTACACAGATAGTCCACAATGGAGCCCAATATTTTTGTTGCTAAGTGAGACCTTTGTTAAGTGAACTTTGCCCCATTTTATGACGTTTCTTGCCACAGTTGTTTAGTGAACCACCACAGTTGTTAAGTTAGTAACACAACTGTTAAATGAATCTGGCTTCCCCATTGGCTTTGCTTGTCAGAAGGTCACAAAAGGGGATCACATGACCCCAGGACAGTACAACCGTCATAAATATGAGTCAGTTGCCAAGTGTCCAAGTTTTGATCACGTGACCACAAGGATGCTGCAATAGTCATAAGTATGAAAAACGGACATTTTTTATTGTCATTATAACTTTGAACGGTCACTAAATGAACTGTTGTAAGTCAAGGACTACCTGGAAGTGGACTCCATTTTTTTCTCTTCTTTTTAATTCTTTTTATATTACTTTTTATATTTTTTATTTTATTCAAGACAAAACAAAAATACAAAATACAACACCCCCCAAAAACAATCCAAAACAAGAGAAAAAAGAAAAAAACACAAAAACTATCCCCCCTAGTTGAATACTGATTAATACGTTAAATACCTTACTACAATATTAGTTCCCTTCCCTTGCAAAACAGGCCCTTCCATAATTTTTAAACTACTAAGTCTGTTTGCAAATTATTGACCTATCTTCTATATATTATGTTAGTGGCAAAGTAGTTAACAGGAATAATAACAATACTGAAACAAAACAAAATTAATGTTTCAAAACGCCCTGTTAACAAACTGTTATTGTTTTGTCCTTGAACTGCTGGATTTTTTTATTTATTTAAAAAGTTTTGGAAGGGCTTTAGATTTTTAGACTGAAAAAGTCAGAATATGTCATATTTTATAGATAAAACATTAAGAAAAAAAACTCTAGCTATCTTTCTATAACCCCTACAAGTGTTATTTTCTTTAATCTTAATTTCCTTCTATTACTTTGTGATACTTCACTTTAGTGAGGTAACAGATCAAATTCCCAGATGGACAGAAAAGAAAGTAATGAGAAAGTCCACCAAAGGTGACTTCCCAATTAGGTGAAAAAAAAATACATATTGGTTTGAAATAATAATTCCCTAAGATTTGGCATAAATTTAATGTGGTCGTCAAATGGATTCATATCTACATTATCATCATCTAAAGAGAAAATTAAAAGCCCCCCAAAGTACATTATCTGAAAACTGTGTTTATTATAACCTGGGGGAATGACCATATGCAGCAGAGAGAGAGCCGATACGTTGAAAACTAGTGCACTAAAATTTCAAAAGAATATAGGAAATATGATTTTAAGTAATAAAATTTTTAACTGTCTGGAGAATACTTAGCCCCTGGTTCAAAAAACAGCTCAGCTCATCTGATGTCTATAACTGAACTAACCTATTACATATTGGGATTTTCAACACCAAGAAATCATATCTGAGATGCGATGAAAGGGTCTTTTGATGTATGGCAATACATTCATAAGTGTAAGCCATGTTATATTTAATGTATTTTTGAGTATTTCAAATATGAAAAAAAGACATCCAAAATCACTTGTTTTAGTACTGCTTCAAGATTTGATCCAGATCTTTTTTTAGCATTTTATTATAATTAAGAGGGATGTTTCTGATATAGAGGTCTTTTTCAATCATTAAAGATTTTATGATTTTGGTAAAACTGAAGCAATGTGGTGAATAATTAAATCTCCGATAAAAAGTCTATATTAGAAAGAGGTTGATAATTATCTGCTTTTAGGTCTGCTATGTCTTCATTCTAGATGTTTGCTGCCTTGTCATAAAATTGATTGATTACAATATTTTCGGGTCCAACATTCCACTACTTGATTGAATTTGTTTTCTATGGCTGAGAATAATTTTAAGATTTTTGGTATTTTCCTTATATAGTATTTGAGTAAAAGTCTCTCTTTTCCTCTAAAACTTTGCAGTGTTAACATTAAAGGGGAAAAAAATCATGTGGACATTTTTGGCTTTCGAGTATCTATTTTTTCAGAAAGAAATAAGTAATGTTCTAAAAAATGAACTTGGCAAGTTCTCTAATCAACTACTAATTTCAGCTGGGATGTAGAAGAAGTTAAATAATGACTGAGAGATTTTAGGTATATCCTTTGGATTATTTATGCCTATAATATTTTTCATAAACTATGAAGTAGCAAAATAAGTAAAGTGGACATTAGTTATTTGTAGGAATTTCAGAAAAAAGAGCTGGAATAAGCCATATTAAATCAATAGATGTAATTCTATAATATATTCTTTTTCACAAGGGGCAAATATTTTTTGATTTTCCCTCTTGTTTAAAAGGGCTGTCTTTTAACTTCATGATATGATTTTTCTATTATTGTGTTTTGATTTGATAGCCATAACAGTTTGTTAACATGATACTATTAGGAACAATTCATCTTGAGGACTCTGATATGTTTTTGAATCATATGCAAAAAAAACCAAACACCAAACCACTTGAAAGTCTTCATAGTATGAAGAATAATGGACTTATCAAGAATACTGGGGTGGGGGGGAAGCAGAAATGATTGTTTTTCTAGGTTAGATGCTAAAAATGTCTCAAATTTAATATCTTAAATCTCCAAATATGTCTTTGCTTCCTGTTTATGAGCTATCATGGCAGAAGAAAGACAGATTAATATTGTTTTGTGTGGTACAGGCTTAATGATGTGCTTTATGCCATGAAGGCTTTGTGGGTTTTGGGGTATGCTTCAACTGACAGCACACTTGTGATTCCCCCCCCCCTGTCTTTTTTCATTAAGTCAGGGGTTCTCAACCTTGGCAACTTTAAGACTTGTGGACTTCAACTCCCAGAATTCCTCAGCCAGCTTTGCTCTATGACTGCACCCATCACCTATGACTGCATTTGCTTTTTTTGGCAGCTGCAGTGCACTGCTGGCTTATACATATGTCCTGTCCACCAGGACGCCCAGATCCTTATCACAATAACTGCTGTTGAGCCAGGTGCTGCCTATTCTGTACATTTGGTTTTTCTTGCCTAAGGATAAAACTTTACTTTTCTCACCCCTGAACTGCATCTTGTTGGATAGGACCCAGTGTTCAAGTCCTTTTGCATCTTGAGAAGTCTGAGTTCTGTTATTTTCATATCCAAGGAGTAGTAACACTTTTATGGTGGGAGTCCATTTTACCATTTTCCAATGTGCCAAAGGCTCCCATCCATTCCTGGAATGGTTGCCTTAATTGCATTTCCATGGTTACCAAACGTTCTTTTTCTCAGATGATACTTAAATGTTTGTGATGGCAGCAAACTTTAAATTCTCCATTTATTCTCTTTCTTTGGAAGAAAAACAAGGGAAGCAAAGAAAGAAAGGAAAATAGTCACACAATTAGGAGACATAGCTTGAATTGCTCCTTCTAATTCAGCACCAGTAAAATTCTATTCCCTTTATGATTCCCCCTCCGCTCAGGTATTTCTGTAGTTTGCTTTACACAAAGAGAAGAGTGGGAAGGCAGACTGTAATAAGGTTAAGCAGAGGCACAAAAGGTCAAACTCCAGTAAGGGATGGAAGATTGAATTTCTGCCTGTACTTCTGCTCTAGCTGGAGGAAGCCATTCAAGTTTTATCTTGTTGAGACACACCAAGAATATATTGCTCCGATGGACTCTCTTTAAATGATTGGCAAATCCACCATCTGTTAAATAATATGCTGAACATATCTCTGACAGGGCAATTAATGCACTTATTTCCCACTGATATCCATTTTTTGCTTTGGAACATCTTACTTAACAAAAAAACAATCAGAATTTAGGATTCACCCTGTCTGGTTTGGATTAGAAAGGCAATTTATGCATGTATATCTAAGTAGATTTGGTATTAATATGGATTGTTAGTTAAGTGGACTCTTGCATGAGATTTTAAACAGCTATACCTTTTGAAGCCTTTTGGTTTCTATTTCCTAGGCTGATACCTACAAAATCCAGGGGACCAGGAGATCATTAATGTCTGGGATCAATTTATTCATAACAAGACTACGTGAAGTTATGTACATATATTTTGTTCGGCATGGAAGCAATTCTGCTTGAGACATTTTTAGAGCAGCAGTGGAGAAATCACTGTTTCCAATGGCTGCTCCATAAATTGGGATGTCAAATCTTTGTGAATTTTCCTACCCTTTATGAACAGCAGCCAATGCTTTGGTGTTAGGACATGAAAAATGTGTAGTAAAGATGTGCTACACATTATAGTGTGGGAAACAGGGCTTCATGATCACTGCAGTAACATGCATGTAATCCTGTATGTACATGTAAACAGAACTGCCACATAAACAGTAATATCTATGTAGACTATATTGTGTTCTACCTAGATTTAGTTTTCTGGCTATTATATATTCGTGAGGCATCAGAGTACTCATCTTATTTTCTTGCATGAAGTAGCTTGGTGAGTCTGCGTTATAAACAGAAAAGTTCCATGTAAATCTGAATAAAATATTGTTGAGTTTTGACCTCTCTATTCCAGAAATAATGTTTGTTATTTCCATTGATTTGGAAGATGATCTCATATAATTCCATTACATTCCTATTCTGGAATGATGAATTAAATATTCTCCCAAGGGTGCCATCTCTATTTTTAGCTTTCAGTTCAATCTCATCTCTGGCTGCCTCCCTTGTGTGCAGTTTCTCATGAAGATATTAAAGAGCGTTTGCAATCACAGGAGGCCTTTAGTTAAAGCAGCAGATAATAGCTCTCAATTAGTTCAGGTAATGGTAGTTACCAGCATTTTAGAGGAAATGGAGTTTGAAATCTGTTGTGGATAGATTTCTGCTAGAGTTCTCATATGGGTCTGGTACCAGAGTTCATAAAAGAAAACAGGCCATTTATTCTTATCTTTATAGCACTGTAGCAGTATGTCTAGACGTTTTGGTACATACTGCATGACTATAGGTTCTAGAAATTAACTTTTTTAGAAAATTCTGCTGAAGCCATCAAAGACCAAGGTCACACAACCACTTTGCCCTGAGATGAAGACAGCCCACTAATCGTTTGATGAGCACATGCCTGCATGCCTCTATTTATGTCTCAGAATCTTCCTGCAATGGAGACATATTGAGGATGGCTTTAGGTGCTATGCTCATGAAACTTTTACCTCAGGATCTCTGGCTAGGGACTATAAAAGATTGCACTATTACAGGGACAAAGTCAATTCAGAAGTGCAAACGAACAATATGCGATAGACTAGATACAGTAGGTAGACCATATATAAGAGAAACTCTAATCAAACAAAAGGTATTTGGAGTATACTTGAAGATGGAAGGGAGGAGGGAAGAACGTTTACTAAAACAGATGTTTACAAAGATTAATACCTAATGTTGTATGCTATGTTCTAGGAGGATTGCTTAGCAATAGGATCTTATGTTTAATGTTGATCATTTTAATATTGAAAAAGCGGATTGAATATCTACCTCAGGTTATTGAATTTCTACCTCAGGATCGTTGGTTAGGGAATAATATGTGATAGACTAGAAACAGTGGATAGACTATAGATAAGAGAAACACCAATCAAATAAAGTGTAACAGGCGTATAGTTGAGGCTTGACGTGAGGAGTGAAAAATGTTTACCAAATCAGAAGTTTACAAAGACTAATACTTAGTGTTGTATATCAGGTGCTATGATGATTGCTGCATAATATGATTTTATGTTCAATGTTGATTGTTTTAATAAAAGTTTTTAATTATATAAAAAAAGTGTTTTTCCTTTATAACTTGCCTCAAAATACTTTGTATGCAGGCAATATAGGGCACATTTGTTATGTGCTCCTGGCTACTTTCCTTCGTGACCAGAGGCAAGATCACCTGACCAATAACCAGCCAAGACACAGTGAAGGCCTTTTGTTTCGTTTATTGCAATAAGTGGGGAGAGAAGCTATCAAAGCTTGGTTATCTTCAAAGTTTAAACCCAAAATATTCCCTTCTTTATACAGCCCTGTCCCGGCCGCCACATCCCTCCTCTTTCCCCATCGGCTGTGGTACTATGAGGTTACACTCTTTCCATCCGCTTCTTACCCATTTCCTGCTAACATATTAAACCATATTCACATGTACAGTAATAATAATAAATAGACTTATTTAAATGGTTATTTTGAGCTCTGTGGATATTTATGCCCCCCCCCTTTTTTAGAACAATAGGTTATCTCCTGTTTTTCAGTTCAGTTTAGTTTCCCTGCTAGCCATTTCCTCTTACAGCTGTTTTTATAGCTTGTATTCTTACTTTCCCACTATAAGACACAGCTAATTTTTGCCTACCTATTTATCTTACACCCTCCCTTTATGCTATCCTTTCCTGTTTCCATCCATTGTAGTTTCTTTGGTAAGCTTGTTTCTCCACTCAGTAAGTTTCCACTGCAGCAAATTTCATTTTAAATTTCTCTTTCAGTAGTACATTTTCAAGTCCATTCACTTATTCCTATCGCACTGATGTGCCTTAGGGAGATGGCCTGAAATAACATGTTCTGAGCTGTCAGTCTTATGGCTCCAGCAGCTTCTGCCAATTCCCTCAGGGATCACCTTTTTCAGTCTGTCCCTAATCTTTTTACCCATTCTTCAGTCCTCTCTGAACAGCATGGGAGACCACAAAAAGAAGTTCTGTAGCCATTTTCTTTTTCTAAAATTAGTTGGTCAACCTGAGTAATGTAAAGCCTTATAAGTGACCTTGTCATATCTTGTTTAATGGAAGTAAGTGAGAGGTCTTTCATGCTTCTATAATTTGCCTGGCATAATTTGCCAGTTTCCTTGCTCCTCACTTTCTCTATTCACATTATGTTCTTAATAAGTTTTATAGTTCCCATAGCTAAAGTTCTTTCTCAAACTTCAGCGGTCCAGTAGCATTTAGCTACTGGCTGCATCTCACCTGCACTATTTCTGTTGACAACAAGAGGGCAGCAAAGAAAAAGAAATAATCCAACTCATTATGGCCACCTAATGGTTAGTAAGTTCAACAATCAATCCATAGTTTCAAGGTTTTTTTAAGGGAGTGGAGCACACCAAAGCAGCTGTGCGCCCAAAGATGCATACATGTTGTCTAGCTCATGCAAAGGCTCTTTCAGAGTGCTGGCAAAAAGAAATGAGAAAGAAATCAAGGGCAAGACATTTAAAGCACAAATATAATATAATAGGAAAATAATGTCACATAATGTCAGCCCTTCCAGGTAGGCCAAATTAACTGTATTTTATTGTTGTAAGGTAAAAGTTTGAAAACCTGAGTTTCTCTCTGCCCCCTCTTTTACCAAACAGAATCAAGATGGGGTTATCTTGAGTCTTCTTTTTTCTCTCCCCTCTTCTTTTCTAAGGCAATATTGATGTTTACGTATCTGTTCTTGAATTCCCTCTTCAAGGTTACTTATGTACTATGTACTCTTGAATACATAGATCTTTACATGATCTAATACACAAGATACATGATGACCTCTGAGCCTCTTTTTTCTCACTGGGCAATTGTAACAAACTCATTCTTACCAATAGCAATTAGACTTATATACCACTTCACAGTACTTTACAGCCCTAAATGGTTTACAGAGTCAACATATTGCCGCCAATAATCTGAGTCTTCATTTTACCAACTTTGAAAGGATGGAAGGCTGAGTTGATCTTGAGCCAGTCAGGATCAAACTCCTGGCAGGTGGCAGAATTAGCCTGCAATACTGTATTCTAACCACTGCTCCACCACAGCTCTTCTTTATTGCTTATTTTTTTTACACAGACAGGAAGGCTCTTCATATCAACACATTTTGCCTGTAAGTTGCAACACACAGCACCTTTATGTGATCTTTCTCTGCCAGTGTATTTCGAATTATCTCCATGAATGATATGGTTAAAGTGGGAGCATGCATTTGAAGCAGAGATTCCAATGGACGAAGGATTTGATCAAATTTGCAAACTACAGCAAGCTGGGTAGAATAGCCAATACTTAAGAACAGAGGTATCAAATTGGTAGCCCTCAGGCCAGATGTGCCACGTGGAGGTCACATCCATCCCGCCTCCACAAAGGCAAAAAAATCACGATGTATCACGATACATCACGTGAGGCGATCAAGTTTGACACCCGTGCTTTAGAAGATAGGTTCAAGATGCAGAAAGATCTTGACAGACTTAAATATTGGGCCCTATTTAAAAAATGCAATTCAGTGGGGAGAAAAGTAAGGTTTTACACTTAAGCAAGAAAAATCAAATGTAGCGAAAAAAGCCAATGTAGCAAATCAGCAGAGGAGTAGTATCAAGATCACATGAAGTGTCTAGTTCAGGGGTAGGCAACCTTGGCTCTTTTATGAGGCGTGGACTTCAACTCCCAGAATTCCTGAGCCAGCCATGCTGAGGGGAAAGGGAGAGGTTTCCAAGCTGAGCCATGCTGGCTCAGGAATTCTGGGAGCTGAAGTCCACGAGTCATCAAAGAGCCAAGGTTGCCTACCCCTAGGTCTAGTTTAATGAAAAGAAAAAAAACTAAGAGTGATATGAAGGGCTGTCACAGAGAAGAGAAGGTTGACCTATTTTCCAAAGCATCTGAGAGATCCAGCCTAGAACATTCCTGACAGTGAGAAAAATTAACCAGTGGAACAGCTTGCGTCAAGAAGTTGTAGGTGCTCCATCACTGGAGGTTTTAAAGAAGAGTCTGGACAGCCATTTGTCTGGAATGGAGTAGGAGTTTGGACTAGAAGACTTCTAAGGGCTCTTCCAACTCTGTTATGCTATATTCTGTATTCATCATCCTCAAAATTATATTCTAAATTTAGGCATTATCTATTCTAATTTTATGTTTTTAATCATGATTTGATGAGTTGGAATAACAATATAAAATTGTTTAAGTTTTACAGGACATACATTTTTTTTAAATGTATACTACTGACAAAATAAATTGCACCACTCTTGCAATAGAGTCAAATAAAAGATTATTGTGCACTTTGCCCCTTTATGACAATTTTATTACTTTCCCCAAATAATTAATGTTTATTTTGTTGAAAATTATTGTAGCCCTCAAGCTCTTATCTCTTTCCAAAATAACTACCTTGCATTCAAGTGAGGAGCAGATTAAAAATGCCTCCAGACAGAGAGACTGGTTTGTTCTCCTGTGAGTAAATAGGCCTTCACCTGTAGAGAATTTTACAGGAATTAGACTATCTCTTCTAAGAAATTTTAATTGGAACTATTTATTATTCTTTAATTAACTTAGTGAATTCTTTGTTAGATTTAGTGTACCCCAAGTTGGTTTTAATGCACAAAATTCTTGCCCCCAAAACAATTGTAGCCTTAATACTGTAGGAGTGATAGAATATACAGCTAGGGAAGGAGTGTGTTTGTGTGGGTGGTGACAGTGGTAGGATTGAAATACTTGGTTCTCTTATTGGATGCAGGCCTGGGCTCCGAGGCCTAGAACAGACTTCGGGAAGTGGCATCCATGAACTTCTGGTGGGCTGTTCTAACCCTGGGAGGTCTCCTCCAGGCCTCCGAGGCCTAGAACAGACTTCCAGTGCATCCACGCACTTCCAGCAGGCCGTTAAGGCTTAAAATGGACTTCCAGAAGTGGCATCCACGAACTTTCGGCAGGCCATTCTAGGCCTGGGAGGCCTCCTCCAGGCCTCCAATGTCTAGACTGGACTTCTGGAAGTAGTGTGCATTCAGCTGGTTCTCTGAACTCAGCAAAATTTAGCTACCGATTCTACCGAACCAGTGCGAACCGGTTAAATCCCACCACTGTGTGGGGATCTCAGCAATAGCACTTTGGATTCTGAGGGAGGAGGCAGCCATTCCAGAAAGAGCCCCAAACATGAGACTGCACAGTCCTGAACTGGATGGGGGAGGAGGAAAAGTTTCAGAAGTTCTCAGGGCATATCTCTGAGATTAGAAGGTTATAACGTTAGTCTGGCGAGATTCTGTCCATTAGGTGTAAGCAAATAAAGAACTGGTGTCAATTGGATTTTACATTGTCATCTTTGGGCTTAGGCCGGACAGTAGGCCAAATGGACATCCAGATTCAAATTTGAAATTATGTTTAACTATTCCTCTTCTCTTCCATTCTCATATGCAAACAGATCAATCCGAGATCTCTGAAATGTCCTTGAAATTAATTTGCTCCCTTTAAAATGCTTAGATTAGAAATCACCAAACTAGCATGTGGGTGAAACTTGATGGCACTTTCAAGTGGGTTGAAAACAGCCTCTTTGAATTCTCTACATTACTGGTGGGTGGCAGAACAAAGGGAAAAAAGAAAATTTCTCAAAAACTCTCTTTTGACAAATTTAGCTGATTTAAGGATGATATTCGATTTTACTAGATAAAGGAAAAAATGAACTGAAATGAGAAGAAAGGAGTGGAGCTAAGCCCATTACTTTCTTCAACATTATGAAAATAACATTAATGCTATGTACTGATTTTAATGAACACTGATTGAATATTTGACTTTATGGAAATAGCATTCATAATGTGTGCTGAACATTGACTATTTTGTATGGAATATTTTACCTGCCAACTAAGAATTTCAACTGAGAATTTTAAACACTCCTGTAGAATATGCAACCTCATTTTTAGTGTGTGCTGCAGCAGACTTGCTTTCTAATCACTGTGACCAAGTATTGCATATTGGAAAAAGGAGCTAAATACAGATGACCTTGTAGAATTCAGTATAACAGGATTGGGATCGGATGGGGCAGTGCCCTCATTTTTATGGTCTCTTATGCCTCCAATAAGTGCTGGGTTGATCCTCATGGCCATCTTGCTTATTTATTTATTTAGAAAATGTATGTTCTGCACACAGAGACTCTAGGAGGCTTACAAGCAATAAAACACAATATAGAAAAAAATTAAAAAATGACCTCCCCACCTCCTCCCCAGTGACAACACACAAATAAGTCATTTGATGGACTTGCTGGCAAAACCAAGTCTTCAGAGTCTTATGAAAGAATATCAAAGGGGGGGAGTCTAATTTCTGAAGGAATAATATTCCAAAGGGAGGGAGCCACCACAGAGAAGGCCCTTCTTCTGGGTCCCGCCAAATGCTTCAGCACAAACATGAGCTCTTGATGAATTCTAGCGATAGGAACAGAAAAGATTCTCCTCAACTTAAATTCAGCTGACCAGGAAAGCAACTGTCAAATCCTTGCTGAAAAGCCCAACGAAGTAAAACACCAGAGACATTGCAATCGCTAATGTAAACTTTAATCAGGCATAACATACCAGCAGATAGAAGGAAAGCTAGCTCTGGCAATATGGCGAGAAACAGATAATTAAAAGAGTAAATTCTCATCAGTCTGAGATAAGCCCTTCTTCTTGTCTTTATGCCACCTTGATTGCAGTTGTAAATATGATAGCCAGGTACCTCCTATTCCTTACTGAGATGAATAATATGTGATAGACTAGAAACTGTGGATAGACTATAGAAAAGAGAAACACCAATCAAATAAATTGTAACAGGCGTTTAGTTGAGGCTTGATGTGAGGAGTGAAAAATGTTTACCAAACCAGACGTTTATAAAGATCAATACTTAGTGATGTATATCAGGTGCTATGATGATTGATGCATACTATGATTTTCTACCTCAGGTTATTGAATTTCTACCTCAGGATCTTTTGCTAGGGATCATAAAAGATTGCACTACTACTGAGACGAATTTACCTCTGAAGCTCGAATGAACAATATGTGATAGACTAGAAACAGTAGTTAGAACATATATAAGAGGAATGTTTACTAAACCAGACGTTTACAAAGACTAATCCATAGTGTTGTATTGCAGGTTATATGATTATTGCTTTCTAATACGATCTTATGTTTGATGTTGATTGTTTCAATAAAAGAAACTTTTTTACAAAAAAAAAAGAAATATAATAAAAGCTTTGGCCCCTAATTTTAGGGGCGATGAAAAAATAAATAAATAAATAAAACTTTCCCTCCCTCTCTGACGGTTCAGGTGACGTTGTCCAATTAATCTTCCAGCAGTTGTTAAGAGAAGAGACTTTCGCTCATCAAAACATCTCTTTAGCAGCTTCAGCTCTTACACTGATAGGGAATACCTGTGGATCCCAAGCTCTTCCCTTTCCCGTTGCAACTGTAGGCATGCTAGAAGTAATATGGCAGTCCTAATAATAATATATCTTCATAGCTTGACAGGAACTTACTGTCTTTTTCTGCTGTATGTCTAAAGTAATCCTTGCTGAGTTTCCTGGATCAAATGATGCTGCCAGATGGCCTGCTGCATCTCATTTCATTGTAGGCTGTGCCCGATTGGCACTGTCAGTGCCCTCATTGCCGTACTGTCTATATAAGATTTGAAATACTGTAAATCTGTTAGTTGCTCAGCCAACAACTTCATGTGCTTTCAGAAGTACCGGAAGGAACATTTATGTTTCTGACCAACACACCCCTTATGCTAGTTTTTAACCATAATAAAAGTTGATTTGTCAACATACCAATAGCCTGATTATAATTTGTACACCCCTTAGACATTAAATAAGGAAGAGTAGTATATCACACATCACACAATATTTAGCTCAATTTGGACTATTGATTAATCATTCAGTTTGTTATTTTTATGCTTTATAAGTAATTCTTTCCGTATTACTTAGTTTTATAGCAAGATCTTAGAAGCAACATTTGACTCCACACACAAGCAAAATATTCACAAATATGCATTAAGATTTCTGTCAGACCCCAAAACGCCTCATCTGCTCTCTCCTTTCTTCTATCTTTTTGGGGCCTGCCATTCTTGTTGGGGGAGGGGGTGCATGGGGGATTCATAGTATTAGCTTTCACTTTCTTCTTTCTCCTCCTCCTTTTGAGTATGGAATGTGTCTCCTTATCTAGGAGACAGTTGCAAGGAAACGGAAGCTAGAGAAGACCTTGAGATGCGTGCCTACTGTGCCAGCCAACTGCCCACCGAGCCACCTGTGGATTGGCTGGGTTTCAAACAGACATTATGACTTTGGTGGGAGGGGGCATATTGCCTGCTTAATTATATCATTCACACATGCTTTTCTTCAGATCTTGCCTTACATTCCCTACTGTCACTAGTCCCTAATAAAAGTTTCCTTTTGAGACAATGCTTGTTTCAAGAATTCTGCTTTCTTGGGTGATTAGTTGCAGTAGGTCCTGACAACTCCTCTATTCATACTGTTCTGAATGACTCAGCATAAAGATTTAGACTTAGTACAGCATAAAGATTTAGACTTAGTACGAGATGGATTCCTACTCTTTACATACTGTAGTTTCCAATAAGGAGAGCAATTTCTATGCCTTCAGTAAGACCAGACTGTCTTACTGGATTGTATGCTATTAGTAAGTAAATCTTATTTATTTTGCCTGCAATTTAGTGATATCAGCTGTTTGAAGTGAGCAATTTCAGGATCAGTGCAAGGGCTAAAGGAATACATATTAGACTCTTATTTATAATGCAGTAGAATCTTATTTCCTTCTGCCCTTTCTTATATCAAACACAATGGGGGTAGAATTATTTTGAGATTCTTTCTCATATCTTCTTCTCTCTCAGAACTGAGTTGTCTTTAATATTCCCTTACTTATGTCTGCATAGTTTCTTCAAGGTTACTGACATATTCCTTTACAAAGTAAGATGGACAAAATTCTATCAGCAATGATTTCATTTTGTTTCTCAGAACGCACTCCATTCTGGTTTTGGATCGGTGCATAAATTAAAATCTCCAGAAAAAAATGCTCCATTTCCATGTTTGAGTGCCTTACCTGAATTATGTCTTTTTCCAAGTCATTTCCCTTAATACAAGAAGGGGATGCTACTTTGTTACTTAGTACAGGGTTGTATGTATGTTGTATGTTACTTTTCACATACTTGGGTATTTGTATGCATTTTCCCTTAATGTTTGTCTGCCCCATCTCTGCTTGCAAATCAGCACCACAAAAACTTGATAAAGTAGAAGGATAATGTTTCATTAAATGTTTGAACTAAATGAGTGCAAGTTGAAATGTAAACTGAGCAAATTTCAACCTCTGCACTGATCAATACTACAATTTTTCAGAAATGGAGCAAAGTTGGGAATGTTTGTGGTCAACTGTGAGAAGTGATGCAGAGAGGCTAACTGAATGATTGCTTTTAACAAGCTATCAGTGGGATAAACAAGTGAATTTCAATTGCTTATGACACATCCAGTGATAACTCTTTTTAAGCTGCAAGATGTTTAGCAATCATTGCTTATCGAACGTCCTCAATAATGTCCCTGGATAAGGAAAAATGTCAATGCTGGAAAAGGGAGGCTTCATTGAGAATATATCCAGGTACAAGATTTAAACCATCAGTGGCAGTTCAAAGTCTTTACCTGTACTGATCTCTATAAGCCTATCCAGATGGTGACTGAATTATACATGGAAGGAAAAGCAGAGAGAAAGTTAATAATCTTCGATTTTGTAAAAATCCCTCTTATCTTCAAGAATGGTACCTGAAAGATTGTTTGATGCTAATATTGTATTTGAGTGCACAACAAAAGAAAGCTGCATATTTATAAGAATATAATAGAATAGAGCTGGAAGGGACCTTGAAGGTCTTCTAGTCCAGCTCCTTGCTCAAGTAGGAGAACCTATACCATCTCAGACAAGTGACTGTCTAGCCTCTTCTTAAAAATCTCCAGTGATAGAGCACCCATGATTTCTGGAGGCAAGCTATTCCACTGGTTAATTGTCCTCACTGTCAGGAAGTTTCTCCTTAATTCCAGGTTGCTTCTCTCTTTGATCAGTTTCCAACCATTGTTTCTCGTCCTTCCATCTGGTGCTTTGGTGAACAACCTGGCCCTCTCTGCCTTGTGGCAGCCCCTCAGATACTGGAATGCTGCTATCATGTCTCCCCTATATCATCTTCTTTTAGACTAGCCAAACCCAAGTCCCGCAGTCATTCTTTGTATGTTTTAGCCTCCAGGCCTTTGATCATCCTAGTTGCTCTTTTCTGAATTTTTTCCAAACTCTCAACATCTTTTTTGTGATATGGTGACCAAAATTGGCTGCAGTATTCCAGGTGTGGTCTTACTAGGGCTTTGTAAACCGGTACTAGTATTTCATGTGATCTTGATTCTATGCCCCTGTTTATACAATCCAGGATTGTATCAGCTTTTTTGGCTGCTGCTGCATACTGCTGGCTCATGGTTAAGTGATTGTCCACTAGGACTCCAAGGTCCCTCTCACAGTTAATGTTTTTAAGCCAGGTCTCACCCAATCTGTACTTGTACCTTTGATTTTTCCTGCCTAAATGTAAAACTTTGCTTTTCTCCACATTGAAACTCATTTTGTTGGATAGGGCTCATTGTTCAAGTATGTCAAGATCTTTTTGGATCCTGAGTTTGTTTTCTGGGGTGTTGGCTACTCCTGCCAGCTTGGTGTCTTCTGCGAATTTGATGAGTTCTCCTTCTATTCTCTCATCTAAGTCATTGATGAAGATATTGAAGAGTACTGGGCTTAGGATGAAACCTTGTGGTACCCCACTGCTTACTTCTCTCCATGTGGATGTAGTGCCGTTGAGGACTACTCATTGAGTATGGTTTTCCAGCCAGCTACAGATCCATCTCATGTTAGACTGATTGGTTTGTAGTTTCCTGGGTCCGTTTTTTTCCTTTCTTGAAGATGGGAACCACATCAGCCTTTTTCCAATTCTCAGGTACTTCCCCTGTGCTCCAGGATTTTTGAAAGGTGTGGTGCAGTGGTTCTGAGATAACATCTGCCAGCTCCTTCAGAACTCTGAGATGTAATTTGTCAGGCCCCGGTGATTTATGTTCCTCAAGGTCATGTTGGTGTTCTCTTATACCATTTTCTTGCTTATTTTAATTTTTGTTTCTAATTTGTCTTTTGCAGTGGTTTTTTTTTTGTATGTAGGGCTATGGTTTCTTTTTGTCTGAAGACTGATGCAAAATATGAGTTAAGCAGTTCTGCTTTCTCCCTGTTGCCTGTTATTTCCTTGCTATCTTCTCTCTTTGTGGACCTACAGTTTCCTTGACTTTTTTCTTGTTGTTAATGTGTTGGAAGAAACTTTTTTTATTATCTTTGATTTCAGTTGCAAGTCTTTGTTCGTTCTCAGCCTTTGCTTTCCTGACTTCATCTTTGCGTGTTCTGGCTGTCTGCTGATAATCGGCCTTAGTTATGTGCCCCTTTTTCCATTTTTTGTATTTGTCCTTTTTGTCTTTCAGTTTGTCAGAGAGATCTTTGTTCAGCCATGCTGGTTTCTTCTTGAATTTCTTGTTTTTCTTTTTCAGTATTATTGTGCTGGCCTGGGCTTTTATGATCACATTTTTGAGAGTTTCCCATGCTTCTTGGGTTGTTTTCCACTTTCGGATGTTCATCCATTCTATTCTATTCATTCTAACCTCTATTCAGGTTATTGCCAAAAATGATTTTCCCAATTTGAAATTTCGATTATCATTACATCCTCCACAGATTCTTTCATAAACAAATCAATCAATCAATCACACTTATAGATTTACAGTAAATTCATTCCTTTGTATGCATGAATAGGCTTATGCTTAAGCCATATATTCAGAACAATCAGGTACTTACCAGTCATTCACTATTCTCATTTATTCTTTCTCTCTTTATTCTTCTTTGAATGGCTTAATCACTTTTTTCTCATCCTATCCACATTAATCATGTTGTCTATAGTATAACTGGATTAATAAGCTTTTTCCTTAGATCACTTTCATTCCAAATGTTGCATGCTTTCCCCCAAAACTCAACTCTCTTTCTGGTTTCAGAATCACTTCATCCATCATTCCATCCATCCATCCATTCTACATATTAATTCAGTCTTCAGAATTTCTATATATCATGGATGTCACCAGATAGAGTGATACAGATTTCCACTTCTCATGATGGCTTTAATTAATCAAGGCTTTCATGTAATACGTCTTAGACAGAAAGTGTCAACTAGGTGACCAGCCTTAGTCATACTTATGCCACCTACAGCATTCCTTGGCAGTGTCGAAGACCCATCTGGGCAATACCATATGCAACATCTCTCTCTCTCTCTCTCTCTCTCTCTCTCTCTCTCTCTCTCTCTCTCTCTCTCTCTCTCTCTCTCTCTCTCTCCCCTCTCTCTCCCCCTCTCCCTCCCCCTCCCCTCCCTCTCCCTCTCCCCCTCCCCCTCTCCCTCCCTCCCTCCCTCCCTCCCTCCCCCCCCCTCTCTCTCTCTCTCTCCAAATCAGCATTCCAACAACTAAGGGTTATATGAAGCGTAATTACCGGTATGCATTCAGGGCATGATGTAGAAGCAAATGTGGAAATTTGCAGATATCTGTCTCAGCTGAAACAAAGGCTGTGAAACTGCAAAATTGTCCTGAAAAAGAGGATCTTGCAAAACTGTCAGTACTGAGTATCTTGAAAATGTTAACAATCCCCAGTAGCATTTATTTTCTTAAAGTAAATAGTTTATACAATTCTTATTGTTCTTCAACCTAATGGAATTTACTGAGGTTATTTGTGCCATGATCCTTACTGTAAAAATGCATTCTTTAAAAGTGAGGAAGCTGTAAAGTTAATAGCTTAATAATTTGCCCAAAGAACAAAAAAACAAGACACATTTGTTTATGGATTTATCA
This sequence comes from Bothrops alternatus, assembly GCA_034064705.1. Taxonomy (NCBI): domain Eukaryota; kingdom Metazoa; phylum Chordata; class Lepidosauria; order Squamata; family Viperidae; genus Bothrops; species Bothrops alternatus. Next base: position 2,349,964 of record JARGCV010000122.1, on the reverse strand, counting down.
GGCTGTCAGCAATAGTTGAGAACAGCTCCTAAATCCTAGACCACCAGTGTTCAGGACCCACCCACTTTAGAAGAACAAAGGGCAGTATACTATAGGTCATGAGCAATTAATTCAAGACTAATCTCTGTTTTATTTGTACACCGGTCAAAAGGTAGGGTAAACAGAAAAGCAGAACAAACACACCTCAGTAGAGGTAAATTCATCCAACCATTTGGTATGGTAGCTTCTTGACTGAAAGCAGAGACCTTGTAAGCTGAAGGCTCTTTGCTATTTAGTTTCACAGAGCTAAAGAGATGTAAGTCAACAAGCACTCTCTCCCATGTGAACCAGTCAAAACATCCACTGGAAAGGCACTGGAATTTTGACCAACATGGACTTGTCTGTGTTAGTCAAAGCTGAAATATTTGAGAGCACTTGCACATTAGTGCTCCGATTCCTCAGTCCCTAAAAAGATGAATTGTGATATGAATTGGGTTCACAGAAGCTTGGGACAGGGTCTTATGTGGAAATGCAGATTATATGTCTGTTTTGATCAGTCACCAACCCAGTTCGCATACCATGATTTGGTTTAACATGACTTGCTATGCTTTATTAATTATACTGGATAGTTTTCTAGCTTGTCCTACACAAACTGTACTATATATTAGGATGATATGTTCAACCCAGGCATTGTAGTTTTATTTTGCCACTACAAAATGCAGAGTCCTCTTTCTTTTTTAAATGCCTGGATCTCAGAAGGCAGAAAGTTGGTATGCCCTTTTGATCTCCACAGCTTATGTTTGAAAGACCTGGCAGTCCAGAAGCTGAACTTAGCTCCAGGGTCTTATGTTTTCATCTTCAGCATAACTCTGGTTAACCTCAGTGGTTCAGTTTTCTAAGTATCTGAGGCTCTGCCAAAGTTCACTTATGTTCTTAAGTGACTCCAGCTTACTCAGAAGTCTTATAAAGATGAGAAAAATCCACTTGTATAGGGTTGTGTCTGACATCTATCCTTATAGAAAAAATAAAAAAGGCAGGCTGGTAGCCTTCAATGAACCTATAGATAGGTATACTACACAAAGAGAATGTCAGGAAGCAGCCAACTTTATTGTATAAGTAGACAAGTCTAGTGGACATGGCCCAACTTGGTTATTGATAGTTTTGATAAAACCATTGGAATAGGAGTAACGATTCTATGCTGCTTCACCCTTACACTTGAAATCTCTCTACGTTTCTCTTAAAGTTATTACTAACAGCAGTTCTTTGCATTTTGCACATTTACTCTTGATTGTTTGCAATTTCCCGTACACTTCAGGATTTGCCAATCATCTCAGCATTCCTGCATTGCTCTTCATATGTTTTCTTGCTATCCACATTATTATAGGCATTATCTGTTTAACTATACCATCAAATATTTGCCTGTCCATTTTTGTTCTCAAAAGGGGTGGGGGAGGGTATTTGTTTTAATGATTCTTTTGCTTTTGTTTCAGCTATTTCTAGAATACACTATTTTGCTACTGGGGAGATGTACCATGACTTGTCTGAATGCCATTTTGCCCAGCCATGTGTGGGCAAATATTCCCCCATCAACAAGAAAACCAAGTCCCATCCCCTCATTCTTGGCATATGTGAAGAAATGTTTAAATGGTGCTTAAATTGGTTCCCAAGGGATCCACCCTGAAATCAGAACGTCAGTTCATCAATTTCACTGCCATTTAAATCAACTCTTAATATCAGCTGCCCTATGGGGGGGGGGAGAGAAGAAAGCTCCTAGATGTAGAGTAAGGAGGTGGTAGAATGGCTTGGTGACTGCATAGGCTGTTGTTTCTGTGACTGTATGTGGGTACCCACAGACATACACAGATACCATATATTCTACATGAGCTGGGATAGATGCCAAACATGCAGAAAGAAATATTTGAGGTGTCATTAATGTGAGCAACTGTATTTCTAAACCAGTAGAAAAATAATGGTGCAATGATATCAGAGATGAGCAGGTGAAAACAATCAAACACTGCATATATTGAGGACATGGATAGGTGTAATTGTGTAGAAATGACTAATTCAGTACAAAAAGTATTGAAAAAAAACTAGTTGAAAAAATGGAGCAGGAAAAGAGGCAAAGGACTGCAAAGACAGAGATAGGAACCATGCAGCCAGTTATTAAAAAATAAAGCAAAATCTGTCAGCAGTTACAGCATGAAAAACACAGAATGCACTACAGAATATGCTAAAACCCTTATAAATTTAAAACAAATGAAGAGACTTCCCCCCTCCAACAAACACACATACTTGGCAAAAAAGGAAAAAAAAATCCCAGATTTTCCTTAATTGCTAGCCAAACTGCTTTGAAGTAGCTTTGCAGTCCTTGCTAATTGTACCTATCGACAAACCCTTTACAAATATGGTATCCTCCAGATATGCTGTGATTAGAATCCCCAGCATGAATTTGGTTTTTTGATAAGAAAATCCCCATGGCAGGTGGAAGATAAATGCATATGTAAAAAAACAAATCCTTTCCACCCACTTACACATATTGCAATGCCTATTTGCAACTATATTTCTTCTACTTACATCTATCTGGGGAAAGAAGAAGAGATGCAGTCAAGCGGATGCTACTGAGGTTGGGGATATATTTCTCTTGATAAGTAATGCAGGGTGCAGAGAAGCCTTATACCTGCATTTACATGCACTTTGACACGTTCATTTTTCTTGTGCATAACCAGAGGTACACAAAGACTTTTCTGGGCCACAACACAAACATTCAGATGCGCCTCTAGCCCAAAATTACTCACCAGAGTTAGGGGTTATATTTGGAGCATGTTTATTTTGGTGTCTAGTTCATGAGGAATAGCAGCAGCAGCAATTCAGAGGGCTATTTCTCCAGGACAGGAGAGTGCTGCAGGTTGTGTCAGTGCTAACACCTCAAAACCCTGGACACTGCAAAACCCAGGACCCCTCATTAGACAGTATGGAAGGTTTGGAACCAGTTGTGTCTGTTTCCTGCCTTTAGGAGTACCCTAAATACTATACCTGAGGCTGTCTGCTGAGCTCATCTATGTCCCTCCCTCCCTCCAGTGGTCATGTTCCTCTGGGCCAGAGGTCCCCAACTCCCGGTCCGTGGACCAGTAGCGGGCTGTGGCATGCCAGCAACCGGCCTGCACAAACAAGCAAAGCCCCATCCATGAGATGCAGGCAGCACACAAAACCACACCCCCTTCGGTCCGTGGAAAAACCTCTCTCCACAGAAGTGGTCCCTGATGCCCAAAAGTTTGGGGACCTCTGCTCTTGGCTATTTCTTCCATTCACCTGTGAAGATGCACCTCTCCTTCTGCAGACCAAGTTTTGCTTTTGGAAAGATTGAATTCTGCCTTGATTGGGTTTATGCTACTGTGCATCAGTATTACTTTCTATGAAAAGGGCATTTGCAATTATAGAGCAATAATATTGCATTGTATCATGATATATAATTAAGGTCTGTTGGGCACCTGCTTTTAGGAGCACCTGAAAATTTAATCTGATACCCATTGAAGATTAATTAACAAGTCAAAGACGATTATTTTTCCATTGTTATACATCTCCCTTTCCTCAAAATTCTGCAGTACGGTTTTGAAATATATACATTATGCTGAGCGCTGAAGATAGAAGCCTTTTATTTTTCATCCTTTTTCATTTATGATTTTTAAAATTATGTTGTAAATCTCAATACATTACATTATTTCAATACAGTAATAGTTGTACAGTATTGATTGAAGATTATTAAGGTAACTTAGACTGTTGAGGATAAAAAAGAAAGAGGTATTATATCAATATTAATTTCAATATAGGATGTCAATGTAAATTATACATAATATTCTTGGATTTTTTTCATTCAGACCTGTACTAAAAGAATTTCCAAAAAAGCACTATATAAATCATGCCAAAGTTGTTCAATGAAGGTTTCTAGTATTAAGCTGATTACCTATATTAGGCTGTCCATTATATTGGTGCTTAATGTTTTTTTTTACATATTTATAGAGGAAAAAACTAGGTAATCATAGAAGTTTGACAACAATTAAAATTCCAAAAATAAGAGAAGAAAACAGAAAACCCCTTAAGTTTCCAATTTTCTCCTTATTGTACATTTGCTAATTTACAATTGTTATAAACATTTGAGCTCCTTAAAAGCCTCATTATAAATAATTATACTTGCCATGCTGTGTGATGTACTGTATGTATGGGAACCATTCTTGTTTAAATTTGGTTAAACTTCTATTGTGAATATATATTGTTAATTTTCCCACTGCTACATATTTTCCAAGTTTAGGTTCCTGATCAGATATTTCTGGAATTATATATTTCTTCCAGCACTGGGCAAAATTTAGTCTCGCTGCTATATCTCAAAATCTATACTTTTCAGTTTTTTTCTATCTCAGAGGCACCTCCTGCAATCTAAACAGATCAACAGCACCCTGTAGATTGGTTGGCCTGTAGATTAGTATGTTCTACAACAGCCCTGGGCCATGGTCTGCTTGGAACTGGTCCACACAAGTGGCAGGTGAGTGCAGCTCCAATTGCACGAACAGTGGGAACTGGTGTGAGTGGCAGGCGCTTGTGCGAGCAGTGGGCACTTGTGTGAATGGTGACATTGGTGCCTATGCTCACGGCGGGTGCTTGCATGAGCATGCACAACTCCATTTGTATGACCGGCAGGTGCATGCTCAACCAGTCTCACCCAGAACTTTCACCTCCACCCACCTGCCAGACCGCCAAGCTTGGGCACCACTGCTCTATAAAACAAAATTCCTAGAGGTTAAATAGAAAAAGAGGACTTCATGCTGAGTAAGGAATTTTAAGTTCACTCCAACATGGACTTAAAACAGCGGTTCTCAACCTGTGGGTCGCGACCCCATTTGGGGTCGAATGACCGTTTCACGGGGGTCGCCAAACACGGCAGTCCGCCATTTCCCCCCCCATTTTTCCCCATTTCCCCTCGGCCGTTGCGCGCACGCTGCGCATGTGCGGTTCAGACCGTGGCGCATGAGCCGTGCATGCACGGTTAGGCCCGTCGTGCCGTGCATGCACGGTTAGGCCCATCGTACACGCGCCGCGCATGCACGGTTCGGCCCGTCGCATGCGTGCCGTGCATGCGCGGTTAGGCGTGCCGTGCAAGTGCGGTTTGGGCTGTCGCGTGTGCCGCGCATGCGCGGTTCGGGCCATCATGTGCGCCACGCATGTGCAGTTCGACCCGTCGCACCGCGCATGGCGGCACAGGTCGGGGTCACACCGCGCATGGGCGGCGCAGGTGGGGTCTCGGCCTGAAAAAGGTTGAGAACCGCTGCCTTAAAATAACGTGTCATTTTGGGGACTTAGAAAGGAAGCCAGCATACCCAGTTTTCTGGTTGCGGTGAGTAATCAGAGCTCTGAATTCAAGACTTCCTCACAAAGGTTTTCTGGGGGGAATCTGTGTTCATCACATCTGCTACAAAGCCTTTTACCAGCAAGGGGCTCCCAGACATAATTTTTCCCCTAGTTGGGGGTCATTCAATAGGGGGGAAAAATCCAGCTCCAATTGTGAGCCTTTTTTTTTTACAGTTGTTATTCAATAGAAGCAGTATAGAGCTGAATGAACAATGTACACAGTGGTACAAGAAGAATTCTAAGCTCTACTAAGTTACTCATTAATGCCAGTAACAAGAATTCTTCTCTTCCATCCTTCCAAAACATGCTCTCTTTCACGGTCTCTGCCAATGTCTCCTGTAGCTGGTTACTCTCTGCTGCCTTCATGGGCTGTACTTAGTCTCCTTTTCTTTTCTGCCTCCTGTCATAGCTTCTTTCTTCTCTGGAGCTGGTTCTCCAAACTGCCACCCAGCTTCTCACGTGTGAAGCTTCAGCTTCCAACTCCCCACACAACATTGATGTAGGTAAAACTCGTTGCTCAAGTATTTCTTACAAAAACTTTGAGCCTTCTTTCCTTTATTTCTTGCTCAAGAGTGGCTTTTCTGCCGGGGAAAGGGGCTTCCCTCACCCTGCCAATTTTAAATGGTCTTCTTTTCTCCTCTCACTTTCCCTGCCACAGCCAGTTTGGTGTAGTGCTGGCCTAGAAACTAGGTGAGTTCTAGTCCCACCTTAGGGATGAAACCAGCTGGGTGATGTCGGACTAGGGCAGGGGTAGGCAACCTTGGCTCTTTTATGACTCGTGGACTTCAACTCCCAGAATTCCTGAGCCAGCCATGCTGCGGGGAAAGGGAGAGGTTTCCAAGTTGAGCCATGCTGGCTCAGGAATTCTGGGAGTTGAAGTCCACAAGTCATAAAAGAGCCAAGGTTGCCTACCTCTGGCCTAGTGATTCTCTCTTAGCTCACGTCACCTCACCTCACCGGGTTGTTGTGGGGAAAATAGGAGGTAGGAGGAGTCTTATGTATGTTCACTGCCTTGAGTTACTTACAAAGTAACAAAGGCAGGACAAAAATCTAATAAATAAATAAAAGAAATAGTCCAAACTGGGTCTATTTTTTTCTAAACTAGCTCTTTTCCTCCATTTAACCTCCTCTAGAGGAATTTGGAGGCCGAGGCTAGTTAAATTATAAACTCCTGGAGCAATCTCTTCCCCAGACAGCCAGATCTATTGATTTTTCTTTCTGAAATCCAGCTCCTTGGCTTAAAACTTAAACTACTCCAGCTTTGTATCCAGTTTCCCTGCAAACCCTGAGGTCCAGGTATGTTGGAATTATGACTTTCCTTTGGATATACTTAAAGCCAATTTTTTTCGGAGCTTGGTTTTCGTGGGTGTTGTGTACTTCGTTCGCGTGCAAAGGATGAAGACACATGGTGATGCTGAACAAACACGTTATTCTTATTCTACAACAACCAAGCAAAAGCAAAAGGCACGCAGGCCTTTTTATATGGCCAGAAACCCAGACAATGTCAACCAGTAGGAACAGAGCATTTTTGCACCTTGCACATGCGCACAAGGCCGACACCGCTCTGTCTGGTCCTGGGCAGCTTTTGGAATGCCCAGGACCAATGCAATGTCCCGAGCCTGTTTTTGCAGGCTCAGGACACAACAGTGGGGTTCACGCCTATTTATCTTTCTTTTGTTTATCCTGCCCTTTTAGTCCCAATTTATTTTCTCTAAAAAAAAAAAAATCCATCTGTATCTTCTTTGCTCCTGTGTATTCCAAGTAAGATAAACACTATTTCAAGCAGGCTATTTGGTACCAATTTATGTTCTCAGGATTGTAATGTGGTAACAAACCTCAGGTGCCTCGGATTCTTCAAACTGATGGTTGCTGATTACCAGATACTGATTTAAAGTGCCCTTATAGCTGTGGTAGAGTGGTAGAAAAATAGGGAGGTATCAGAAAATATCACCTTACTGTTTGGAGGAGATAGTTACAGATAGTCCTCGACTTAATAACAGTTCATTTAGTTGCCATTCAAAGTTACAACAGCACTGAAAAAAATTAACTTATGACCCCTTTTCACACAACCACTGCAGGATCCCCATGGTCATGTGATCACAATTCAGATGCTTGGCAACGGGTTCATATTTATGATGGTTGCAATGTCCCCTGGTCATGTGGTTACCTTTGCAACCTTCTGACAAGCAAAGTCAAGCCAGATTCACTTAACAACCATGTTACTAACTGAACCACTACAGTGATTCACCTAACAACTGTGGCAAGAAAAATCATAAAATAGGGTAAAATTCACTTAGCAATAGCAACATCACTTAAGACTTATATACTACTTCACAGTGCTTTACAACCCTCTCTAAGTGGTTTACAGATTAGGCATATTGTCCTCAACAATCTGGGTCCTCATTTTACTGACCTTGGAAGGATGGAAGGCTGAGTCAACCATGAGCCGGTCAGGATCGAAGGAATCGAACTCCTGACAATGCGAGCAAAGTTAGCCTGCAATATTGCATTCTAACCACTGCGCCACCACGGCTCTGAACAACTGTCCTGCTTAGCAATAGAAATTTTGGGCTCAATTGTGGTTGTCAGTCAAGGACTACCTATACTCACATCTTCCCAAACTTTCTTTCTGGCTATGGAAGTTCTTTTTTACACCATGTTTGTAAATGTTCGTGTGTATGTATGTTCATATTCAACCAAAGTGCCCAAATCAGTAGGGGGGACAGATCCAACAAAACCGCTTCCAGGAATGCAGTTGCCCCCAAAATATGGAGCCACCTGAATAGAATCTGGACAGCTATGCCAGAACTAAGGCAAAACTTTTTAAGTGGAGAATGGCTCAGAGCCTGCAATGCGAGTGCGGTGCACCGAAACAAACTATAGCACATATAGTTGGAGAATGTCTCCTCAGGAAATTTCAAGGCACCTTGGATGATCTCTCTGCAGCCATCCCAGAAGCAGTTGGATGGTTACCTTCTTTAGATATCAAATTATAATATCTATCCCGTTGCAATTCTATGGCTCCATATTATGGTGTTTTTATTATGGTTTTATCGTAATTTAATGTATTATATTGCATTGTCCATATATTTTATATGCTGTATGTTACACATGCAATCCCCAATATGTGTGTGTGTGTGTGTGTGTGTGTGTGTGTGTGTGTGTGTGTGTGTGTGTGTGTGATTGCATGTAGATGCCATATGCAAAATAAATAAAATAAGTAGGAGGGGGCATAATGATGAAAAAAATACTGCAGGATCATCATTTTGCCTTAACAAATGCTAATACTTATATTCATACAGTATTTCATTGACTTTCTGAAGTCTTTTAAACCCACTCACTCATTTCCTTTACCTCTCCAAAATTAAATGAGAAAAATGTAAATATTTTTTACTGGTTAAACAGATGAATTGTGTGTAATTTTTCAAGAATGAAGATGATTTACAGTGGAGGTTATCAGGTTTCTAAAGATAATTGTATTTCATTTGATTTGCTGTCTTGTGCATTCTAATTTTGTTTACCTAATGACAATTGATTAAAAATAAACTAATAGAAAATCAGGTGGTTGATCTGGTTTCTGACTAGGGGATGCTTAACTCATTCCCTACTGCAATAATGAAATATTTATTTCAGTAGGAGACCAATTTTCAAAGCAACGTGAAAAGAAATCTGACAGCATAGTTTGGAGAGATAATATTTTTGTGATTTCGTATAGATATGTATATATTATTTAATTAATCTATTAGTGCCTATATACTTACAGATTTATTTGCACAAGTTGATGCAGGGAATGTCAGCTCCAGAAATGTTTTTTTTTTTTACTTTCTCTGGTACTTCAAGATATGGAAAGGGAATATGTGTGAATGAATAAGCATGAGTCATGGGACAAATTCCCTATTCCTATATCCTTATCATTATCTACAGAAGCCCTAGGCTTTGCCCTATTTATTGTTAACACATCCTTACCAGCAACAGTACACAAAACTGAGCCACTATTCAATCTACTCACAGAACAGTAAGCAAGAGTACCTGTACATTTATCTAGGTACAACTAATACTATTAATGCAACTAAATACAGCAAGTGGCAGTATCTAATAGACTTTAGCTGCTACCGTACTTGGTGATAAAAGCTAAACAAGATCAGTCCTGATAAATACTTGAGATGTATTTAATTTAGGAAATAGATAAAACATGTAGAAAAAAAGCAGTTGTAAACCATTTCTATACTGTTGGCAAGGAAACACTATATCTATATCAATGGAGGTTTTAGGATAAACTCATCTTTAGCTTTTAAGCCTGGAAATAAAGACTGACCAACAAAATTCAACATACAATGATGCTCTGTTCCACTTGGGTATTTGAGATATAGCATATTTCAATATTTTTATATATTTATTCCTGCTTCCCCTTCTTTTTAGTGACATATTTGTGACAATCAACCAGTGGAATAGCTTACCCCCAGAAATCGTGGGTGCTCCATCACTGGAGATTTTTAAGAAGAGACTAGACATTCACCAGTCTGAGATGGTATAGGTTCTCCTGCTTGAGCAGGGGGCTGGACTAGAAGACCTCCAAGGTCCCTTCCAGATCTATTCTATTCTATTCTATTCTATTCTATTTCTAATTTTGATAAATGGTGAACAATTTTGGTCTAGCTGGAGCAGCATCATCTAGATTTATTGGTGGATGCTGGAGAATTTGAGGCAAGAGTTAAAATTAAGCCTTTCTTCATATAAAGCATATACTCTAATACTGCAGTACAGTAAGTTCCTTTCCTTTCAGATAATTTTCTGCTAATGAAGATCTACCATGCTATCTCTACCATGTTATCTCTATCTTTGTTGGAGACATGCTAAAAAGATTCACCGAGTATTTGGATGTTTTAATGCACCAGACTTGACACCAGTGACTTTGAAAAAAAAAACCTTTAAAACTTCCTACAGTATATACTATAAATATATCCCCATGAAGCCTTAGGCTTTTGATTAGAATCCAAATGATGAGAAAGCACCCATCCTGAAGACTGTGATATTCATTAATAATACCGCCTTATGTACTACCAACTTGCTTGTGTGCTTCAATGTTATCAGGAGCTATGTTGATGGTAACTTAACTGCTTGTAGGTTCAACTGTATCAGACAGGTATTTCTAGAGAGGCCAAATGAAGTGTGGTGGAAACCCATTTTCAAAGGTGAACTCACAAAAGACAGTATCTTTTACCAGACTGAATGTTGTACAGGTCAATAACCATTTTATCTGGTGCTATATCTCCTGGGCATCTGGTAACACAGGAGTTACAGGAGTCATGTGGTCCTGCTAGGCAATCAGATTGGCCATGATCAGTTGAAGAAAATTGAGCCATGATAAAATGCTATTTCAGATCAAACCAAAAGTAGAGGTTTTCTAAAGAAAAGCTTTGAAATATGGAAACACAGGGCTTTTTTTCTCATAGAATGCCCAGAACGGAGTTCCGGCACTTTTTTTGAATGGAACCTTGTAGGGTAGGCAAGGCAGGTTGTATGATGTGTGTGAGTTCTGGCACCCTTTTTTTATATATAGAAAAAAAGCACTGTGGAAACATAAACACTTAGACTCAGAAACTGATGAACAGTAAATAAGATACATCTTTAATAAAAATACTGACAAGACTGAAGATCATTAAAGAACTAAATGTTTGAAGAGCGACATTACATTATAACAATTTACGGGACAGGTAATAATGATAATGAAAGAAATGAAAATATTGAGCAAAAGAATGATGAACATTAGCTCTCTGACAGACTGATGGAGCTAAAAGAAATGATTATTTATGTAAAGCTTCCTCCACTGAAAAAGATGAGTACAAAATAAGTATCCAAAGGTCTGAAAGAAATTTTATAGTAAAAAATACTGGAAAAAACACATTGGCTGAAATAAATCAGTTAATATACAGCAGTGTGTACAATTAATGTAGAGTAGTGATAACATCAGAATTCAGATATAGCGCTATAAAACAGTCGCTCAATCAACAAAGTGGAAAAGTTGATTGGAAAGAAAGATCAATAAAATCATGAACTAATATGAACAATTTGTAGAATATGAAAGAAATAAATCTGAAAATAATAAAACTAAGGGACATTTACAGAAAAAACTGAAGTCTCAGAAGAAAAAAACTGAAGTCTCAGAAGAATTTAAAAAATCATCTTGGCTATTTCAAAGAAAATTAATACAAAGATAGAATAAGTCAATTTTGATAAAACTAACAGTTTCAAACAAACCAGCATTTGCTTTATAAGCAATCATGGAACATACTTCAAACATAGAAGATGAAACATTTATCTGAAACATCTAAGATTAAACATTACATTTTTGGAGTGACATCTGGAATAATTGAAAAGAAAATAATAAAGATGCAAATCGATAAAAGAAATTGAGAACCTTGGCTCAGTCAAAACGGATAATATTTTCATAACATCAGAAATGATTTTTAAAAGCATGCAAAGAAGGTAAAGAACCAGGAAATATGAAATATGATGATTTTGGCTTAAACATGTGACAACTCTCCATGAAATGCTGGCTACTCAATTTAATGAAATATTACACATTGAAAAAGCTGAAGTATGGACAATAACTGGTGAACATTTTAAATAATAAAAGACAGAGACAAGTATATACCGCCTTCTGCCACATACTTTTCTATGACCGGTGAGAGCGCACAAGGTCGGCCTCCTCCGTGTCCCGTCAGCGAAACAATGTCATCTGGCGGGCCCTAGGGGGAGGGCTTTCTCTGTTGTGGCGCCCGCCCTCTGGAACCAACTGCCTCCTGAAGTCCGCGTTTCTCCAACTCTCCCGGCCTTCCGGAAAAACCTAAAAACTCATCTTTGCCGGCAAGCCTGGGGATGATTGTAGTTGATTGTTGCATTGAATGTGTGTTTTTTTATTGGTTTTTAGATATCTTGTTTGGGTTTTTATATTGTAATTCTCTGTTATATATATGTTGTTAGCCGCTCCGTGTCCCCGGAGAGGAGCGGCATACAAACCCAAATTAAAAAAAAATATATAGTTCAAACTATAGATGGCACTTCCCACCCGCAAGGCTAGCTAAAATGGGTTCAAATATCTCACCTTTATGCTGGAAATGTAAAATAGCAATTGGATCATATTACCATATGTGGTGGGAATGCCCAAAGGCCCATGAGTATTGGAATAGGATACGAAGTTGGCTGAAAGATATATTAATATTGGACTTAGAGTTAAAACCTGAACTCTTCTTGTTGGGATTAACTACAGAGAAATACAATAAGGGAACAATCTATTTGCTGTTACACATCTTGAGTGCAGCTAGGCTTGCATTTGCGCAAAAATGGAAGAGCAAAGAAATCCCCACAGAGGAAGAGTTACTATATAAAATATTAGCATGTACGGAAATGGACAGGCTCACAATGGTATTGAAAGACAAATGTGGATCAGTTTATTTCGAAACCTGGGATAAATTTTACTGCTGGAGGAATTCAAGGAGGATGGTTGGGATTAAAGGTTAGCATTAAGATAGAAATATATGTTATTTTAGAATAAGTACTGTATATAAAACTTAGATGTATAATTATAGATGAAGAATCTATTGTAAAATGTGGAACACCCTGATAAGAATGTATATACTGGAATGTCACATTACATCCAATGTTTTTTAATTGTATTATAAATAAAATTTTGAAAAAAAAAGTATATAGTTCAAACTGCTAACTGATATATTCATTGATGTAACTGATGTTGAGTTACATTTTAAAAAAGTCATTGCATGAACAAAAATATAATTTCCAAAATGCATGAAGAACAAAAGATCAATTGCTGATTGATCAACTGATATTGAAATACATAGTTCGAGGGGAAAAAAAAAAGACCAACATAAAATAGATTAGATTATTATAAATTTCCTCTCACATAGTTTGGTACAGAAATCTTTGGAAATATTTGCTGTAGTATAATCATCCAGAGTTTTGTGAAAGAAGCTATGAGACAACGGAAAGCAATGTTGGTAAATGACAAAAAAATTGGAAATCACCAGGAGAGAAATTTTTCAAGAGAATTCATTACCTTGTGTTGTACCCTTTTAATGATACTCATATTCCGAATAAAGTGACATTTGGACATGAACTGTTGAAGTAAAATGAAAACAAATGTTTTACCTGTTATAGATAGATGATTTAAAGTATGAAAAAAATAAATGAAATTAAATCCTTATTTAATTCCGTATGGTGTGGTAGATCCATACCGAACCTCTAATTTTGGTTATTACTTTGGAACACCCCATGATATCTCATTTATCAGTTTGGGGTTATAAAATACTTCTCCCCTTTAAGGGAACCTTAATTAAATCTAACCAGGGATAATCATGCAAATACGTCTACTAGAGCTCCCCTAAATTGAAAGCTTCCCTCCTCACTCTCCCATTCACTCAGTGCTTTATTTTGACATGATCACGTGCCATTCAAACATGTGAATTACATTCTCCATTTAATGTTTTCAGTAGGGTGTTCCTGGAGGTTAAAGAGCAAGATCAGGAACAATAGTTTGGGTTTTACTGAAAATTCCAAAGGTTTATAAAAAGGTTTTGTCTTTGCTTGAATATCAACAATTGGCCAGTGGTGGGATCCAGCCATTTCGCACCACTTCGGCAGAACCGGTAGCTAATTTTTTGTTGCCCAAGCCCAGAATGGACTTCTGGAAGCCGCATCCATGCAGAGAACCGGTTGTTCACATATTTGAATCCCACCACTGCAATTGGCTATAATATGTCACACTCTAATCTGTAGAAGGAAGGGGAGAGGGAAGGGAAGAGAACATAGGAAGAGAAGAAGAAGGGAGGAAAATAGAGAAAAGCAAATGTCATGTAATATCATTTTTACTCAGCCAAGCTGAGAAGAAATATGAGTCCATAGCTGATCTATTCAGAGATGGGCTACATGAAGTAGGAACAGACTAATAAGAGGAAAACAGGAAATAATGTTGGGTCTTCTTCCTTTCCCTTTGCAGAAGCATCTTCTGAAGTTCAAAAATGTCTTAGAGTATTATGCCATCTTAGAAGACAGTTTCTCCTCCTAAATTGGTTCTTTCCCTGCAGTTCTCCATATATAGCAAAGCCACCAGAATGTATTATTTTTCTGCATTTCCATCTATCTGAACTGGCCACAGGTTGAGATTTCACATCTGCAGTTCCTTAGTAGAATATGTGTCAGTGTTCTTCCAATTACTTTCTGTATGACTCTTTGTGGTTAGCTACGAGCAAGCTGGATAACTATCATTATTACCTGGGAGTTATGATAGGGGGCAGAAGAATCTAAACTCTCTAGGTCAGGGGTGTCAAACTCGAAACATCACTTGACTTGTTGCGACTACTTCACCAATGGGAAGCAAAGGTTGAAGCTTTCATATGACTTCAATGCTTGTCTGATCATGAAGTTTCTGGCAAAAGCAGGCATCTGGCACATCAAAATAGGGGAATATTGGAAGAAATGTTTTAGAAAATGGTATTAGAATGTTGGTAGTATGCTGAAGAGTGGAACTGGAATGAATTAATCCATTCAGTTGCACTCTTGAGCATGTTACTATATTGTTGTCCAAGAGAAAATGATTAAAAGGAAATAATAAATAAATGTCAGGTTTCACATTGGGGATTTTTTTTTAATATAGGTATGAAATCTGCATCTGTGCCTAACAGTTGGACAAATGCTATTATTGTTCCTCTTTACAAAGAAATAAATAGCAAGAATGAATGCAAAAATTACTTCAGGTGTTTTTTTTAAATTAAATGTGCCTAGATAGTTGCCTGGCAAAATTCTGATTGAAAGGATGTGAAATTGACAAAAAGCAAAATCTAGAAAATTCAATATGACGCAGATAGGAATTTTGTTCTTCAGCAGATCATTGAGAAACAGAAGAATGTGGAAAAAAAGTTTATTGTACATTTGTTGACTTAGAGAAGACATGATAAAGTAAATAGGCTTGACATATTATGTTTTACATAAATATGAGGTTTGCTTGCTGAGTGAGATGAATGCTATATAAAATGTAAATAAAGCATATTAAAGAATATTCAGTAGTAATGTATTTATGGATAAATTAACAGGGAATATTTGTCATGAGGTTAGAAGTGCATCAGTTGGAAATATGAATGTACAAGTATGCAGTTTATATGTAAATAATGCCATGTTATAGATTGTAAACCCAAATAATTTTAGAGAATGTTAGATATGTTGTATGATACAACAATTTGTATGGATCTATGTGGTAATTTTGTTTGGCAGGAAAAATAGAGTGTAGAATTGGAGGTCATGAATAAATGATGAAAAAAATGTCAGAGCATGCACAGTCTTATTGCACTAAGATAACCCAAGAGTAAACACAGTAAACAGTGGTCTATATTAAATGGTGATTTATCTTACACTATCTACAATACCATACACCAGGAACAATATACATACACGTGTTAATACAGCAAGCTCCAACAAACAGCAGTTACAGCAGGAAATGGAAGAGAGAGAACACAGCAGCAGAGCCTTCCCTTTTATACAAAGCTCTTAAAGGGACATAGACCCAGCTGGCTCTTAAAGGGATATAGATCCTGCTGAATCATTCCCATCATTACACCATATATATATCACATTACATCAGCTGGTTAGCTTCTAAATCATTACCTTGATAAAATAGAGCAGATAGATACATTTGGAATGTTTAACAAAAATGGACAAATGAAAGGGGAGGTTTGAAGATGTGCAAATAATAGTAAAAAATTAGTAGCTCATATACTCATATCCAACTCTAGGGGGAAGTACTCATCTCCATTTCTTAATCTAGGGAGCCGGCATTGTCTGAAGACAATTTCTATGATCATCTGGCAGCATGTCTATTCGCCAAGGCACATGAAAAGCTGTTACCTTCCCACCAAAGTACTACCTATTTATTCACATTAGCTTTCAAACTGCTAGGTTGGCATGAGCTGGAGCAAGCAACAAAAGCTCACACTGTGCTCGGGTCTCGAACCAAGGCTTTTGATTTTCCAGCCTGTAAGCCCAGCTCATATATAATAAAGAATAAATCTGGTCAAAGAACCAACATTGCTATATTTAGTAGGGTTCTCTTAGCTTTGTTATGTTGAAATGAGAATTCGATATTTCAGAAGAACTACAACCATCAGTTGGAATAGGGTAACACTTAAGAAGTATGAATATTAAGCAAGAAGAGAGAGAGTCAAGAATGAATAGGTGATGAATAGGTTGAATAAAAAAGGGAGTAACCAGTATGAAGTATGTTGAGATGGTTTTAGCTATTAGCTCATTGAATATTTTAAAGTCTGGAGTTGCCTGGAGGCTGTCAAATTGTCCATATCTGAACTTCTAGAAAAGATGAAATGCAGCTAGTTATCCTCAATTAAATTCAATTCATCTTTGGGTGTTCACCCCAGATGAATATATGATACTTCTTCGTGGCTTCACACCCACACATACATACATTGAATAATGTATCTTCCTATCTCTGCCCTGCTACTGGTTACAGATTCCATCCATCAGAGAACCAACCTAGAATCTAGTTCAGGGGTTCTCAACCTTGGCAACTTTAAGACTTGTGGACTTCAACTCTCAGAATTCCTCAGCCAGCAAAGCTGGCTGAGGAATTCTGGGAGTTGAAGTCCACAAGTCTTAAAGTTGCCAAGGTTGAGAACCCCTGATCTAGTTGAAAGAAAACTTTTTGCAAAATAATTTCTCTAATGCAGGGGCCCCTAACCCCCAGTTGGTGGATCAGCATTGGGCCCTGGCATGCCAGCAACTGGTCCGCAGAAACAAGCAAAGGCCCATCCACAAGCACAATAACTATGCATTCTCTGGTCCATGGAAAAACCTCTTACCATGGAACCGGTCCCTGGTGCCCCAAAGGTTGGCGACCTCTGCTCTAATGAAAGCAGAAATCTCTATTTTTGTTATTGCTTAAGGCCACTTTGCCAACAATATCTGACTTGCTATCTGACTATAAATTTTAACCAATCAAAAACCTAAGCTCTATTTTTTGTTTGAGTGTGTGGACAAACTTCTCTGATAATCACAGTATTTGGATTGGGCATTGATGTTACAAATGTTCTGTTTGTTATTTCAATTGTACATGAATTCTTTTATTGGCAAGTTACAACAATGAATAACATTAGCTTGTCACCACAATGAATCAGAGACAAGCGTGCATATATAAGGCCCCAGGATCTTAGTGAATTAGATAAGGCTTAATTTGTCTTTCTTTCCTTCCATACACCCCTAGCCTGCAATGGTAAGAAAAGGAAATCTTTTTTTTTAAAATGAAAGTCAGTTAACATATTTTTATATTCTACCAGATGTTTATGTCACATAAGGAAAACAACATGAAAACATGTGTTGCTTGCATATCTGTTCAAAAGTTACTTTATGAGTGGCTGTTTTCCCCAAGCCCTCTGTGATCCATTTTCTTTTCATTTTATATAACAAGGAACAGAAGGTAAATGCCAATACCAGATGCCTGGAGCACATGCAGAGTACATACATTGTGTAAAATTGCAGTTTGTTTTACACTCTCCATGGTCCTTTCACCACTGTCTGTTGCCTGATGAGGCCATGGCAAAATATGGATCACAGAATGATTTTGAGACAATGGAAGAGTAAGGAAGCTGTGTGTGCTGTTATGAAATGAACTGTTAAGTAGACTTCTCAGAAGTCAGGTCTAATATTTTATTTGTACCATACATGGTTTCTTCCACTTTATATCTTCAGAATATTTCCAAGTACATATACTGAAGCAATCTTAGGAAGGAAAGTTTTTTCTTTGTCTTTTTTTTAACAGGAATCAGAATGGCAAATATGCAATTACTTCACAGTTTTAATATTGATGAGTACTTGAATATTGTCTGCCCTATAGTTAAAGTATCATCAGTTAGAGCTGTGGTAAGCATCCAAAAGGGACGTTTTTCAAAGCATTTTAATGATAATAAAGTACTCTTTTGGAAGGATTAAAGCAACCATATCCTTTGGAAGACTCACCTGGCTGTTTTGAAGGTTATTATTGGTAAAGCAAAATTGCTGTGTATATACATGCACACGTACACAGAGAAAGTGAGAGAGAGGGAGTGAACACTGGGAACAGCTTTCAGAGAAGTGATATGAACTTTCCAAAGGTCACAGTGGGGTTTCATACTTTAATTGGAAATGTATTTTGTTCATGCTATATGCTTTATGAAGTACCTCTTTTGATTGCTTATTAGAGACCTATTAAATATGGTTCTTGCAAGTCTCTTACATTAAACCTGCCATCACACTCACTATGACAGAACAGAAGAAGAAACTACTAAATTGTGCTGTGCCATATATCTAACTGATTGCTTTTGCTCAGCTTCATTATTCAGTTGATATTTCCAGAATTAAGATTGTAAAAAAATGTCTACAATCTCAACGGGGAAGGTGAGGTCATTACAGAAATAATATTGCTGATCATGCACAGAATCTTGCACAAACTTAGTATTTTCCAGATATTTATAGATCATGAAGCCAAGAAGTCCAAGTCAGCTTGAACATGGGGATCTAAAAATTGCAATCCAAACAGATTTGGCCCAATGAGCAGAAGACTGATATACTCTTTTTACATTAGTTTCAGGGGATTTTAGATACATTGTCTTGTAGTAATTCGTTCATTTAAGACAAATGCAATGCTATTTGTGTGAATCAACCTTAAATGAAGCAGATCACAAAATTCAATTGATCCAAAGGAATGATCAGACTTTTCTTGAGAATTTACAATGATATTACCTCCTTAATTCATTCTTCAGTGACAATTAGCATGGGACATAGTAGAGCTGAATCCTAATGTAGTTATTTGGGGGAACCAGAACCAGAATAGAGCTGGAAAAGATCTTGGAGGTCTTCTAGTCCAGCCCCCTGCTCAAGCAGGAGATCCTATACCATTTCAGATTCTTCTTAAAAACTTCCAATGATAAAGCATCCACAATGTCTGAAGGCAAGCTGTTCCACTGGTTAATTGTCCTCACTGTTAGAAATTTTCTCCTTAATTCCAGGTTGCTTCTCTCCTTGATTAATTTCCATCCATTGTTCCTTGTCCTGCCCTCTGGTGCTTTGGAAACTGAAGTGACCCCCTCGTCTTTGTGTCAGCCTCTCAAATACTGAAATACTGCTATCATATCTCCCTTAGTCTTTCTCTTCTCTAGACTAGCCAAACCAAATCCTGCAACCATATGTTTTAGTTTCCAGGCCTTTAATCATCCTTACTAATCCTTGATAAGCTAGAAAAAAAGCTGGAATAGACAACATCACCACCAGATGGATCTGTAGCTGGCTGGCAAACCATACTCAAAGAGTAGTCCTCAAGGCACTACATCCACATGGAGAGAAGTAAGCAGTGGGGTACCACAAGGTTCCGTCTTGGGCCCAGTACTCTTCAATATCTTCATCAATGACTTAGATGAGAGAATTGAAGGGGAACTCATCAAATTTGCAGATGACACCAAACTGGCAGGAGTAGCCAACATCCCAGAAGACAAACTCAGGATCCAAAAAGATCTTGACAAACTTGAACAATGGGCCCTATCCAACAAAATGAGTTTCAATGTGGAGAAAAGCAAAGTTTTACATTTAGGCAGGAAAAATAGAAGGCACAAGTACAGACTGGGCAAGATCTGGCTTAAAAACAGTCACTGTGAGAGGGACCTTGGAGTCCTAGTGGACGATCACTTAACCATGAGCCAACAATGTGCAGCAGCAGCCAAAAAAGCCAATACAATCCTGGTTTGCATAAACAGAGGCATAGGATCAAGATAATGCGAGGTATTAGTACCGCTTTATAAAACCCTAGTAAGACCACACCTGCAGCCAATTTTGGTCACCATATCACAAAAAAGATGTTGAGAGTTTGGAAAAAGTTCAGAAAAGAGCAACTAAGATGATCAAAGGCCTGGAGATTAAAACATATGAAGAACGGCTGCAGGACTTGGATTTGGCTAGTCTAAAGAAAAGAAGAAATAGGGGAGACATGATAGCAGTATTCCAGTATTTGAGGGGCTGCCACAAAAAAGAGGGGATCACATTATTCACCAAAGGACCGGAGGGCAGGATGAGAAACAATGGTTGGAAACTGATCAAAGAGAGAAGCAACCTAGAATTAAGGAGAAACTTCCTGACAGTGAGGACAATTAACTAGTGGAACAGCTTGCCACCAGAAATCGTGGGCACTCCATCACCGGAGATTTTAAAGAAGAAATTGACAGTCACTTGTCTGAGATGGTATAGGTTCTCCTGCTTGAGCAGGGGGCTGAACTAGAAGACCTCCAAGGTCCAGCTTCTATTATATTCGGTTCTGTTCTGTTCTATTCTATCATCTTAGATTAAATTAGTTTAATTTAGGGAGATTAGCGTGTCCTAAATAAACAGAGAATTGTTGAAGATATTATTTATTAAATTTATTCACCACTGTGACACAACCCTGGGCAGCTTATAATCAATACATTAAAAATAACAAAGAAATAATTAAGATAGTGGTACAGAATTGGTACACAAGAGAGTGAAGGTAGAATGTTTTAATCCAATGGACCACAATCCATATTGTGCCTCCATACAGATATGTCCTTTTATATGGCTGAAAAGTCCTTATTCTTGGTGCTATCAGTCAGAATATGTATAAGAGAGGTGGCCTCTTTATATGCCATGCTTAGCTACGGAAAGATTCCTTTGCTCTTTTGTTTTCAATATCCTTTTACAGTTTGACTGATTGTTCCTTCTATTATTTCAGGTCTCCCGTGAATCTTAACTGCAAGCTGTGCTTTGAATTGCCACCCTTGTCATAATTAATGTTGGTTTTCTTTTGATTGTTGTTGTAAGACAATCTAGATGAGTAGGATTTAAATATATAATCAATGCAGTAGGGTAACTGCTATTTGCCACTGTGTGATTCCAGTGACAGTTGAGAATGTCACAAACAGAAAGAGAGGGAGGGGAAGAGTCACAAACCCATAGAAGAGAAAACATAGGGCACTAAGATAAATGAAGAGCAAATCAAAAATACTGTACATTTGCATCTATATCTTGATGGATAAAAGGATAGCTCCTAAACACAAGATTATAAATAAATAGAAGTTATATTATTATAACTTAGAACTTATTATAAGTTAAATAGCTATTTAGAAAGTTTAATTACACTGGGAAATATCTTGGAATCTTGGACCACGAGAAAAATGTTTACTAGAAGTCATCTGTGTAGCCAGGAAAACCTTCAATAATAGAACTTAAAATTGTATTCAATCTTTTAAAAAGGCACATTACAAAAAAAAGGCAACATGGCACTTTCATTGTCACACTGTTACTCCTGTCTGGGCTGACAGTTCTGCAACACCAGTGTCAAACGAGAAATAAATATAAAAGGGACAACTAACCTGGTAAAGGTATATATATATATTTCTTTTGGGACAGACAAAAATGTTTAAAGCTGATATTTATTAACTGTGAAGTGATCTTACAGATGTCATCTCAGTGTCCTTACTAAGCCTTAAACATAAAGCCTCAAAGGGCAAATTGATGCAGAGATAAGAAGGACTCTCAAGGCTGTAATTTCATGGTTGAGTACAGAAGTCAAGCCAATAAAATCTAATATAGTTTCCTGCCAGCTACATAATTGCTTACCCAGTTACAACTCAGCCAAATCTCAGAGCTTGCCTAATACTGGTCAAATATAGAAGCCAAAAGGAATATCAACTCAGATTCAGATGATAAGAATGGATAGAACAATTTGCTGTTCCTAAATGGCAGTGGTGGTGAACCTATAGCATGGGTGCCAGAGGCAGTACTCAGAGCCCTCTCGGTGGGCATGTGTACCGTCGCCCCAATCCTAGGCCTTCAGCTGGGTTTTATAAAACCTTTTCGCTTTAGGCCTCCGCCGCCATGTACAAAAAAAAAAAAAGTTCAATCAATCAGTCAATTTCAACTTCTCGTGGGGAAAAAAAATCTTGCAAAGTTGGAATTGATTGATTTGACTTTTTAGTCCCACCCAGTCTGCTGTTACCACCACAGCCACACCCACCCAAAAGGCCACACCCACCCAATAGGCCACACCCACCCAATAGGCCACACCCACCCAGCACCCAACGATGCATAAATGGGTTTTGGGTTGCAGTTTGGGTACTCGATCTCTAAAAGGTTCGCCATCACTGCTATATGGAATGTGTGAATTATTATTGTTGTCTCTTCTTACTGTTTGGCATGAATATCATACTTTTTAGACTAAGTATTTTCTGATGATACAAGAACCAACCAAGTACTTAGGAATCATGGAAGTATCACTGTAGTATGTAAAAATGTTTCAAGCAACTTGTAATAACAGTAGACATGGTAGAGAACAGGGCAAAGATCAAGAATTGGTTAACATCGGTGAAGATAAACTGCATGTTTTTTGTTTGTTTGTTTGTTTGTTTGTTTGAAATATCTGACTGATGTATGCCCACTCATTGCCAAGCAGTTTAAAGCATACTGCAAGAAGGTGAAATTGGAGTTTTGTTAACCCCAAGCAAAGCCTACCTGATAATGAAAAATCCAGCAAAAGGGGCGGCACTAGGTAACTTCAGTCCAATTACTTGCTTACCACCAACTTTCAAATTGTTATAGCTGATACAATTCAACAACTTCTAGTTGCAAACAAGCTCCCCTGAGCAGAAAAGAAACCGCTGAAACAGCAGAGGGATCAGCTCTTAATTGATAAGATGATTTTGGAAAACTGCAAGACAAGAGAGACCAATCTGAATGTAGCATGAATTAATTAATCAATTCTGCAGCACAATGAAAGCAATAATATGTGATTTTCAATCTTTCCATGGCTGCATTTACTAAAGCAACAAATAGCCAGTGCACAAAGCATAATAAGCATGTGCTTACAACAACTTACTCTTACTTTCTCCAGTTTCTCCCCTCTGCTCTCTGATGTAAACCAATGAACATGGTTACAAGTAAGTTTATTCATTCCAATTGGGATAATGTTCTCTAAAATCATATTCAATAATATCCATTATAAGGAGCTGATGACCACTGGACTATCCCTATCAGTGTAGCACTGGGGCCAGTAAAATCAGCATGGAAATGCCATCTGGGAAATATGAAACGTCAAGCCTCAGCAATTTATTACCATAGTAACTACAGTAAAGCCCCAGGCTACTTTTGTCAGCAAGCCTAGTGCGGGGGAAAAATACTAGGACAGAATTAGATTCATAACCCACCATGCAGGGGCTTCAGATCTGGATACTCTTAATGCAAGGGAAACCCATCCCATTTATTAGAAGAAGAGGGTTAGAGGTGAGAGGCAGAGAGCTTGCTGTTCATATCCTATTTAGTTCTTTTTTTACCCTCAAAATTTGTGGAAAACACATAATTACAATATTGATGTAAACTCAGAGTGTCTTTTCAGCAAAGGAAATAATAGAAACAGCTAAAAGTTCTCCGGAATAGGGCGGCATAGAAGTCAAATTAATAAAATAAAAAAGACTGACAAATTTAAATAGCATCTGGATTCTATATATATATAAAAAGAGAATATTTGTACTAAAGGAGACTCATGAAATTTCTAACTTTCTGCACTTAGGACAATCTAACACAGGGGTGTCAAACTGCCGGCTTGTGGGCCGGACGTGTCATCCGGAAGCCGTGCCTACTCCATTGCTGGCAATGACAAAACCGTCCCAATACTTTGCGCAACGTCACGTGATGTCACGAGTTTGACATGTCTGATCTAACACATTTACAAAATGTTTTTCTATTTGTTAACAGAGCTTCCAGTACATTGCCTTTGGATAGATTAGTCAAGGCATATTCTGTATGTATGTGCCTATATGCAAAACACCTACACAAACATATGCCCACCAGATACAAATAAATTAATAGAGATGCAGAGATGAAAAAAGATCTTCATCACTTCAAGACTGCTTCTAAAATCTTGGTTACAAATAGCCTTCCCTACTCAGAACTGAGTGTGTTGGCAAGACAGTTGCCATGAAAGTCAGTTGGGTGACTTTGGGCCAGTCACTCTTTCTCAGCTCAGCCCACCTCACAAGGTTGCTGTTGTGGGGAAAATAGGAGGAGGAAGGTGTTTTGGATATGTTTGCTGCCTTGAGTTATTCATAAAAATAATAAAGGTGGGATAAAAAAGATAAAGGAGTCCCTGTGGATTTGACCCTGCTAGTCATTGCCAACTATAGGGGGTGGTGCTCATCGCTATTTCAAGGCCATTGGGCCAGCACTGTCTGAAGACATTTCTGCGGCCAGCATGATGTCATAGATTACTGTTACCTTCCCACCGAAGTGGTACCTCTTGATCTACTCCCATTTGCATGCTTTCAAACTGGTAGGTTGGCAGGAGTTGGGGCAAGGATGGGAGCTCACCCCGTCTTGTGGGGCTTGGGTCTCGAACCTGGGCTGCTGACAAGCCCAGCATCCCAACCATTGAGCCACCGCACCGCCCAAGGTAGGATACAAATAAATAAATAAGGTCCATATGCCTTATTTCATATACCAGTTGAGATTGTATCCCTAGCCAACAAAGCATTGCATACTGTTTAACTTGTATGTGATTTATAATAGACCTTAACTTCACTGCTCACAAACAATTCAAACCTTCATTCTGCTGCTTCTGAAGACACTTCAGAAATCTATAATAAATGTCCTGCCTTGATACTGACTGATGTGTAGATATTCACACTAAATGCAAAATATGGGCCTTAATCATCCAAAGTCTGAGTGATTTGGTATTAGATACCTGAAAGACTTCTTGCCTGTACACACCTCAAAGATACCGTTCGCCATTAAAGCCTATGCTGCTCAGAGACTGAATCTGTACCCCAGATTAAGAAGGATTCCAGGAGATGACTAATCAGGTTAATAAATAGTGCCAAGGAAGCTTTTAAATAAAGGAACATTTCTTTCAGAAAATGGAAGAGTTGCCTAAACAAAACAGAATGTAAACTTCAACAGAGGGACCATAAGAAGACCCCCCCCAAAAAGCAGAAAAAAGGTTAAACACTGAATTGCTAAGATCAGTAACACTAGTTTAAATAACAGTAATAATTAAAAGGCACACACTCTTTTAAATAAAGGGAGGTTAACTGGGTCATTACATGACACAAGAAAGGAGCATCAAAAAAAGATTAAGGAAGCATCAAGAGAACATATGATTGGAAAAAGACAGAAAAAACAAGTGACTTATTTGATCCTTTTCTGAAGCAGAGATATGCAGATATCTGTGCCAAATAACATTAGCATAAAAAGGAAGTTAACATATTGGAAACAAGTAGATTATTGGGTCCATATGGAATTCATCTGAGAATGCTTTGAAAATTCAGATATAAACCTGATGATCTTCTAGGATAATTGTGTCCTCAGGATTGGCTTCTTTGTAAAGGACTGGAAAGTAGCCAATTCAACACCTTTTTCACAAATGGGCCCAGGGACTACTCAGAAAATTAGAAGCTGAGGGAGCTTGGCAACTGTTCTGTATGTGTTGCTGAAATAAAATTATGTTAACAATTACTACTTGTAGTGATGGCTACATGTCATTCTTAAAACCAAATGTGGGGAGTGAGATATTGCTCTTATACTTTAATTATAGGATTCCCAGGGACAACTGGTATCTCTGTAACAAACATAATGTTGTCCTACCTTGATCTAGTCCAGTATGAATTTTTATGCTATGACGGTTGTACAAACATGAAATCAAGAAAAAAAAATATCAGTACTTTCTCACTATCCCCATCAAAACAGAGTGAACAAAAAAGAATATTTTAAACAGATAATCACCAGTCTGAAATATTGAAATACTGTTTCATGTTTGAAATAACACTCCCTTCTTTCAACCACTTCCTTTTTCTCCTTCTGATTAAAATAATACCTACACTCCCTTCTTTCAACCACTTCCTTTTTCTCCTTCTGATTAAAATAATACCTAAGAAAAGTATAAAGCTAATTCCCTGGATGGTGCTTAACAAAGTTAGCACTGGCCCCAAATGGATTTTCTGTAAAGATTTTCAAACTGGCATATTGTATTGGACGTAAGAGGGTTATCTGTAGTAGAATACATCCTTTTTCTTCTATTCAATTCTCTATTGGGAAATAATTTAATTAAAGGTGGATTTACTCAACTTTACTCTCCAATTTCAACTATATTAACAAAATAATCCATAATAGATTATCTCCGTCAACCCAAATTTTCTTTTGGGAATAAATACTGAATACGTATTTGTAAAATGTTGGTTTTAAAATTACAACTGCATGCATGTATGTATATAAGTATGTATAAGTACCCCTTGATTTACAACCATTTGTTTAATGACTGTTTGAACTTACAATGACACTGAAAAAATGTGACATGACTGGGCCTCAAACTTACAACCATCGCAGCATCCCCATGATTACTTGATCAAAATTCAGGGCCTGGCAAGTGGCATATCTTTTATGAGGGTTACAGCACCTGAGGGTCATATGATCTTCTTTGGCAACCTTCCCAGCCAGATCCAAAAAGCAAAGTCCATGGGGGAAGACGGTCCCCAACCTTTTGGGCACCAGGGACTGGTTACATGGAGAAAGGTTTCTGCGGACCAGAGAGTGCGTGGTTTTGTGCATTGCCTGCATCTCACAGATGGGGCGTTGCGTCCCAGTTGCTGGTATGCCGCGGCCCAGTACTGGTCCACGGACAGGGGGTTGGGGATCCTTGTGCTAAAAGGACTACATGGTTCACTTAAACTGCAGTGATTTGCTTAACCACCATGGCAGAAAAGTAATAAAATGGGACACGACTCGCTTGAGAACTGCCTTGCTTAGTAACACAAATTTTGGTTGTTATTTAAGAACTACCTATATATGTACATATGCATCTATGTATATATGTATGTGTATGTGTACATGTATTTCTGTGTATGCACACACACACACACATTTTAGCACTTGTTCTTTCATGTCTAAGTATTCTCATGTACAGTTCTATTTTTTAATTTTTGAAAAATAAAAAAACAAAGGCAGCAGTCTTAAAACGTATTGACTGATTGATTGACTGACTGATTTGATTTGATTTCTAATTCAGTTTTCACTCCAGAGCTCAAGGAAGTGAAGGTAGGATTTCCTCCTCCTGCTTTCCTTACAATAACAACTCTATTATAAGGATGCTGTACTGAGAGAGAATGTGAGTAACCCAAAGTCACTGTTACACATTTGGTTATGTAACTCCTGGGAGCATTTCAGACTATCTAGTCTCAGGTTCCCAGAAGCCTCATTCATCAAGGTTAGGAAGCTGATCTAGTTAGATTAATTCTTCTCCAAGGCGAAATAAAGTACCTGGCCATAATGGAATAGAGCTGCTTTACATGCCCCTAATAATCAAGGCAAATTATTTCTGACACCTGATGCAAAGACTTAGTTCTCTGGAGAAGGCTCTAATGCAGGGAAAGATGGAGGGAAAGAGAAGCAGAAGACCCAACAGCAAGATGGATGGATTCACAATGGCAATGGGGACAGAATTGGAAAACCTGAAGATCAGGTTGGACGCAGTTCATCCTGGAGAAGGTCAATCTATGTAGTCACTGAGAGGTGACACCAACATGGTGGTACATAATGAAGCAATCCTTATTCAAGATATGCATTTATGGGCCAATCAGAACATTTTTCAGAAGGGCGAAGTAAATATGCTAGTCTTAGCTATGCCTAAGTGCTCATAACCACAGCTGAAATCAAAGTGTTCATGATCATGGCTGAATCCAGAACTAATTTCAAGTTAGTCTGTCTAATGCAGGTTGAGTTTCTATTCACGGTTTTTCATTTTTACCAGCCAGTTCTTTGGGCTTTACTGAACCGCCATGTTCATTTGAGAACTCTGATCAAGCATGACTTCCAGGTTTTCAATTACAAAAACATAGATCCAAAGATGCTTTTTCAGGGGACAACTGGACTTTCTTGTCTTTCTTTGAAGACATTTCACTTCTCATCCGAGAAGCTTCTTCAGCTCTGACTGGATAGTGGGGAATGTAAGGAGTTATATTTCTTGCAGACAGCTGGTCATTTGCATTTGAGAGTTTAAGTTTAAGCTTCAACTTTTCCTAGAGAGGGGAGTCCAAAATATGCTAAGACTATTAAACCATGTTTTGTATCTTTACAGAAAAGTGGATTATTTACAGAAGAAAAATTCTTGAGGGAGGCATAAATGCTTATATAAGCTAGTAGTTCCATGCAAGCTAGTAGCTCCATCCTATCCAATATGTTTCAAGAGGGTCATGCTCAAGTGAATAAGGCAGGAAGAAAGATGCTGAGATTAACACAGATAAAGGGGGAAAGAGAAATATAGAGGAGTACCTACTATCTATCTCTACTTTACAGCCATTTGTGGTGAATAGATTGAGATGCTGAGAGATAGTGCATCTAATAGAATAGCAGAGTTGGAAGGGACCTTGGAGGTCTTCTAGTCTAACTCCCTGCTCAAACAGGAGACCCTGTACCATTCCAGACAAATGGTTGTCCAATCACTTCTTAAAAACTTCCAGTGTTGGAGCACCCACAACTTCAGGGGGCAAGTCATTCCACTGATTAATTGTGGAAATCTGAAATTACTTCTTCACCAGAGGTTAATTTACCTTTTGCATCTAACTCTGACTATTGTTTTAATAACCTTTGTAATAGGGAAAAGAATTTGTCATTTACGTTCACCCTTTTTCAAATATGATTCAAAGAATATATTTTGCATGCAAGAAAACATGCGCTCAGAATTATGCCAGCATCCGTAACATTTTATGCCAGCATCAGTAACGTTTAAGGAAGGCATTGGAGATCTGGCATATGCTTCACCCCCCAATTATAGTACTTTACGTTTTCTAGTTCTCTGCTATTTTTAATTTGTCAAGAATTGCTCCAATCAGACTGCATGTCTCACCCTGAAAATTAGGCCTTTCAGTGATATTTCTCATGTCTGAATAAAGAACTGACAAAATCAAATGAGGAAAAAAAAGGCTATTTGCATTTCAAAATTTAAATAATTTGTACATAGTTTAAGAAATGCCACAAAAATAATTTTTGTTCATTATCTCCATTCCCCATCCAGAAAAGTCAAATACTTATTTTACAGTGTATCTTTTCTGTGTGAATACTAAGGAAAAGTTCTGGTAGGGTTGATGTGCTTCAGGTCCCAGCTTTAAAGCTTTATCAGTGAGGCTGGGCCTGCTCTGTGGAACAGCATCCCGCAGACCTCAACTCTGCTGTATTTTGTAGAGCTGTAAAATTCACCGAAAGTCTCCCCGTTTTCTCAGTAACATTTCCCCAAAAGGGAAGGTATGGACTGGATGGTAGTTGTCCAATTGGTTGGATTCAGAGTTGGCTTCTCGGGAATGGGTGAACCAGTACTTTTCTAAGGCCTTTGGCAGCTTCCTTTATCTCATAATTAAAACGAAAAGAAGGATTGCATTCTGCCTTTTACTTTTTAATAATAGAATCTAATTTCATTTGTGTCTTGGAAAAGTGATCTCTCCCTTAAACAGGAGAGGAGGGGTAGGGTGCTGATTCAACCAATCTTCAACATTACCAAGCCAGGAGGCGATTTTGTAAAATAGACATTATGACTCTCTAGAACAGGGGTTCTCAACCTTGGCAACTTTAAGACTTGTGGACTTCAATTCCCAGAATTCCTCAGCCAACTTTGCTTTGCTGGCTGAGGAATTCTGGGAGTTGAAGTCCACAAGTCTTAAAGTTGCCAAGGTTGAGAACCCCTGCTCTAGAACACTCAGTTTCCTCAAAAACAATAAATTGCCCATCTATATCTTACCATCATAATAATTGGCACTTCACTTAAAATGTTTAGAATTCAAAACTCCAAAACTATGTTATCTGTAGAGTATAATAGCCTTCCATTATTAACTTTCTGTTACAAAAGGAACATTACAAAATAGGGAATGGAGTGTTGCTATTCGGCTAACTACCTAGAAAGCTTTAATCTTATTTAATGAAGAAAACTCACAAATCACTACAGAATAATTAAGGTAACCTATTATCCATTTCCAAACACATCAAAAATGTATCATCTAAAATAATTGGCATCAAATTTGCATGCCACCTTTGAGAATATTACTAGAAATTCAATAGAAAGTCAGTACTTTGTACTGGATTGAAAATGATCTGAGTGCCTACTTAGTCTCTTCCTCAGGTGATGGCTGTTAATGGATAATTTTCAGGGCCTTGATTGCCCTTCATAATGTTTTATTTTTAATAGCATTTATTCCTTGCCTTCCTACCAAAGCGTTGATCAGGAATCTGATGATTGCTCATAGGCTGAGATGGCAAGGCTAAACTTCAGGCTGTGGACAGTTCCTAAGGAAACCACTAGCTTGTGGGACCAAAACCGCAGAAGGCATGCTTGACTATTTTTATAATTTCTATATTTTTATGCTTTATCTGTTGTGTGCCAGTTTCTTCTTATGTAACTAAGTGAAAGCAAAGAAATGTATAAATGTCTGCCTTACAGTTCTTCCACCTTTTGGAGGACCCGCCTTTGTTTAGCTGAATAAACACGTTTTTTGGCTTATCAGAACCAACCGGGACTCTGCCTTTTATTTTACTGAGCTGCACCTGTCAATCTGCATGACTAAATAAAAAACAAGCCTTTCAAATTCAATATGTCATCAGTAAGATATATCTGGTAGCTTTTCAAATAGGTTATATTTCCTCACCCTGATTTTTAAATATTTTTTTTCCTCTCGCCTCTCTAACAGTAACATTCAAGTTGTACAAATTCATTATTCATTGTTAGTAGTTTAGGCAGTTCCTTAGGTTAGAACTTAGCATCATAAGGCTGAGAGAAACCTTGGAGGTCTTCACGCCCTGCTCAAGGCAGGAAATCTTACACCATCCTGGTCAAATGGCTGTCTAGTCTATTTTTGAAAATTTCCAGTGATATAGCAGCTAAAACTCCAGGAAGCAAGCTATTCAGTTGAATTGTTCTCACTGTCAGAAAATTTTTCCTTATTTCTAGGTTGGATTTCTTTTTAACAAGCTTTCAGCCAGTGCTTCCTGTCCTGCCTTCCGGTACTTTGGAGAATAAGTTAACCCCCTCCTCTCTGTGACAGCCCCTCAAGTAGTGGAAGACAGTTATTATGTCCCTTCCCAATCCTTCTCTTTGATATCTAGCTCCCTCAACTGCTTCTTCCAAGTAGAAATAAAAGTAATTTTTTTAAATCAAAGCAGTCAATTTAGCCATCTCTGCTAATTCCATCAACTGTTGCAGTCATTCGTCCATTGTGGGGATCAAAGTGTCCTTCCATTTATGTAATCTTGCTGCCATCAACATATATAACATCAAAGTTCCAAAGGTTTTTTTTCCAAGTCTTTTTCCATTAAACCCAAAAGAAAAGTTTCTGGTTTTATCTTTGTGTTCACTTTAAGAATCTTCTTTATTAGAATATGAATCCTACTCCAATATTTCTTTGCTTTATCACATGTCCACCACAAATGATAAAAAGTCCCTACCTACTTGGCAGGGGAGATACCTTGATCACGAACAACGGGACTTTTCTAAATGGATAGACGTGTGACTTTATCCTTAAAAAACGGAATGTGGTAATCATTGTTATATACTCTTCTATCTTATGTTAGAAACAGAAACAGGGAAGAAGCATGAATTCCAGGCATATTGACTAGATTAGGGATAGGGAACCTTGGCTCTTTTATGACTTGTGGTATTGTGGACTCAATACCCAGAATTCCTGAGCCAGCCATGCTGACTCAGGAATTTTGGGAGTTGAAGTCCACAAGTCATCAAAGAGCCAAGGTTGCCTACCCCTGGTGTAGACATTCAGAAAGAACACAGCAATTAAATTGCTCAACCCCAAATTTGGAGATCAACTCCAGCAAGTACTTAAGGAATCTCTTCAAACAAATAAATAAAAAATAAAGATTTTCTAACAAGCCAATTTTACTTTCCCTCAATCTGTCAACTTTCAGTATCCGCAACCTGTCCTCCAGTTCATTCACTTCTTTCCCTGCACGCTCTATGCCAAATCATTCCACTTAAAGGAAGAAGCTGAGATGGAAGAACATTACTCATGAGGCAGTTGAAAACTGCCAGTTAAAGAGAACTTTGGAGATAGAATGTTTCCTAGAAGTTCTCATCTCCAGGACTACTGAGAAATAGTGAGATCTTATAGTGCTAACATCCTGTAGCGGTAAGTGCTATTCAAAGCAAATTATTACTGAGAAATTCCCTGAAAATAAGTCCTTGTTGCTTCTCTCTGGGTGCATCTGCCTTGAGTCAGTTTTTGACTCTGGTGACTACCTTCCCTGATGATTTTATAATTTATTTATTTTTATTTATTTTGTTTGGACTTATATGCCGCTCCTCTCCGAAGACTCGGAGCGGCTTACAACATATATATAAAACAACAATTACAATCTGAGTCCAAGCAAAAAATATTTAAAAATAAAACCCCATACATATTCATCAGTCACACAACAATCCACAATCATCCCCAGGCCTGCCGGCAAAGATAGGTTTTAAGATTCTTTCGGAAGGCCGGGAGAGTGGGAGAAACGTGGACTTCAGGAGGCAGTTGGTTCCAGAGGGCGGGCGCCACAACAGAGAAAGCCCTCCCCCTAGGGCCCGCCAGACGACATTGTTTCACTGACGGGACCCGGAGGAGGCCGACCCTGTGCGCTCTCACCGGTCGTGGGGAAGTATGTGGCAGAAGACGGTCCCGTAATATTTGATCTAAGGTAGAGTTTTAGTTCCTCCATACCCTACACTTGTGCAATGTTTTTTTTCTTAAAGTTTTCAAGGAGAGAGAGGGGGAGAGGGGGAGAGGGAGAGAGAGAGAGGAAAGAGAGAGGGGGAAAGAAAAAGAGAGGGAGAAAGGGAGAGACAGAGAAAAAAGAGAGAGAGAGAAAGGGAGAGAGGGAGGAGAGAGAGAGAGAGAAGAAAGAGAGAGAGAAAAAAAGAGGGAGAGAGAAAGAGAGGGAGAGAGAGAGAAAAAAAGAGAGAGAGAAAGAGAAGAGGGAGAGAGGGAGAGGAAAGAGAAAGAGAGAGGGAGAGAAAGAGAGAGAGGGAGAGAGAAAAAAAAAAAAAAAGAGAGAGAGAGAGAGAGAGAGAGAGAGAGAGAGAGAGAGAGAGAGAGAGGGAGAGAGAGAGAAAAAAAGAGAGAGAGAAAGAGAAGAGGGAGAGAGGGAGAGAGGGAGAGGAAAGAGAAAGAGAGAGGGAGAGAAAGAGAGAGAGGGAGAGAAAAAAAAAGAGAGAGAGAGAGAGAGAGAGAGGGAGAGAAAGAGAGAGAGAGAGAGAGAGAGAGAGAGAGAGAGAGAGAGAGAGAGAGAGAGAGAGGGAGAGGGAGAGAGAGAGAAAAAAAGAGAGAGAGAAAGAGAAGAGGGAGAGAGGGAGAGAGGGAGAGGAAAGAGAAAGAGAGAGGGAGAGAAAGAGAGAGAGGGAGAGAAAAAAAGAGAGAGAGAGAGAGAGAGAGAGGGAGAGAAAGAGAGAGAGAGAGAGAGAGAGAGAGAGAGAGAGAGAGAGAGAGAGAGAGAGAGAGAGAGAGAGGAGAGAGAGAGAGAGAGAGAGATTGCTTCATGTCAATGTTGACTCCTGGCCACTGCCTGGGCAAGTCCCTGCAGTTTTCGGGCAAGGATTTTCAGAATTGGTTTGTCATTTCCTCCTTGCCAGGACAGAGAGAGAAGTCATATGGTCAATCCACTGACAGAAAAACAGAGTTGGAAGGGACCTTGGAAATCTTCTAATCCAACCCCCTGCTCAGGGTGACTGGCCCAAGGTCACCAGTTGGCTTCCTGTTAAGGTGGGACTAGAAGTACAGTCTCTCAATTTGTAACCCGATGCCTTCACCACTACACCAAATTGGCTTTCTTGTGAGCTTGTGGTTTGCCCATACAATACGCTATATGGATATTGTATTTAACAGAATTAGCAGAACAGAACACCAGTCTGGTTGGAAGGGACCTTGGAGGTCTTCTAGTCCAAGCCCCTTCTCAAGCAGGAGACCTTATACTAATTGCAGACAACATTGTGGTTGTCCAGTCTCTTCTTAAAAGCCTCCAGTGATGGAGCAGCCACAATTTCTCAAGGCAAGCTATTCCCCTGATTAATTGTTCTCACTGTTAGGAATTTTCTCCTTAGTTCTAGGTCGTTTCTCTCCTTCATTAGTTTCCATCCCACTGTTTCTTGTCTTGACCTCTGGTGCTTTGGAAAATAGGTTGATTCCTCTTCTTTTTTGCAGCCCCTCAAATATTGGGACACTGTCATGTCTCCCCTAGCCCATCTTTTCACTAGACTAGACAAACCTTGCAACCAATCTTCATATGTTTTAGCTTTTAGCTCCCTAATACATTTTGTTGCTCTTTGCTACACTCTTTCCAGAGTCTTTACATCTTTTTTATAATACGGGTGACCCAAACTGGATGCAGTATTCTAAGTGTGGTCTTACTAAGGCTTTGTAAAGGGGTACTAATACTTCATGTGATCTTGATTCTATCCCTCTATTAATGCAACCTAGGGTTTTGGCTTTTTTGGCTGCTGCCCCACACTGCTGGCTCATACTAAAGCGATTATCCACTAGGATTTCTAATCTGTACCTGTTTTTTTCTTGCCTAAATGTAAAACCTTACTTTTCTCTACATTGAATTCCATTTTGTTAGATAGGGCCCAGTGTTCATCTCTTGAGATTAATCTGGATCTTGAGCCTGTCTCTGGGGTATTGAATATTTGGATATATCTGCTCATGCAATACGTTATTTGGATGATGATGAGGATGTAAGGTTTTATTCCTCTCAATATTAAAGTTAACTTTAATTTTGTTCAACCTATAAATATATCTTATCCCCTTCTATAACATTCCTAAGGTCAACAGAATGTTGTAATGTGTTTTATGCTTATTTTTTTTCCTAAATTATGGAATTACTTAACACATATTTCCTAATGTTTAAATTTTGAAAAATGTTCTATGAATGCAGTATACAAATTACAGAAAACAATACTATGGCTTCTAAAGAACACTATCACAAACAATTTCTGTTTTACTACCTAAGAGATACTACTTCAATTAACTAAGGTGTCTATAATTTTAAGAATGCTACAAAAACTACATAAAGTTCAGCTAATAAAAGTAAATCAGTGATAGATAGCATTCATTATTCTGTCCAAATTAACTTTCCCATGGGATACACTAACCTTCAGATATCATTTTAGTAAACTTTTTATATTTTATATGTGCAGTAACTTCCAGCTGAATATTATAGATTTGTAATAATTCATTACCTACTGCACACCCACAAGTTCAAATATTGATATAAATTATTTTAATTAAATTTGTTTTGCTAATTATTAGCTTGAAGTAATTAATTTCTTATTAGAATATTTCAGATTAGATTATATTTATTCCTCCTCTTACCCTTCTTCCCTTTCATCCTACTCCAGCAACAACTAAAATCACTTTTGGGTGGGGATACAAGTATATCTAACTGGAAAGAAAATAATTATTTTCACATGATCATAGCAAATTCAGTTTACAACTTCAATTGTGCCTTTTGAAATACTTTCTTTTCCTGTTTGTAAATCTACCCATCTTGTTACTTGCCAAGAGGATTACTAGAGATAAAGAAATACTTGAAGAAAAAAAATCTCATGTATTTTAGATTATTAGTAGAAAGAAAGAAAGAAAGAAAGAGAAAGAAAGAAAGAAAAAAGAAAGAAAGAAAGAAAGAAAGAAAGAAAGAAAGAAAGAAAGAAAGAAAGAAAGAAAGAAAGAAAGCTAATGCAGTCCTGTGCTGCATCAACAGGACAACATCAAGAACACAAAATTGGTAGTACTGCTCTATACTGAACTACTGAGGCCACACTTGGAATACTGCATCCAGTTCTAGTCACCACGATACTAAGAAAGATATTGAAGCCCTGGAAAGTGTGCAGGGAAGTGCAATAAAGATGATAAAAGGTCTGGAGGCTAAATCGTATGATGAATGGTTGAGGGAACTAGGTATATCTATCGTATAGAGAAGGACTGGGGGAGGGGGAATGATAACTGTCTTCCATTACTTGACGGGCTGTCACAGAGAAGAGGAGATCAACTTATTCTCCAAAGCATCAGAGGGCAGGACAAGAAGAGGTGAAAAATTGTTAAAAAGAGGTCCGACTTCTTCACAATGAGAGCAATTAATCAAGGGAACAACTTGCCTCCTGGAGTTGTGAGTGCTCCATCACTGGAGGTTTTAAAGAAGAGATTGGAAAGTCAATGGTCCAGAATGTCCATGAAGATTCTTAGTCATCCAGGTCATGGTTGTCCCAAAGGTGCTTTTTCAAGAGGCAGATGGATTTTCTTGTTTTTCTTTGAAGACGTTTCACTTCTTATCCATGAAGCTTCTTGGAGCTGAAGAAGCTTCTTGAATGAGAAGCGAAACGTCTTCAAAGAAAAACAAGAAAGTTCAGTTGCCTCATGAAAAAGGATTTTTGGGAATGATCTGGAATGGTATAGGATCTTCTGCCTCAGTAGAGGGTTGGATTAGAAGATCTCTAAGATCTCTTCCATCTCTGTTATTCTGTATTCATTATCCTCACAATTATATTCCAAATTTAGGCATTACCTATTCTATTTTTATTTTTTATTTTTAATAGACTGGACAACTATTTGACTGAGATGGTGTAAGGTTCCCGCCCTGAGCAGGGGGTTGGACTAGAAAACTTCTGAGGTTACTTCCAGCTCTATAATTCTATGTTAACAACAATAACTCTCCCAACTTACAATACTAGTAACTGTTCTTTCTTAGCTTTTTTTCAAACACCTACACTGTTGTGGACAGATTGTATGGCAGCACAGTGAAAATTGTCTTTTAAAATCGTAAGCACACTTCAGCAAATCTGCCAAGTTTTAGAAAATATACACAGACAGAAGATCAATAACTTGCCTAAATGTGAATAGGAGCAGGACACTGCACATTGCTGAAGTTTCAGTTATTACATATAGTGTAGGCCAAGGAATGGCACAGTAGTACAGGATTTTAAAGCAGAGAAAAGTGGGATGTGATTTCTCCAAACAAATTAGAGGCAATTCATTTTGAGTTGCAGGCCAATCTCAGCAAACCTTTTCATAAAAATATTGGTGACTCAAAGAAACACAAAAATAAGCAAGGGATTTTGAAGTTGCTTCCTGCTGCTTCCCCCTCCCTAGTGATTTCCAATACCATTAATCATAGTTAAATAACCACAAATTATTGTTGAACTTGATTACAAACATTTGTGGGGAATTGGTCTTGGAACAGAATGCCTTTCATTCTTTTTAATGGGATTGAAATAAGAGTGTTTCAGGCCTATGTTATATTCCTTACTGTTTTGCAAAGTTTCCAGGCAGTTATCAGGTGCCCAGTCAAGAGGTTCTTTTGGATCCAGAGACAATTGAACACTCCAGTAAATAAAGGGATTTTAAGATTATTGTTAGCTCAAACAAACAGATTTTAAAAAGTAACATAAAAAGGATACATACCAAGCAGAATATTAGTCAAATCTGTTACAAACTGCCAGGTGTTCTTTAATAATGACAGCAGTGATACTACAAGTGAGGCCAATTTCCATAGTATCTAATGCAGGGGTCTTCAAACTTGGCCCCTTTATGACTTGTGGACTTCTCAAAGCAACTATACAAAGGGTTTATACTGCCCTCCTTGTTTCCTATAAGTCAAAGAATGATAAGACCATAGATTTAGTAAAAGGGGAAATAAAACAGGGAAGCTGCAGAGGTGGGAGGTATGAAAAATGTTTCCTTTCCACAACACAGTGAAGTACTTCTGTTTCCGTTAATCCCATTGCAGAAATGCAAGAACCACAAGAAATCCCTGGAACATTTAGATTTTCCAAAGTCAATCAGGATAGTCCAGAGAGGAATCATTCCAACATGGAATTTATTTGTAAATTTCTGATTCTTATTGCCCTAGAAACAAATCCTGACTTAAAGATATTTTTATTTTGACAAAGTGTGAGATGTTAAACAGAGTCACTTCCCGTTCCCCCTTCCCTCATTTTATAAAGCTAAAACAAATATTGGCGACAATATTAACTGTGACTGAATGATCTCCCTCTGCTTGATTAACTATGAGCCATCAAGTCATTGCTGCTGTTGGAGAACACAGGATTTATTTTATTTTTTATTTTTATTCGGATTTGTATGCCGCTCGTCTCCGAAGACTCATTTCCGCTCCTCTCCGAAGACTTCATTTCCCAGGCTGGCCTTTCAAGCCTTTCAACAGTGTAGAGAGAAAAATCTTCATCAGAGTCCAGTCCAAGCTGGGAATAAACAACATGGAGACTGCTTTAGAAAAAATGTTGTTTATTGAAGAGGAGCCAGATGGAAAGATGGCTCTGGAAAAAAGTGACCACATGGAGAAGAGTGTTAGGCTTTTATACCTTCTGGGGCTCTTGAGGTTGTTTCCTGTTCCTGTTTGAGGCTTTGTATTTCCTGTCTTATGTACTTTGACCTGTGTGTGTCTCCTGTCCTTAGAATTTGGGTGGGGGTATGTAGATTTTAGGTGTCTTTGTCTTCCTAATTTCTAGCTTCCTGGCTCCAACCTTTCTGAATGGATTATTACATCTGTATTTCTAAAAGCTGGCCACTGCTTAGGGCAGGGATGTCAAACTGCCGACCCGCGGGCTGTATGCGTCACGTGGAAGCCACACCCACTGGCAATGGCAAAACGGTCCTGATATGTCGCACAATGTCACTTGATGTCGCGAGTTTGACATGTCTGGCTTAGGGGCTGGTGCTGATTTCTGGGGGTTGGTTTCTGTCTTTTTAAAGATCTTCTCCATTATTCCTTTGGGGAAATGTATTCTGCCTTTTTAATATTTCCCAAAATATTTCTTTCTCTGGAGTCTTCCCACAACAGTGCACTGATTGCTGATGCAATCAAGTCTTATCCATTTTACTGCTGGTCATCCTTTTTGCTTTCCTTCCATGTTTTCTAATGTTTCTGACTTTACAAGAGGTCTGGCTTTGCTTAATGCATCCAAAATATGATTGTTTGACTTGTTCAATGATCCATTTCTTTTCTTGGTTATCTGCGGCATTCTCAGGAGTCATCATTAATGCCAAAGTTCAAGAGGGTGAATACTGTTTATAGCTTTCTTCTTGAAATTTCTACTTTTGCTTCCATAAAGTATCAAGTGAAAATCATTGGCTGCATGATTCCTTTTCTTTGTTCATGCAGAACCATAAAGGCATCGAACTTGGACTGGATTGGCATGACATGATTTCTGTTATTGCATGACATTTGACTCTCCCATCCCCCTTGACCCCCACAACTGAGTGCATATATATATGGCATTTCAGTTATACTATATTAAGAATTATGGGCAAAAACCATGACTGGCTGCCAATTGGTCTCCGAACACAATTCAAAGTGTTGGTTATGACCTATAAAGCCCTATATGGCAATGGGCCAGGATACTTACGGGACCGTCTTCTGCCTCATAAATCCCAGCGACCGGTTAGGGCACATAGGGTCGGCTTCCTACGGGTCCCGTCTGTTACACAATGCCGTTTGGCGGGACCTAGGGCTAGAGCCTTCTCTGTTGCTGCCCCAGCCCTCTGGAGTCAACTTCCCTCAGAGGTTCGTACTGCTCCTTCCCTCCTAGCTTTCTGAAAACTTTTAAAAACACATCTATGCAGACAGGCTTGGGGCTTGTGAGCTGTGCTCTGCCCCTGGGCCTTTGATTGGGACTGTATGTTGTGAGAGTGGGTATAGTTTTATTGTTTTTTATATTGTATATTATTATTTTAACTAATTTATATTTTGTACTTGTATTATTTGCTGTGAGCCGCCCTGAGTCTGAGGAGAAGGGCAGCATATAAGTCAAAATAAAGTAAAGTAAAGTAAAGAAACTCTCTTAATTTGCTTTTCGAACTAAAT
The DNA here is from genome assembly GCA_034064705.1 of Bothrops alternatus. NCBI lineage: Eukaryota > Metazoa > Chordata > Lepidosauria > Squamata > Viperidae > Bothrops > Bothrops alternatus. The sequence goes on along the minus strand of JARGCV010000122.1, from coordinate 2,309,644 downwards.
AATGTTTATTATCCTGATTGGTCAAAGCACTTTGGTTTCCTGTAGAGAATAATTTCCTAGCTGGGAAAAGATGGAAAAAAGTACAAAGATGCAGGATAATGTATGTCTCTAGTCTTGCTTATCTGCTGCATGTGCAGTTTGAAGCAGCAACGTTAGAAAGCTATTTCAAGTCACATTTTCAATTTCCAGCTACCTGGAATGCCATTCAGGCAGTTGTGCAGCTTTACATCCAGCCAGCAGTGTTTCTTTGTCAAACACATCTCAATCCTTGGGTTTCTCTAGTCAGATCTGCATTAATTGGCAGAGGTGGAAAAAGGGTGGGTAGAATAATAAACTTATATCTGTAGACCACACTAATCTGTCAAAAAGTAGAAAGATCTAGTTGAACAGCTGAGATCTCCAGAAATACAATGGATTTTTCCTGCACACGTAATCCTCAACCTACAAGCAATTGTTTAGTGATTGTTCAAGGTTACAGTGGCACTTGAAAAAGTGATTTACAGCAAGTCTTTGCATGAACAACTGTTGAGCATCCCCATGGTCATGGGATAAAATTGGGTGCTTGACAACAGGGATGTATTTACAATGCCCTGAGCTCATGGGATTGCCTTCTATGACCTTCCCAGCTGACATCCAACAAGCAAAGGCAATTTGCTTAACAACCACATGATTCACTTAACACTGCAGTGATTTGCTTAACAACTGTGGCAAAAGGGCTGTAAAACTGGACATGACTCATTTAATAACTGCCCAATTTAGCAGTGGAAATTCTGCTCCCAATTGTGGTTATAAGTCAAGCATTACCTGTACATACCGAAAGACATATTGAAGATATACAGGATGATGCAAAGAGGATTAAAAATTAACATTCAGTCAAAATTCGATTTTTTCTTATTAGGACTTAAGGATAGTAAATTAGAAAAGGCTCATGGATGATTGGTTTTATATTAAATAACTGCAGCAAAGTTATTAGATACGCAAAATGAAAGAATACAGAAATATCCACAACTTTGTTTGATTAAGGAGGGAACAAAAGTTACTTCTATAAAATACTTTTACAAGACTTTATGGGCGTTTTGCTGAAAACTGATTAAAATGAACTGGTGATTTCTGGATTTACTGATTAAAAAGAGTTTTTATGGGAAGAAGGGAAGTAAGATATGTAATACAGGAGGGTGAGAAAAGTAATGATTATGTCTATAACATCTGCAAAAATGATCAGAAGTGTCTTCTTCAGATATCTTTGTTTTCTTTTTGTCTTTTGTTCATATCACTTCCCTCTCTATTTTTTATGTTTCCATAATTTATTTATTTATTTATTTTGTAAAATTTTCTTTCAGTAAAAATTATATCTATCTATATAGAGACAGAGATAGATAGATATTGGATGGACAGGAATGAGGAAATATTGGATTTTTGTAGCAAAAAATAGTAATAATTGTATCATTCCCAATTTCAGTCAGAATTTCTGCTTGAGGCAATTAAGCCAGGATAATTTCTTAGACAATGCATGTTGGAACAGATCCTCATAGAACATTTTAATATGGAATGATGACAATTTCATGTTTTATGTGTCTCAAAGTCTGCTTTCCCTTAATTGTTAATATGTTCCTAGATTAGCATTTTCTATACATATGGATATTTTTTTCAGCATTTCAGGGACCAGAATTTTAAAGCCCTCAATTTCAAAACAAGTTATGATTACAAAAGCTAAATAGGTCAAATTATTTAGTCTTTGTGTTGTGTGTGTATGTGTACTGCATGAACAATGAATTTTAGTCCTATAAGCTTGCTGCTTCCTCTTGTATGTGACGTTTTTTTCCAAGTTTCAGAAAATAGGAAAGTTGTGTATTTTTGTTAAAGTTGCAGCTTGTTTGACTCAAAGTAATCCATATGGTTTTCATTAGTGAATCTACCACTTCCTGTATGGTATTATGAGACCACAAAATCCTTTATATTTTAGGCTGACAAGCAATTAAATGTCTCCATGGTTTTGTTCCTATCCTGGATCTGTCTGAGGCCTATTATGATTCTAACCTGGTGTAACAAGCACCTCTAGCAATGCAAACGTCTGCGTTCCTATTAAATCAAAACATGCTCACAAATGATTTCCAAACCAATTTCTTCTGTACGCAGTAAGGTAAGCATTGGAGTGAGGATCTAATCTCAAACTAAGAACAATTCCCTCGCTTTGAGGTTCAGTAACCTGGCAAGTAATTGCTGGAGTCTTTCCTCTTTTTTTTGAAAATGTATTGGGAGCAATGTTGTGAGGGAAAAATAAACCCCTAATACTCTAGTCCCTCCCATCACCCAAAAACATTTTGGGGTAAATTCTTCAGGATACACGGACCTCTATGTGCAGTGATTAAGGAGACTGGTGTATGAATTTGGGTTTCAGAATAAGTACTCAGAACGAGCCTTGGGTAGTTTCCTTCCAGATAGTCTTTTCCTTTTCCTTAGACCTAACATGTATCCATGGGTGCTATTGTGTAGTGGGTTTTTGGAGGCATTAACCAGACCGGGTTAATACAACGCTATTTATTGCAACAGAAAACATAACATAATGACATCTATTTATACTTGCCACCTGTAGGCAGCGACCAATCAAATCAAATGCTGTTTTCCTGCTCAAACTTGAACGTAACTTTCCCTCCAAAACAGTTGGAGACACGTTTAAATCAAAATATATTAACCCTTGATATCAATACATAACAGGTGCTATTCTTGTTGTCTGTATTTTAACAGATTGTTGTTTAGTGCCAATCTGTCTTTAAAGCCTAAAGCTCTCCAAACTGACTATCAGATAAAGGTCTTAAAACATTTTTCAGACAAGGATAACTTCCTTCCTTCCTTCCTTCCTTCCTTCCTTCCTTCCTTCCTTCCTTCCTTCCTTCCTTCCTTCCTTCCTTCCTTCCTTCCTTCCTTCCTTCCGTGACAAAAAGAAAGTGATGGGAGCAATTAACAGAATGACTACAGGTAGTCGTGAACTTATACCAGTTCATTTAGTGACCGTTACAATGGTACTGAAAAAAGTGACTTATGACCATTTGCATCCCCAGGGTCACGTGATTTGCATTCATGTAAATTGACAAGCGGTTCATATTTATGACGGTTGCAGTGTCCCGGGGTCATGTGATCACCTTTTGTGACCTTCTGACAAAGCAAAGTCAATGGAGAAGCCAGATTCACTTAACAACCGTGTTACTAATTAAACAACTGCAGCAATTCACTTAACAAATGTGGCAAGAAAAGTCCTAAACTGGGGCAAAACTCACTTAACAAATTTCTCACTTAGCAACATAAATTCTGGTCTCAGTTGTGATCTTAAGTTGGACTACCTGTATTGATACGATTGACAGAACTGAATGTCTGTCATAATAAATGAAGTACATATTGACTTCCAAGTTTTCCTCAAACTCCTCTTTTCTGGGTCAGCTGTGGAGCAGAAGCTTAAATAATCATCACATTAACATGTTGCTCACAAAAGTCTAATTGGTATGATTTGGTCACAGACTGCATTATGCCCCAATATCCTATTTGCAGTACAGGTAGTCTTCAGTTAACAATGGCAATGGAGATGGGAATTGCTGTCACCAAGTGACATAGTCATAAAACATAACTTACAACAGCAATTCCAGCAGGCCCAGTTGCCATTGTTAAGGAATTGTCATGGGTTGTTAAGTGAAAATGTCACGTAGACGCTATTTGCAACCTCCTGCCAGCTTCCTCTCTGGCTTTGCTTGTTGGAAGCCAGTCTAGAAAGTTGCAAAGAGTGAGCAACTAGACTGCAATCATGTGACTACAGGGATGCTACAACAGCCAGAACTCCCAGGACTGGTCATAAGTATCACTGTTCAGCAAATGGTTGCTAAACAAATGACTGTTAAGTAAGGACCACCTGTATCCTTCCTGATTATGAAAACAATGCTGGGTCTTCTTCATTTTCTGTGCCCTGAGTAGTAAAACAGGATGGGCTTGCTGCTACTGAATATAATTGCTTGCTTGCTTTGGCTGAGCAACTGGGATGACCTTCATACCTGAGTGACTGTTTTGGGAATATATAATTTTGGCATCCATTCCTAGTATTTCATTCCTCCCAAAAGCACCTCCCTCCATTACATTGCTTACTTTATTCAGTTACAGTACATAGATTTTTGAGAGGGGTCTTTGTAATGAATTGTGACATATGAGATGGAACCAGAGTTTGAATATGTAATATAAAACTGCTGGCCTTACCTCTCTGTTGACATTGTTCTACAAAAGGACTAGCATCACATTACTGGTCAAGCATATAAATTCTGCTTCCTGGCATCAAAGTGCCATGGTTTGCTGGATTTGTTGTGTCCCTGGTAAACTCAGGCTTTCTAAAAGAGAAGGACTAGGTGGGACACGATAGCTGTTTTCTAACACTTGAGAGACTGTCACAGAGAAGAGGGGATTGACTTATTCTCTAAAATACTTGAGGACAGGACAAGAAGTAATGGGTGAAAGCCTTTTAAAGAGACCGCCAACCTGGAACTAAGGAGAAATTTCCTGACAGTGAGAACAATTAATCAGTGGAATAACTTGCATCCTGGAGTTGTGGGTGCTCCCTCACTGGAGGTTTTCAAGAGTAGATTGGACAATCATTTGATGGGGATAGTATAAGAACAACTGCCTTGAGCAGTGGGCTGGCCTAGAAGACCACTGAAGTTCCTTCCAGTCCTATAATTCTATGTTCTATAACTGGCAGTTACAGCATAGTCCCGCATCCTGGTGTATTAGACAAGGGCTATTGAGTTTTTCCTTGAAGGAGAAGACATCCAGAAGAATATAATTATGAACAGGGTTTTTATTTTTTGATTGAACTGAAACTCACTCATTGTTGAAAAGTAATTTAGATTCCCAGCAAGCTGAATCCTTCTCATATTTTACGTGTAAATGATCAGTCAAGCAGAACTATTAATCCAGTAAACTCTTTAACCATCCATACTAGAGAAAATTACTTCAAAGTTAATTGCTTCTATTGGGGACTGCATGTTGTGGAACCTGCAAGTTTTCTTTTGAGAAAATTGCTTCAGCAACATCCGACATGTCTTAACCTTTTAGATAACAAGATGCTGTTAAAAACACTATGAGGCAATTAAAAAGCTGATGACAGATGATTCCCCTTGGACCTTGACTATTCTGCTCGGACTACTTATTGCTCTTTGCACTTTTGGATGCTGCTCCTGCTTCATCCCTTGAAACCCCGATAAAAGATGAAGCTTAGCTTTTATGAACAAGCACAACTCTAAGTGGCTATTCCTGATTTATGATTTTTTATTTCCAGTTAGGCTCTGTTAGTGCATCTGGCAACAGGCTGTACGCCATACCATCTTTCTTATTCTGTTTTGGCATTAGGGAAGATGCCAATGTTCATGATGGCTGCTTCTCCTCCTTCCACCTCCCTCCTGAGCTCTCTGCCATGATTGCTCATAAAAAGAAGGGATGTGTCTGGAAGTTATTGCTTTCAACTTTTTGAATTATGCTGTGTTTTCTCCTGCTGAAGGCTATAAAGCTATCTCATTTAGAAAGCTCTCAGCCATGATCAACCTAAAGCTCCGAGTGAGGCATATATTTTAAAGCATTTCTTAACACTAAATTTCAGACACAAAGAGTGAACATTTAACGCTACTGGATTATGAATGTCTAATCCTGTTTGAGTAGCATTTGGAGCACAGGGTGTGAGTAGAGTTTAGTCTCAGGAAATCTGGGAGTTGAAGTCCACAGGTCGTAAAGTTGCCACAGTTGCCCACCTGTAGTTTACAGCAATGATATCTCCATAAGAGGGTAACAAAATCGTCTTTTCCCACTTCTGACATTATATTGCAAGCCAAAGTATCCCCTTCCTGCTCAAAGTTCTGCATTAGCCTTCTTCCTAGGTCAGCGGTAGGCCACCTTGGCTCTTTTATGATTGGTGGACTTCAACTCCCAGAATTCCTGAGCCAGCATGGCTCAGCTTGGAAGCCTCTCCCTTTCCCCTCAGTGTGGCTGGCTCAGGAGTTCTGGGAGTTGAAGTCCACGAGTCATAAAAGAGCCAAGGTGACCTACCCCTGTCCTAGGTCATTCTCAACTACCCCCCCCCAATTATGCTACCTGTCCTTTTTTCCCACCTGCAATCTGAAGAAGCAGCTTGAGGCTTCAGGATAAAGTCCAAGTGCAGTTTGCCTTGCATTGATGGGGTGTGATGTAATTTGTCAAAAACATATGTCTGACTATCAGGTTGAGCAGGTTCAGATTCTCAGGTGACACTACTGCACCTTCAGTCAATTAGTGCTGAAGGAGGGTTTTGATATATATAAATATGCACATGCATCACACTATGAATGAAGGTATGAAAAATGAGGTAGAAGGGTAAGAGATAATAAGTCAAAGCCATTAGAAAGCTGAACTGAGAAAAAGAAGAAGGAAACCAAACTGGATCTAGTTTGTATCAAATTATTGACTTATCCGTCTCCATACAGTACTTTTCTATCCAGGCAAAGCTTTCTTAGTTTCACACATGCATACACGCTTACACACACACTCACACTTATATAGATCTACATAACTTTTTGTTACTGATATAATTAGGAAAATCTTATTTTTTATATCAGATTTTTTTTTAGGAATCATCTGATTTTGAATCTGGAGTATATCAGGAAATCTAAAACTCACATGCATTTTAGAAACTATATGCCTTTGGAAAATAATGTATCAGAAATAGTATAGACGTTAAACTTTCTTTCCATATAGATAGACAGAGGAGAAGAAACACTTCATTTAGAAAACTAAGAATACTGGTGAAAAAAAATCTGCTTGATCTTAATGGGAGCACCTGTTACTATAGTGGGATTAAAATGTTCATAACTTTGATCAGTTCATCATTATTATTCCACTGCATAATATGTTAGTTATAAGACTTCTGGCTATTTAATGGAATGGGGCCGCTGTCCATCTCATCTGCTTCTTCTCTGGACAGTTAAGAGGACTGCATTGAAAGTGGAATTTTCCCTCTTCTTACTAATATCTCACCAATCCCAGAAAGGAGATTATTATTTTCTACCAGGAGTTACCCCTTTTGGGATTCTACTCTGAACCTGAAATTCTGGTAACCTATTTATGTAGAATGCAAGGCCCACTCAGTACCATAGAACTTAGCTTCCATTTCACATTTGTAGACTTGTATCTTAGCTGCTCTTAGTAAGGCAGCTAAGGAAGATTTGTGTCAATTATTAATCATCTTTATCTTCAGATCCCTTGGGACATCCCTTTCATCAAATGAACAAAGCCATCCCTCTGGGATAATTTAAATAATGTATGAAGGATCTTGCATTTAAAAAGCCACTACACACACACCACCCTTGCTTTTCTGTTCCCGACAGTGAAAGTCTTACCCAGATAATTTGGATTGTTTACACACTCTTCATTTTGACTTTCCTGATGCTCCGAGAGGAGAACAGCTTCATGATGTCTGCCATTATTGATTTCTTTCAAATGAAAACAAAGGATAAATGGGAAAATGCGCATCCAAGGAGAACATAAGCCCCATTCTATGAATCAAATTTGAATGTCAAAAAATCAATTACATTGCTGAACAGGGAACAGAGGCAAGGAAACCTTTGGAAATATTTAAATTTTCTAATAATATTTGCCCAAGATTCCTGTCTAAATGAGAAAGCAAATGATTAATAATAGTGGAAACAAAATGCAAAGAAATCCCTTCTCACAACCAGACAAACTTGCAGCTATCCTGCTTTAGCAGGTATAAATGAAGCTGAGACAATCTCAAAGTTTCCAAGTCAAAATGACTTCCTATTTATAATTGACATTTTCAGGATGTCCATTGGGGAGGGGAGGTTAAAAAAAGTCTAAATATTGACCACAATCACATTACCAAAGCTGTGCCCCTTTGTGTGTCACATGTCACATAGGAATGGGTTCTGATCATATAATCATGGCTGTTGGTTCTTGACCATCCTCTCTTGAATTTGACATCTCTGGATATATTGTAAGGCATCAATGGCTGCAAAAGAGGTAGGTCAGTGGTGGTGAACCTATGTCATGCGTGCCAGAGGCAGCACTCGGAGCCCTCTCTGTGGGCACATGCACCGTTGCTCCAGCCCCATTTCCTCCCACGCCCCCCTCCTCACCAGCAGCCCCCCCTGAGGAGAGTCGACCCTGGGCACAGCCCATGCGAAGCAGCGCAGCCAAGGACATGGTAGCTGGGCAACAGGGACAAGACTCCGCCCTTGCGCCCCATCGCATGCAGATGATGCTGCGGGGCACGGGCAGAGGGCGTGGCCACCATGGCGCTGCTTGGCTGCCTGGGTGATCTGTGGCGGGCCATGGGGGTGGTAGGTAGCCCAGTGGGCAGGGCAGGGCAGAGCGGGGACAGGAGTGGGGGGGCAGTTTTGGGGCACTCGGTCTCTAAAAGGTTCGCCATCACTGAGGTAGGTGGATATTGTTTTCAAAAATGTGCCTATTTGCCCCCACAATATTTTTAGTTGCTTATAGAAGAAAACACAAAAAGGGATGTTTTCAGGTGCACTTTTTAAATAGGTTTTTTTCAGCATTTTTTCTTTTCTCTGATAGGTGGATTTTCGTGCATATATTTTGACTTATGAGCTATACCAGAACTTTATGAAAAATGCACATTTGGAGTAGAAGAGCAATTTGGTTTGCCACTAAGAATGGGAGGAAATTTACACGTTGAGATTATGTTAGTAGATGCCCAAAATAATTTTCTACCCTTAATAGAAATAAAGGTATTTTACAATTGGTTCTGAGTAGTTACTATGTTCAGTGGGTGGAAGACAATCCAGTTTTAAATATTTCAGTAGAATTATCTGGAGTTCTGTTTTGTTTTGTTTTCCCCATGTGTTTTGAAGTGAAGAGACTGGCTTTAATTTCCCTGAACTGTCATAAGAGGGCATTGTAGGACTGGTGTGGCTGTTATGAGGCAGGGAAACTATTCTGGTAAGGATTTATGAAGGCAACATTAGGTTTATTTACATAATTTGCACTTTCCTTCCACCTTCTAGATAGCATTATGCTCCAGTTTTCATCAGTCCCAGCAAATGAAATTATCCCAGGAAATTGTCCCCCACAATTTGCAATCTGGGAGAAGTGATGGATTTGCGGAAACTGCTCTCACAAGTAGGAAAATAACAGGAATTATTCAACAGCTTGTTAAATTTGAAAAGATCTACAGGACAAATTATTATTATTATTATTATTATTATTATTATTATTATTATTATTATTATTATTATTAATAATAATAATAATAATAATAGTGCCCCAGTGAGGCACTACCTTGACGTGGTCGTGGGGCTTGTGTACTCTGAGGAAGATGAGAGCTATGCCAGAGGTTCAACCATACTGGACAGGTCTCATCAGAGGAATCAGACAAAGTGTGTCTCTCCCATAAAAAATATGGTGAGACATAAATTTCAGAATGCCATACTGGCTCAGATGTCGCCCAGGTTAACAAGGTCCATGCTAGATATTGGAGTTCCTGGATATCTGGTGAAAAATGGGTTACAGGACTCAGGACTGTTGGCTGAGCAACCAGGGCCAGCAGCTGCAGAACTACTGGAAGAAAAGGTGTTTACCCGTCGCAGATACACAGTGATTGAAAACAAAGAAATAATGATCTGTTACCACAGGTCAAGTCCAACAAGAAGAGGATATCTAAAATGAATGCACCAGTTCTGGAAAGAACAACATCCAGAATCAGAAATAACAGAACAGAGACTAGCAGATCAATGCCGATTTATAATATGAAATAAAGTATTCACAGAAACAGAATTGGACAAACTGCAAAGGTTTACCCAAGGCAAAGAAATCAAAACCCTACCAGAAGTAATTCAGAATGTAGAGGCAAACTAGGGGGATTTGGCAGTGAAGGAATCCAGCAGAGATATACAGTACAACTGTTCTCATTTGGAAACCAGGCACCTCTTCCTCAGGAAGAACAAAACCCTCTAACTAAAGAAATAAAAGAATTGAAACAAAGAATCACCGAGCATCTAGAACAGCACAAAAACAATGGAATAAGGCTGCCTGCATTGAAGCTTGTTCCAAAGAAACAGCTAGCACAAGCATTAAAAGATGCAAATACTGCAATATCAAGTATAAGCACCAATTCACTGCAAGAAACAAACCAACTAATGTACAGCACAGCTGCAATTATAACTGAATACATGGGATGCAAAATCAACAAAGAAGAAAAACAAACAAATAGTGCACCACAAAAATGGAAGGTTAGACTAGAAAATAAGATCAGCAAGTTAAGATCACATGCAAGCAAGCTAGAACAGATGAAAGAAAAGAAGCTGAAGAACGAGAAGACCAAAGAATACCTAATCAAGAAATACCACTTAGAAACAAGGAAGATCGAGGAAGCACTGGAAATAATAAAGCAGCAAATAACAGCTATAGCCAGGAAAATCAGTAGATATCAAGCTTGAATTGCAAACTATAGGCAGAACCTCCAATTTCAATCCAATCAAAAACGTTTCTACCAATCCATCAATGGAGAAACTGCAATGAATCAGTCAGTACCTGACAAGGAAGAAACAGTGCAGTTCTAGAAGCAGATATGGGATAACCCAAACAAATACAACAAGGATGCGGCTTGGTTAAAAGAGGTGGATGCAAATAAAACAGAAGTTGAAATGAAAGAACTAGTAATAACAACAAAAATGGTAGAAAAAAGAGCAAGGAAAATAAAAAAATTGGTCAGCACCGGGTGAAGATGAACTACATGGGTTTTGGTTGAAACATCTAACTATTATACACCCACTCATTGCCAAGCAGTTCAACAATATACTACAAGAAGGAGAAATTGAAAAGTGGCTAACAACTGTGAAAACCTACCTAATAATGAAAAATCCAGCAAAAGGGGCAACACCAGGCAACTACAGGCCAATTACCTGCTTACCAACAACTTTCAAATTACTAACTGGTGTTGCAGCTGATGCAGTACAACAGCATCTAGTTGAAAACAATCTCTTTCCACCTGAGCAGAAAGGAAACCGCCCCAATAGCAGAGGAACAAAAGATCAACTGCTAATAGATAAAATGATCTTGGAAAACTGCAAGAAAAGGAAGACCAACCTGAATGTGGCATGGATTGACTACAAAAAGGCATTTGACTCTCTGCAATATGACTGGATAATCAAGTGACTAGAAATAACAGGAGTCAGTAGAAACATCAGAAAATTTGTGCAAAGATCAATGGCACAAAGGAAGACACAGTTGCAGATCAATGGTAAGAGACTGGGAGAGGTTAATATCAAGAGAGGAATATTTCAAGGAGATTCATTATCACCATTACTATTTGTTATTGCACTGTTTCCTCTGTCAACAATACTGAATAACTCAGGACATGGCTATCAAACATCAAAAACATCTGCCAGACTAGCCCACCTCCTTTACATGGATGATCTGAAGCTGTATGGAAAAACATCATCTGAAATAGAATCGCTGCTCAACACTATCCGTATCTATAGCCAAGATATTGCAATGGAGTTTGGCTTGGACAAGTGTGCCACACTTAATATCAAACAAAGAAAAATAGTGAAAACTGAAGGAATCAAGATGCCCCATGAAAATAACATTAAGAGTCTGGATGAGGAAGATTACTACAAATACTTGAGTATCCTTCAAGCTGACAACATCAAGCACACTGAAGTCATGAAAAAGATTAGAGGTGAATACATCAAGAGAGAGAAGAAGATCTTAAAGTCCAAACTCAATGGAGGAAATACCATAAAGGCAATCAACACCTGGGCAATTCCAGTCATTAGATACACAGCTTGAATAGTGGTTTGGACTCAAGCAGAACTAAAAGCAATGGATAGGAAGACCAGAAAAATAATGACAATGAATCATGCCCTTCATCCACGCAGTGACATTGATAGACTTTATCTACCAAGGCAAATAGGTGGGCGTGGAATTCTGCAAGTACATCAGATGGTTGAAGAAGAAAAAATGGCTTTGGAAGAATATCTGAAGAACAGTGATGAAGATGCACTGAAATTAGTATATCAGGAAGGCTTACTGACTACTGGAGAGACCAAACTGGCCTACAAGAAAGACCAAATGAAGAACAGAATAGAGGCATGGGAAGACAAAGCACTACATGGCCAGTACATTAAAAAAATAGCTGGGAAAGCAGATAATAAAAAGACCTGGCAATGGCTAAGAGCAGGAAAATTGAAGAAAGAGACTGAGGGACTAATTCTGGCTGAACAAGACCAAGCCTTAAGGACAAATGCATATAAAGTCAAAATTGAGAAGATAGCAACAGACAGTAAGTGCCACCTATGCAAAGAAGCTGAAGAAACAGTGGACCCCCTGGTAAGCTGCTGCAAGAAGATTGCACAGACTGACTATAAGCAGCGGCATGACAAAGTAGCAACAATGGTGCATTGGAAGATCTGCAAGAAATATCATTTGCCTGTAAGCAAGAACTGGTGGGATCATAAAATAGAGAAAGTCATAGAAAATGATAAAATTAAACTACTCTGGGACTTCAGAATTCAAACAGACAAGCACCTGCAACATAACACCCCGGACTTAACAATTGTCGATAAGAAAGACAAAAAAGTCTGGATAGTGGACATGGCAGTGCCTGGAGACAGCAGTATAGATGAGAAAGAACTGGAGAAGATAACAAAATACAAAGACCTACAAATAGAAATAGAAAGACTGTGGCAAAAGCAAGCAAGGGTAGTACCAATAGTAATAGGCGCCTTGGGTGCAATCCCAAAACAACTGGAGCACACTTGAACACCATTGGCATTGACAAATTTGCCATTAGTTAATTGCAAAAGGTGGCCTTACTAGGAACTGCTTCCATCCTGCGACAATATCTGTAATAACATCAAACATCCACATCTGCCTATCCCAGGTCCTTGGTAAGGACTCGATAGGTAGACAAAAGGCCAAATCCAGTCTGAACATCTGGCTGACTGTGCGATGATCCATAATAATAATAATAATAATAATAATAATAATAATAATAATAATAATAATAATAATAATAATAATAATAATAATAATAAAGTTGGAAGGACCTTGGAGGTCATCTAGTCCAACCCCCAGGCAGGAAACCCTATACCATTTCAGACAAATGGCTGTCCAGTCTCCTCTTAAAAATTTCCAGTGTTGGAGCATTCACTGCTTCTGGAGGCAGGTTGTTCCACTGGTTAATTGTTCTAACTGTCAGAAAGTTTTTCTTTAGTTCTAGGTTGCTTCTCTCCTTGATTAGTTTCCATCTGTTGCTTCTTGCCTGCCTTCAAGTGCTTTGGAGAATAGCTTGACTCTCTCTTCTTTGTGGCAGCCCCTAAGATATTGGAACACTGCTATCATGTCCCCCCTCCTCCTTCTCTTCGTTAAACTAGACGCAACAGTTTAGAGTATGCTAGTATATTATATTTCTGCTTTCACCAGCGATTACCTTGCACTGGGGCTGTGATGCACATCATTACTGCCACCATAGGGCCAATTATGGCCCCTTTATGACCTGTGGACTTCAATTCCCAGAATTCCTGAGCCAGCCAAGCTGGGAATTCTGGGAGTTGAAGTGCAGAGGTCATAAAGGGACCATAGTTGCCCACCACTGCCTTAAGGGTAGTACGTAAATTAGGTAAATGCTCATTTTCTAATATGAGGTGGGTTTTTTTGTCTACTTCTTAAAAATGGAGGCTGCATCTTTAAGGGAACTGGAGGGGTGAATCCTGCCTTTGAGGGCCTTTGCCTTTGTCTGGCTTCTTTGGTACACCACTGTGGCCTGGATTGTGAGTCTGATCTCACAACCATAGGATTGGAAGAAAGATGGAACCTCTATGGGATGAACTGCATCCAGCCTTGTGGAAAAGTAGTTAGGAGTGGGGACTTGTGGGAATGGTTGGTGAGAAAGTTGCCTCTTCCTCTTTAGCTATGTGATAAGAGGGAATGGAGAACCACAACTTATCACAATCTTGTTTTTGTTTTGTTTTGTTTTGCTTTTTTCTGAAAAGGGACTCTAGCTCAATACCCAGATTTTTTCTGACGCTCTCACTTCCTTCGCTGGTCAAGCTGTGCTTGCATCCAATTCTCATCATGTTTTACCAACATGTATCTCCTGGTTCATCTCTCAGCAGTCATGCTTGGTGTATCCCTGCTCTCTTCTTCCTCCAGCTTGCCCAGCCAGTTCACTACATTTTAATCTTGGATCTTGCTAGCAGGGAAACTGACTAGGTTTCATTCTCAGGTCTGAGCAAAACACATGTCACACATGTACAGCACCTTGGCCATAGACAAGGTAGCTGATGTGATTGTAGGCATCTAGAGCACAGAGCTGAACAAGCTAGATTTTAATCTTTCTAATCAATCTCAGCTTAATGGACTTCTATAGTTTCGTTGGAGGAAGAGGATAAGCTTAACAATCAGTTTGCACATACCAGGCCAAAGCAGATCCATAATAAGCCTGTGCCATCCTGTCTAATGTAATAAGGTGACCAACTTTTTTACAATGAAAAGGAGGACACAAATAAATTGAAGAAAAAAAAATCTTACATAAAAGAAACATTTTATTCATTGCAACAATAACACAGACAACTTGCATGTGCAAAGTTTGCCAGCCGGGTGTTTTGGCGTGCTCAGCAGCAATTCCTATTGGCTTTCAAAAGCCAATAGCAGGAGTAGAACAACTCATGCAAAAGTTGAAGGTGCCGGAACGCTGTTCTGAGCGTTCTATGAGAGAAAAAAAAACCCCTGCAGATTAGTCTTCAAATATCGAAAAGGAGGACATGTAGGAGGACACTTTTCGAGGGAGGACAGAACTTACAAAAGGAGGACTGTCCTCCCTAAAGGAGGACAGTTGGTCACCTTAAATGTAACCGAGTCATGTTTGCCAAACTCAAGCCTGCAGGCAGCATTTTTAAAAAAAATTCTCTCTAGCTTCCATTTAGAGTTGGGTTGGCTCCTTTTCAAGGAATGTAAGTTTCTCTTCCAACTGACCTATGAGTTCTATTTTTCTCAAGTGATACGGTAATTGAATTTCAAGCTAATTATGAGCTGAATTATTATCTTGGTTGTAACATACTTTCAGAAAGATGCTAAGTAGGGAATCTATTTCCTATTGCATAAAAGAGAAGATTGAACAAGTCCTTTTTCAGGACTAAATTTCAATTTTTATATGCATTATTTTATCATTCATGAAAAGTATTATGTCCCCAATCCTATAATAAATTTGTTTCAAATTGTCCAGGATGGCCTGGGTTACAAGCACCATCTCATTCCTACCACAATGCACAATAGTTTTTATTTATTGGCTTATTTTAATAATATACTACCACCACCCTATTGTGTAGTGGGCTTCAGTAAGCAAGGAGCAGACCAGCATAGTTACAACATTATTTATTGACTCAAACTAGAATTGGAGAACTGCAGGCAATTGCCTGTAATTTATACTCTGAGCCCACAGGGCCTTAACCAATTACAATACTTGAAAAACCCGCCCAAATGTTCAAAGTTTCCCTCCAAAACAGTTGTAGTTAACAGTCAGGGTCATCTAAATGTTAGCTTCACAAGCAGTTGGAGTTAAGTTAGTTTCACTTTAGCAGGGATTAACACAACTTTATATATATTCAATACATAACACACCCCATCCTTCATTTTATTAGTAGGTGATTTCATCTATCAGTTTTTCATGTTACCATTTGGTCTCCCTGTGGTTCTTTGAGAGCTCTGTAAATCTGTGGTGGCTATTGTAGCACACCTTCACATATGAGGTGTTAGGATATAGAACACAGAATTGCGGGCCTTCCAACCCAACCCCCTTCTCAAGGATGGAGGCCTTATATCATCCAGGTAAAATGGTTGTCTAGTCTACTTTTGGAAACCTCCAGTGATGATGCACTCAAACAAAGTTATAACTAGTAGCCAGCACTTGTTTGTTAAAAACAAATCATGCCAAACCAATCTTATTTCATTCTTTGATAAAGTGACTAAATTTGTAGACCAGCGAAGTGTTGTGGACATAGTATACTTAGATTTCAGTAAGGGATTCGACAAGTGGACCACAACCTGCTGCTTAGTAAGCTAGAAAAAGGTAGGATAGACAACATCACCACCAGATGGATCTGTAGCTGGCTGACAAACTGTACTCAGAGAGTAGTCCTCAATAGTACTACATCCACACGGAGAGAAGTAAGCAGTGAGGTACCACAAGGTTCTGTCTTAGGCCCAGTATTCTTTAATATCTTCATAAATGACTAAATGAAAGAATAGAAGGGGAACTCATAAAATTTGCAAATGACACTAAACTGGCAGGAATAGCCAACACCCCAGAAGACAAGCTCAGGGTTTAAAAAGATCTTGATAAATTTGAAAAATTGGCCCTATCCAACAAAATGAGTTTTAATGTGGAGAAAAGCAAAGTTTTACATTTAGGCAGGAAAAATCAAAGGTTTAAGTATAGATTAGGCGAGACCTGGCTCAGAAACAGTAACTGTGAGAGGGACCTTGGAATCCTAGTGGACGATCACTTGACTATGAGCCAGCAGTGTGCAGAAGCAGCCAAAAAAACTAATACAGTCCTGGGTTGAATAAACAGAGGCATAGAATCAAGATCATGTGAGGTATTAGTACCACTTTATAAAACCCTAGTAATTCCCACACCTGGAATACTGTAACCAATTTTGGTCACCATATTACAAAAAAGATGTTGAGAGTTTGGAAAAAATTCAGAGAAGAGCAACTAAGATTATCAAAGGCCTGTAGGCTAAAACATACGAAGAACGGCTGCAGGACTTGGGTTTGACTAATTTAAAGAAAAGAAGAAACGGGTGACATGATAGCAGTATTCCAGTATTTGAGGGGCTGCCACAAAGAAGAGAGTGTCAAAGTCTTCTCCAAAGCACCAGAGGCCAAGACAAGAAACAATGGTTGGAAACTGACCAAAGAGAGAAGCAACCTGGAATTAAGGAGAAGCTTCCTAATAGTGAGGACAATTAACCAGCTTGCCTTCAGAAATCATGGGTGCTCCAGCCCTGGAGATTTTTAAGAAGAGACTAGACAGTCACTTGTCTGAAATGGTATAGGTTCTCCTGCTTGGGAAGGGGGCTGGACTGGAAGACCTCCAAGGTCCCTTCCAGCTCTTATTCTATTCTATTCTATTCTATTCTATTCTATTCTATTCTATTCTATTCTATTCTATTCTATTCTATTCTATTCTATTCTATTCTATTCTATTCTATTCTCCCTTATTCTATTCTATTCTATTCTATTCTATTCTATTCTATTCTATTCTATTCTATTCTATTCTATTCTATTCTATTCTATTCTATTCTATTCTATTCTATTATCCCTTATTCTATTATCCCTTATTCTATTCTATTCTATTCTATTCTATTCTATTCTATTCTATTCTATTCTATTCTATTCTATTCTATTCTATTCTATTCTATTCTATTCTATTATCCCTTATTCTATTCTATTCTATTATCCCTTATTCTATTCTATTCTATTCTATTCTATTCTATTCTATTCTATTCTATTCTATTCTATTCTATTCTATTCTATTCTATTCTATTCTATTCTATTCTATTCTATTATCCCTTATTCTATTCTATTCTATTATCCCTTATTCTATTCTATTCTATTCTATTCTATTCTATTCTATTCTATTCTATTCTATTCTATTCTATTCTATTCTATTCTATTCTATATTCTATTCTATTCTATTCTATTCTATTCTATTCTATTCTATTCTATTCTATTCTATTCTATTCTATTCTATTATCCCTTATTCTATTCTATTCTATTCTATTCTATTCTATTCTATTCTATTCTATTCTATTCTATTCTATTCTATTCTATTCTATTCTATTCTATTCTATTCTATTCTATCCTATCCTATTCTATTCTATTCTATTCCATTCCATTTTATTCCATTCCATTCCATTCCATTCCATTCCATTCCATTCCATTCCATTCCATTCTATTCTATTCTATTCTATTCTATTCTATTCTATTCTATTCTATTCTATTCTATTCTATTCTATTCTATTCTATTCTTAATTATTTTCTTGGATTCTACCTATGTTTTACAAAGGAGTGATTGAAAGTGACTCATTTAAAACTGGGTTACCATTGATACCACAGAAAGAGGTAGCCACAACTAAAATTTTGTTTTAACCTTAGACAGAAAAGTTCCATAATTCTATTGTTGCAATTGATGCCAGTCTTTTATAATAATTGCTTCTAGATATCTAAACCCACCTGGATTAATAGAGTCCAACTTTTTGAAGCTATTTCTGTGATTTATTTTATCAGTTAATTAATATAGCAGACAAGTTACTGAAGTTAAACATTCAGCCAAATGACATTTATTTAATTCAAACATCAGCTGAGAAATAAAATCAGTGAGAAGGAACACCCTTGTTTAGTACCTCCATTTATTTGAAGAGATTCTGTATCTGACTGTTTACTGCTAGTTACTGCTTTTGCTGATCAATATAACTGATTATTTGTACAAATAAATTTGTTTCTAAATAGAATTTCTAATTATTTTCTGAGCAATGTACTTTCCAGTTTTCTGAATGCTTAAAAAAAATCCAATTATATATATCTTAGGTCCTTTTTTGAATCTTCTCAGAGACTCCCTCAGCTTTTGTATTCTCCTTTGTCACCTGCTGACAAGGTTTATACCAAAATGTTACTATTCTTGCTGCTGTCAGTTCTAGCTAATTGTTTAGTTATATGTCATTGAATCAAGGGCAATCCCTCTTGGCTGTATTCTATACGCAACTCCTAGTTATCACAATTTTTCCCCAGTGATAACCCATATAGTTCCCAAAGATAGGTGCCCACTAACTATAGTGACAAAAATGACAACACGTCTGTGGGATCCACAACATAAACCCAACTATTTATACATGCCCCAACATTGGACACAACTATATAAGTCATAAGATGTCTGATGTGCACCTTCCTTTAGTTCTTCCCAGGTTCCCATCATACTGAATGGCTGTGCTTTCAGAGATGTTCTAATGAACTTCCTCATTTGTCATCCATCATTTTCCCCTTTTCCCCCCTTTAGCCTTGCCAAGAATACATCTTTTTTTTCCTAATCCATCTTTTACTTGTTTTACCCATTGAAATAAATGTTTCATATTTAATACTCTTCTGATTGAATCTATTATATTTGTTTTAGGGACAAATCCAGAGCGATCTCAGCAGATGGAATGCTGGTCAAACAATCCTGAAGCCAAAACATAAAAACTCTGAACAAGAAGAATATAGGTAATGTGTTGGTTATGACCTATAAAGCTCTTTATGGCAATGGGCCAGGATACTTGCGGGACTGTCTTCTGCCTCATGAATCCCAGCAACTGATTAGGGCGCATAGGGTTGGCCTCCTACGAGTCCCGTCTGTTAGACAATGTCATCTGGCAGGGCCTAGGGCAAAGGCCTTCTCCATTGCTGCCCCAGCCCTCTGGAACCAGCTTCCCTCAGAGGTTTGTACTGCTTCCTCCCTCCTAGCTTTCTGTAAATTGCTGAAGACACATCTATGCCGACAGGCTTGGGGCATATGAGCTGTGCTCTGCCCCTGGGCCTAGGAATGTCCCTCCATTAGTGATTGCGAGTTGATTGTGTTTGTATGAATGTAATCTAATTTTTAAATTTGTATTGTATTTGTATTGTATTTTTATTGTATTTGTTGTGAGCTGCCCTGGGTCTTAGGAGAAGGGCGGCATATAAATTTGATTATAAATAAAATAAATAAATAAATAAAATAAACTTAAGTAGATCTCAGGTTAAAAAAAAAAGGCAGCCAAACTCAACCATTAATACCCAAATAGTCTATGGAACAAGTTTATGTTTTTGAAAAGCCAGCATTTTGTATGTGTGTTTGGAGCAGGGGGTTCAAGGGGATGAGGGTTTTCATAATTTGAAAACAGCCATTGAGAAGGACTGTCCCATAGCCCTAACTCTTCATTTCACATAAAAAGACCTCCAATATCCCCATTTCAAATGAAGAATCGGAGAAGATTTGCATCCTGATTGCATTACATGTACCGTGAAACACCCAGTCAGTGTTATGATCTGGGGTTGTATGACATCAAAAGGTGTCGGCAGAATTTGTGTGATTAATGGGAATATAAATGGCCAAAAATACATTAATGAAATACTTGAGCCCAAACTGAAGCCTTCTGTACATGATCTTTTCCAAGACAATGAAGCATTTATATTTCAACAGGATTCAGCTCCATGTCATGTTGCTGCTGTGTGCAAAAAGTGGTTTCAACATAATCATATTCCACTGCTGCAATGGCCTGGGAATAGCCCAGACCTTAACCCAATTGAAAATCTATGGAGCCGACTAAAGAAACTTGTTAGTCAGAAGCGACTCAGGAATAAAACCCAATTAATAGAAGCAATCATTCAATCTTGGTTTCACATTATAACAGCTGAAGAACTAAAGGACTTGTTTTACTCTATGGGAAGACATTCATGTTAAAGGTTACTCAACTTAGTATTAACTGACGTGATAATTTTTGTATATCTCATTTTTTCTATGGTGATAATTTTTGTATATCTCGTTTTTTCTACGTGTTTCACTTTTCTGTGAAAGGGTTGTTGAAAGGGTTTACTGTTGAAAGGGTTTACTGTTGATGGACATATAAGCAAGTTTGAAGTTCAGGGTTAAATGAGCTATTTGAAACATATCCTGTTAAAGAAGGGGTGTCAAACTCGCATTGTCACATGATGTGTCATGACGAATCGCGACTTTTTTCCATTGCCAGCAATGGGGTGGGCGCGGTTTCGGCATGACGCATCTGGCCTGCGGAGCGACAATTTGACACCCCTGTGTTAAATCCTTCTTTGCACTACACTATTTGATTAAAGAATGGGGGGCAGTGTATACCATGGAAACATTTTAATCTAGTGATTTAATTCATAGGAGGTTACTTTTAATTCCAAATAGCTCCAGGTTTGTTTGATATTAAATTAACGTCACAATCAAACTTGCCACACAGATTACATCTCTGAAGGTTAATTTCCAAACATTTCTGAAGACATTAGAGGTATTGTAATACTAGGCTCTTCAAATTTTGGGAATGTTGAAGAATTCTTTTCAGACTTATTCTTTGGAATTTGCACCTTTGAAAGAAAGTCTTTCTGTGGCTGCTAAGAGTTGGTAGTGACTTGATGGCACATAATTAATTAAAATGTGGTTGGATACATACAAACTGCCCTGGTCTTAGACAGGTTGACTCGTTGCTCCTTTATAATGAATAAACTTCAAAGCAGGGAGCGAATGTGCAATTTTCTTCATTGTATCTAAACAGCTTGACCTAAACTCCCTATAAATTAAACGATTGACAAGCTCTGCATAACCAGCCAGATATTCTGCCAATTTCTTCAAATGGCTCAGTGGGATCCTATCATTTGCTATTAAAAAAAACCCCATGTATTAATTGTGTGGCTAAAAAAAAGGAAAGCTCTAGGTACAAGAAGTCATTACTCACCTCAGTGATACTTCTTGCAAATTATTAGCAGAGCTTCTTCAGCTGGTATTGTGATGCTGCCCTGCTGCTAGACTCTGAGTTTTTGTAACAAGTCACCAGCAGACAGATGTCCTTTTAGTTCAAGAGACATCAGAAGTATATTGAATGCAGAAGGATTAAATAATCCCACACTTGAGTTTTCAGGGAAGACCAGAAGACACCCAAGGGCAGCGGGGATCAGGTTCCTTCACCTAAGACAAATCTGCAAAAACTTCTGTTTTATAGAGCATCACCTCTAAGTTCATTTTGTCCAGGTGTACATACACTGTCACCAAGCAGTAGAGTTTTGTAGATATGGAAAGCTCCTTTCTTCCCCTAAAGTAAACAAAAACTCTATCTTCAAACAGGGGCCATACATCTTCCAGTATTTTCAGCCATTTGTCATGCTGGTTATAATTCTGGGAACTGATTCTTAAGCACATGTCTATGGTTATCTGGGGTTAGGACAAGTAATTTTGGTAGCCCAATGGAAGTTCACTGCACTTATTCTATTGAAAGTTGGCACTTACATTTAATTCACTAAATCAGGATTAAGAGTATGTGTCTGTTACTTGCATTTTGGCTGGCAGTCTTTCTCCAAATTTACAGTTGGGGGGCAGTGGAGACAATTCAGAGAAAAGAGAGGGTCTCCCAACACCATTTTTGCATTTAGAGAAGAAAGGATATTACACAATCTTCTTTCCATATTGTTCCTTTAGAAACCCTTTAGAAAAGTTTTCCATGACAGCATGGGGCTTCCCCCCCCCATTTCTCACTATTTATTTTTTTTAAAATTAAACTGACAACAGGTAGTGACAGCATTGAAATTGTGGCCCATGCTGTTCTTTTTCCAGGAGTAGTTGGGAAAGATGATACGGACACTGTAGTATCATTTCTATATACTGCAGATCAATGCTTCACATCCTTGGCCACTTGAAGATATGTGGACTTCAACTTCCAAAATTCCACCTGGAGAATTCTGGGAGTTGAAGTCCATACCTTTTCAAGTGATCAAGGTTGAGAAGGATTGCTATAGCTATTGCTGTCAGTCAGACTGCCTCTTCTGATGCCCTATCATTATACCAACTGTGGATGGATCAATATTTAAAGAGGAGGGCACACAGAGCTTTAAAAACAGGCCCAAAATGTCCTACCTTTAATTGGGATGCAGCCAGCTCTTTCAATCCACAAAGGGTGATGATATAAATCCAGTAGTGTTTATGCAGTCTGTTCAAATCAAACTAAAGCAAGGCTTCTTTATAATTAATAAATTTGGTAATCCAATTGTCTCTTATTTGTAGTTGGTGAGACGATAACTTGCAATACTTAGATTTCAAACATGCTTATAAACCTTATCTTCATGTGTTAGATTTCAGCCCCAGTTTTAATCTCTGTGTTTTATTTATGTATTTATTGAATGTATGTGCTGCTAATTTCATTTCATGGCAGCTGTGCCTCAACATAGCATTTTATGTCTCATATAGAAACCTCCACATCTATTTTCAAATAAGGCAAAAAAGATGTAGACTTATCTGCCAATACTTGTGACATCATTCTCTATCTGAATACAATCTGATCCTGCATCCATCTTCATGGCAGTAAAGATGCAAAGCAGTGCAAAACTTCAACAGTGCATTAGTCTCAGATAATCCCATCATCACTTAAAAAATATATGTGGTAGAATGGGGTGATGGCAAAGATTGCAAGATGGTGGACAGAGCATTACAATCCCAACTCAGCTCCTTCAATAGGAGCACATATACCAGTGGTGGCGAACTTATGGCACGGGTGCCAGAGGCGGCACTCAGAGCCCTCTCTGTGGACACACGTGCCATCCCCCAGTCCTAGGCCTTCAGCTGGGTTTTATAAAACCTTTTCGCTTTAGGCCTCTGTCGCCGTGTGCAAAAAAAAAAAAAAGGTTCAATCAATCAGTCAATTTCAACTTCTCACGGGAAAAAAAAGATCTTGCAAAGTTGGAATTGATTGATTGAACTTTTTAGTCCCACCCAGTCTGCCGTTACCACCATAGCCACGCCCACCCAATTGGCCACACCCAATTGGCCACACGCAGCCAATGGGCCACACCCACCCAGCACCCAAAGATGCATAAGTGGGTTTTGGGTTGCAGTTTGGGCACTCAGTCTCTAAAAGTTTTGCCATCACTGCCATATACAAAAGAAGCAGGATCACAACACTGTTCATTATCATGCAGGTTTTGACCTCAAATGGATATGACTGAAGGCAGAGGTCCTTCCTCCCTCCCTCCCTCCCTCCCTCCCTCCCCCAAGTGTTTGCAGTTCTAGATGATTTTTTAACACATATTTCTATATTATGTAAGCAGTACTATCTTACAGAATTCAGAAGAAGTGCTTTCCAGGTTCAGTTTGTACAGCAACAACTCAGAAAACGGAAAATGCCAATTCAGGCTGTATTTTTTTCTTCTCTTCTTTATATCCAAAAATAATTTCCACTTCCTTTTTGTAAAATCTTCCCATAGCTTCGTTCATGAAGCCCATTTTGTTAACAGACAGGAAGAGCATCAAATAAAAGTAAAGCTTCAGTAACTTGAACCAAGATGGTATAACCAGCTAGCAGTTCCTTGTACAAGTTCCTGCCCTGTAGCCAACCTCATTGTCTAAAGCAGTGGTTCTCAACCTTTTCCGGGGCTCGAACCCGACCTGCATCACGCAAAAAAAAATGGCGGGCCCGCACCGCGCATGCGCGGCGCGACGGCCCGCATCGCGATAGGGAAAAAAATGGCCGCCCCCCCAAAAAAATGGCCAACCCAAAAAAAATGGTGGGCCTGCACCGCACATGCGCAGCGCGACTGGGCGCATCACGCATGCGTGGCACGATGGCCCGCATCGCGATAGGAAAAAAATGGCCGACCAAAAAAAAATGCCCAACCAAAAAAAAAATGGCGGACTGCGGTGCTTGACGACCCCCGTGAAATGGTCGTTCGACCCCAAATGGGGTCGCGACCCACAGGTTGAGAACCGCTGGTCTAAAGTCTTATCCCCCTTGGTTAAATATACTACCCTGAGACAAGAATCCAGACTAGCCTCAGCAATGAGACTGGGATGTTCACATCCAATAAGACTAAGAAGCAGATAAGAATCAACTCCTATCTCCCAAACTCAGACACAGCATAAACCATTACCAGATCATCAATCCAGAACAACAGAAATAAACTTTGGGCTCTCCCCACTCTGTAAGGAAAAAAAATATCCTGGACGCCTGCACAGCCCAAACCACTCTCTAGAGCAGGGGCATTAAAGATAATGCCTCTACGAAATAACAAAATCACATTGGCGACATCATATAAAGAAAACCTGTATAAGATGGTTTACAGATGGCATCTCCCGCCGGTCAGATTAGCCAAAATGTATAACAGATATTATTCTATGTGTTGGAAATGTAAAAAAGAAAAGGGCACCTTTTTTCATGTATGGTGGACATGTAGAGAAGCACAGGTGTATTGGCGTTTGGTCTGGGAATGGGCAATAGAAATGACTAGGCAAAACATTCTGTACAAACATGAGGCATTACTATTAGGAATACTAGAGAAAAATGTAAATAAAGAGGGCACATATTTAATTATTCACGTGGTTACGGCGGCAAGGATACTATTTGCTCAAAAGTGGAAAGCAATGGAAGTACTGAGTGGGAAGTACTAATAAAGAAAATTATGTATTGCACAGAACTAGATAGGATAACTAAAAGGTTAAAAAATCAGGAAGAAACAGAATTTTATCGAATATGGAATAAATTTTATAGATGGAGGGGGAAAAATGGAGGTCACAAATAAAGAGATAAGTTAAGATAGAGACCAGAAATGTATAGTTTGTATCTAGATATATTATATGTAATTAATGTACAATATAGACTGAGATGTCAGTCAAAGACGATTTACCATGTTCAATGTTTTTAATCCTTTTTTTCTTTGTGGGTGTGGCCCATTGGCTGCGTGTGGCCAATTGGGTGTGGCCAATTGGGTGGGCGTGGCTATGGTGGTAACGGCAGATGGTTGGCTTATACATTAAGGAAGAAACAAAAATCCCGTTTAATTGAGAAGGTAGAATATAAGGGGCAAGAAGTATTTCATCAGGATGCTATTAAGAAGGCTTTTCTAGAGTTCTATACCAAATTGTATGCTGAAGAAAAAGTTCAAGAGCAAGAGGTAGATGCCTTTTTACAAAATCAAAATGTTATGGAAATTACTTTGGAACAAAGAGATAGATTAAATGCTGTGATTAGATCAGAAGAAATTATTGACGCAATTAAGCAATTGAAATTGGGAAAATCTCCAGGAACTGATGGTTTTACTACGATTTATTGTAAGTGTTTACAGGAGGAAGTGGTCGAACATTTGAGGGAGTTATTTGTGAACATACAAGAAGGTGGTCCGGTTCCACCCTCCTGGAAAACGGCTAATGTTTGTTTGATTCCTAAAGAGGGCAAAGATAATGTACAAGTAGAGAATTTTAGACCTATCTCATTGTTAAATACGGATTACAAGATTTTTGCAAAAATTTTGGCTAATAGATTAATGACAGTTTTGACACAGAGGATACACCCGGATCAGACTGGTTTTTTACAAGGGAGACAGATGAAAACTAATGTTAGACAACTTGTTAACATACTGGAATACTTGGATAAACATATTCAAGTGCCGGCTGTTTTAATGTTTTTAGATGCAGAAAAAGCTTTTGATAGATTGAATTGGACATTTCTGCAAAGGCTTGTGGTAAGGATGGGAATGGGGGACCAGTTTATTAATTCCATAACAGCTATATATCAGAAACAAACAGGACAGATTATAGTAAATGGTCAATTAACAGACTTGTTTAACATTGAAAAGGGTACTAGACAGGGTTGTCCCTTATCCCCTTTATTGTTTGTCTTAACTTTAGAGGTTTTATTGAATAGGATTAGAGCATCAGAGGAATTAAAGGGGGTACAAATTAGAAAACATGATTATAGATTATGTGCTTTTGCAGATGATTTACTTGTGACATTGACTCAGCCAATGCAATCGGTTCAGAGTTTGATGGAAATTATTCGAAATTATGGAAAAGTATCTGGTTTTAAATTAAATTTATCCAAGACAAAGATGTTGGTCAAAAATTTTGATAATAAATTAAAACAAGATTTGGAAAGAATATCGGGATGTGAGATAGTTAAAAAAGTTAAATATTTAGGAATTTATATAGAAGCCTCAAATGGTAAATTATATAAGAATAATTATGAGTTCTTATGGAGTAAAGTTCAAAAAGAAATGGAGAATTGGAAAAAACTACAATTATCTATCCTGGGTAGGATAGCCGCTATTAAAATGAATGTATTACCGAAATTTTTATTTTTATTTCAAATGTTGCCAATACTTAAAAAGGATGGGAATCTTGATGAATGGCAGAAAGGTATAAACAATTTTATTTGGGATGGCAAGAAACCAAGGGTTAAACTTAAAATTATTCAAGATACAAGAGAGAGAGGTGGAATGAAAGTGCCTAATTTTAAATTATATTATTATGCAGCAGTTCTAGTGGCAATAAGTGATTGGATTAATTTAACAAATGAAAGAATATTGAATATAGAAGGATATGGGTTAGTGTATGGGTTCCACGCCTATTTAGTTTATGATAAAAAATTAGACAGGGGTTTTAAAGAGCATATATTAAGAAACTCTGTGATGCGTGTCTGGAAAAAGTATTATTATAAGTTAAATGGTAAAATTCCTTTATGGACTGTTCCCAGACATGCAATACAGAGTGTGGGTATACAACAAATTCAAGACGTGGAGCCCTATGATAAACTTTTGAATAAAGATGGGAATAGCTTAGAACTGAAATCACTAGACAGATTAAGGGAGGAAGGTATAGCTCATAATTGGTATCATCATGCACAACTTCAAGCCAGATGGCAAAAAGATGTTAAGATGGGTTTTTCTCTAAAGGATGAAAAACTGATTACACAAATTAGAGACCAAAGAGCGATGCATATTAAAAGAATATATGACGCTTTAATTGAAATTGATTCTGGAAAGGAACTAGTTAAAGACTGTATGATTAAGTGGGAAGGGAATTTTGGATATTCAATCAGGATGGAAACTTGGAAAAGAATATGGGTGAAAAATGTTAAGTTTACACAAGCTCAGCATTTAAGAGAGAATTTTTATAAAATGTTTTATAGATGGCATTTAGACCCACATAATTTTCTTTATTAGTACTTCCTCACTCAGTACTTCCATTGCTTTCCACTTTTGAGCAAATAGTATCCTTGCCGCCGTAACCACGTGAATAATTAAATATGTGCCCTCTTTATTTACATTTTTCTCTAGTATTCCTAATAGTAATGCCTCATGTTTGTATAGAATGTTTTGCCTAGTCATTTCTATTGCCCATTCCCAGACCAAACGCCAATACACCTGTGCTTCTCTACATGTCCACCATACATGAAAAAAGGTGCCCTTTTCTTTTTTACGTTTCCAACACATAGAATAATATCTGTTATACATTTTGGCTAATCTGACCGGCGGGAGATGCCATCTGTAAACCATCTTATACAGGTTTTCTTTATATGATGTCGCCAATGTGATTTTATTATTTCGTAGAGGCATTATCAATTTCATGTCCTGTGGCTTTAAGGTGTTGGACCAGGGAAGAAGTTGGAAGACAGCATTCTGCACAAACAGAAAAATATCCACCATCCTAAGAAACCCTAAAGACAAAATTGAGTTAGAAAATCAAGGAGTATATGAAATCCCATGTACTGCTTGCCCCACTACATACATTGGGCAAACCAACAGAAGGATAAGTGCACGCATTGAAGAACACAAAAACTCAGTCAAAAGAGAGGAACCAACTTCTTCCCTGGTCCAACACCTTAAAGCCACAGGACATGAAATTGATTTCAAAAAGACCAGAACTATTGCTAAAACTGAACATTTTAATAACAGAATAATCAGAGAAGCCATCGAGATAGAAAAACACCCCCACAGCATGAACAAACGAGATGATACCTCCCGCCTACCAGCCATTTGGAAACCTGCCCTTATTGACAAACGAATTCCTAACACAAAGATTGACACCAGAACCACACAGGATGCCACCTCCACACATCCACGCAAAAAGCAAACCCAAACCCACACCGATGATGAGGCACAACCACAGACCAGGAGCCAGGGGGTTTGAACTGATTGGCTGGGAGCTCGGCTGCCCCTAACCAATCAGAACACACCTCCACCCAATCAGAACACAGCTGAGCTCCCAGCCAATCAGTTCAAACCCCCACTGGCAGTTAAAAGGAAGAAACAGCTAACATCTCACATTTCTCCTAGAAGCAGAAGCCGAAAGCACCAGCCTGAAGATGACGAATGAGACTTCGTCGAAACGTCGCCAAGACACTTCAAATTCTACGTGGGAGAAAACCCGAAGAACCAAAGACCTACATACAAACACCCGCGAAAACCTCAGAAAACACACACACACACACACACACACACACACACACACACACACACACACATATATATGATAATACCTCTAAATCAGGGGTCTTTAAACTTGGCCCTTTTATGACTTGTGGACTTTAACTCTGGGAGTTGAAGTCTGCAAGTCATAAAAGGGCCAAGTTTGAAGACCCCTGCCCTAAATGAACTCTCTGTACCCCCCACCACCTTATTAACATTTTAATGGCATTAGCCTACTCTCAGCAACTTGAAGATTTAGTGTCACACTCTTAGAGACAAATTGTGCAGGTTCAGAATGATTTTGCCACATGCTGAAAGAAAGTAACAACAAAATTGGAATTAGGAAAAAAAATCACATGCTTACTATATAATGGGGGAAACCCCTAAGTGAGATATGGGCATAGGTGTGTGTGTGTGTGTGTGGAGATTTAAAACAGCAACAACTTCCAATTATACAAAATGTGGAGAGTGAGATTGTTGTGAGCTAGGGCAGTAAGAATTTTTAGGAGATGACATATAAATGTGTGGAGGTAGGAATAAGTTCAAGTTATTTATTAGAATATGAATGTGTTCTTGGATGAATAATGCAAATCAGAAGATCTGAGGGTCTCTGGCAGAAGGGGATGGGACCGGGGCAAGCGCCAAGATATGGTCCATTTCTTCATTCCTCACAAAGGGCAACACCTCCCCAGCATGCACCCAGGGGACGGGGATGACGCAGCAGGGGCTGGTTCCTCACTGTTTCTAGACGGCCTAGAAACTGAATGCATTTCAGCATAGATGGCCACCACAAAATTATACATGGCTCCTGGCTGGCCTAGGCCAGGGCCAAGGCAGCGGGGGCTGTTCCCTCACTGTTTCCAGGATGGCTTCGCGGGCCACATGAAGCCATTTCGTGGGCCGCATCCGGCCCCCGGGCCTTGTGTTTGACATGTCTGCCATAAAGGGTTGCCAGAAGAAACAACATATCTTGTTTTAACCTTGATCAAATAAACATTTTGGTTATTTGATAAATATATAACTTTGATCAAATATAACATTAATTAAATAACCATTTTATTTTATTTTACATCTAGCTCGTTAAGTTTTAGTTCAAGCTAATATTGTCATAGGATTTGATTTCTCTTCATTCCTTTTTTGTCCAATCACGCATGTTATTCAAGGCTTTAGCAAACCTCTTTGTAAGTCCAATAGGAAAAAAAAAATACCCAAGTTACTCTTGGTTTGTCATTTGTTTTTCCTTTTTAATATGATAAACCTTGGCCACTTTCTTTTGTAGATCCATTGAATTTATTCCAAAAGTCTCTAATAACTTAGAACAGTGATGGCAAACCTTTTAGAGACCGAGTGCCCAAACCGCAACCCAAAACCCACTTATTTATCACAAAGTCCCAGGGCCGCATCAGCATTGTGGTGCCCTCAAGGGGGGCAGGGGGCATGGCCCACTGGGTGGGCGTGGCTGTGATGGTCACGGCAGACTGAGTGGGCATGGCTGGGGTGAGCGTGGCCACCTTGATGTTGCTCGTGGGGGGACGCCTGTGGGGGCTGGGCAGGATGGGGGAGATCCAGGGGATCTCTGGTGGGTGGGGCGGTGGGCAGGAGGCTTTTCCTGCAGGGTGAGGCAGGGGTAGGGAGGGGGTACCATTGTTGCAGAGCAAAGCAAGGCAAGACAAGGGCGGCTGCTTCCTGACACCATCGGCCCCCACACAAAGAGCCCAGCAAGCGCTTCCTAGCCAGATGCTTCATTTCCTGGGTGGGGCTGCCACTCCGGGCACCAGCGGTGGCCTAATGGACCTGCGCAAGCTGGTGGCGGTGGTGGCAGGTGTGCCCACAGAGAGGGCTCTGAGTACCACCTCTGGCACGTTCACCATCACTGACTTAGACGTAGTTTTAATGAGCAATTTTCTAGATTAGAAAGTGAGGCTTGTGAATTTAAGTGTCCTTTAAAAGTCTCTGCTATATTTGCAGACAAGATGACTAATCCCATCATTTCTATCCTGCAAGTTTGTGCCCAGGTTTAGTGAACATGGGTAGTCTTGAGTTACAAAAGGTTGCCTAATGACCATTCAAACTTATGGCTGACCCCCTAAAAAAGCTACTTATGACCCATTTTCAAAGTTATGACAGCTGCCTCTCCCTGCAGTCCCATGATCACATTGTAGGCGCTTGTCAACCAACTCATCTTTATGGCTGTTTGCAGTGTTCTATGATCACATGTCTGTAATTTGTGATGGGTTTTTTTTGCCAGCTTCTGACATTTACCTTCAATTTCTGACATAACACCTATTGGGGAAAATTGAATTGCTTAATGACCATGGCATACACTTAACAAATATCTATCAAAAAAATATGGTCCGGTCCTGTGATGCCTCAACTTATGTCTACAACAATTTACCACTATAATTCTGGACTCAATTAACATTGTAAGTTGAGGACTACCTATATGATTTGTCATATATCCAATTTGATATATGTGTATGAGAATGTTTGTTTGAATTTCTACATTTCTGAAACTCAGCAGATTTTACTGAATTTAGTCCTCTGCAGTGTTAATGGTACTAATTCTAGACATATCATCCAGCATAATGCTGCAATAGAATAGAATAGAATAGAATAGAATAGAATAGAATAGAATAGAATAGAATAGAATAGAATAGAATAGAATAGAATAGAGCTGAAAGGGACCTTGGAGGTCTTCTAGACTAGCCCCCCGCTTAAGCAGGAGAACCTACACCATCTCAGACAGATGATTGTCCAGTCTGTTCTTAAAGATCTCCAGTGAGATGTTTATGCTGTGAGCCACCCTGAGTTTCCTGGAATAGGGCGGCATAGAAATCCAATAAATGAAATGAAATAAATGAATGAATGAAATGATGGGACGCCCACGATCTCTGGGGGTAGGCTGTTCCACTGGTTGATTGTCCTCACTGTCAGGATGTTTCTTCTTAGATCCAGGTTGCTTCTCTCCTTGATCAGTTTCCAACCATTGTTTCTTGTCCTTCCCTCTGGTGCTCTGGTGAACAACCTGACCCCCTCTGCCTTGTGGCAGCCCCTCAGATACTGAAACACTGCTATCATGTCTCCCCTATTTCTTCTTTTCTTTAGACTAGCCAAACCCAAGTCCTGCAGCCGTTCTTCGTATGATATAGAAAACAATAAAGCATGGCTATAAAAGTCTCTTCTATTGGCACATTAGAGTACTAATGCAATTTAAAAGCATGTCTCAGCTGTACACAAAAATGATGCTACTGGTAGAAGTAGTAGAACAGTTGACGCCTCTGTCTCCAGCTTAACATCAGGCCATCAGTGTTTCATTTTCAGTAGCCTTGTTAAAAAAAAAAAGAATTGTCAACCTTAATTCATCAAGAATCTTATCTGTGTCTAGGAACAAGTTCCTGCCGGTGATGAGAGTTTACATAGTATGTCCACTTTGCATTATTGTTCATTTCTTGGCAGTCTGCCACTGATGTCATCCATTGATTCAGTGGTCCCTCATCCTTCACTCAAGGTTACATGCACTGGTATATTTCTGGTGCTGTCCATCAGGAGGCTGTTTCCACTTCAGATAGCAACTCCTTTCATTGTTTGCAATCATTACACTACATGGGGGGGGAGTGCATGCTAAATACATTGAGAGAGGATTATCTTTTACTTATAGCAGGGTTTCCCTATCTTGGCAACTATAAGATGGTGGAGTTCAACCCTCAGAATTCCTTGGTCAGCCATGTTGGGTGGGGAATTCTGGAGTTGAAGTCTACAGGTCTTAAAAGTTGCCAAGGTGACCTATAGAAAGGTGGGTAAGGAAAATAATATTAAAACAATATCTTTTTATTCTCTCATCCAGGCAGAGGGACCTTCTAATTTGTCATTCCTTCCTAGCGGATAATCCAAAGGAATCAGAAATAAATTTATTTGTAACTCCTCTGTTTTATAGTACCAGTGCCCCCTGAATGGAATATCAAAATCAGACTGTGACTTTTAATGCATACTAACTAATACGCATACAAAGTGTCTGCCTGGATTTGCTCTTTGTTGCTGCAAAGCAGCTGCAGCTAGGAAGACTTCTCAAGGTCTTCTGGGACTCCTGTGTAAGCCCAGAAGAGACTTCTAATCAGCTGTTGTGTTTCCATTGCAGATTGACTTAGATGGTAACACTCCCTGTTATTTCTTGATTGGTATTTGACAGCAGCAGTTTACTCTAAAACTCATCCATTTCGTCTAGAAATCAATAGGTGATGGGTGTTGGGTGACATATTTTTAGAGTCTTTGTAATAATTACAGTAAAGTAGCATGCACTGAACTGTGTGTATCTCTCTAGAGTCAGACAAGCATAGACATTTGTCTATAGGGATTTTATTATCTCTGCCAGTTGGGAGGGTAGAAGGTAAGACATTATTGAGTCTACTTCTCAAGAATTCTTTCTTTGAACTGGAGAAGGTCAGGGTGCTCAGGAAATCGGCAAATAAATTAGAATTAGAATAACAAAGTTGGAAGGGACCTTGTAGGTCATCTAGTCCAACCTCCCCATCTTTGCATCTTGATCTTGAACATTCCAGAGCTCTGTAGTTATCAAGGCACCTGAAATGGGCTAATTTACAAAATGCATCCCAAATCGGGGGCCCTGACTCTTGGAATTAAAATTTGGCAAACTTTATGGAAGATTTTTAGCATTTTATGACATAATGAAAAATGTCATGAAACATTTCCTGCACTGCTACTTAACCATGCTATATAGTTTGCCACGGGCTACTTTCAAGATATACAGCACATCTCTAAATATCTCTCTGATATTTTTTTTCAATACATTAAAAGCTCTGTCATTGTTGAAGGCATTGAGGAATCTGGTAAGGAAATATCTCTGAAAGGGCGCCAGGGATCACAGATTGTCTGGTGTACTACTAAAGCTCTCATATCTATTTGTTTCTAAGCTTCAGTTGGGTGAGCCAGTGTGTCATATGGCAATATTTTTGAACCAAGGCACCTCAATTAGGCTTACTTACAGAATGCCAGGACTCTTGTTGGAATAAAATTTGGGGAAGTTGTGGCCAATTAAAGTACCACAGTGCTGCTGCTGCTGCTTCAGTACCACCACATTGCTATGGTCACTTCATCGTCATTTCCAAAAATTCCCTGACACTTCCCAGAAGTCAATGGGGAAGCTGACAGGAAGTGCAAAACTGGATGGTGATCGCTGATGCTCCCTGCCAGTTTGCCACAAGCAAAGTGTTTGGTTGTGGGAAGCTGACAGCAAGCTTTGGCAATGGGGAAGACAGCAGGGAAGGTCACAAATTGCTTGTGTGAGTCTTCCCTGACTGCGCAATTTCCCCAGCCCCTCTGCATTCATGCTGCACCAGCCGCCAGTGCACACTCTAACTTGCACCACACCCTGTGCCGCTCCTGACCCATGTTACACATCATACACCCTCCACCCACACCTGTGCTCCTTTCCCAACTTGTGCTACATGTCTGTGTGGCCCCCTGACCCAAGTGGTATCTCTTGCTTACCCTGTGGACTCCGATGCACCCACCACCTTTAACTGCTTGATCCATTAGAGCAGGTCCTTCCTAAGTTACTTTCTCTGACCATTAAGCCACTGGAGGCTCGTACCCCTCCAGTCTCTTCCCCTTGTTTTTGCACAGCACCTCTCATGCCTGCAAATGCACTCTTGTCTGCCCACAACCTGTGCAGCAGCTGTTGTGCACTCCTGTGTACTCTTCCCGACACATGTCACATCCCTGCATCCCGTCCCCAACTCACAGGGTTTCTCTTGCACACCCCTGTGCATCCATCCTAACCCATGGTGCTGCCATGTCCTTCGAGTCAGACTCAGTGTCAGTGCAGGATGGTTTAGGCCAGGGTTCTTCAGACTTGGCTGTTTTATGACTTGTGGACTTCAACTCCCAGAATTCCTCAGCCAGCGATGCTGGCTGAGGAATTCTGGGAGTTGAAGTCCACAAGTGATAAAAGGGCCAAGTTTGAAGACCCCTGCTTTAGGCACTCACTTGCCTTCCCTCCCCTCCCCTCAGCTATTCCTCCTGGGATCTCTGCACCCCTCTGAAGTATGTGACTTGTGAGCAAGCAGCAAACAGTGAACTAACTGACCATCAAAGCTTAAGGAAAGATCAGCAATATCTGTGCATATTCAGCAGGAAGGGAATTTAAACCTCACAGTAATTTTTCCCTTGCTCCAAGCAACTTGAGCATCTGGCTTCGGGTTCTGTGACTCTGACCTGGAATCCAGTTATTTACAACCCTGGCTTGTTAATTCACTAAGACTTCATCTCTTCCTTGACTTGGCATCATAAATCTTTGGCTTGACCTTGTGTTCATCCTACATGGCATCGGACCAGGTTACTTACGGGACCGTCTGCTGCCCCATGAATCCCAGCGGCCAGTTAGGGCCCACAGAGTCGGCCTTCTCCAGGTCCCGTCAGCCAGACAGTGTCGCCTGGCAGGGCCTAGGGGAAGAGCCTTCTCTGTTGCGGCCCCAGCCCTCTGGAACCAACTTCCCATGGAGATCCGTGTCGCCCCCACCCTCTCCGCCTTTCGTAAATTACTCAAAACACACCTCTGCCGGCAGGCCTGGGGTAGTTAACATCTTGCCCCAAGCCAGTGTATGTCTGTGTGTATGCTGAATGATTGGGTTTTTTTTAAAAAAAATTAAGAGGTTTTATATTTATATGTATTTTTATGTTGATTTCTACTGTGTTGTGAGCCGCCCTGAGTTCTCCGGAATAGGGCGGCATAGAAATCGAATAAATAATAATAATAAAATAATAATTGTACAGTTTGACTTAGAATTCACCTTCATCTAGCTAACTTGTTAGCTACAAGTGTTTCCTGTTTTTGCCTTTTTCTCCACTATCTTCTGCTGCCTTGCTGTCCGGACTAGTAGCAGCAAATCATCCCTTGAACACTGAGTGTGCCTAAGAATTGTGACAGGCTCCTGAAGAGGTGCTAAGGATGCAAAAGCTACATTGTCCCTATCAGGAAGGGCGGGCAGAGGTGCATGGAGGTGCAAAAGCTACACTCATGTGCATCATGGGGAGTGTGGGAGTGTGCAAGGCATTGTGCAAGAGGTGTGGGGAGTGCAAGGCATTGTGCAAGAAGTGCCATGTGTCTTAGGATGCATGGATGTGCATAAGAGTTGTTACCTTGGTCAAGGACATTTTGCATGGGTGTGGTGTGGGTTGGGGAAAGTGTGCGGAAGTGTGTGAGTGTATGAGGGAGACATGGCACGTGTCAGGGAGGATGTACAGAGGTATGAACTATCTCTGAAACAATGACTCAGTGGTCACAGATTGTCTAGTTGTTGATAAATCGATGCTAATCTCTGCCAAGCAATACATGTTTTCCAAATGCTCTCCAAATTATTGCTTAATGGACTCTTCAATAATTTTGTTCAATAACAATCTAGATCTTCTCCCCCCCCACTTTTTGAAAATTTACACACATTTTGCAATTTTTTCTCTAGCCCTCTGTTGCTCTCCATGTCCCCCATGATTTTTCAAACCGCAGAAAAGAACACTAAGATGCAAACTCCTTTAAGGCTCTTGAATACAATATAATCATTCTGGTCCTGAAGACTTGAAGTCCTGAAGACTTGTATTAAATTAAGTTCACCTCTCACATTCAATTTAGCACATCTGAGTTATGGCAGGTCAATTCCCATTAAATTAATAAGGGTTGCTATATGTCACATTTTATTCCTGCAGGATGCTACAAGACTTGAAGACAATACCTGTAATGCCAGCCCCTCCTTTTGTGAGTTGTTCTGTTTGTATTCATTTGAATACGGCTCCCCTTTGGGGAGAAAGCTAAAGAAAAGCTAGAAATGAGAAGCAGTAGTTACTCTCTAGCACAGGTAGGTCAAACTCGCGACATCATGTGACATCACGTGACATCATGTGATATATCGCGACTTTTTCCCTATTGCCAGCAATGGGGTAGGCATGGTTTCAGTGTGATGCATCCGGTCCACGGGCTGGCAGTTTGACATGCCTGTTCTAGCATTTCATTTCATAGCATTTTTTACCCCAAATACTCTCTTAACTGGACCCTCATGCTCAAATTTCTGAATCTCAATACATTTGTATACTTTCTTCACATATAATACAATATTGTTCCTCTCCTTTTGTCTAGTTATACCCTTAAATCTTCACATTCCACTCTTAAGTTTCACCAGGTTTTACCAATACCTACTAAATTATATTGGTCTTCCTCTACCTAATCCTTTTAATTTTTCTTGTTTGTCTTCATAACTTTCTGTTCTGATTCCACCCATGAGTACATTTTATGGTCAATGTTAGCAATCACAGAATGTAGTTATACTAACAATTGTAGTTGCAGTGTGTGTATCCTAATGCAATGACTCAATCTATTTCCAGTCCATGCAGCCTTCAGTTAAATTCATGCATAGGTTCATTTCATTTTGCTTCTGCATTATTCAGTCTTCCTTAACCACCCTTCAAATAGATTTTATGTCCAACTGCATATTTCAAATAATATGTCACCTTTTTCTTTGAGCAGTGTACTTTGACATAACATATTAGTGAAAATTAAACTTAGTGGATAACATTATTTCTAATAGATGGAAATGGATTGGATCCACTCATATAAAATTTTGCAAAGATCAATTTTTTTCTTCCCCATGGTCTTCGTTCACTGACCTGCTCCTATCAAATGAAATTAATTAATTTTATAACCAATGAATGAAGCATTACAGTGACATAAACCCTGAGTTTTGAGTGATTGGTTATGCAACAACTCACAGCTCTGAACTCTTGCTCCATGAAATTCCAACCGGATGAGTAGCAGCCATTAATTTTGTTACTTAACATTGGCTTTAATTTAATGGCATAATCATCATTTTTGAAGAAATACTTGTATTAAATTAAGTTCACCTCTCACATTCAATTTAGCACATCTGAGTTATGGCAGGTCAATTCCCATTAAATTAATAAGGGTTGATATGTCACATTTTATTCCTGCAGAATGCTACAATGCCTAACATAATAAGAAGCATGTTATGCATTCTCACATGATTTACCACACTGAGTTTTTTTCCTTCAAAATGGCAGAACAGTAATTCCATCCCCCACTCCCCCTTTACCTCTTAATAAAATAAGATTGGGATAAATTTGGAAAATCCAGCAATTATAACAATTTGTTGGAAAATAATTATCCAAACATCATTTGGGTTCAAATGAATAAAATTCTCACTGATGTAATTTAAACATATTTCATATTTTATATAAATGTTGTGCTATTGGTATATTTGATGATATACTTGTTTAGAGTGGTTTGAAGCTTGAGAAGGGTTGTTGACGTTTTCCCCTACATCAGGGATCTCCAAATTTGGCAACTTTAAGACTTGTGGACTTCAGCTCTCAGAATTCCCCAGCTAGCCATGTCGAAGTCCACAAGTCTTAAAAGTTGCCAAGTTTGGAGATCCCTGCCCTACACCAATATCCTCCCCTTGAGTGACACCTGCAATTGTGACAAAGCATTGCAACAAATCCCATTGATATAAGAAATGTCATTGCAAAAAAGCATTGTCCTCACGGATTTACTGTATATCTGATTCTATCACCATTAGTGCCAGTAAATACAACCAAACACTTCCAGTAACTTAATTATCACTTCCTGATGATAAGCCTTTAATATCACTGGCTGGGAATTTTAGCCATTTCTTTCTGTGGAACTTCGTCAACTCAATAACCAGATTGTGTAGAGCAGCGGTTCTCAACCTGTGGGTCGCGACCCCATTTGGGGTCAAACGACCATTTCACGGGGGTCGCCAAACACCGCAGTCCGCCATTTTTTTTGGTCGGCCATTTTTTTGGGGGTCGGCCATTTTTTTATTTTTTTTGGGGTCAGCCATTTTTTTCCCCTTTGCCATGCAGGCCATCGCGCCGTGCATGCACGATGCAGGCCCGCCATTTTTTTTTGGGTCGGCCTTTTTTCCCCTTTGTGATGCGCCCTGTCGCGCCGCGCATGCGCAATGCGCCCCATCACGCCGCGCATGCGCGATGTGGGCCAGGGTCAAGCCTCGGAAAAGGTTGAGAACCGCTGGTGTAGAGCAAACTGCCCATTTCACTTGTTGCCTCAAGATTTTGTGGGGTTTATGACTGGACTTTGAGTTGGCCATTCCAAAATGTTGAACTTGTTTTTCCTGAGCTACCCTCTTCTCAATTATCTTTTATGTATGGACTCGGTCTATTTCTGCATGACCCATTTCCATTTCAGCTGATGGACAAGCGACCTGATATTTTCCTGGGAAATTCTTTAATACCAAGCAGAATTAATCTTCCTTCTTCCTTTTAAATATTTTTTATTAATTTTTGACAAAAAAGAAAAAAGATACTCAAATCAATCATAATATTAAAATAAACAATCATCCATAAACACAATACAACATAGGTACATATTTCAATATAACTCAACTGAAAATAATCATAGACCAGCTTTACCAAACATTTAACATTGCTGCTCAGAACCCCAACCACCACATCCCCCCTAACCCTAACCTCCCCTCACTTACCAACTAACTACGTACTTCTCCCCCCTTCTCTATCTCCGTCCTACTAATCCACCCATCTATCCCTACCTTTCCCCCTTCTTATCTACTTACATCAGCCCTCACTCCTCCTTTCTCTTTCCATCAGATGTGGTGCCCAGAGGCCACCCAAGCAACCCCTTAATAACAATAATTAACTATTCCACCCCAATTACAGCTGAGAAAACATAAAATATAAAATATAAACTTATAAATCCTCCCTAACCCCCCCCAGACTTCCCAGAGTGAATACAGGGTATAATAAAGGAAAACCCGCTTCATCAAACAAAATTATAATATAATCCTAACAAGAATTAAAAAATATACTACATACAATCTCTACCTTACATTTCTCAATTCTAATACATATCTAATCCCAAACAGATCACCTTGTTAAGAATAACAAGTTTCATTTACGTATCTAGTCCATCAATCTAAGTCAAACTTTTAAAACACTTCAATTCATTAAGAGGTTATATAGAGTCACCGTAAACACGTCATATCAGTAAACCCCTCAATTCAAAAAGTATATTCTTAATCAATTTAATATATCATCCAATAAACATCCTCTCTTCGTTTAAATCTTCCCTTCAACTTCCTTTCATACCTTTTACTCATAAACTTAATATTAAAATCAACCCATAAACTTAGATTGCTTTAGTACCTTACATATAATTTAAATTTCACTTTTCAAGCGGTTTCTGGGCTTTCCCATCTATCAAATAAACCCCATAACAGATACAAACTAATTACACCATTTCCAGCTTGCATTCCTTCAGCCATCAAATCACATAATGCATATCCACCAATCTGTATTGTCAACCCTTAAATCATTTCAGTCCAAATACATTCTTCCATTACTCATCTTCTCTTGCACTTTGTTCAGAATCTTGAACCTTGAATCCATCCATACTTTTAACTTGTCCTTCAGTCGAATTCGGGGTTTTCTCCTTTGCCAGTCAAATCTCGAAAACAGAGCCTCCCTTCCAAGTAATAAGTCTCTCTTTTTTCCTTGCAGTATATTTTGAATCCATAGAAACCATCTTAACCTAGGCATTAATCCTCTATTTCTCTTGACCATATAATTTCGTTGCAATAACATTTCAAATCTTTGTCCTTGTTTATCCTGATCTTCTTGCTGCTTCCTATCTTGAAACAAATCCTCTTCCTCCCCAATACAATCAAACCATTTCCCTTTATCCTCTTTATTCTGAGTACTGTCCTCTTCTTGTATAGGTTGTTTTATAAAGTACTCAACAGTCAATTGCAAATCATTTTCATTTGGAGGAGAGAATCTGGTTAATATTCCTGTAGCAAATTCTTTCAGTACTGGATGCAGTTCCTCTTTAAATCCTCTAATTCTGACAGCAAACTGCATCTGGTGAAATTGTGTCATAATAACCTGGTCCTGTGCATCCTCACTTTGTTGCTCAACATTTTCCAATTTTTCTTCTTCATCATCTCCAATAGTATAGTTCCATACTCCTTTCATGGCTTCAACTATATCTTCTCTCATCTCTAAATTACAAGCTTCTGACATAGCTTTAAAATCTTTTTTCTGTTCTGCCATCTTTTTCTCCAGTTTATCCTCCAGTTTCTCCAGCCTATCATTAACTGAAAATAATGCAACATTTACTGAAGATAATGCAACAGTTAATGCAGACTGTAAATCTTTCATTGTAAGCATTTCTGGAGGAGGCTGTATAGGCTCTTGAGATACTAAAGGAGCAGATTGTGATTTTACAAGCTGCCCTGGAGAGGGCATAGCTGCCTTCGCAATTGCTGCCTTTTGTCTCGTAGTCATAGTTAAAAAAAAAAAGGAAAGAATAAGAAAAATTTTTAAAAATTGCCAATTCCTCCCTTCTCAATTTCTTTTAAAATCCAATTTGCATTATAGTTTAGTAAATAATTCAATTCTAAATAGTCTCTCAAGCATCACTTCAAAAAGAGAAGAGAAAATTCAGTTTCACTTTCCAGCGCTTTGATCACTTTCATTTTCTTCACTTTCACTGAGTACAAAGAACAATCGCCATTTTGAAGGGATTATGTTGATTCAAAAAAGTTATAAGTACAAAGTCAGAAACAAAGTAACAAAATACTTGCAATACTCAAAGGTCTCCTGTATTCACTCCGTCTGTATAAGATCCTTATTATTCTCTCTTAAAAGCAGAGGCGGTCGCGACGTCTATTTCTGTCAGCCGACAGAAGCGTCTCTGGGCAGGAGCATTTCAAGTGCCTAGGGAACACACCTTCTCTGCCCCTGAAAATTTTTTCCAGGGATCTTAGAAGGGCTCAACCTTGCTCTTGAGGCTCTACACCTCTTCTTTACCCGAAGAGGGATTTTTCCACCGCAACAAACAGCTGATGAGCGCTGTTGTTAGCGGCTTTACAAACCCAGAGAACGGAGCCTCACAGTAGAGACTCCAGTGACGCCGGCGAAGCCACCGGAAGTCAATCTTCCTTCTTCCAATGGTGACAAATCATCCAGTCCTGAAGCAGCCATGACATTCCATGCCTGACAATTGATTCGAAGTTCTTATTATACAATGCGGTGTTTGTCTTCTACCATGTATAAAGATGAAATAAAGGAATAAAGCAAATAAGAGCACCTTTGATCCAGAGTTTAAGGCGCCAAGCTAGAAAGCAGAGAATTCTAGTCTCTCCTTAGCCATGAAAGCCAGCTGGGTGATTTTGGGCCAGTAACTTTCTTTCAGTCCAAACTATCTCATGGGATTGTTAGTATGGGGAAAATAGGAAGATGTGTTGGATATGTTCATCACCCTGAGTTATTTGAAAAATGAATAAAGGCA
This sequence comes from Bothrops alternatus, assembly GCA_034064705.1. Taxonomy (NCBI): domain Eukaryota; kingdom Metazoa; phylum Chordata; class Lepidosauria; order Squamata; family Viperidae; genus Bothrops; species Bothrops alternatus. The sequence continues at coordinate 2,267,253 of JARGCV010000122.1, read as the reverse complement.
GAATACAAATCAATACATAAATATACATTTACATATGCATATACATATACATATACTAATAACTATAAAAATACAAATCCCAGGCACATCTGTACAATGATAGAAAATCCTCGAACTCTGGGAAGGATATAAATCAGCTGTTTATTGTTAAAACAATAAAAACAACTATTTACAATACTAAAAACAACCTAAGCTTTCACTGGTTCACTGCCAGCATCATCAGAGTGAGTGTCGGGGTGGGAGTTTTCTTATAAGCCTTGCTAGCTCAGTTTCTTGCCCATTGACCGTGTGATAGGGCCATCCATCCTAATTGACTGTAATTGCCTCAGTTGTCCCACCCCCTCTCATTTGCATTCCAATTTCTCAGTTGTCCCACCCCCTCTCATTTGCATTCCAATTTCCCATTGTTTCTTTTTTCACCCTTCCCAAAAGGAAACCGAAGGGAACGGGGCCGATAGGGATAAGCAGCAGAGGGCAAGAACAGCAGGTGGATAAATGGGAAAAGCAGGGGGGAGCAGCAATGGAAAGGCACCTACAATGCCAGACCCAGATGTGTGGCCCAGGATGATTGCGGGGGAGGGGGGTGGTTGGAAAATACACCAACAGCAACAACATTAGGAAAGATGAGATTGACAAGGATTGGAAGGGTGGAATTCTGGGAGTTGAAGTCCACAAGTCATAAAAGAGCCAAGGTTGCCTACCCCTGGTCTGTGTGATCATCGGAACTTTTTTTTGCCACTGAAGTTCTTTAGTGAGCAATTGTCTCTTCATTGCTACTCTTCTATGAATGCCATCTTTATCCAGTGCTTTTCGGATCATAGATCATCAAACACTGATTTTAGACAAAGAAAGAGAAACCTAGAGATTCCTGGATATTATTCTGATTTGTTTGTTTGTTTATCTATTTGATTTGGCTTCTTGGACAATATTATGCTCTGCTCTTGTAGAGATTTCAGAGGACCACCCACCCTTGGGAACAACCACTATTGTCCCAAATCTCCATTTTTAAAGCAATGTTTCTGACATCAGAGAGGTGGAGATCCAGAAATTTAGGCATCTGTAAGTTTTCAAGAGAGAATGAGACAGAGATTTAGAATGAGGCATGGCAAACACCTGTAATGTTTATGGGGAGAATTTTATTATAATGAAGATAGCTACTAGTTATAATGCCACACTGTTTAATAAAATACCCCACAATTGTTCACAATTGAACAATTGCTTTTCAGTATTGGATGATTGTGTGAAATGGATGAAACAAGAACCAAAGGTTGGTGTTATTCATTCACTGAGACTCCTTTTGTATATCAGCAGAACTGACATGGAACTCTGATAATGTTTAGGAGCAAAGATATACAGACATTTAGAGAAGTTTCAAATATTTTTTTTCTCAGAACAATATGTGCCACTGAGTTCAGTAATAGAGGAAAGCTGGTAACAAATGTTCCACAAGGATACTTTGGGATGGAAATAAACACTGTGTGTGTAAATCAATTCATTTATTGTCTAACTGGATTAAAAATATACATCAGCCCATAGGTTATCATGAAACATTGGGCAATCATAGCATTCAGGCTCCCAGCATTCAGTCCAGCAACAGATCAGCTCCAACAACTGAAATAAGCTTTGCCAGCATTGTATAGAAAATAATTATCTGTTGTCTGAACTTATGAGATCTTGTAATCCATGTAGCCAGAAGAGATAATCAAGGAGTAGTTGAAGTATCTTCTGAGTTGACAAGAGCCATGGAAAGGATAGAATAATTCATTTTTAGAAAACATAACTACCGTATTTTCCGGCGTATAAGACAACTTTCTAAAGCATGCAAATCGGCTCTGAAGTCAGGGGTCGTCTTATACGCTGAGTCGTCTTATACGCCGGAAATTATGGTAGTTTCCAGCGTATAAGACAACTTTCTAGGTATGCAAATGGGCTCTGAAGTCGGGGGTCATCTTATACGCCAAGTCGTCTAACACGCCGGAAAATACGGTACTCCTACCTGAGCAGTACTAAAACCTTTGACAATGGGAGATAGTCCATCTTCCAGCATCCTAGAGTGGATGGCAGGGGTATTTCTAGACCTCCTGGCTCTTCTGCTTCTATACATTAAAGTCTTTGCAAACAAAGTGTCTACACTAAAGTCTTTGCAAACAAAATGTCTTGAACTGGGCAAAATTCCTACTACTTGTTCACACATTTGGACTTAGTAAAGTCTCATAAGCCCTTGAAGTGAGAATAAATACCAGGGCGAAGAGTGAGGATTCTCCATAAGTTGCAACAATACTGCCCTCATGTCATAGAAGCATCCATTTCTGCCACAAATGGTACACTGAGATCTGAACATTGAATAATGAGATTTGATGTGAACAGACTTTAAGTTGCTAGAAGGCTTGTGCTGATACCTTGGCAAAGTTGGGAATAGACCTCCAATTAGGGCTGAGAAAGGGTAAGCAATTCTTTTTCTGCAACAGTCTAAAAATAACCTCAGCCAGCTAGTAAGGAGGAAGGGCATTGATCCTCATCTTCCAGATGACTAAAGAAGATCTCTACAATCAATGGATTTGGGTTAACCTGAGCAACGCTTCTTGAGAGCATGGTTTCAGATAAATGGAAGAATATAATATATTCTGTTCCTTCACTCAGCTCAAAGCAACCAGCGCCTCAGACATTACCCCTGAATTGTATCTGAAGAGGGATGAGAGGGAAGGAAGGAGAGGAGAGAGAAAAGAGTAAAGGAGGGGAGAAGGAAGTAGGAAGGTTGGAGGAGAAGAGGAGAAGTGGGGAGAAAGGGGAGGAGAGCGGTGAAGGAAAGAGAAGAGGAGAAGAGGGAAGTAGTGAAGAGAAGAAAAGGAGAAAGAAGGTAGAAAGAAGGAGCGTGGATACAATGAAAGGGGAAATGGGCGAGCAACACCAAAAGTCATGTGTATGTATTTATTTCATTTTATTAAAATGAATGAAAAAAGAATGTATGTTAATATCTGATAAATATCACGGTATATGTATGGGGGAGAGTTTGGAAAAATAAAAAAAAATTATTTAAAAAAAAAGCAACCATAGTCTTCACTGATTTCTCTGAAGGCAGTGAATAGCTACTAGTAATAGAGAATCTTACTGTTTTTCATTTCTGTTACATCTCCCCTGTTCCAACTCTACCTCTATTTGTCTGATCGGAAACAAATTTTAGATGGGCTTTGCGCACTTAAAAATATACAATTGTAGGGCAAGATTGCCTTTTATATTTTATGAGTGCAAATTAAATTAGTTATAAGGTGTGCACATAGTTTAAAACATCCATGTATTTTTCATGCAGGTCTCTGGCATTTCCAGGTAAGACAACTTTTTGAAGCCAAGTTCAGCTCCTGCATTTGAACTTTCATGTGCTGTTCCTAGCAACAATCCAGAAGCAGATGCTACTTTCCTGTTCTCAGCATCTCCAGAGAGGATTCAAAGATTCCTCTTTGAAACCAAGGCATTATGCCAATAATTTTCAACTATAATAGAGTATATTTTTAATTTTATGTGTTACATAAACCTAGTGTCAAGGATGAAACTTTGGCAGCTATGTGCCTCTCCATTTCATCTTTCCTTTAGATTAAGGGAGGGGAGATGTTATTTTCAAGTGGGTTAAACCTTTTCAATTCAGCTGAAGACTGTGAGAGCTTGAAACCTTGTCAAGGACACCAGAATAGGTGTGGCTTTGAAACAGACCGTTCCCATAACAAAGTGAACTTGTTGGTATGAATTATGTAAGATGTTGGGGGTTTGGCTGGGAAAATTATTGTTTAAGTCTATGAATTGGTGTTGGAACCTCAGAGTTAGTTTTGCTTTGACAAAACTATGCAGTGTATTCAATAAACAGTAAGCTTTTTGGAAACAGAACAAACCTGGAGTTTTATTTGGATTCTCTAGCTGGATGTTGACACATAGCTTTTTAAAAACTATACTTCATGACTTTTTATGTTCTATGAGTCAAGTTACTTTTTATTTATTAAATGTATTCATATTTGTTTCCTTTGCTGACACATCTTGAGAAATTCACAATAAAAAGAGCAATAAAATATTTAATAACACACTCAACTTAGTTTAAAATTCATTTTTTAAATGTCTTTCTTTAAAAAAGGCTAGGAAAAGAAAAACAAAATTAGCATTTTTATTTGGAAGTTCTGACAAGAAGAAGTTCTAAGAAGCGCCTTTTAATACTGGCCTAAAAGATAGCAGAGTTGGTGCCTTGTAAATGTTGGCGAGAAAAGTGTTGCCTCTTCCACCACAGCGTAGACCCATCCAGAAGCAGCTTCTTTTTCCCAATGATTTTAAAGACAACCAGGTCTATAATATGGAAGGTGATTGGATGGATAGTTTATTTTGGCTTATTTAACAAATGATGGTTAAAACAATCTTGAAATAGCATGTGAATCTGGTCAATGTAAGGCAGCTTTTCTTGTTCCTGATGTTCCTGCCTCTATCCCAATATCGCTTCTGTCTTCATTTTCATGCTGCAAGTTAAAAATGCTTAAAGCTTTTGGATTGTAATAGCTGTCACTGATTGCTTGGTACATTCTGCAAAGTTAGCTTTTCTTGGCCAACTAGACTCATTTGGATGTCATTAAGGTAACTGTCTTCAGGGCATTTTTTATTTTGAGTTGCATTTATTGTACAATATTTTACAGAAATTGGAGACCATTACTTCCCTAATTCCTTCCTTGATACCCAGAAGTCAGGAAATATCCACTATGATTGCTACCATTATTTTTTAAACCGATCTAACATCTCATCCCATAATAGCTTCCTTTCCATTTTTTTCCTGTTCAAAATTCTACTAGATAACTGTATTAAAGTCTTCGGTAGATTCTTTATTACAGTCAATGACTGTATGGATGAAATGAATTAATTGGTGAGTATATCAATCAAACTGCTGCATACCGACATACTACGAGACAAAATTTGGCCATGCTTAAAGAGGTAGAATTACTTGAGTCTAAAAGTAAGAGTTGTAGACCAGGTTAACCTAATTCACACTTCCTTCATGTTTCCTACCGTACTGCTTTTCAATTGCTAAACTCTCTGTTTAAGAGCACTTGAAGGAAACATTTGTGTTTGCATACAGTATATATTTCTTTTAAGAAAATGCAGGAGAGGCTTCCTGGCTGCCTTTGTGATGACACCAGTAGGTTCTGCCACTTGCCAGCCTTGGAGAATCTGAAACGGATATTGGGTCTGCACTCAAAAATTGCTTAACTGGATTGTAAGACTCTTGCTATATTTGTGTATGTCTTCGCTTGGTGGTTAGATTGAGTGGATTCTTGACAACTTGTAATAAATAACCTTGAAGCTATAAATTACAACTCTTTTGATGCTACTCATATCTGTTCAGAGATAAGCCCTGTTGATTGCAATGGCATTTGTTCCTGGTTAAATGTATGCAGAAGTGTGGTATCAATGTATGTAATCATAACATGTCAGTATCATCAGTTACCAGATGTTCTATTACACAACCCTCTATTTAAAAATGATCATTACATATTAATCCACCATTCTTTTGAAGCTTTTGTAAACATACTTATAACATAAATTGTTATATAATAATTTACAACATAAATGTGGTAAGCTCCCCAGAGTCATTTTGATATGAGATGGGCAGCAAATAAATTAAATAAATAAATAAATATTGTCAACTTTAAATGTGTTTTACAAACTGAATACAGAATTAAAACATGGAAGTAAATCCAAGTTAAAATCAAAATATTCTCTCAACTATGATAAGTTGATAAGATAAGGAGGAGGGGATCAATTTATTCTCCAAATCACTAAGGGGCAGGACAAGAAACAATGGATGGAAACTAATCAAGGAGAGAAGCAACCTGGAATTAAGGAGAAATTTCCTAACAGAGAGGACAATTAGCCAGTGGAACAGCTTGCCTTCAGACATTGTGGGTGCTTCATCACTGGAGGTTTTTAAGAAGAGACTGGAGAGCCATTTGTCTGAAATGGTATAGGATCTCCTGCTTGAGCAGGGGGCTGGACTAGAAGACCTCCAAGGTCCCTTCCAGCTCTATTCTGATTAATTAAGTGGCCATGTGATACTGAGTTTCAATTTCGTTAACAATAATTTGTTGAAGTAGACCAAACCTGGTTGAGTTGAGTCAATCCTCTCAAAACCAATCACATCATATCATATCATATATTAAACATACCGTGCAAGATTGCCTACAATGTGTGTTTTCTGGTTCCAAAGAAGAGTTGCATGAAGCAATGCCAGAGGCGATTGTCTGGACAGCTGAATTGAACATCCAGTTATGAAGCTATTACTGTACCCCCCATAGAAGTTTTGAATAAAATTACGTGGGTGGTGTGTATATGTTTACTTCTCTTCCGTCATATTCTCATCATACGCTAAATAATAATAATGGATTGTTGCATTGTGTGAATCACTCCAACTAGGTTGTATCGAAGTTAATTGATTTGGCATACACATTACAGGTACTGTAGTCCTTGACTTACAGCCGTTTATTTAGTAACTGTTCAAAGTTACAGTGGCAATGAAAAAAATGACTTATGACTATTTTTCACACTTACAACTTTTGCAGCATTCCCATGGTCAAGTGATCAAAATTTGGATGTTTAGCAACTGATTCATATTTATGATGGTTACTGTTTTTCACGGTTATCTGACCATCTTGTGCAACCTTCTGACAAGCGAAGTCAATGAGGAAGCCAGATTCATTCATTTAACATTTAACAAATGTTTCTAATTTAACAACTGCAATGATTCCCTCAACAAGGTCATAAAATTAAGGCAAAACTCCTTTCACTTTCTCGCTTAGTAACAGGTTCAATTGTGGTCATAAATTGAGGATTACCCGTAATTTAACTCAGATCTTATCCACTATACCAGTGATGGCGAACCTTTTAGAGACCGAGTGCCCAAAAACTGGCCCTGCCCCCCACTCCACCCCTGCCCGCCCCCACCCCACCTGCCCGCAGAGCCACTCACCAATTCCGGGGCTCACTGCAGATCACCCAGGCAGCCCAGTAGCACCATTGCAGCCATGCCCTCTGCCCACGCCCCACAGCATTAACTGTGCAGGATGGGGCGTGAGGGCAGAGTCTTGTCTATGCTGCCCGGCTGCCATGTCCTTGGCCGCGCTGCTCCGCGTGAGCCACGCTCGGGGGTGATTCTCCTCCAAGGGGGGCTGCTGGTAAGGAGGGGGTCATGGGAGGAGGCAAGGCTGGGGCAACGGCACATGTGCCCACGGAGAGGGCTCCGAGTGCCGCCTCTGGCACCCGTGCCATAGATTTGGAACCACTGCACTATACATTTGATGCTCTTTAAAATGCATGATTGTTATGAAAAAAATGTCATTAAACAATCTGTCCTTGTTTACTTTTTTCCCTTTCTGCCTGAATACATTTTTCAGACAGACATAGGTGCTTTTTGACCCTGAAAAAATATTCAGAAAACATAGTGTCTGTCAGCTATATATTATGTATTAAATATCAACATATAAATGAATAATTACAGCCCCCCTTGGTTGCATTTGTGTAGCCATTTTTATAGAGGTTAATGTTTCACAAGCTGTTAAAATATATTGTCAGAGATCTTCTTTTAGCTCTTCTTTCTTACAGCATGCATCTGAAATATTAATAGAAGCATGAAACTGAAACAGATGCCAAAAAATTAAAATGAGATAATTTTTTTTCTTACAAGATAAACAAGATGTTTTATCTCAACGACATGCAGTTCTGTCTTAAATAAACATCTCTTTGACCTGCTGGCCTGGAGGTCTATGAACATCCATGCAATGTTCATAAAAGTTTTGCCATTAAAAATCATTCTGTTTTTAGCAATTTTTTAGCTCCGTACAGTGAACAAATGAAAATGGAGTCACCCAGAAGACCAAAGGGCCAAAAGAGCTTTGCTCTAAAGCAGAGTTTCTCAATCTTGGCCACTTTAAGACATGTGGACTGAAATCCATATATCCTAAAGTTGCCAAGGTGGGCAAATCCTGTTCTAAAGCATTCAAAGTGACAGATGGTGAGTTGCAGTTGCTTAATCAATGAAGTGGTCTCAGAGACATAGACATAATGATGAACAAACCACTGAGGCTCAGTGGTCAGATTCACCATACTGAATAGCAATTAAAGGACCATTGGAAAAAAGCTTTGATCAAAGCCCTGCTCTCTTTGTCTCAAAACGGCTGATCTTCCTGCTGTCTAGTTCTTCTTGTCCATCCCTAGTCATCTCATCAGTATTCAGTTGATTAATGACTAAGGTCTGCGCTCAGGGGCAGTATGGCCATTTCTCATCCTAGAATCGCACCAGCTAACTTGTTTAGTTACAATTGCTAAGATCCTTGGTATCCTGGAATGCATATACCTGTACCTCAAAGTATGGATTTTTCCACTGAAAGTCTTTGTAATAGATGTACACTAGCTTTGCCCCAAGGATATTAAGTGCTGATACCAAACCCAAAGACAGAGGTGTCTGCAAGAGATGGTCAAAAAAGTCAAGGTGGTGGCCACACCACTGTGATTGAAGCTCTTCTTGGTTTTTATGTGCAATTGCAACATTCTGATGGGTGCAATAGTAGGTGCACTTGGTATTAGATGAGTTTGTCTTTGCCTGGGCTAATAAATATTTTAAGCATCTGCAAACTCCAGTGGTGCTTCTTTGTTTCAGATGAGGACAGGGAAAGGTGAAGTACTGTAACAGCTGATATTTCCCCCAATCTTTTAACTCAGGGGTCTTCAAACATGGCTCTTTTATGACTTGTGGACTTTAACTCCCAGAATTCCTCAGCCAGGCATGCTGGCTGAGGAATTCTGGGAGTTGAAGTCCACAAGTCATAAAAGGGCCAAGTTTGAATACCCCTGTTTTAACTCTAATGTTTACTTTGTAAATGTTAATCTCTATTTTCACATTTGACAACTTTTAGTAATAGTTGTACCGCCCCCACCTTTAGACCTAGGGCTGATTTCAGTTATGTTATGGTTCAGGATTTTATGTTCTTAGTTTTTTTAGCTGTTTTGTACTTTTCTGCTTTGTATAACTTAGTGGATAAACTGATGGATAAGGGAAACACTGTGGATATAGTTTACTTAGACTTCAGTAAGGCATCTGACAAAGTAGAGCACAGCCTATTTCTTTATAATTCAATGTGGGAAAGACAAAACTACCACCAAATGGATTCGCAATTGGCTGACCGAAAGCACTCAATGGGTAATCCTTAATGAAACTACATCTACATGGAGGAAAGTATGCAAGGCTCTATCTTAGACCCCAAGGCTCTATCTTAGACCCAGCACCTTTTAATATCTTCATAAATGATCTAGATGAGGGGCTAGAAAAGGAGCTCATCAAATCTGCAGAGGACAGCAAGCTCGGGATGGGAGTGGGGGTAGCTAACATCAAAATTCAGAAGGATCTTGAAAGATGTGAACACAGGGCTCTATCCAACAAAATGCAATTCAAGAATGAGAAAAGTAAGGTCCTGTACCTGGGCAAGAAAAACCAAATGCACACATATAGAATAGGCAGTATTTGGATCAATAGCAGTAACTGTGTGAGAGATTTAGGTGTCCTAGTATATCAGTGTTTAAGTGTGAGCCAGCAGTGCACTGCGACTGTCAAAAAAGAGAAAACTTAATGCAGTCCTAGGTTGTATCAACAGTGTGATAATCTCAAGAACATGTGAAATGAGAGTACCACTTTATACTGCCCTGGTGAGACAACACTTGGAATACTGTACCCAGTTGTGTCCGGTCATCAAGATACAAAAAAGATGTTGGGATCCAGAAAGAGTGTAGAGAAGAGCAACAATAATAAAAGGTCTAAGACTGAGAGAACTAGATACATCTAATACAGGGGTTTTCAAACTCAGCCCTTTTATGACTCATGGACTTCAACTCCCAGAATTCCTCAGCCACCATGCCTGGCTGAGGAATTCTGGGAGTTGAACTCCACAAATCATAAAAGGGCCAAGTTTGAAGACCTCTGATCTAATCTAATGAAGAGAGTGACTAGAGCAGGGGTGTCAAACTGCCGGCCCGTGGGCCGGATACGTCACGATGAAAGCGCGCCCGCCCCATTGCCAGCAAAAAGCTCCAATACGTTGCGCAACATCACATGACGTCACAGGTTTGACATGCCTGGACTAGAGGTAATATGATAAGAGTCTTCCAATATCTGAGGGGCTGTCACAGAGAAGAGGGAGTCAACTTATTCTCCAAAGAACCTAAGGCCAGGACAAGAAGTAATGGGTGGAAAACCATTAAAGAAAGCTCCAATCAAGAACAACGAAGAAATTTCCTAACAGTGAGAACAATTAATCAGTGGAATGGTTTGCCTCCAGACGTTGTTGGTGTTCCATCTGGACAGCCATTTGTCTGGAAGTGTATAAGGCCTCCTGCTTGGGCAGGGGTTTGGAGTAGAAAATCTCAAAAGGTTCCTTCCAACCCTATTATTATTCTATGTTCTATATATAGTTTTCTATCATACATTTTTAGTGCTTATGCTTCTAGCACAGTCTTCACTGATTGTTCCACATTGCAGTTTAGTTTATTCTTATTTTGAGATTGCAATAATAAAAGATTTGATTTGCTCCAATGCTTGCTTCATTTGCTCCAATGTTTGCTTGATTTGCTTCAGTCACATTATTCAACCATCATGTTTAATTTGAATGTACCCCTGTGGTCACCTTTGCCAAAAGAGATTTTTTCCTATCTATTGGCAGGTTTGGAAAGAGAAACTGGCCAGAGATAGGCAGCATGAATTTTCTTCAGCGATTTTTCTTCTGTAACAGGACAGGCCATTGCTCATTTCACGTGGACTGCAAGTTTATCTACCATTTAATACTTACCTAAGAATGTGTTACAGTTGGTTAGTGTAGAGTTTCAAGGAATAATTTGTAGTCTTCAGTCCTAGGTTTCTTGTAGGTTTAATTTAAGATATGCTTTTGGAAAGGTCAAAAGTAAGAGCTTTCCTTTCCTCTTTCTTTTTTTCCCCCCATGGTTGGATATGGTCAGATACAGGATGCATCAATGTATGCTAAAGTCTGCTTTGCAGTTCCTCAAAAGTTTTCTTCTCACGTGAAAGACGCTTTTGCTTTTCTCTCTGATTCTCGAGTGCTTGTGAATTTTTCTCCGCTTTTCCCTCCTTGGTGTTTTTGATCTTTGATAGTTGTTGAAAATGGTAGAGGGTGCTCTTGCCAGCATCTATGCACCTTTCCTTTGCTCCAAAGCAGGGGTGTCAAGCTGCTGCCCCGAGGGCCGGATGCATCATACTGAAACCGCACCCACCCCATTGCCGACAATGGAAAAAAAGCTGTGATACGTCATGACATCCCTGCTCCAAAGTCTTGACACCCCTGCTCCAAAGTCTTTCAACTGCCTGTATTTCCTCAGTCAGAAGAAATCCCATGCAATGAATTCCATCATGAAGTCTTTCAGGGTGTAGCTTGCAGGGCATGGTCAAAAACTATGAAGATAATCAAGGCTTTTTTTGTCATAGAACGCCCAGAACGGAGTTCCGGCACCTTTTTTGGATGGAACCTTGTAGGGTAGGCAAGGCAGGTTGTATGACGTGTGTGAGTTCCGGCACTTTTTTTTAAAAAAAAAACAAAACACTGAAGATAGTGATGTCCTTGAAAGCTTCTCCTACTTTGCGTGCGTCACAAACTCAGTTGTGATGCAATGAAAAACAGGCGGAGTTTCAATTATACTACCTCGACACTGATGTCATTGCTAGGGAAATCCAAGAAGATTGCCCTGGAGAAATGCTTGTAGAAAGAAAACCGGCAGTGGCACGTACCCCTTTACTAAGGTCACTCATGCCCTTGTCACCTCGAGATTCGACTACTGTAATGCTCTCTACATGGGGCAACTTTTGAAGAATGTCCGGAGACTGCAAGTAGTCCAGAATGCGGCCGCGTGAGCTGTCTTGGGTCTCCCAAGACATGCTCATATCACTCCAGCCCTCCGTGAGCTGCACTGGCTACCAATTGGTCTCCGAACACAATTCAAAGTGTTGGTTATGACCTATAAAGCCCTTTATGGCAATGGGCCAGGATATTTGCGGGACCGTCTTCTGCCTCATGAATCCCATTGACCGGTTAGGGCACATAGGGTTGGCCTTCTACGGGTCCCGTCTGTTAGACAATGCCATCTGGCGGGGCCTAGGGCTAGGGCCTTCTCCGTTGCTGCCCCAGCCCTCTGGAACCAGCTTCCTTCAGAGGTTCGTACTGCTTCCTCCCTCCTAGCTTTCCGGAAAATGTTGAAGACACATTTATGCAGACAGGTTTGGGGTGTGTGAGTTGCACTCTGCCCCTGGGCCTTTGACTGTGATTGTGTGTGGTGTGAGTGTCATAAATTATCTAGTTTTTTATATAGTATTGTGGGTAATGATTTTAAATTGATTCTATATTATGTTTTTACTTGTATTTTTGTTGTGAGCCACCCTGGGTCTTGGAAAAAGGGCGGCATATAAGTTTTAACAAATCAATCAATAAATAAATATATCAGTAATAAGTACTGTCCATGAGGATTGCAATAACATTCTCTTCTCCTTTGAGAGACTATTTCTAAAATAAATTTCCTGCTATAAAAGTCAATGAAAATTTGGAGAAAAAAAGGTAGGCTTTTTTTCCATAGCACTGAGCTACACTGCTGGCACTGTAATTTTTGTAGCATAAATCAATTATAAAAATGCATCAGACCAGCTTTCTTTTCTCATGCTGTTACTTACAGTTACATTTCTCCTTAGTGAGCATTGGGGATTTATCATACTTTCTTACCCCAGAGAGATGAGGTGGCCCTGAACATCATCATGTTTGAGATTCATGACCACAAAGAGACAAATGTCTGCAGTCTGAAATATTGCTTTTCTCCTATAAGGAAAGTGCAGATGTATATCATCTTTCTATTTACAGTCAGCATGCCAGATATACATCACTATCTTCTAAATAATTTTTAAAAATCCCTTGATAAAATTTGCTCACACTTCAGTCTTCAAACTACTGCACCAGCAAATTACAACAGGGTTTACATCAACCGGTAAGAGTTAAGAAGGATTGCTGGGAACAAGCATTTTGTACTATCTTTTTTTTACAAAACTTCTCTCTCTCTCTCTCTCTCTCTCTCTCTCTCTCTCTCTCTCTCTCTCTCTCTCTCTCTCTCTCTCTCTCTCTCTCTCTCTCTCTCTCTCTCTCTCCCTCCCTCCCTCCCTCCCTCTCCCTCTCCCTCTCTCCCTCCCTCCCTCCCTCCCTCCCTCTCTCTCCCTCCCTCCCTCCCTCTCTCTCTCTCCCTCCCTCCCTCCCTCCCTCTCCCTCTCTCCCTCCCTCCCTCTCTCTCTCTCCCTCCCTCTCCCTCTCCCTCTCTCCCTCCCTCCCTCTCTCTCTCCCTCCCTCTCCCTCTCTCCCTCCCTCCCTCTCTCCCTCTCCCCCGCCCTCCCTCCCCCTCTCTCTTTCTGCCCCCCATCTTCATGTGTGTGTGTGAGAGAGATTCTGTAAAACCCTATGATGCATTAAATTTTTATTAGATTTCTGTTTTAGCCTTATGGATTTAGTTTGAGAGTTGTGTATGAACTTTTTTTAGTTTATCTTCCTACCATGTAGATAAGTTTAGAAAAATATTTTGTTGCTTAATGAAATAAACACTTGTCCAACATGGGCTTTGTAGGCAATTCATAAGACATAAAAACACTTGAAAGCATTATGTTAAGAGAAAGTCTTGGGAAGCAATCAATTTGTACAAACTCATTGAAATCATACTTTCTGAAAGAAATTCCTAATTGAATGGTGTCTCTAGAACAGGGGTGTCAAACTGCAGGCCGGACGTGTTATGAGGAAACCGCGCCTACCCCATTGCCGGCAATGGGGGAAAAGCTCCGATACGTCGTGACATCGCGAGTTTGACATGTCTGCTCTGGAAAAAGCTCTAATATTTTTTGTTGGCCAACTGAAGTTTAGGCAGGGTAGGCCCACTTAACAGTTTTAGCAAAAGGGAAATCTCACAGTCTAGCAATTGGGCAAGCAAAGAGTTCACTCGTGAGGACTAGAAGATGGGCCTTTTCCACAGTAGCCCCTGCTCTGTGGAATATCCTGCCCTCAGAGATCACAATGGCCCCAACCCTCTTAACGCTTTGTAAGTCCCTAAAAACCTGGCTGTGCTCCTGAGCCTGGGGTACTGAATGTGTTAAGGCAGGGGTTCTCAACCTTGGCAACTTTAAGATTTGTGGACTTCAACTCCCAGAATTCCTCAACCAGCAAAGCTGGCTGAGGAATTCTGGGAGTTGAAGTCCACAAGTCTTAAAGTTGCCAAGGTTGAGAACCCCTGTGTTAAGGGTTCTTTTCCTGGCCTTACTGACAACTGGCCAAGATAGTATATATATTTATTTTGTATGTTTTTATTGTTTTTAAAATGTTTCTATTGCTTTAACTTCTGGGAAATTAGCCCCCCCCCCGAGAAAAACATATTTTGGGGAATATTAAAAAGGCAGAATATATTTCTCTGAAGGAATAATGAAGGAGATCTTTAAAAAAGGCAGAAACTTCTCCCTCCCCCACAGCCAGAAACTCAGCAGAAACCAGGTCTGTAGAAAGGCAAATTCAATCATCCTTTCAGAAAGATTGGAGCCAGGAAGCTAAAAGCTGATGAGATTAGAAAGACAAAGACCCCTAAAATCTACATACCCATCACCAGAATACCAAAAGGACACACTGAACCTCAGGTCAAAGTTCATGCCACAGGAACAGGAAGCCCAAGAAGATATAAAAACCCACCACTTCCAGCAGCCTGTGGTCAGCTGCTCCAGAGCCTCATGTCTTGTGGTTCTGCTGTTCAATAAACTGCAACCTTCTTTCTAAAGCAATCTCCATTTTGTTTATTCCTGGCTTGGACTAGACCCTGATGAAGACTTTTCTTTCAACAAATTGTTGTATATTTTTTTAATTGTAAGTCACTCAGAGTCACTGATTGAGATGGGTAGGTACAGAACTTGAATGAATCATTCAGTGAATGAGGATACTTGTTACCTGACCTATTCTAGCACTAAGAATTTAGCATTAGGGGTGAACAGGGGGTTCAAATCTACCTGATCCCAGTCCCTTTTTTCAGTCCAACCTAATTCACAGGATTGCTATTATGGGAGAAAATGTGAGAATGGGATGTCATATATGCCTCTTTGAGCTCCTGAAGCAAACAAAAAAGCCTAAATTAATTTGATATAAAGTATATATCCCCAGAATGTGATTTAGATTATAAATCAGACAGGGAAAAACCTCTGTTCCCTCTCAGCCTGCATGAATATCCCTATTTCTCTTGCTATTTAAAAATAGCAGTGGAAAGAAAATCTTACTTGAAATTCCCTCCTTGAAATTTTGCCACCTCAACCCTGCTCTAGTAGCTTCTCAGATACCACTAGCCTGAGGTCTTATCACTTCAAGGTGCCTGATGTGTGAACAAACGTCAGACATCTTGAAATGACAGGTCCCATGGCTTCAGATGCCTCAAGCAAGGATGGGTAAAGCAGGCTGACCCAGTTAGAAATGAAAAGAAACCTGCCATGCATTTCTGTTTTCTTGAATGCTTACAGCCCTCCCAAGCTGATTCTGCTGCACCAGACATGGTTGCCGTGAATGGCACCTGCAACTTTCTCTTCTCCATTTGGAGGGTATGTAAAACTAGTGCCCACCTGAGACTGTTAGGTAAAACTCAGCTTATATTGAGGATGTAGGGATTGCGTTTAAACAATATAATTAATATACTCTGTAATATAACTCTGTAAACTGCTTAGGTTTACGTATACCGCACTGTGAAGCGAAATATAAGTCTAAGTGATATTGCTACTGCTAATACACACACATACACATGTGTGTGTGTGAGTGTGTGTGTGCACGCGCGCTCGTGCACATTGGGTAGGTAAGTAGAAAAAAGTATACCTTAATATAGTTATTTATTTATTTTATTTATTTATTACTTAGATTTCTATGCCGCCCTATTTCAAGAACTCAGGGCGGCTCACAACATAAATACTACATATAGAAATCTAATATATAAAACATTTGTAAAACCCGTCAATTAAAAGACCAATCATCCAAACAAACATACAAACATACATACACTGGCTGGGGCCAGGTGTTAACTGCCCCAGGCCTGTCGGCAAAGATGAGTCTTAAGTAGTTTGCGAAAGGCGGAGAGGGTGGGGGCAATACGGATCTCTGGGGGGAGTTGATTCCAGAGGGCCGGGGCCGCAACAGAGAAGGCTCTTCCCCTAGGCCCCGCCAGGCGACACTGTCTGGCTGACGGGACCTGGAGAAGGCCGACTCTGTGGGCCCTAACTGGTCGCTGGGTTTCATGGGGCAGCAGACGGTCCCATAGGTAACCTGGCCCGATGCCATGTAGGGCTTTATAGGTCATAACCAACACTTTGAATTGCATTCAGAGACCAATTGGCAGCCAATGCAGCTCGCGGAGTGATGCCGAGATATGGGCATTTCTAGGCAGGCCCAATACTGCTCGCTCGGCTGCATTTTGCATTACCTGAAGTCTCCGAGCGTTTTTCAAAGGTAGCGCCATGTAGAGAGCATTGCAGTAGTCGAGCCTCGAGGTGATGAGGGCATGAGCGACTGTGAGAAAAAATACATGTTGGGAAAGGCTAGTGTTGGGAAAGGCTAGTGCAGAAGCTGGCAAGCATTTTATTAATGATGGAGTGAAGCTGTGTATAAATGTGACGGTAACTGATCTTGACAAATCAGGCCAGAAGACTTTCTCGTTGTGTATGACATCCCTAGAACTTGCTGAGTTCTACTTGGAAGGTAATTTTGTAGAAGATTGGACAACCCATAACCCCTTGGGTCCTCATTTCAGGGATATTTCCTCCCCAGATTCCTTGATGCCTTCAACAATGGCAGAGGTTCATATTGAGGGAGGTACTCAGAGATGCCCACACCTTCCAAGTAGCAATGTTGAACTGAACAGCATAGTCAAGTGTAGAGCAGGAACCATAGAAAATATTTTATGACATTTTGTATTATGTCATATTTTTTATTTTTTTTTTAACTTTAGGATAACTCTGCCACAAAATAATTTATACAGTTTGCCAAATTTCAATTCTATGGAGTCAGGGGTCCTAGATTTTGCATAGATTCTGAATGCTAGCTCATTTGAAGTACCTTGGTTGAAAACATTTTGCCCTGTGATACACTATGTCACCCTCTTAAACATTACAAGAGTTTTAGAACGTATATAGATGTTGTAATTATTTCTGAAATGCATTGGAGGGGGAGAGAGACACTTATATTGGTATGTAAGAAAAGTTGGTAAGTGTGAGCATGAGTTGCAGAGGACCTTTCAATAGCCAGCCACTATTTAATGTAACAGCTGCTATAAAATCCAAAGCCTTTGTGCTTTGTGTTATCTTTGTTCTAGATTCTTTTGTGAAACAAATCTATATTTTCCTGAAAAAGGGTGGAGGGGGAGATCTTATTAGCAGCTCTGAAGACCAAATATAAATTTTCAGTCCCTGCAGCTCTGTCATTAGAAAAAAATGGTAGGATTTTAATCAAGCAAGATTTTGATCAGGATTTTGATCAAGGGGAAAAAAAGTTTGCATTGTACCATAAACTTTCAAGCATTGAAATATTTTTCAGAGTTCTATGCTATGCTATGTCATCACACGTTAATGGTTCAAGGAATCTTTTTGAGTAAGAAATGAAGAACCCAGCTAGAATAAGGAAGGAGAATATTGAATTTATAGTTAGGGATTTAGTGAAAGTAGTAGAATTAATCTGAGCCTTGGTCCTTAAGGCAGAGATAGAGGAAAGAAATGAAGCATTTGGCATGCATCACTTCAAAAATCATTTAAACATAAGTTGCTATGATTTGTGTATTTTTATATTTCTAGGAACAGCATTAGGCTGTCTACAAAAATAAGACAATTCTTAATCAAATTTCTGGAAGAGATGATAGGTCTGTTCTATTTGTAAATTCATGTTAAATAAGAAGTAACCTAGGTCAGGGGTCTGCAACCTTGACAACGTTAAGACTCGTGGACTTCAGCTCCCAGAATTCCTCAGCCAGCTAGGCTGTGGAATTCTGGGAGCTGAAGTCCACGAGTCTTAACGTTGTCAAGGTTGCAGACCCCTGACCTAGGCCTCTAATTTCCCTGCAATTTTTTTCCCCAGGAAGCTATCTTGAGGTTGATGAATGACTGTCCCTCACCTTGCAGTAAATATGGGAGCCCTTGTGCATTAACAAGGAGCTCTTATGTGATGAAGGGAGTATTTGAAGTGGGACAAACTTACATCCTGTTTTGGTCTCTAAATTAAAGAGTTCCATACTCAGCTGGTTCCTATTAGCTTCCATAAATTTAAAATGCTGCATTTAGAACATTGAACATAGAATAATAGGTTGAAAATGACCTTGGGAATCTTATAGTCCAACCCCCTGCTTGAGTAGGTCACCTTATACCACCGGTTCTCAACCTTTTTCAGGCCGAGACCCCACCTGCACCGCCCATGCGCGGCGTGACCCCGACCTGCGCCATGCATGCGCAGCGTGACAGGCCGAACTGCGCATGTGTGGCGCGATGGGCCGAACCGTGCATGTGCAGCGCGCGCGTGATGGCCGAACCGCACATGTGCAGTGCGACGGGCCGAACCGCGCATGTGTGGTGCGTGTGATGGCCCGAACCGTGAATACGCGGTGCGACGGCCCAAACTGCGCATGCGGGCGCGACGGGCCGAATCGCGCATACGCGGCACGACGGGCCGAATCGCGCATGCGCGGCACGTGCGCGACGACCGAGTGGAAATGGGGAAAAAATGGCGGACTGCGGTGGTTGGCGACCCCCGTGAAACGGTCGTTCGACCCCAAATGGGGTCACGACCCACAGGTTGAGAACCGCTGCCTTATACCATTCTGGATAGATGGCTGTCCAATTTCTTCTTAAAAACCTCCAGTGATGGAGCACCCATAAATTTCAGAGGTAAGCTGTTCCACTAATTTATTGTTCTCATTGTCAGGAAATATCTTCATAGTTCTAGGTTGGATCTTTCTTTAATGATCTTTGACCCATTACTTCAAAGCCCGACATGGATGCATCTCCAGAATTTTCTCTCCATTGGCTCATCCATCAGGAGAACCTGCTAGTAAGTCCGTTTTTTAATGAGCTAAAGGGATGGAGGTTCACAGGCATTGTTTTGTTGTGGTGCTGATGCCTTGAAAAAAATTTTCTCTCAAATTTGAGTAGCCCCTCCCATATTATGTTTTAGAAAAAGGTTAAAAACAGATTGTGCAAGAGGAAATTTGGTTTCTAAATTAGATCATTTAGTTAGTTACTTCTTGTTACTTTGGGGTGCTTGTTATAGTTTTGATGTTATTTTATTTTTTTTAATCTTGGACAATTTCCTCTGATTCATTATACATTATTATCATGTGAAGTATTATTACCGCTTTATAAAACCCTAGTAAGACCACATCTGGAATACTGCAGCCAATTTTGGTCACCTTATCACAAAAAAGATGTTGAGAGTTTGGAAAAAAATCAGAGAACAACTAAGATGATCAAAGGCCTGGAGACTAAAATATACCAAGAATGGCCTCGGGACTTGTGTTTGGCTAGTCTAAAGAAAAGAAGAAATAGGGGAGACATGATAGCAGTGTTCCTGTATCTGAGGGGCCGCCACAAGGCGGAGGGGGCCTGGTTGTTCACAAAGCACCAGAGGGAAGGATGAGAAACAATGGTTGGAAACTGATCAAAGAGAGAAGCAAGCTGGAATTAAGGAGAAACTTCCTGACAGTGAGGACAATCAACCAGTGGAACAGCTTACCCCCAGAAATCGTGGGCATTCCATCACTGGAGAGTTTTTAAGAAGAGACTGGACAGTCACTTGTCTGAGACAGTATAGGTCAGGGGTAGGCAACCTTGGCTCTTTTATGACTTGTGGACTTCAACTCCCAGAATTCCTGGCCATGCTGGCTCAGGAATTCTGGGAGTTGAAGTGCACGAGTCATAAAAGAGCCAAGGTTGCCTACCCCTGGTATAGGTTCTCCTGCTTGAGAGGGGGCTGGACTAGAAGACCTCCAAGGTCCCTTCCAGCTCTATTATATTCTACAGTAGATGTCTCATTAAAAATTACTGATTGTAACCCAGCAATGGTGGACTGAGTGTGGCAGGCTAAAATTGAATGAATGAATGAATGAATGAATGAATGGTCTACTTTATTTATTGGAATGTACAACTAAGATAGTTGCTGTAATCACACAACTAATATATAGATAAGGGAGAAATTACCTGTTTGTTCCACTGAGATATTTTTCGTTGTTTTGTAGGTGTTCCAGCTAATAGCCTTTTGTATGGAGATTAAGTGGTGATATTTCTGTTTCCATACATGAACTCTAGAGAAAGACAGATAATTTTGCATTTTTAAAAAATATTTCAATCAGTTGAAATCAATGAAACCAAAACTCATTCAATTCTATATTGTATAAAGTCCTCCCTTGGAAATATTATTCTTTATAATCTTAAAGGGTTTTTTCCTCACTAAATGTCCTTGCCGAAGTCCAAGCCTTCTGGTGGGAAGAGAAAGAGTCACCTACATAATAATGCCTTGATTTGTAGTCCCAGGAATTTTGCAGTACAGAAGATAGCAAGGATAAGGCTGCATAAATCATAGTCTTTGACAAGACAAGGCTAGTCATGGGGACAGCGAGCAAAATTGTGGTTGCAGGGCTTTTCTCTTGATGCAGTAAATTACTGGTGAAGAAAGGCAGACCTGGAGCTATTCCCAGGAAGGTGATCATTATATTATGTCAAATGGAATGCCTAATAACAATTAACTTAATTAACTCCCTCTTTATCTGTAGCCTTTCTGCAGTCTTCAAATTCTTCAGTTTACCTCTTTCAACCTTGCTGTTTCTGTCATACAAAATATTCAGTCAGAAGCCCAGAAGAACTTCTGGTAGAAAAAGAGCTTTTTTTTTTTTAATATAAAAATTCTTTTATTAAAACAATCAACACCGGACACAAAAACATATTATGCAGCAATCATCATGACACCTGGTATACAATACTAAGTGTTAGTCTTTGAAAACGTCTGAATTAGTAAGCCTTTTTCCCCCCTCCTCTCGTCTAGCCTCAACTATACTCCTGTTACATTTTATTTTGATTGGTGTTTCTCCTATCTGTTTCAATATTAATGTGATCAACATTAAACATAAGATCTTATTGCTAAACAATCCTCCTAGAACATAGCATACAACATTAGGTGTTAATCTTTGTAAACATCTGTTTTAGTAAACGTTCTTCCCTCCTCCCTTACATCTTCAAGTATAATCCGAATGCATTTTGTTTGATTGGTGTTTCTCTTATATATGGTCTATCTACTGTTTCTAGTCTATCGCATATTGTACGTTTGCGCTTCTGAATTGACTTCATCCCATTACTAGTGCAATCTTTTATAGTCCCTCACCAGAGATCCTGAGGTGAAAGTTTCATATCTTGAGGTAGAGATTCAGTCTACTTTAACAATATTAAAGCAAACATCATTAATCATGAGGTTATGTTAAGAGGCATAGAACATATACATTCAACCTTGGGTGTTAGTTTTTGTAAACCTTTGATTTGTTAACCCTTCTTCCCTCCTCCCATCGAGCCCTAGCTAAACGCCAGCTGCTTAACAGCAATCAACAGCGTATGGTTTCAGATTTTGTGTGTGAGAGAGGTGTGGGGGAGAAGGGGAAAAAAGACTTCATCTCATTTCAGCTTTTGTTTTCTTTTTCTCTCTCTTTGGGTCTTTTTCCTTCTCTAAATGATGCTTATGGCACTGTTAGGGCAACACATGTAGGATAGAACAATAGAATAACAATTCGAAGGGACCATGGAGGTTTTCGAGACCAACCCACTGCTTAAGCAGGAGACCCTATGCCATTTCTGACAAGTGGCTGTCCAGTCTTTTTTTGAAAACCTCCAGCAATGAAGCACCCACAACCTTTGAAGGCAAGTCATTCCAGTGGTTAATTGTTCTCACTGTTAGGAAATTTCTCCTCTGTTTTAAGTTGCTTCTCTATTTGATTAGTTTTCATCCATTGTTTCTTGTCTTGCCTTCTGGTGCTTTGGAAAATAAAGCTGTCACAAAGCCCCTCAAACATTGGAACACTGCTATCATGTCACCCCTAGTCCTTCTTTCTCTAGACTGGCCATACCCAATTCCTGTAACTGTTCTTCATATGTTTTAGCCTTTGGGGCCCCTAATCATCTTTGTTGCTTTTTTCTTCACTCTTTCCAGCGGTTCAACATCTTTTTTATAATATGGTGACCAAAACTGGATGCAATATTCTAAATGTAATCTTATAAGGCTTTATATAGTGGTAAAACACTCAAATTGTTTTATTTTTACATAATTTATAATAATTGTAAGCGAAATTTGAACAAAAAGGATAAGGAGCACTAAATCTGAAACCCAGCATGATGGAGTTATATATCTTTTGTGGAACATCCTGCATCCTGCATTCAGTCATTCTGTTCATAACAAGCTGCTTTGCTCAGACTGAATCTTTCCCACAAGTTAGAAGTTGTTTTGGTGGTAGGGGTCAAAAAGTCAAGATGGCAATCTTGATTGCATGATCAAACAGGCAAGACTTATATCATATACCCACAGCTGCCTTCTTGATTTTTTTGGACTTTGTCTGGTAGATGGGGAGAGCATTTCAATTAAAGAGACTGGAAACACCGGTGGAAATACCATTTCTCTAGTTTCTCTTGCCAAAATTGGCCAAAAGAATTAGTTTCATCAGTAGAAACAGCCTATTGCATCTCACTCCCTTTTGACAATATATAAAGCTGAACTATACATTTAAAATAATATTTGCTGCACTTAAGAAACTAAAAAGCTGAATATTTATTAGATAGTAATGTAGATGTTTCCTTTACCCAATGCAAAATGATATCAGCATATAATTGATATAATCCATTACATTATTCAACTAAGCTAAACTGTTGGGGTCACTCATTAGTGTCCATAAATAATAAAGGGCATAAGAAGAGTTTCTATTTTATGAGTTTTTAAATAGTGCATCCCCAAGGAACATATTGCATTTTTAATGTTCAAACCTTTCATTAGAAGTTGATTTATTGTATAAATTATGATTCTATCAGGAAATGAAGAATGCATATTTTTGGTTCCAGCTGATTTTCTAAATGTAATAGATTCAAAACATATTATATCAAAGACTTGTTCAGAGCTATGGTACTTTTTTGAAATATGAGGTTTTGTAGGGCAGTAAAATATCAGAGTTCATTAAGACAACAAATATGATTAAAGAAAGCATTGGGCTACATAGATTGTAATTCATGTAAATTTTTTATTTATTTATTTATTTATTTTATTTGGGTTTGTATGCCGCTCCTCTCCAAGGGACTTGGAGCGGCTAACAACATATATATAAAACAGTGAAGTACCATAAAAAAAAACAAATATATCTTAAAAAAAATCAGTAAAACACACACACACATTCAATTCAACAATCAACCACAGTCATCCCCAGGCCTGCCGGCAAAGATGAGTTTTTAGATTTTTCCGGAAGGCCGGGAGAGTCGGAGAAACGCGGACTTCAGGAGGCAGTTGGTTCCAGAGGGCGGGCGCCACAACAGAGAAGGCCCTCCCCCTAGGGCCCGCCAAACGACATTGTTTCGCTGACGGGACCCGGAGGAGGCCAACCCTGTGCGCTCTCACTGGTCGTAGAGAAGTATGTGGCAGAAGGCGGTCCCGTAAGTATCCTGGTCCCATGCCATGAAGGGCTTTATAGATGAAAACCAACACCTTGAATTGGGCTCGGAGACCAATAGGCAACCAATGCAGCATGCGGAGTGTTGGTGAAATGTGGGCACAACGCGGAAGGTCCACAACTGCTCGCGCAGCTGCATTTTGCACTAATTGTAGTCTCCGAACACTCTTCAAGGGTAGCCCCATGTAGAGAGCGTTGCAGTAGTCGATCCTCGAGGTGACAAGGGCATGTGTGACTGTGAGGAGAGACTCCCGATCCAAGTAAGGACGCAACTGGTGCACCAAATGAACCTGGGCAAATGCCCCCCTGATTCCTGTTTCTATGTACTATAAGAAGTTTACAAATGCTATTGGACATACCATGCCCTTTGAAATAGTAAGAATGTCTTTCCGATACTGGCTGTGAAATATAATGACTGGGGAGTCAAGATATTGATTTACAGGTCAATGTCCTGATTTTGTTTTATTTAAATTACACTAGAGAGTGTTCTGAGTATGTATCAGTACATATCTCTGAATGGGTGGAGTGAGAACAACAGCATCTTAGTTGGCATGAAAATGTTTGGGATAAAACTGGGGTGCATCTGACATCAATAGAAATGTTCTATGTCTGTGAAATTAAAAGAAAGGGGGAAAATGTAAGGATGAGAATGAAGATAGTTTCATCTTGTGCAATGGAATTAGTGAATACATAAAGAAAAATAAAGGTGTGGGTTACTTATGAATAAAAGGGCTAAAATGCATCTCAGAAAATAATAATTGGTGCCATCTCTAAGCTAATATGGGTTCATATGAAAGAAGAAATATGTAGGTTGGTGAAATAGGCATGTTATTTTCCAGCAAATAGTGATAGCGGAAGAGAGAAGGGTTTTTGGAGAAAAAAAAAACAAGTGCAGCATTCTAAATGAATATAACCAAGAGGAGAAAAAATATTCTATTAAGGGACATAAAAGGATGAGGGGAAATGAGATGGCAGAGAACTGAAAAAAAAAAATATTGGAGCCCAAGAGACTCTAAAATGAATGGAAATGAATAGAAATGATAACTGGTGGATATTTGCTTAGAAAAATGCCTTTTTCCTTTGGTGATAATAATAATAAGTAATAGAAAATGAAGAAAAAGTGCTCTGGGATGTTAGAATTCAAACAGACAAACATCTGCCACACAACATTCAGACTTAACAATTGTTGCTAAGAAGCCAAAAAAGTCCGGATAGTGCTCATCATACATGTGTGTGTGTGTGTGTGTGTGTGTGTGTTAGCAATAGCAATATCACTTAGACCAGACATGTCAAACTTGCGACGTCATGTGACATCACGCAATGTATCGGAGCTTTTTCGCCGTTGCCAGCAATGGGGTGGGCGCAGCTCCGGTATGATGAAACCGGCCCGTGGGCCGGCAGTTTGACACCCTTGACTTAGACTTATATACCTCTTCACAGTGCGGTATATGTAAACCTCTCTAAGCTGTTTATAGAGTTATATTACAGAATATATTAATTATATTATTTAAACACAATCATTACATCCTCAGTATAAGCTGAGTTTGATGACCACTATCCACACCAATAGTAACAGACATCCTGGATGCAATCCCAGAACTTCTAGAGCAGGGCTTTTGAAGCTTTTCACCCATTGTACCACTTTTAGGATATGGCAATATCCGAGTACCACCAGTTGCCTAGCAAGATGTCAAAAACTTGACCAAAAAAAGGAAAAAAAGTGATAAAGTACAGGTAGTCCTCGACTTACAACAGTTCACTTAGTGACTGTTCAAAGTTACAATGGCATTGAAAAACGTGCCCCCCCCAAGCCACAGCCGAGCAAGACACCTGACTGCCTGCCAGTTTTCCTCCTGTCCAAGGTTTTCATTGTTGTGAGCATTTCTGTTGAGGATTGGCAGCAGAGGTGGGGGGGATGTTTGGTTTTTATTTTCCCCATCTGCTGGGTGGTTGCAGCAGGTTTTGGTCACTTCGCATCACCTTGAGACACTGTGACCTTCATAAATATGAATCAGTTGCCAAGCATCTGAATGTAAATCACAAGACCCTGAAGATGCTGCAACATTCCAGCTGATCGGCGCTTCTTCAGGGCTCAGCAGAAGCACCAGGATCAGAGCTGAGCTCCAGCTGGAGCCTGGCGCTGATCCTGGTGCTTCTGCTGAGCCCTGACAGCCCTGCAGCTCCAGCCATCTCTCGCTCAGGCTTGTGCGGTGCTGCCACCAGTTCAGCTCATTCCCTTCCCCCACTACCACTTTTCTAGGATGGTCGTGTACCACCTGCCAGGTGCCAATGGACCACAGGTGGTACCCGTACCATTGGTTGAAAAGCCCTGTTCTAGAGCACCGCTTGAACACCATCAGCACTGACAAAATCACCATCACTCAATTGCAAAAGGCAGCTTTTGCTTGGAACAGCTTATATCCTGCAATAGTACCTTTAACATTCTTTTTTTTTAATATAAAATTCTTTTATTAAAACAATCAACATTGGACATAAAAACATATTGTGCAGCAATCATCATGGCACCTGATATACAATACTAAGTGTTAGTCATTGAAAACGTCTGATTTAGTAAGCCTTTTTCCACCCCTCGCGTCCAGCCTCAACTATACTCCTGTTACACTTTGTTTGATTGGTGTTTCTCTTATCTGGTTCCATATTAATGTGATCAACATTAAACCAAGATCCTATTGCTAAACAATCATCCTAGGATATAGCATACAACATTAGGTATTAATCTTTGTAAACATCTGTTTTAGTAAACGTTCTTTCCTCCTCCCTTCCCCCTTCAAGTATACTCCGAGTACCTTTTGTTTGGTTGGTGTTTCTCTTATATATGGTCTAACTACTGTGTCTAGTCTATTGCATATTGTTCGTTTGCGCTTCTGAATTGACTTCGTCCCATTACTAGTGCAATCTTTTATAGTCCCTAGCCAGAGATCCTGAGGTAAAAGTTTCATATCCTGAGGTAGAGATTCAGTCCGCTTTAACAGTATTAAAGCAAACAACATTGGACATAAGGTTATGTTAAGAGGCATTAGTTATAGAACATATACATTCAACATTGGGTGTTAGTTTTTGTAAACATTTGATTTGTTGACCCTTCTTCCCTCCTCCCATCGAGCCTCAGCTAAACGCCAGCTGCATTCTGTGTCTCTCTTGGATATTCTTAAACAACATCTGCTAATCGAGGTCCTTAGGAAGGACTTGATAAGTGAACAAAAAATGTGAAATCCAATTTGAACATTTGGCTGAATGAGTGACCAGCCATAATAATAACTTCATATGCATCTGTGATTTCGGGCAGAATATGTGTTTGTAGCATAAGTGGCCTGATAAATAAGGAATGAATACATAATAAATACAAAAGGAATAATATGATTGCTTATGAAAGACTGAGTGAATTACTGAAGGATACAAGAGCAATGAATGGGTCCAAAGTGTTGGACAGGCATTTGACGTACTGTAGGGTTAAATATGAATTTTGGAAAAATGAACCTTGAAGTGAAAAAAAAAAGCAGAATTATCATTAAAATAGATCAACTGAAGAAAAAGAAGGCATGAGTCCTGAGTGTTAGAAGATTAATGGATGTAGGGAACAGAATACATTGAAGCTGTTAGTGAAGAATTGAAAGAATTAGTGCTACAGAAATATGTAGAATTATACACTAATGATAGTATGAAAAAGGATGCTTGATGAAATGAAGTGAAAGAGGGTGCACATTAAAAAAATGCATATAAGAGAACGATTGCCCTAAAAAAATGAGGATGAAAAAATACTTTATAGCAGTGGTTCTCAACCTTCCTAATGCCGCGACCCTTTAATACAGTTCCTCATGTTGTGGTGACCCCCAACCCCCCATCCAGCTGGCCTGGGAGGGGGGGCAGAAAGGCTGCTCTGCCCAGCCTGGTTGGAGAAGCACCATTCCTCTCCCTCTTTCTCTCTTTCTCTATCTCTTTCCTCTCTTTCTTTCTCTTTCCTCCCTTTCTCTTTCTCTCTTTCCTCTCTCTTTTCCTGTTTCTCTTTCCTCTCTCTTTCTCTTTCCTCTTTCTCTCTTTCCTCTTTCTCTTTCCTCTCTCTCTTCTCTCTCTCCCTCCCTCTTTCCTCTTTCCTCTTTCCTCTTTTTCTCTTTCCTCTCCCCGTTTCTCTTTCTCTCTCTTTCTCTTTCCTCTCTTTTCCTCTCTTTCTCTTTCCTCTCTCTTTCTCTCTCTCTTTCTCTGTTTCCTCCCTTTCTTTCTCTCTTTTCTCTCTCTTTCTCTCTTTCTCTTTCCTCTTTCTCTTTCTCTTTCCTTTCTCTCTCTTCTCTTTCTCTCTCTTTCCTCTCTCTCTTCTCTCTCTCCCTCTTTCCCTCTTTCCCACTTTCCTCTTTTTCTCTTTCCTCTCCCCCTGATTCTCTCTTTCTCTCTCTCTTTCTCTTTCCTCTCTTTTCCACTGTTTCTATCTCTTTCCTCTCTCTCTTTCTCTCTCTCTCTTACGGCAGCATCGTCGGGGGTCCCTGCCACCCCCGGCCTGGCTTCCACCGCATTCTCAGCTGAACAGGCGGGGAGGGAGAGCAGGATGGGAGGCAGCAGCTCTGGCCACTGCTGCATTGTTGGGGGTCCCTGCCACCCCCGGCCTGGCCACCACCCCCGCTGGAACTCCACGCTGCCTGGCCTCATCCTCCATCCATCGATGGAGTCGTGGTGGGGGCTGGAGCCGCACAGCCCACCAGCCCCTCTGTCAGCCTGGCTGCTCCCCCTCAGGCACCCCTTTTGCCCTGGTGCCTGCCCAAGCTGCCTTGGGGGCTGCAGGAGGAAGGAGAGAAGGAGGGCGAGAAAACCGCTGTCATGGCCCCAGCTGGGACTCCGCACTGCCCAGCCTCACCCTCTGCCCATCTGATGGAGCCATGGTGGGGGCTGGTGCCGCGCGGCCCCTGCCAGACCCTCTGCCAGCCCGGCTGCTCCTCCCCAAGGAACCCCTTTTGCCCCAGCAACCGCCCGAGCCGCCTTGGGGGCAGTAGGAGGAAGAAGGAGAGGAGGAAGAGGATGGCAAGGAAGCCACCACCAGCGCTGGGCCCCAGGAGGTGGTTCTCCTCTCCTACCTTTGCTGAATCTCCTTCTTCCTTCCCGGCAGCCTGGACTTCAGCACGTCTTCCTGGCCAGTGGGTCCAATGGTTGGGCTGACTGGGGATTGCAGGGGCTGCTCTCCCTTGCGCCGCAGCTTGCGGGAGGGCTGGCCCGCTCAGCGGAGCCTCCAGCAGGCCATTCCCAGCAGGGATCCCGGGGCTTCCCCGGGTGACTCCAAGGCCATGAGGCCCTGGCTGCACTTCTCCCAGGTGGTGGGGCACCCGGGCGCAGGGCCAATCAGGAGCCCTGCAGGAGGTAAGTCCGCCTGAGCGAGAGATAGAAGGGAAGCGAAAGTGCCTCTCTGTCTCTCTCTCTGCAAATGGTGGAGGAGGCCATGCGGAGACAGATGCGGAGTGGTGTCTTGGTTTCTAAGACCATCAGAAATATGTGTTTTCCGATGGTCTTAGGCGGCCCCTGTGAGAGGGTCGTTCGACCCCCAAAAGGGTCGCAACCCACAGGTTGAGAACCGCTGCTTTATAGCATGTATATATAAGTGCTGAAAGAATGGGACAAGTGCATGGGAGTGAAGGGTAGAAAGGCAGGAATGTCCACTGGGGGGGTGTCAAAAAGTGAAACATAATAATAACATAATAATGCGATTGGTTAATGTAAAATGCATATAAAAGAGAGGCAGGAGTTGGATCACATGGTTATCTTCTCCCTGCAGACACTCCTGAGGGAAAAAAGTATGTTGAGATGGTTTGGTTATATAGAAAGCGTGAATTAAAATCAAATTGCAAAGCAGAACTCTGAAGGAGGAATGACTACATCAGGAGGAAGGGGGAAACCACAAAGGAAGTTGTGTTTGAGCAGCTGAACTCTTTTTAACAGGGGCAGTGAGGTATTTTAAAAGTCAATCTATTAAGCTGGATATGTAAGGCAAGGATAGTTTGTGAAAGACTGCATAGAGAAGTTTAGTGAATTGTTCATGGTATAAAATTAGACTATGTCTGATTTTCTTTTTCTTACTTTCTTAATTTCTTTATCTTAGAGTTTCTTACTCCTTTTCTGCCCTTTGTTTAACATCACTTAACCTGAAAGTGTATCACATGATGACATTGAGTGTTTATATAGATCAGACAGGTCAAACACAAGGCCTGGGGGCTGGATGCGGCCTGCGAAGTGGTTTCATGTGGTCCGCGAAGCCATCCTGAAAACAGTGAGGGAACAGCCCCCACTGCCTTGGCCCTGGCCCAGGCCGGCTGGGAGCCAATATACAATTTTGTGGTGGCCATCTATGCTGAAACGCATTCAGTCTTAGCTCCACAAAGCTGTCTGGAAACAGCGAGGAACCAGCCCCTGCCGTGTCAGCCCTGCCCCCTGGGTGCATGCTGGGGAGGTGTCGCCCTTTGTGAGGAATGAAGAAATGCACCATGCCTTGGCGCTTGCCCTGGTCCCACCACCTTCTGCCAGAGACCCTCAGATCAGTCCTAGTCCTGCCCAGGCCCCCACAGGCACCCTTGACGTGAACGATGTAGAGCTGGCCATGTCCACCCAGTAGGCCACACCCACTCCATCCACATCCACTCAGTAGGCCACACCCACCCTGGCCACACACCCTCGCCCCCCCGAGGGCAACCGCAATGCTGATGCAGCCTTCAATGAAATTGAGTTTGACACCCCTGATATAGATGATACCAAAAAGAATGCACAGCTTCATGAAATTGAAAATAGCACTATTATTTTCCAGTGATTCAGCTGGAACTCATCACCATATCCTGTGGTTAGGAAGAAATGGAGTGTTAATGTTTTCTTCCTTTTTGTCAATTGCACATTCAAACAGGGCCTTCTCTCTGTTTTTTCTTAATAACAATTTCATGAGGTTTGGCTATAGCCTTCTGGCTATACCTTCACTCAGTGCTTGCTCATTCCCAGACTCTTGCAAACCAGAAACATAGCATCATTAACAATAAACCCTGAGCAAGCACTTGTTACTGACAATTTAAATACATCCCTGCCCAAACTAGCTGCAAGAGATCCCATCGGTTTGGTTGAAAGCCAGTGGGAAATGCCTCCTGTTGAAAGTGAACCAGGGTAACAATGGATGTTTATGATGTCAGCATCGCTGGAAGAAGTGTAGGCTTTGATGTGTGCTGTAACTTTAGGCACAGAAGCTGATCAGTGAAACTAAAGTACATTTACTAAGCAGGTACAGATTTTTAAATTTACAGAGTTTCTGGATATTTTTGTAGTATCACGAGATATAACTTGTGAGCCAATCTATCACCTCTACACAACTACTCATTCAATGAGCTCCTTGGAGAGAGTGTCTTCTTCATGATCCTTCTTCTGCCTTCCTACATAAGGAAGACAAATAGAATATTGGAATCCTTGGTTATTCTTATCTGGATCCACCCTCATGGAGAGATTCTGTTCACTGCAACCTTATTACACTGATAATTAGTAATCCAGGAGGTTAAAAAAAAGCTGGGGAAGAT
This sequence comes from Bothrops alternatus, assembly GCA_034064705.1. Lineage (NCBI taxonomy): Eukaryota > Metazoa > Chordata > Lepidosauria > Squamata > Viperidae > Bothrops > Bothrops alternatus. The sequence continues at coordinate 2,235,934 of JARGCV010000122.1, read as the reverse complement.
AAGAATAGTGGGGCCCCTGGTGCTCTCTGAGCTTGGTTGTTTTCATGCAGACAGTTCATTATGAAACTAGGCAACATCATGGATATCATTGCTTGATATTGTAAAATCTTCAAGGAGACAACCAAGCCCAGAGAGTACCAAAGACCCCACAGTTCAGCCCACAGCTACAAATATTCTTTGCTATCAGTACAGGAATAGAAAATAGGATGAAGAAGCAGAGGGTGATTGGCAGAGAACAGCTGTCATTTGTTCACCCTAAATGGGAACCATAATGTTCACCCTAAAACCAGACTATTTCAACTCAGATGGCAGGCATTTTAAGAAACTTTAGGGCATTCTAACTGCTAGGGATGAGAAAGAAGATGGTAAATGGACAGGCTAATGGAGAGAAAACTGCACTAAAGACAAACCAGATGGAAAAGATGATGGACAGAGAGCAAAATATAAAAACCAGTGGCTGTGATTTGGGAGTAATATAAGGAGGCAGGGGACAAAATGTTAACAGGAGACTGAAATTACTAGCAAACAGGAGTTCCAAGGAATGTTGAACCTTATTAACAATTTCCTGAATACCTTCTTTCAGAAAGTCTGTGAACAACCATGTACAAGGCTTTCTCTGTGTGCGTTACAATGCCATGTCATACTTTTGCAATACTAAACACAATTCTTGTTCTCTCCATTCCTCTAGAATAATTTTCTGCAAGGTTTTGCATCCCAATCACACATGGCAAACAAAGCAAAATTGCATCACTAATGAAAAATGAAATTGGTTGTTGTAGATTTTGCAACTGAGCTAACTAACTCTAAACACACCCCCTATTTTGCCCTCTGGCTGTCCAGGGGAATCCATTCCCAGCCTATTATACATTTATTGAAAATGTTTGCCTTTGCAGTCTCAAAAGATTACATTTAATTCTTAATTTTCTTTTCTCTGAAGTATTGCAGGAAAAAAAATAATAAGGTTCCATTTTTCATCCAGAGAGGGCAGCCTCAAATTTTGTCATTACTTCTTCTTTCAGCTCCTGAAATTTCCTCTAATTACAGTTCCAAAAACTTACAGTATTTTTTTTCCCCCACCATTCTAGTGCCCGAAGAAGAAGCAGCATGAAAATGAATGGAGAGGAATGTGCACTTATGGCCTGCTAGGCTTGTGACGTGTTTGCTGCCTTCATGCAATTTTTGCAGCAAATTAAAGCTTGTAGCGGTTCTTGGGGAAAAAAAGCCAAAGAATTGGAGCAGCAATTGGTTGCAACTGCACATGATCTGAATTGGCCAATCCTCAGTCTTTCTCACCATGTGCAATTGCGACCAATTGCTGCTCCAATTCTTTGACTTTTGAATTAAAAACAACCTTGTATAACAAAGAGACAGATGCAGGAGAAAATGCAACGGATGAAAGCAATATCCAGAAGGAAGAGATTAACAAATATCCTATTCTGTTGGGACCCATAAACAGTTTTCAGGCCTTTCTAGATAAATCAGGCAAAGTCTCCAGTAAGGCAGATCAATTCATTTAGCCTTGCCCAATTTTATTAGTGTTTATATAGGATTAGGGTTAGGGTTGGGGTTGGGGTTAGGATTTTTTAAAATAACATTTTTAATATTTAGCAAACATCATGTTGTCTGGGTTCACATATTTAAAAAACAATGAATAATTAATTTCTGTATTATCATAAACAATATGTTAGTTAATCGCTCAATAGTCTTCCTCTTACTAGTATATATTCAATGTTACATAGTACATATCACGTTCCTTTCTCTCTGACTCGTTTCTCTAGCCATTGATAAAAATTATCCCATGTTTTGAAGTTCACTGAGTCTTCTTTCTCTTTTATCTTTAAAGTCCATCTGTCCATTTCTGCACAATCTAAGATTTTCTTAATTAGTTCTTCTTCCTTTGGTAGGCTTACATTTTTCCAATATTGGGCAAATACAATTCTTACTGCAGTTCATACATGTCCCAATTTTATTAGTGTTTTGATGAACTATTTGCTACTCATGTATTGATGTATTACTTATTATTTAGTACATAAAAAAACCATTGTGCCTTGTATCTGTTGGTATGGAGCTGAAGTGCTTCAGTAAGCAGAAATGACAATGTATTGGAACAGAACCATCTGCTATCTACCTCCTACTCAGGAGTGCCTAATAAAGGTGATGACAAGATCCTGGTATAAAGTTGCTTAGGAATATTTTTTTTGTCTTTTTTTATTTTTTTTTATTTTTTTTAAATAAATTTTATTGGTTTTTTAATTTTACAGAAAAAGAAAAATGCTCAAGTCACATCATAGTGTTAAAATAAACAATCATCCATAAACAAAACATAAATACATATTTCAATCAATACATCTAATGATAATAACTCAACTGAAAATAATCATAGACCACATTTACCAAACAAATAACATAACTGCTCGGTACCCCCACCACCACATCCCCCTAGCCCTAACCTTCCCCCCTCTCTTACCAACTAACTACCTACTTTCCCCCTCCTTCTCTGTACTCCACCTACCTATCCCTACTCTTCCCCCCTCTTGCCAACTTCCTACTTGCATTACCTTATTATTTATTTATTTATTAATCAAATTTCTATACCGCCCCTCTCCCAAAGGACTCGGGGCGGTGTACAGCCTAAAATTTAAAAAACATATAAATATACAAAATTTAAAATAATTAAAAATAAATTAAATAATTTGGCCGAAATCCCCATTTAAAACCCAAAACATACAAAGCTAAAATCTTAAAAAATACTCAGTCCCCCTAAAACATTTTGACCCTATTGGAACCGAAGCTTCTATGCCAGGCCGGCCTGTCGAAAAAGGAATGTTTTTAGTTCCCGACGGAAGGTGCGTAAATCTGTTATTATACGGAGTTCGGGGGGGAGCTCGTTCCATAACGTGGGAGCTCCCACAGAGAAGGCTCTCCCCCTGGGGGTCGCCAGCCGGCACTCTCTGGCCGACGGCTCCCTGAGGAGGCCCTCTCTGTGGGAGCGTACCGGACGGCGGGAGGTATTTGCTGGCAGTAGACGGTCCTGTAAGTATCCGGGTCTGATGCCATGGAGCGCTTTAAAAGTGGTCACTAACACCTTGAACCGCACCCGAAAGACCACCGGCAACCAGTGCAACTCACGCAGGAGCGGTGTTACGTGGGAGCGCCACGACGCTCCCATCACTACCCGCGCGGCCGCATTCTGGGCAAGTTGGAGCTTCCGGATGCACCTCAAGGGGAGCCCCATGTAGAGAGCATTACAGTAGTCCAGCCTGGAGGTCACGAGGGCATGAGTGATTGTGCGTAGCGAGTCCCGGTCTAGGAAGGGACGCAACTGGCGCACCAGGCGAACCTGGTAGAACATCCTCCCGGCCACGGCCGTCAGATGGTTCTCTAAGGACAGCCGTGAGTCCAGGAGGATTCCCAAATTGCGAACCCTTCCTGTGGGAGCCACTGTTTCACCCCCAATACACAGCGATGGAATCAGCTGGCTGTACCGGGACGACGGTAACCACAGCCACTCGGTCTTGGAGGGGTTGAGCTTGAGTCCCTTTCTCCCCATCCATACCCGCACGGCCTCCAGGCACTGGGTCAGCACGGCAAGGGCATCGTTGGGGTGGTTTGGCGTGGAAATGTACAGCTGGGTATCATCAGCGTACTGGTGGTACTCCACGCCAAAACCACGGATGATCTCACCCAGCGGCTTTACATAAATGTTGAACAGTAGAGGCGAGAGGACCGACCCCTGAGGTACCCCACATACGAGGGGTCTCAGGGTCGACCTCTGGCCCCCTGTCAACACAGACTGCATCCAGCCAGAGAGGAAGGAGGAGAACGACTGCAAGACAGTGCCTCCTATGCTCAGCCCCTCCAACCGTTGCAGCATGATACCATGATCGATGGTATCAAAAGCCGCCGAGAGGTCCAATAGCACCAGAACAGAGGAGCAACCCCTGTCTTGGGCCCGCCAGAGATCATCCACCAACGCGACCAATGCTGTTTCCGTGCTGTAGCTAGGCCTGAAGCCCGACTGGAACGGATCGAGATATGATGATTCCTCCAGGTGCTGCGGGAACTGTCGGGCAACCACACTCTCAACAACCTTCGCAAGAAAGCGAAGGTTGGAGACGGGACGGTAGTTTGATAAAACAGCTGGATCCAGGGCAGGCTTCTTGAGGAGGGGTCTCACCACTGCCTCTTTCAAGGCAGCGGGAAAGACACCCTCACTCAAGGAAGCGTTGATAATTGCTCGGAACCAGCCTCGTACCACCTCCCGGGAGGCCAGCGCCAACCAGGAGGGGCACGGGTCCAGTAAACATGTGGTCGCCCTAAGTCCCCCCAGCAACCTGTCCACGTCCTCGGGGGTCACGGGGTCAAACTCAACCCAGGTAACAGTCTCAAGACCAGCCTCCGCCTCTCCCATTGGACATACCCAGTTGAAGTCGAAGCCTTCCCGTATCTGAGCGATTTTATCATACAGATATTTTCCGAAATCCTCAGCTCTACCCTCTAAGGGGTCTCCCCTCACCTCCTGATGAAGGAGGGAGCGGGTCACCCTAAACAGGGACACTGGGCGGTTATCTGATGACGCAATAAGAGCAGTGAGGTAGGAACACTTCTCTGCTCTTATCGCCATTAGGTAGGACCTAATATGGTCTCTTACCAATGTTCGGTCAGATTCGGCACGGCTCAATCTCCAACTGCTCTCTAGGCGTCTTTTCCGGCATTTCATCTCTCTCAACCCCTCATTATACCACGGGGCCGGTCGAGACCCATGCCGAATCAGAGGCCGCAAAGGCACAACTCGATCCAGGGCACCGGCAGCCGCCCTGTCCCAGGCCGCCACCAGTTCTCCAACCGAGTCGTGTGTCAGAACCTCAGGAATTGGCCCAAGCTCTGCCTGGAACCGCTCGGGTTCCATCAGCCGCCTGGGGCGGTACCATCTCACCGGTTCCGCCACCCTGCGGTGGGGTGCAACGGTCCGAAAGTCCAAGCATAGGAGAGAGTGATCAGACCATGACAGGGGTTCAATGACTATATCCCCTACACTCTGACCACTCAGCCACTGTCCAGAGACAAAAACCAGGTCAAGCGTGTTCCCCCCTGTGTGTGGGGGGCCTTGAATTACCTGGGTCAGGTCCATGGCTGTCATGGAAGCCATGAACTCCCGAGCCTCCCCGGACGCCCCGCCCCCGGACGGCAGGTTGAAGTCACCCATGACTATTAGCCTGGGGACCTCAACCACCACCGCGGCGACAACGCTCAGGAGCTCGGGCAGGGAGGTTGATACGTGGCAGGGCGCCAGGTACGTAATCAACACCGCCCTCGGACCCCCTAGGTCCCACTTCACCAGAAGGGATTCACAGCCTGCCGTCTGAGGAACAGTGACCTCCCTCGGCCTGAAACTTTCCCTAATCACAACCGCCACTCCCCCACCCCTGCCCTGAGCTCTCGGCTGGTGGAATGCAAGGAAACCCGGTGGGCACATTTCCACCAGAGGGACACCGCCCTCTGGTCCCAACCAGGTCTCCGTTATACCCGCCAGGTCTGCTCCCCCCTCTGAGATTAAATCTTGAATGAGGGGGGCCTTATTTACCACAGACCTGGCATTGCACAGCATCAGTCTACAGCCAGGGCCCTGTGGTTCTGAACAACCCCAAGAACAGGTTGAGCCTTGGGGGTCGGAGCGCACAACCGCTCGTAAGCAGCGGGTGCGCGCTCCCTTATTATGATACGGCCCCCTGCTCCCACCATACCTGCCCCTCCCGCTAACGGTACTTATTGGAACTGAGTTAGTCTTAATCAACCCCCCGTCCGCACCCTCAGGACTCCGTCCCCTTCCGTCACCTGGCCTGTCTTCTTGTTCCCTTCTGACAATTTCTTCCCCTGCCCTAAACACCCCTTCCCCACCCCTCCCCACCCTTAAAACCTTCACTCCTCCTTCCTCTTTCCATCAGATGTGGTGCCCAGAGGCCACCCGAGCAACCCCTTAATAACTATAATTGCATTTTCTTACATCAACCCCGATTACAGTTGAGAAAACTTAGTTTATAAAATTATAAACCCCCCCTACCCCCCCCCCCCCGACTTCCCAGAATGAATACAGGGTAAAACAAAAGAAAGCCCCATACATCAAACAAAGTTATTATATAATCTTAACAAGAATTTTAAACTATATGCTAAATACAGTCTCTACCTTACATTTATTCAACCTTATCAATTCAAGTACATATCTAATCCATCATCTAATATCAAACCTTAAATCATTTCAATCCATTAAACATCAAACAAACAAAACATCTTGTTAAAAATAATAATTTTCCAATACTTTCTTGGACTATATACTAAATACCATCTCTATAATCCAATTCTAACTTGCGTTTATTCAACCTTATCAATTCACATATTATATATCGTCAATCTAAGTCAAACCTTAATTCACTTCAATTCATTGAGAGGTTATGTAAAATCACCAAAACGGCCGGGTTTAAAATATATCTTCCATTAATCACCCTCTCTTAACATTCTAACCAATCACTTCAATCCATTAAACATCAAATAAACAGATCATCTTATTAGAAAAGTAAACAATTAATATCAGTAAGCCCCTCAATTCAAAAAATACATTCTTAATCAATTTAATGTACATCTTGCATTAAGCATCCTCTCTTACATCTTGCTCATAGTCTTGATCCTTGAATCAGTCCATAATCTTAGATTGCCCTTAATTCCTTACATATACTTTTAAATTTCACTTCTTCAATCGAGTTCTGGGCTTCTTCTTCTGGCAAATAAACCTCCATAACAAATACAATCTGTTTAATCCGTTTCTAACTTAGATTCCTTCAACCTTATCAGTTCACATAATACATATCTACTCCATCAGTCCATTAATAGATCATTTCAGTCCAAATACATTCTTAGTCAATTTAATTTATTTCCGTTAATCATCCTCTCTTACATCTTGCTCATAATCTTGGTCCTTGAGTCAGTCCATAATTTTAAATTGCCCTTAATTCCTTGCATACAATTTTAAATTTCACTTCTTCAGTTGAATTCTGGTTTTTTTCTTCTGCCAGGTAAACCTCCATAACGAAGCCTCCCTTCCAAATAATAAGTCTCTCTTTTTTACTTGCAATATCATTTGAGTCCATATGAACCATCTTAACCTTTGCATTAGTCCTCTGTTTCTCTTAGCCATAGAATTTTGTTGCAGTAACATTTCAAATCTCTGTCTTTGCTTTTCCTGGTCCTCAGCACCATAGATAGGTTGCTTCTTAGACTGAATCAGTTTCTCTTTTTTCTCAGTTAAATCCTCTTTTTGCTGCTTATCTGAGAGGAATGGCCGTCCCCTCCTTTCCTGGAACGAGTCCTCTTCCTCCACTCCATAAATAAGCTGTTTATCAAACAAGATCCATTTCTCTTTATTTTCTTTATTCTCAGTAAAGTCCTCTTCTTGTGTAATTTGTTTTATAAAATATTAAGCAGTCAGTTGCGGATCAATTTTATTTGGGAGAGAGAATCTGGTTAATATTTCCGTAGTAAACTCTTTCACTATTACAAGCATTTCTTCTTTAAATTCATCAATACGATCAAGGATAGGTTTAACATTTAAATATAAATTCTGCTCCATTTTAAATTTTAAATCAATCGCTCTGGCTTTAATCCAATTCCTACAACCGTTTCTCTAGCTTCGCTTACAAGAAAAAAGAAAAAAAATAGAAAGTTCACTTTCACTTTCGAGCACTTTCCTTTAGCAGTGAAAGCTATACGCCATTTTGAATGCATTATGTTGATTGTAAAGGTTAGAAACATATAGTCAGAAATACAATAAAAGATACTTGCAATCCAAAAAGAACTCCTGTATTCACTTCATCTGCAAACAGTCTCTCTTATGTTCCTTTTTTTTAAAAGCAGAAGCGGTCGCGGCGTCTTTCTCTGTCTAATGACAGAAGCGTCTCTGGGCAGGAGCGTCTTCAAGAGCGTGGGGAGCTCTCACTCTTGATCCCTGAAAACTTTTTCCAGGGATTTTAGAGGAGCTCAACTCTGCTCTTGATGCTCTTCACCTCTTCTTGCCCGAAGAGGGGATTTTCCACCGCAAAAAACAGCTGGTGTTCGCTATTTTTGCGGCTTTACAAACCCAGGGAACGGACCCTCACAGAGGAGACTCTAGCGACGCCGGCGGAGCCACCGGAAGCCTCTTTTTTTTTGTCAAAGGGAATATTACATTAATAAAACAAAGGTCTTCTCCTACTTTAGCTGAACCGTGTTACTGTTACTGTTACTGACTACTGTAGATATATGCATGATATTGCTCTTAATGATTGGTTGGTAATAATGTGAGTTTCCATGATTGGCTCATGACAATGTATGCTTTTCAAATTGTATAAAAGGGAGTCCACTCCAAGCACAAATGTGCTCACTTGGAACTTGCTTCTGGGTAACTCTTTTATTGGCAAATGAGTTTTCTTTCATTTACAGGTACTGGGAATGTCTAGTCCAGGGATAGGCCACCTTGGCTCTTTTATGACTCCTGGACTTCAACTCCCAGAATTCCTGAGCCAGCATGGCTCAGCTTGGAAACCTCCCCCTTTCCCCTCAGCATGGCTGGCTCAAGAATTCTGGGAGTTGAAGTCCACGAGTCATAAAAGAGCCAAGGTTGCCTACCCCTGGGCTAGTCTAACAAAGAGAAGATGACATATTAGCAGTCTGCCAATATTTAAAGGGCTGTCACAAAGGTAAATTAAGTCTCCAAAGTATCTGAAGGCAGGAAAAGAAACAATGCATGGAAGCTAATCAAGGAGACATCCAACTTAGAACTAAGCAAAAATTTCCTGACAGTGTGAACTATTAATTAGACTAGTTTGCCTCCAGAATGCGTGGATGCTCCCTCACTGGAGGTTTTTAAGAAGAGACTGGACAACCCTTTGACTGGAATGATTTAGGGTCTCCTGCTTGAGCAGGGGGGCCATCTAGATGACCTCCAAGGTTCCTTCCAACTCTATTATTCTATTATTATGTTATTCTTTTCCTTTCCACTACTCAGGTGTGATTCATTGGGCCTGCATGCCAGGTAAAAGGGACAACTGAGCTTTCTGGGACAACATGTCTAGTGAAAAAAAAGAGCAGAATGGGGGATAGGAGAGTGGTTCCCTAAAAAGCAGAAAACAAAACTGAAACAAAAATTTACCAAGCAGGTCATCATCAGTAGATTAAAATTTCCACACAGCAAATAACAGCTACACTGTATCATCACAGACTGTGAAAAACCTGGAAGGGGATTTCAGTGGCATGCATGTGACCTGTCCATTCTTCCAGTCGATGGAAAAGGATCACGTGTGCCTGGCTGAGGAATTCTGGGAGTTGAAGTCCACAAGTCATAAAAGGGCCAAGTTTCAAGACCCCTGTCTAAGGCAATTGTCTTTTTAACCAGCAACTTTCCAAATTCCATGCATTATAGGAAGAATTAATGACATTGCATTGCAATGTTCTTTAAACAAGTAATCTTATTCACTCCCACAGGAGAAACTATTGCAAGAAGATGCAAGATTATATTAAGAATCCAAGAAACTGGCTTTCTGGGAAGCCGGATTGGATTTCTTAGCATAAGAGAACAAGCCAGAAAGACTACTTGAAGCAAAGTTCTTGTGAGTAATTTGGAAGGTTTGAATTGTGTTACAGCCAGTTCTAAACTATTCCTGGAAAATATTGGATGTTGTAAATAGAGGGTGATTTTAATGATTACATAAGACTTGCAGAGCAGTGAAAAATATTTTTATTTTAGTAGATATGAAGCAGTGTTATATTTTGTGCTGGCTTACATTTATAAAGAAGATTTGCATTTGAGTATCACTGTTTCTATCTTTGGTTAGAATTCCTAATCTCATGAATGTCTGTTCTTAAGAATAGATAATTACTTCATAGAATTATAGAATCGTAGGGCTGGAAGGGACGCCCCTGCCCAAGATAGGTGACCTCACTGCATCCCAGACAAATGTCTAATCTTTTCTTGAAGACCTCCAGCAATGGAACACTTACAACTTTCAGAGGTAACCTGTTCCACTGATTAAGAAAAGAACATAACAGAATAATAAACTTTGAACATCCTAGTACAACCCCCTTCTCAGGCAGGAAACACTATGCCATTTCAGACAAATTAATTGTCCCACTGTCAGGAAATTTCTCTTTAGTTCCGGATTGGATCTTCCAGACATTGCTTCTAGTCCTGTTCTCAGATGCTTCGGAGAATAGGTCAACCCTTTCTTGTCTATGACAGTCTCTCAAGTACTGGAAGACTGCTATCATGTCATCCCTAGTCCTTCTCTTTGTTAGGGTAGACATACCAAGTCTATGCAGTCAATGGGACTGGACAAAACCAAGGAAGCTAAATGAAATCTAAAATCCAAGAGTGTTTCATTGCGCAATGCAAGGCTTAGACAAATATGTTGAGGCTTAGGTTGCACATCTGACAGTCACCAATTTTATAACTTTTGTACATTTCCTTTAAAAATACAAGTGTTTTATACGTTATGGATGACTACATCACCCATAACATACACATCTGGGTATCACTTTACCAAACTTTCTGAAGAAAGGAAAGAAAACATTTGTTACAGAAAAAGAATAATGGAATGATTATTAAGATTTTTTACCTAAAAATTTCGGCCTAAACATTCATACCAACATTTTGCATAGCTTGCTTGACTTTACATGTGTCAGTACTGTGGCTCCCCTTAATTAACATGCTTGCAATTTACAATACCAGCTTTTCATACCCAATTAAATTCAGCAATGCATTTTAATGATATAACTTCAAAATAGGAATCAATGTGTTGCATGAAAGGTTTGCTCATAGAGATGGAACAAACCTGAGGATTCTGGTAAGACCAAAAAAGCTTAAAATAGCATTTATACATTGTTAAGAGATACATGGCTACAATAACCTGCAAAGTCTTTCTATTATTTATTTATTACTTATTTTATTGAATTTATGTTGACCTCCCATTCCCAAACACTCTTTCAACCAGAATAATGGTGTTGACTTCTATGAATGAATTGACAAAGATGGACTGTTTTCTATTTTTCCTTTCTTCCTTTTTCTGTTTCATACTTTTTTTCTCAAAAGCAGATTGTTTATATATATAAAATACATATACCGTGTTTCCCTGAAAATAAACCCCACCCAGAAAACAAGCCCTGATTTTTAGGGTGTGCCTAATATAAGCCCTACCCCAAAAATAAGCCTAGGGGGATGAGCATAGCCAGCATAGGAGGCGGCGAGTGCACAGGGGCCGACGGTGTCTAAGAGCAGCCAAGCACACACAGCACAGGTAAGTCCAAGCATGGAGGCAGAAGTGGGGGGGGCAGGTTATCAGAAGGTGCCGTATGGCTGCCTGGCTCATGGGAGGCTCACACGGTGGCACCAGCAGCAGATGGAAGCAGAGGCACGGGTGGAGACAAGCAATCCTGATGCTCCACCCATTCCATCCCACCATTTCTTGGCTTGCCTGCAGCCGCACCGGGGCATGCAACCATGCAGTGAATCGTGATTGCCTACCCAGGCACAGCTATGGGCTAGCCGAGAGATGGTGGGATGGAGTGGGTGGTGTGTTGGTATCGCCTCCTCCGTCATGCCTCTGCTTGTGCATGATTCTTCTGTGAGCCAGGTGGCCACACAACACCATCTGGATTGCCTGCCTCCCCCCTGCCTCTGCCTCCATGCTAGGACTTACTTACCTGCACTGTATCAAGGGGCTGGTGGGCTGTAGCTGCTGCCTGACACCATCAGCCCCCGTGTGCTGTCCACCTCTTGTGTGCTTGCTGGGGGGGTGGGGTGCCCAGCCAGGCTGATCACCCTAATACCGTGTTTTCCCCAAAATAAAGTCTAATGTATCTTTTGGTGCAAAAAAAAAAAAGACTGAAAAAGAATTTGAAGGGACATACAGACTTGTGAGACAAATTAATACTTTCTGAGTATCTCCACATATTGTACAATCCCATAAAAGAAAATATGAGTTTTGTTTTCTTTCCAAATTTACACATTTACACAATATTTTAATTGCATTGATAAAGACATTTCTTCATTTGTTTTTATTCACCTAGCTGATCTGTACCAGCTAAGCCCAGGAATATCCCTGCCCCAGAATGATGAAAGCTCAGAAGGCTGCAGGCTTAACTTTGCACCATAATCGTGAGAGATTAAAACATTTTTAAAGATTCCTCATAATTAGCAGTAACCCAACTGACAAGAGACTATATTTATTTTTATAATGTCCTCCTTTGTAATGCTACGATGAAACCTTCCCCCCATGTTAGTTTATATATATAAAAAGTTTAGTAAGTAGGTAAGTGTATTTTTATTATGGGAAAAAAATAGCAGCAACAGAGATTGATATGTATGTGCAAAATATAAAGCTGCAGTTACATTGATAAACTCAGTTATATATTTTGAGTAGACTATTAACTCTTAGTCTTAAAAACCCACTGTGTCTTTCATTTTTCAGAATTAAATTGTCTTTCTCTATTTTACCTGTAGAACTGAGGACAGAGGGAAATAAGTTTTACAGGGAATTTTACAATAAAATGTTCAGGTTTTGGCTTTGTAATATTCCTTCTGGCTGACTTTAAAACAAGTATGATTAATGTATGTTCATCTCTATAAAAAAGAGGAGAATGTGATTTCAATTCTCCTAACTCTTAGGGGAATTCATTTTTAAAAGGGATTTTCTGATAGCAGATACAGTCACAGTGTGTTGACCCAAAGCAGTATAAACTTCAAGGATACTTGCAAGTTGTAAACTTCTATAGTTCTGGAGAAAGGCTACAGCTGTAGACATGCAGCATCTGAATGAAAGCAACTTAAGGAGTGCACACATTCCAAGATCTCCTTTTTCCTTCGTAAGAAGGAACTTCTCTCTGGATGCTAACCCCTTCTAAGAACATTAAATCATGGATATTTTAAAGGGATATTATTATCAATCATTTCTCCTACCCTCACTGGGAGGAGATAAGATGGAAGCCTCTTTAAAAATTTGGGTTCAGACAAACTCAGGCCTGCTGGCAGCTGGCCAGTTCAAAGTCACCAGACAGAAAGGGTCTGGGGTTGCTCTTGACTTTATAGCCAGCCTGCTCTAGTTTTCCTTGATGTCATAGCTGAAGGTTGTGAGTCACAACGGGATTCATTCACAGGGGGTCCCAGTGAGGGGGACCACCTTGAAGGGAAAAAAAAACCTTGAAGTCCCTGTCCAGGTGATAAATATGTAAGGCAGTGGTTCTCAACCTGTGGGTCACGACCCCATTTGGGGTCGAACGACCACTTCACGGGGGTCACCAAACACTGCAGTCTGCCATTTTTTCCCCTTTTCCCCTCGGCCAGGGCAGGGGGCAGCACCGTGCATGCGCGATGCGGGCCGTCGCGCCGCGCATGCATGATGTGGGCCGTCACGCGTGCGCTGCGCATGCGCGATTCAGGCCGTCGGGGTCTCAGCCTGAAAAAGGTTGAGAACCGCTGATGTAAGGTCATTGGCCTTTGGTAAAACTTGAGAAAACATAAAAATCCAATCATGAAAACTCAAGCAGAGGCTTCTTAAAGATACAGTACTTTATTTTCGATCGAAATAAGTCCTGGGTAGGTACACAGTCTGAACACTGGCAGAAGTGCCACACCTTAAAAAGTTAGTAGCATTGCTTTATAAACTGTGTTAGTCAATGAAAATCAGACAGCAGAGTTATTACAATATGAGGAAGACATCAATCATTCCTGTACACTCCCTTATTCCTGCTTTCAGTACATCACATCTGCAAACACTGATTACAAAAGCCAGATAACAATAGTTAGGCAAGGCTACACAAGAGCAATCCAGTAACTATGGAAATGCACTATCCTAAAAATATCTTGGTCCTAAGTCATTTAGTGTTTCTAAGTAAGTAAGCATAATGTTACTTAAGAAAGGAACATTACCTTCATGTCTTAGCTAGATTCAGTACTCTCTGGGTGAGACAGGATATCATATACAGTATGTAAGGTAAGATAAAGAAGAGAATAACAGACTGTGTATGGGAAGGAAAATTATTACATATAGATGTTTTTGTCACTTCTATATTGAATTATTTATTCACCTTCACATGTGTGCAAGCAATAATTACAGTTTTCTTTTGTTATATCTAATATTGTCACCCCTCCAAGGGTAAAGCAGATAGGAAACATGACCAGATGACCTAATTCTACTTTCTTGTAAGGCTATATGAACAGAATTTTATAAGTCTGAGCATTAAACTTCCTAAGTTTCTTCCTCTGATTGTCAGTCCTCCCTGTCTTCTCTGGTTCCTAGCAGTGGTGGGATTCAGCCGGTTTGCACCACTTCGGCAGAACCGGTAGCTAATTTTTTGTTGCCCAGGCCCAGAACGGGCTTCCGGAAGCAGCATCCACACAGAGAACCGGTTGTTCACATATTTGAATCCCACCACTAGTTCCTAAGCAGCATCTCTAGCTTTCATCTCCCGAGGTCATCCACATACAGTATTCCATTACAAATATGTAGTGAGGCATATATTACATTTAATATATGTAAAGTGCTTTAATATAAGAATTACTATCAACATTTATTCATCCTGTCAATTGCAGTATTTTGGATTGTAACCATTATCTATGTACCATTTCAAAATTTAATTTTCTCTCACATCAAGCTGTCTGTGGCATCAAAAAGTTAGGCCAGTATTTCAGATTAAATTGGTGTTCTTTCTGAATGCCACTAATATGTAACGGAAAGCCAGGTAACATTATGGTATCAAAAAGACGGTAGGGGAAGTGCTTATGACTGTGGCACATACATTTTCAATTCAATATTTTATTTTGCATGAACAAAGGATAATGGCACTTAGCTAGTTAATTTTATATAAGAATATTATTTCAGTTTTTGTTTTTAGCAGTTTGCTGCTGTTGTTGTTGTTAGTTGCAAAGTCATGTCCAACCCATCATGTCCAACCCATATCCAACTGTATATCAAATAGCTGGTGTTGATGGGCAATATCACCTGTTGTCATTTTTATGGAACCCTGTTTTAGAATTTTGAAATACTTCCATAAAACGTGTGAGCTTAAATGTAGAAGGACTGTAATCCGGCACTGGAAAAATCCAACTTTTTCCTACATCATGCTGACTTGGGAATTCTGGGAATTGGAGTCCACACAGCTTACCATTGCTAAGGTTGAGAAATACTGTCCTGCTGTAAAATATGAGAGTCCGAGCCAGTTTGGTCTAGCACAGGGGTAGGCAACATAGCTGACTCAGGAATTCTGGGAGTTGAAGTCCATGAGTCATAAAAGAGACGAGGTTGCCTACCCCTGGTCTAGCAGTTAAGGCCCAGACTAGAAAGAGGGAAACCATGAATTCTAGTTCCACCTTAGCCATGAAAGCCGGCTTGACTTTGAGCCAGTCCCTCTCTCTCAGCCCAACTCTTTCACATGATAGTTGTTGTGGGGACAATAAGAGGAGGAAGGTGTGTGGGTTATGTTCACTGCCTTGAGTTATTTGTAAAAATAATAATAAAGGTGGGATACAAATAATTACATAAACAGGGACAAATTAATGGACACGATGCATTACGCTTTAGATGAGCAGAGGCATCCACATAGCCAAATATTCCAGGGTGGTGGCTGAAATGATGCAATCAAAGCTTATCAGATTTTCATGTGTGGTGTATTGTTGTGGCAACTATCTTGATTTTTTATTTAACCATACTTTGTGGATGATCTTGTAGATAAGAAAAGTTTTGCTGAGTGTTTCTTTTTGTATAATTGCAGAGAGTTTATTTGTTTGTTCATTGCTGCTATGTTCCTTGTCTATTCAATACCAGGGCACAAATGTAGCTAACAGACCGGAAACTAGAAGAGCTGTGTTCAAAGTGGGGGGAGGGGACCCTCAATAAGGCCAACATCTAATTTTGCTCTCAGCTGAAATCTCCTTTCAAAGTGGCTTCATGAGTAACACTCCGATAACATTCTCATGACTGACAAAGCGTAATTGATCAAACCCATGTTATTCATGTCACTGTGAATAGTAAACCAGCTCAACATATTCATTAGAGTGGGGAACACTTTTTATATAAAGTTCTTAGAACAGATCAAGGCAACCTTAAGTCAACATGAAAAATAGTTGTATGGACTGTACAAGGCAGACAATAACAAGCCCCTTTTTTTTTTACAACATGTCAACTAAGCCTAGGACAAAACTTCTTAACTCCTCCACTTCTTTCCTTGGCCAAAGAGAATTAGAATTCCTAATGAGATCTGTGTGATATTTAAAAATCCTAAGTAGAAATTAACTTTCAGAGTGGCTGTCTGCAATTATTATTTCATCAATGCAGAAGAGCATGCAATGAATACAAAAAATGCATATATTTGCTTAAGAGCATTAAGTGGAATGGTTTGCCTCCAGAAATTGTGAGTGTTCCATCACTGGAAGTTTTTGAGAAGACAGTCATTTGCCTGGAATGGCATAGGGTCTTCTGTTTGACTAGAAGACCTACAATGTCCCTTCCAACTCTGTTTTTCTGTATTCTGCACATAATTTTTCCTTAATGTATGTTTTTTGTGTATACTTATTTTGAAATTGGGGGCTTGCTGCAATATTCAAAGAACTGCAAAAACCAGATTAATTATACCCCAATTTGTGTTGTATTCAGGGAAATGTAAATTTGTTCAGATGAAAGTCATGGTAGTAAATAAACACCAACTTTTTTTCTTCAGCACTGCCTGTTTTTCTCCTGTAAATCTCCAGAATGAGGTGCTGGAATAGATACAGAATTTAGAGCTGCTGTTATGGAAATCAGCCGTTCCACGTAAAAATTGACTTTCCAAAAGAAATTCTAGTTTGGGTAGAATCTACGTTCATTGGGGTAGATTTTACATCAATTGGAAAGAAATACAGTTTTCAAATACTGATGTTTATCTATGTGATCCTAGGCATATCCCACTGAGATTAAAAAAAAATACCTACTTCAATTAAATGGTTCCAAACTAAATATCTGTATTTTAACTTTCATGATCAATATTATATTGAATCAATGTCAATTCTAAAGATTTTATGAACAACTCTTGGATTTTTTTTTCATAGAAAATGTGTGTAATTAGCAAAGCTTCAATAATTTTGGACAGAGGTTGATTCCTTTTAGATAAATGTTGCTATGCTTATATTTTATGAATAGTCCTCTAAAAAAGTAAGAGTGGAAAGAAGATGTCTTATATGTTATTAAATATGTTACCGGTAGTTAAACTAGGATTGTTTAATAAAACAACTTACAGCTACCCAATAATGTACAAGAGCAAAAATATTGAGCTTTCCTGAGGCACATAAAACAAAACAAAATCTAATTAATCAACCCATTTCACTGAGTTCATACTGACTGATGTGAAAGCCTGCAAAAGAATTTGTTTTTTTTTTAAAAAAAAAAACCACTTTCTACTGATGATGGTTTAAGAAATAAAACAGGATGAACAAATAGGAGCCAAAAATAGTTGCAAATTGTCATGCTAGTCACATGTTTGTCTTCCTGTCAGAAAATCACCTGGGATATATTTGCAGCAAATGCAGCCTTGTAGCAATTCTTCAAAAAGGAAAAGAATTGGGGACAGGAAATAACTAATGAGAAAGGGTAAAGATTTATCTGTTAAAAAAAAGAGAGACTCTGTAATAGGAAAGGGCAAAGAAAACTACACTCCATAAGAAAAATAGGAGGGAAGGCAGTGGATGTGAATAACATTTGCAAAACTGGGTGAACGGTTTAAAAAAAAAAAAAGGCCAGGAAGCTACGTAAAAGACCAAAGAGAAGAAGGGAGAAAAAAACATTTCTATAAGAAATAGAAATGGAAATAGGTGAAAATAGGTGGAACAGTACAGATCGCAGAGTACAAATAATATTGATAGTAGTCCAAAACTTTAGAGAAAAAGAAAAACTTAGAATGAACTGAGATTAAGAAAGACTGCTTAGTGTTCTTTAAATATGTTCAAAATGATGGTAAGGACAAGATTGATACAAACATGGTCTCCCTTTAGTATAAATCTCTGGGGCTAAATCTACTATTTTGATATAAAGTACTGGAGGAAGAGATTGATGACCTGGTCAAATTCTTATATGTTTTCCTTGAGAAATCTATGAAGCGCCACATGATTGGAAGATAATAAATGATGCCCCTACATTGAAAAAAAGAAGATAACTTCTACAATAAATTGTAGGAAAACTGTATACAGAATGTATTTTGACTTCATCAAAGCATTGGATAAAGTATCCCCTGCTGTGCTGATCAATTAGCTAAGATAAATATGACTTGGATATCATGGCAATCAATAGCTGGGTTGAAACTCATTCTCAAAGGCTGTGCTCATCAAACCAGGTCTATTAAACGTGATGGTCCCAAACCTTGGGCTTGTGTTCTTCATCATTTTTATTAATTACTTGGATGAACAGATTATACTTATTAAATTTACTGTTCCTTATGTTAAAAAACTGTCAAATGCAGAAGTATCAAATGCAGAATATCTGGCATGTTAACAGTCCTTATGAAAAAAGCTCTGGGATTAAGATGTAATTGAGTAAGATGCAGTGGGATGAGGCTGTAAGATGTAATTGAGTAAGATGCAGTGGGATGAGGCTGTAAAGATGACATTTTAGATTGCATCAGTAGAAGTTCCCAAATCATATGAATTAGTTATTCCACACTATTCAGCTTTGCTCACACCCAGTCTTGAGAACGATATCCGTTTTAAGAAGGAGTTGAAGAAATTAAATATGTTCTGAGAACAGCAGATGATCATCACTAAAAAACAAGCTCTGTGAAGAGAGATAAAGGAACTGCCTTACTTTGAGAACAGTATCTGTGTAAAGCAATGTAATTGACATTCAAAATCACACCGCATAAATTATGTTGGACCCCCACATCTAAAGAGGCTACTGCGGTGCTTTAGCTTCTGTTATTTGATAATCATTCAACCTCTGAGAATATCTCATCTCAAATGCATCTCCCAGGTCCCTTAAGGACGTGTAAAAACCATTACAGAAAATGAGCAGAAATATTATAGTGAGCGAAAGTCTTGACTTGGAAAAACAAATGTTGAAAGTTTATCTGTACAGGACATGTCACTAAATTTACAAAAACATTATGGTGCACAGGTTTTCAACTCATAAAACATAGGAAAATATATGAATTGATGTACTGACGTATAAACATACCCAGTGTGAAATGCTCTTAGAAAAGACAAAATAGTTTAATTTATAATTCCTTACAAATAAGGGGGGGAAAAGAAAGCAAAACCAGGAACAGCATGAAATGTCCTTAGTTTAGATGTAAACAGCATTTTTTTTTAAAAAAAATCACACGTTTTTCTTTATAAGAAGTAATTGTAAGAAGTAATTGGTGGGGACACTGCTAGTGGTTCCTTAAAATGGAGGGATGGATTCTTTTAATCCTAATTCAAGATTTCAGATTCAAATAAAAATATTTTTTCCCTCTGTGTAGAAAGGATAAGGTTATGTTTTATGATATACTTTGATCAAAAACAACACTGGCTTGTTCAGTATAACTGAAAGCATATATTAAAACACCATCATTTTCTTGCACTAGGACAGGGGTAGGCAACCTTGGCTTTTTTATGACTCATGGACTTCAACTCCCAGAATTCCTGAGCCAGCATGGCTCAGCTTGGAAACCTCTCCCTTTCCCCTCAGCATGGCTGGCTCAGGAATTCTGGGAGTTGAAGTCCACGAGTCATAAAAGAGCCAAGGTTGCCTACCCCTGCACTAGGATATTGCCAGGGAATTTGGTCACAGCAAGCAACTTGTTTTTCATAAAAACAGGTTCACCATTACTGGCCTTTTCAATAAAATCCTAATAAGCTACCTGAATTCAGGATTTCTTACAAAATGGGCTGAAAAAACACCGTGGTAGGAGAACGTAATTGAAAAAAAATCCTCTTTAATTTAGTATGTAGTTTCATTGTCACATGCAAGTGAAATAGATGGATGTATCCATAGTATTTAATTTCAATTTCCAGTTTCTATCCAATAAATCTTGACCAGCACAGGTTGCATTACCATTTTACTCCAGATATAGAGCTCTAATCATTGGGTGACTGAATACTTCCAATCACTTATATGGAGGTTGAGATTTCTGAGATTAGAAAAAAAAATCTTTGTGCCTTGATTCATAATGGATCTCTTGTTGAATCACTGTAAGTTTCTTAAATAGAAAAAAAAAAGATTGATACGTTTACCAGAGAGAATAATTTACTGCCTGCAGGAGTGTTAGCCATTTCAGCAATTTATCACCTGAGGGCAACTTTGTCAGTGGAGATTTAATAAAAAAAATGTAGCAAATCAAAACTCAACAGGTAAAGGGCAATTCCATATTGTATTGAAAGGTCACTGCCCAAACCCTTCTGTTCTTCTGAAATGTCTTATGCTAGTTTGCAGCTTAAGCTGGCCTAAAGAGCAACAGGAATGGCAGAAAGATGGGTGGATTTCAGTTAAGCAACTTCAACTGACTCCATTATATACCTACTGAGAACATTTCAGTACATTGACAGGATAAAATCTGAGCAAGTAAGATTAAATCAAATTAGCTTCCAAGTATGAGTTTTTGCCTAGAACTTTTAGACACACACAATAATAAAAATATATGTGGGACCCAAAGTCACACAGCATCATGGTAAAACATGTGTTATTGTTATAATTTACTGTTTTAATTACAGATATTTGTTGTGACCCACTTTATTTTTTTTAAATAAGATGTACTATTAAATATAGCAAATTCCTCATTTAATAGAATGTGCTTTAGTGAACTTTAGATGTAACAATAAAATCTGTGCATACATTGTATGGTTTTGTGTGTATGAAATGCTTTTCTCATTTTATGCATGGGCAAGTTATATAAAATATAAAAATACATGGAAAATATAACCAGAAAATTGCATATATTCTTATGGACATTCCCTTTCCCCACTTCCTTCAATAAATCACTATAAATTACTATAATTTCTCTGTCTGTCTCTCTGTCTGTCTGTCTCTCTCTCTCTCTCTCTCTCTCTCCCTCCCTCCCTCCCTCCCTCCCTCCCTCCCTCCGTGTGTGTGTGTGTGTGTGTGTGTGTGTGTGTGTGTGTGTGTTTGTATGCCTAAACACAGAGACTCACATATCCTAAAGTTCATTAAAATGCAATGACAATAAAACTTGGGTAGCTCTTTAGGTCAAATACTTGAAGTTTTTTTTAAAATTTAATTTACAATTAAGCAGGAATTTTTAGTATTCATGTCTACAAATAATATCAAATCAGTATTAATCTTATTCTTCCTGGCCTCACTCATACTTGAGATGATATCGTGGTCTACAACCACATAAAAACAAAATAGTTTTGTTTTATTTTAGTGCTATTTAACATTTCAGCCAAGCCCATACGTATTGCCCTTAGCTTTAACTGTGATATACTGAAACAAGTCTTTTTCAAACCATAATTTCCAAGATAGTTTAGCTTTAATGAATCATAGTTAAGATTAAATACAGTTTAAGATTTGCTTATAATGCTAATTCTGGTTAATCAAGAAAGGGGACTCAACATTAGCAATCTCCTGCTACCCTGACATCAATTGGGGGACAATTTTGCATTCAGCTGGAGATCAAACAGGTTCCTGATGAGCCTAGCTGACAATTTTGTCATCCAAAAGATAGAGGAGGAAACTAAAGGGTCAGCTCTACTGGACTTAATTTTTATTAACAAAAAAGAAATGATAGAGGGGGTTGACGTTACAAGAACTTTGGGGGAGACCATGTCATATTGGAATTCAATATAATGCAGACACAAGCAATAGAATAAAATCAAACTGATATCTTATACTTTAAAAGAGCTGATTATAACAAACTTAGAGAGAACTTGGGAAGGATTCCATGGATGAAAAACTTAAAGAGAAAAACAACTCCAGAAGCTTGGCAAACTCTGAAAAATATGATTATAAAACCCCAGTCCAGCACAGCACCACTGGGGTGGGGGGGGGAGGAAATCCAGGAAGAAACCAGCATGGTTGCATAAAGAATCAACCTATTCTCCAAAGCACCTGAAGGCAGGACAAGAAGCAACGGATGGACATTAATCAGGGAGAAAAGCAACCTAGAACAGGAGAAATTTCCTGACAGTGAGAACAATTAATCAGTGGAACAGCTTGCTTCCAGAAGTCATGGGTAATCCATTACTGCTCTTTTAAGAAGAGATTGGACAGCCATTTGTCTGAAATGTTATGGGGCATCCTGTTTGGGTAGGGGGTTGGCTTGCAGGACCTCTGGGGTCACTTTCAACTGCATTATTCTGTCTGTTATTCTGTTATTCCTTCTATGATTACATGTATCCATCCCATCAAGGCCAAAGATCAGGGGTGTCAAACTCAATTTCATTGAGGGCTGCATCAGCATTGCGGTTGCCCTCGGGGGGGCAGGTGTGTGTGGCCAGGGTGGGTGCAGTCTACTAGGTGGGTGTGGACAAAGTGGGTGTGGCCTCCTGAGTGGGCGTGGCCAGCTCTACATTGTTCACATCAAGGGTGCCTGTGGGGGAGTGGGACAGATCTGAGGGTCTCTGGCAGAAGCAGGTGGGACTGGGGCAAGTGCCAAGATGGCCACCACAAAATTGTACATTGGCTCCCGGCCGGCCTGGGCCAGGGCCAAGGCAGCGGGGGCCATTCCCTCACTGTTTCCAGGATGGCTTCATGGGCCAAATGAAACCAGTTTGCGGGCTGCATCCGGGCCCTGGGCCTTGACATGTCTGCCAAAGATAGTCTGCAATGGTATTGGATCTCATGCCATGGGCAGGGGATTAGACTAGAAGACCTCAAAGTACCCTTTCAACCCTATTATTCTATGTTCTATGTTCATGATTAAAATGTTTCCTTGAGTTTTGTAACTTGTATTGATCCCATGTATGGGATCAGTCAGGTACACCTTAAAGCAGCTGTGACTTTTCCTACCTTGTATACCTGTCACACAGTGTCAAGAAAAGATACCTTTGTTTAAATGTTTCCTGAAATGTATTGTATGCAACCCACACACACTTAGAATTACATTGTGTTCTTTGTATACGGAGTGTTGCACATCCCTAATTATATAGGCCTTTTTTTCTGAATGCAATCCAGAAACTACAGCTGGTGCAAAATGCAGCTGCCAGTGTGTGGCAGGAACAGCTGTTGGAGATTATGTACAATCGATTTGGAAGGAATGACATAGTTTGCCTATTTGTGCGTGAACTGTATTTGAGGTATTAGTGTTATTCTACAAATGTTTAGCCCAGTTGGGGCAGAGTTATATGAAAGGATTCTGATATAAGAATAGTCATGTTTTTATATCAAAGGAGTGGGAGGAAGAAATATTACTTTTTTAGTATAGTAATTATTAAACAAATTACATTGAACTGTATCTGCAATTTGGGAATGGTTTTAAATAATGAAAAAGTGAGGCTGTTTATAAGTAACAGAATAACAGAGTTGGTCCCCTTGCTCAAGCAGGAGACCCTGTACCATTCCAGGCAAGTGGCTATCTAATCTCTTCTTGAAAACTTCCAGTGATGGAGCACCCACAACTTCTGGAGGCAAGGTTTTCTACTGATTGTGGCGAGCGGGGCGTTCGCCCAGGTTCGCCGGTTGCACCAGTTGCAGCCCTATTTGGACCGGGAGTCACTCCTCACAGTCACCCATGCCCTTGTCACCTCGAGATTCGACTACTGTAATGCTCTCTACATGGGGCAACCTTTGAAGAATGTCCGGAGACTGCAGGTAGTCCAGAATGCGGCCGCACGAGCCGTCTTGGGTCTTCCTAGACATGCTCATATCACCCCAGCCCTCCATGAGCTGCACTGGCTACCAATTGGTCTCCGAACACAATTCAAAGTGTTGGTTATGACCTATAAAGCCCTTTATGGCAATGGGCCAGGTTACTTGCGGGACCGTCTTCTGCCTCATGAATCCCAGCGACCGGTTAGGGCGCATAGGGTTGGCCTCCTACGAGTCCCGTCTATTAGGCAATGCCATCTGGCGGGGCCTAGGGCAAGGGCCTTCTCCGTTGCTGCCCCAGCCCTCTGGAACCAGCTTCCCACAGAGGTTCGCACTGCTTCCTCCCTCCTAGTCTTCCGGAAACTATTGAAGACTCATTTATGCCGACAGGCTTGGGGCGTATGAACTATACTCTGCCCCTGGGCCTAGGAATGTCCCTCCATCAGTGACTGTGTACTGATTGTGATTGTATGCTGTATGAATGTGTTTTGGACTGAATGAATGTGTAGGATGGTTGATTGTTATTGTAATTTAATTTTTTATTGTATTATTGTTGTAAGCCGCCCTGGGTCCCAGGAGAAGGGTGGCATAGAAATCTAATAAAAGTAAGTAAAGTAAAAGTAATTGTTCTAATTATCAGAAAAATTCTCCTTATTTCTAGGTTGCTTCTCTCCTTGATTAGTTTCCATTTATTGCTTCTTGTTCTGCCTTCAATCAGTTTGGAGAATAGGTTGACCCCCTCTTCTTTGTGGCAGTCCCTGGAATATTGTTATTGTCATCATAATGTATAAATAGAGAATTCTCCCTCTCTCAAAGATTCATGTTAAATTTGTACCTGAGAACATTGGATAGAATAGAATAGAGCTGGAAGGGATCTTGGAGGTCTTCTAGTCCAGCCCCCCACTCAAGCAGGAGAGCTTATACCATCTCAGACAAGTGACTGTCCAGTCTCTTCTTAAAAAACCTCCAGTGATGGAGCACCCATGATTTCTAGAGGCAAGCTGTTCCACTGGTTAATTGTCCTCACTGTTAGGAAGTTTATCCTTAATTCCAGGTTGTTTTTCTCTTTGGTCAGTTTCCAACCATTGTTTCTTGTCCTGCCCTTTGGTGAATAATTTGACCCCCTCTTCTCTGTGGCAGCCCCTCAAGTACTAGAATACTGCTATCATGTCACCCCTATTTCTTCTTTTCTGATACATGATACATTTCTATATCTCTCTGAGAGCTTAAGAGAAGCTGCATTTATTATTATTATTATTTATTATTATTTATTTAATTTCTATGCCGCCCTATTCCGGAGAACTCAGGGCGGCTTACAACATGATAGAAATTACAATAAAATACATAAATATAAAAACCCTTAAGTTAAAAAAGAAACCAATCATTCCACAAACATACACACAAACATACACTGGCTAGGGGCAAGGTGTTAGCTGCCCCAGGCCTGCCGGCAGAGGTGTGTTTTAAGCAATTTACGAAAGGCGGAGAGGGTGGGGGCGACACGGATCTCCAGGGGAAGTTGGTTCCAGAGGGCCGGGGCCGCAACAGAGAAGGCTCTTCCCCTAGGCCCCGCCAGGTGACACTGTCTGGCTGACGGGACCTGGAGAAGGCCCACTCTGTGGGCCCTAACCAGCCGCTGGGATTCATGAGGCAGCAGACGGTCCCGTAAATAACCTGGTCCGATGCCATGTAGGGCTTTATAGGTTATAACCAACACTTTGAATTGGGTTCGGAGACCAATTGGCAGCCAATGCAGCTCGCGGAGTGATGCCGAAATGTGGGCATTTCTAGGCAAGCCCAACACTGCTCGCGCGGCTGCATTCTGCATTACCTGAAGTCTCCGAACATTTTTCAAAGGTAGCCCCATGTAGAGAGCATTGCAGTAGTCGAACCTCGAGGTGATAAGGGCATGAGTGACTGTGAGAAGAGACTTCTTCTTTAAGCCTTCTTCCTTAATCTGAGAGAGAATGACTGGCCCAAGGTCACTCAGCGTAAAGCTTAGGCCTTTTAATACAATATGTTGATCTGAAAAGGTGCTCCCAGTCTCTTTATGATTTTGGCTGCCATAAACCTATGGAATTCTGCCCTTAGATTAAGATCTCAAACCTTAGAGCAGCTGTCTGGAAGTTGAATCATGATAAACTAGACTTCTTTCCTTTTGGCTTGAAACATTTTGCTGCTTATGAAGTAGCTTCTTCTGTCTGAGCAAGCTGGTTAGGGGTCCTCCTTAACCAACTTGCACAGGCTGAAGAAGCTACTTAAATAAGCAGCAAAACATTTCAGATCAGAAGAAAAGAAGTCCAGTTGCTGTAACTCAACTTCCAGACAACTCTACCTGGATGATGGAGAATCTTCATTGAGACTTTTAGCTGTTTTCCCACTTTTCCTCCTTCTTGATCTTTCCTTCTCCAACTGGCTTTTCCTCTTCCTCTGAGAGTGCCATTCTGCTTTCCCTTAATTCATTCGCTAGTTGTCTTTCTACTCTGACTTCCCTTTCTGTGTTGTTCTCTTTTTCTTCTCAGTATTCCTCATTGGTGATAAGCTGGCTGGACTGGTGGGAGTTGAGATTCAATGACATCTGGCCAGAGTACCTTTTTTAAAGTGATGTTCCCCTAATTGGGGATTATGGGAAGTGAGTTGGAGGCCAGCAGGAGAGAGATAAAACCATGTGCCTTGCACAAACTATACTAAGGAATGTCATTTTCCTCTCCTCCTGCATCTTTATCATAGCTATTCAGAAACTCAATATTATTTGCTGTTTTCATTTCAGTAAACAGACATTGTGGTTTCCTCAAATGCCACCAGCACTTACAGTAAAGCAGTAGAGTTCAGTGATATTATTGCATACTTAGGGACAAAACAGCAATTTCATCAACAATTTCTTGGCAAGAAAACGTTGTTAAGCTGCCCTTGTTTACTTGGACAACACACTGTGCAGCAATACTATTCTTGTGCCATAATTTTTGAAGTATTAAGGGGTGAATATAAAGATTAAAACAACATAGGAAGGCAAGTCTGGCTGTCATTTTTTAAAGCTGTTATTCAATCAACAGAAGTGAGATATTTTAATTTGTGTGGAAACTTTAGTGCTGATAAACACTTCTGAACTCTTAAATTAGCTGTGACTGGAGTCATTTTCTCTTCAGCTTAGAAGGTTATGTAGTTGCCATCTGTGAAACAATGATATTTTTATTCTATATTCATTCCTTTCACAATGGACTGGTCAAAGACTTACCTCTCTCTTCTTTTAAAAATTGCCCAGGCTGCCTAGAACACTTCCAAAGGAAACTTCCTGTTGTAAAAATAAACCATGTGAATGAAGAAGGCCACGCACCTGCTAAATTTAGGATACCATAACACACTGTGTTTCCTCGGTTACTCTTTATAGTTCAACATCACTTTTCCAAATATCCATTTTTGCAGTGTTAATTAATGTCATCACTTACTGGGCACACTTGACAGGACAGAATGTACGTGGGAGGTTTTGGGATGCATTTCTGGGACTATAATTGTTAACTTTTTGTCATTCTTTCTGCTATCAATATGCTTCTGCAAACTTAGATCTGTACAGGTTCACTTTTGTGAGTCATTTCTAATGAATGTCCCACGCCATATGGAAAGAGCTGCCTAGTTTATTGCAGCAAGATACCAAAGCTACAGTAGAAGCAGACCATCCATTCATGGCCATAGGCATGGAGCTGTTCAGTTTCCAATTACTCATATCAAAGCAGAAGTGCATTTGATGAGGCCCAGTGGGCCAAATGAGTTAACAACTGGCAAACCATTCAGGAAAAGATGGTAGTTTTCTTTCCTGTGCTTGCAAAAACATGAAAGAGGTAGGGGATGGGTTATGTTATTCATCTCTACCATAATTTATAACTTGATGGGCTCCATTTAACACGGTAGGTTCCAGATTGTGCAGGTATAATTTAGAAGGACTTCATAGCTTTACTTTAACTTCACCAGACATGAATGCCAATGGTTTTAGTCCCATCAGCCTGGGGGAATAGCAATATGGGACACTAAAGTTCCACTCCTGAACTGCTCAACTGCAAGTTCCTTGCATCAAAGCTTTCTTTCTATACAAGCACATCTATTTTAGAAATTTTTATTCTGCTCTTTTTGCTCAGAATAAGATGTTATGGAGCGCACCATCCTGAAACAGCCTGAATGCTAATCAGGAATGATAAAAGCTACAGACCAAAAACCATCCCAATTTTACCAAGCAGTTTTAGACACTTCATACTGGATAGGTGAGGTTAATGGGCTACCTGCTAATTCTTCATTGGGTCATGATTTATAACATACTCAAGTAAATGTTTTCAGACAAACAGAAAAAGAATGTGCGGGATCTCTTTATACTATATTCTTCTTACTTTTAAAGGTTTCCCTTGTCCAGTTGTGTCCAACTGTAGAGCTGGTGCTCATCTCCGTTTCCTAGCCAAGGGAGTCACGTTGATCAAAAATGCTTCCGTGGTCATGTGGACAGCATGAATATACATCGAGGTGCACGGAATGTGGTTAAATTTCCACTGAAGTGGCACCTATTTATTTACTTGCCTTTGAACTACTAGATGGGCAAAGGTTCAGGCAAGTAATGGAAGCTCACCCCATTGCGCAGCTCTCTGATCTCAAACTGCCAACCTTTCCATTCACAAGCCCAGCATCTTAACCACTAGGCCACTGCACCTGGTATTCATTTTTATGAATACCAGGCCTAAGTAACTTTTTCTAAGATGGAAAGACATTCATTGAACACCATCAGTGAACTGTTGGATAGTACTACTTGGTCTGTTGGGTGGATGCTGGGTGGTTTGGGGGTGGGGAATTGTGGTGGGTGGGAGTGTGTTTGGGGATTATGTGTGTGGGACCTGGTCTTTGGGTGTCATGTAAATTTCATTGTATGTGTACACTGCGCATACACACACAATGACAATAAAGTTATTATTATTATTAAAAATCTATATCTTTGGCTTTCCTTGGTATCCACTGAAATGAATGAATTGACTCTACAGATGGACTCTGAATACTGGAGACTGTTTTATATGCCTTCTTTGTTAAATGTGGCATGAAAACATGAAAGGTCCCCAAACTGTATGGGCAAATAAGTTGAATTATTGAATGAGCTGATTTTGAAGTGATTTAAATTATATGTATATTTCTGCATGAACAGAACAGAACAGAACAGAACAGAACAGAACAGAACAGAACAGAATAGAGCTGGAAGGGACCTTGGAGGTCTTCTAGTCCAGCCCCCTGCTCAAGCAGGAGAACTTATACCATCTCAGACAAGACAGTCTCTTCTTAAAAATCTCCAGTGATGGAGCGCCCACGACTTCTGGAGGCAATCTGTTCCACTGGTTGATTGTCCTCACTGTTAGGAAGTTTCTCCTTAATTTCAGGTTGCTTCTCTCTTTGATTAGTTTCCACCCATTGTTTCTCGTCTTGCTCTCTGGTGCTTTGGTGAACAACCTGCCCCCCTCTTCCTTCTGGCAGCCCCTCAGATACTAAAACACTGCTATCATGTCTCCCCTATTTCTTATTTTCTTTAGACTAGCTATTAGATTTTTATACTGTCTTTATATACATACATACCGTACATACATACACACACACACATACACACACACACACATACACACACACCTCAAGGTGGCAAACATGCCGGTACTGCTTCCTGGTCCTATTTTCCCTACATCAACAACATTGTGAGAGGGCTGAGAAAAAAGTGATTGGCTCAAAGTCACCCAGCCAGTTTTTAATGCCTATGGTGGGACTAGAATTCAGTTCTCTTGGTTTCTAGGTAAGCACCTTAACTACTAGACCAAACTAGCTCTTTTCTGATTAATCCAGAGTTTTAAAATAATTTTGTCCATTTCGATCAATGTATTTGAATTCAGAATCCAATCAGATTGATCTTCCAAATTAGAATCAATAGAATTTGACTCTGTTTACACATATATAATGAAATGTCGCCTGCCCGTTTATGAAACTTTTGTAATGGACTGCTGAACACCATCAGAATTCGTCCCAAGGGGGACAGACAGTGAACTGATTTCAACATTTACCCAAATGAACACTTGGTAGCCCATGTGTTACCAATTTTCATCATTTTATCTTTATAAAACTCATCCAGAGAAGTATTCAATAGATTAGCCAGTATACATGCTGTAAGTTAGTATGTTGTTTCTAACCATTATTTTGTAGGCAATATAAATAGCATGCTTAATTGGAATAATATCCAGTATATTTTGAGGAACATTAGGAGCAAGTTCAATATAATTCTGAGCTCAAAATAGAAAATAAAAGCTACTACACCCTGGAATGAAAGGATAGATTCACATTTCAAAATATTCTATTTTAAAAAACAACTTGGACATTGGTAAGCATGGCGAAGAATTTATTTGGTATTATTCTTTTGACTCATAAGCCTCTTTTGCTTATTTATTTGCCAGAATTCTTTTCTTAAAAATTGGGGTGTTTCCAATGTGACACTCATCACATGTATGAATAATTACAGGTGTACACAAAATAAAAACTGTCTTTTGCCAGGTGGGTTAATAGAATAATAGAATAACAGAGGTGGAAGGGAACTTGGAGGTCTTCTAGTCTAGCCTTCTGAACAACAAAAGACCCTATATCATCAGACAAATGGCTGTCCAGTCTCTTCTTAAAAACCTCCAGTGATGGAGCAGCCACAACTTCTGAAGGCAAGCTGTTCCACTGGCTAATTGTTCTCTCTGTTAGGAAATTTCTGTTTAGTTCTACAGTAGATTGCTTTTCTCCCTGATTAATTTTCATCCATTGCTTATTGTCATGCCTTCTGGTGCTTTGGACAATAAATTGACTCCTTCTTCTTTGTGGCAGGCCCTCAAATATTAGAATATCATGTCACCCCTAGTCCTTCTTTTCACTAGACTAGACATAATCAATTGTTCATATGTTACTCCTTAATTCTAGGTTGCTTCTCCCCTTGATTAGTTTTCACCCATTGTTCTTGTCTTGCCTTTTGGTGCAAGACAAATAGTTTGATCCTCTCTTCTTTGTGGCAGTCCCTCAAATATCGGAACCCTGATATTATCCCTGGTCCTTCTTTTCACTAGAGTAGACCTAACCAATTCCTACAACCTCTTTTCATCTTTTAGCCTCCCACCCCCTAATCATCTTTGTTGCTCTTCTCTGCACTCTTTCCAGAGTCTCAACATCTTTTTTATATTGTGGTGACCAAAACTGGATGCAGTATTCCAAGTGTGGCCTTACCAAGGCATTATCAAACAGTACTAACACTTCACGTGATTTTGATTGTATCTCCCTGTTAATGTGGCCTAGGTTTGCATTGGCTTTTTGGAAGGGAAAGGGAGGGTTTTGCCTTCTCTTTCTGCTCAAGATCCCCATGTACAATTGGTGGGCCACTGTGTGACACAGAATGCTGGACTCGATGGGCTTTTTGGCCTGATTTAGCATGGCTCTTCTTATGTTCTTATGGAAGGCTGCAGCACACTGCTGGCTCATATTTAAATGATTGTCCACTAGATAGGGCTCAGTGTTCAAGTCTGTTGGGATCGTTCTGGATCTTGAGCCTATCTTCTGGTGTCTTGGCTATTCCTCGCAACTGGAGGAAATTCGTCATCTGCAAATTTGATGAGTTCCCCCTTCTATTCCCTCATCTATTTTTTTTTTTTGGGTGGGTCAGTTAAACGGCAACTCAGCACTTTTTGGTTGCTTTTTATTTCAACTGAGATCAAATCTGGAGGGGTCTTACACGGAAAGAATGGCCGGGCAGGCATGCCTATCCTTCTCTCCTCTTCTTTTTATTTTTTTTTCTTTATTTCTTAAATTTCTATACTGCCCCTCTCCCGTAGGACTCGGGCTGGTTTACAGCCCAATTAAAACAGATAATAATAATAAATATTTAAAAATAAATTAAATTAAAACATGGCTGTTACTAAAACCTGTTAAAATCCCAATTCTAAAACCCGAACAACCTTGTTTAAAAAATTTACCTAGAGATTTACATAAAACCCGAGGAGGTCTTGGCCAGGCCGGCTTTATTGAAGAGATGAGTCTTCAATTCTCTTCTGAAGGTGCGGAGATCATGACACGTCCGGAGTTCTGGGGAGAGCTCGTTCCACATCGTCGGTGTCCCCACAGAAAAGGCTCTCCCCCTGGGCACCACCAGCCGACACTGCTTAGCATCAGCCCACTTGCCTGTATTCCAAACCCCTTCCTCCCCTTAGCCACTGCTAGGCTTCCGTGCAAGCATAGGATACCCAACCAGTTTACCTATTCCTCCCTCAATCTTTCCATGGCCTTCCTTTTCTTTCCCTCCCCTTACCTGTTGCCATGTTGGTGTTTAGCCAGCCCGCCCACTTATAACTCCCCTTAATCTTCCAGGGATATCCTTCCCTTGAGCAACCATCTATTCTACCCCAGGATACTTAAGTGGCTTTCCTTCCGATCTTCCCAGGACTTTCTTTCACTAAACTCCCATATAAATTCAAGCAAAGTGCCACTTTACTCTCACTTTTTCCTCCTCCTATTTCATTTTAAGATCAGGTTCTCCCTACAGAAGATACTATGAAATAGTACTGGGTTTATTTAGATGAATACATGAAATTTGTGTCACCAAACATTTTCATGAGCGGAGACTGCCTCTCTAATAAACAATGTGGACATAGTGAGCAATGTCTTTCCTCAAGACAATATGATTGCCTGAGGTCAAAAAAGGCAGGGGTAAGATTGTAGTTTAAAATGCTTCATGCTGTATTGAATCATTTCTCTTCAATCTCCAGTATATTCCATGTAGAGGCAAGACACTAGATCAGTGGTTCTCAACCTTTTTCAGGTTGAGACCCCACTTGAGCCGCCCATGCGCGACGCGACCCTGACCTGCGCGCACGCCCGTGCAACAAGCCGATCCGCACATGCGCGGCGCACGCGCGACAAAAAAAAACCAAAATGGCGGACCGCGACGGGCCGATCTGCACATGCGCGGTGCGTGTGCGACAAAAAACCCAAAATGGCGGACTGCGGCGGCCCGAACTGCGCATGTGCGGCGCGCGTGCAACAAAAAAACAAAAAACAAAATGGACCGCGACGGGCCGATCCGTGCATGTGCGGCGCGCACACGACGGCCTGAACCACGTATGCGCGGTGCACGCGCAACGAAAAAAAACCAAAATGGCGGACCGCGACGGGCCGATCTGCGCATGCGCGGCGTGTGCGTGACAAAAAAACAAACAAAAAACAAAATGGCAGACCGCGGTGTTCGGCGACCCCCGCAAAACGGTCGTTCGACCCCAAATGGGGTCGTGACCCATAGGTTGAAAACCGCTGCACTAGATTAAGGCGATAACTCAATTTTAGGGAGTTGTGCATGAAGTAGATTATTTGGATTCATCTCAATCTATCGTCAGGCTCTTGCTGGGATAGAAATATTTTGGTTACTTTAGTGAAGCATCTATGTCTGGAACTAAACTTGAAAGAATGGATTTTGATGGATCTTTTACAATTTACATTAATTACAATATTCGTTTGAACAACTTGCTGGGCTGAGATTTTGGAGTCACCATTTTATTATGGCATCCAATTTCTAGAGAGTTGGGTTTAAAGGTAGAAAAAAAACATTATTCCTTTAATACTATCCTTCCTTTCTGTTGATAGTTGTAAAGCTTGAGGCAGCTTGGTCATTCTGAGCACATTATGCAAAATATCAATTCAATCCTCTCTACCTTCTCACTCCAGTTGAAACATTTTAAGAGGTGTCTGGTTTCTACTGCTCCTAATAGTGGTTCTTGTATCTGTTCATTGGCAAATCTCAGGTTCAACTAGCTGCAGTGATGAAGTTTAATATTTAATGTAACATGTTATGTGCACAAGTGAATACATCAAGGTCTTGTGTGCTCCCCTTGTCCCCTCATCCCAGCTACAGTAGTACAGAAATATCTGTTTCCAATTCTTAGTTAACCCACGTTTCTCATACATGCTAACTTGAAGAAGCTCATAAAAATGGGTGGAGCTTCAATTGCCGTACAGTCACACTGATATTTATGAAGCAAGGACATTCTGCTTTAGTATATCACATTTTACATATTTGCTTCCTATAACTATAACTGTTGTGTAATTTCTGCTAAATTAATAAGAATTTTTATTATCCAGTCTCAGAGCATTATATTCTCCTTTCATAATTAGCTTGTTTTTTTAAAACATTGCTAAAATTTAAATTTTAGATTTACTAATTCATGGAGTTCAAATGATATATTCTGTGCCATGCTTATAATTTGTAACAAAGGTATAATGAATGCTGATGAAATTCACAAGCTTGCAGTATGAATTTTATTGCTGATAAAATAAAATTTAGATTTGCAATACATCAGTAGCAATATTTTTTAGTATTTTAATTCAGTTTGTAATAAGTAATATGGACCCATTTTTAGACGCTGCCTAGATTTCATCAGTCCAGCCACGGGTTTTCTCTAGCGTCCTTGAGATATTTTGAACTACAAAGTCCTTAAATTTCATGCCATTCCCAAGGATTGATGAGAATTGTTCAGAACATTTGCTGTATCTATTAGCTTACTCATGCCTTAAACCAGACATGTCACACACAAGGCCCGGGGGCTGGATGCAGCCCGTGAAGTGGTTTCATGTGGCCCGCAAAGCCATCCTGGAAACAGTGAGGGAACAGCCCCCTCTGCCTTGGCCCTGGCCCAGACCAGCTGGGAGCAATGTACAATTTTGTGGTGGCCATCTATGCTGAAACACATTCAGTCTTAGCACCATAAGCCCCCCCCCGCATGGCCTGAGAGGAACAGCAAGACTCCTCCAGTGGACCATGCCTTGGCATTTGCCCTGGTCCCATCCCCTTCTGCCAGAGACCCTCAGATCCCACTCCTGCCCAGTCCCCCCACAGGCACCCTTGACGCAAACGATGTAGAGCTGGCCAGAAGGCCACACCCACTCCATCCACACCCACACAGTAGACTACACCCACTCTGGCCACACCCACCTGGCCCCCTGAGGGCAACCACAATGCTGATGCGGCCCTCAATGAAATTGAGTTTGACACCCCTGCCTTAAACTGTTATCCTTTCTTAGTTGTTGGAACCCATACAAAACGCTACTGGCCTGCTCAGAAAATTGATTTAAAGTGAGAAAAGGAGCTGGGGTATGTTAGCTATTGTATGTATTGCTGGTTATACTAAAGTTGAAAGTATTAAAGGGGTTTTGCATCTTTTGTGAATAAGATTTCATAAGAAACTTTTAATTGGTTTATTACATTTATTATTTTAGAGGATGGGATCACATTTTACCTACTCCATTCCTTTTCCATGGTCATCCATGCAATGCTTGTGGATGCTGTCATCCGGTAAGACACAACCAATCTCACTGTTGGCATTGCTATTCCCTTGCAGCACCAGCTGAGGATGAAGCTTATTCATTTTTTCTTCTGTTCTCTCATTTCACTCCATGGTCTTTTTTCATGTCTATGACTTGTCGACCAGACTATTTTGGACATGGGCTTAAGGTTGCTTTCAGAAGAGCATTAAACACTTGGTGACAGACAGATCCTAGCTAGCTAGATTCAACTTTCCAAGGATTTTTCCCAATTCATCCTACTCTAGCCTACATTAGGGAGAGCAATTGATAAGTTTTTTCCTCTGGCTTGTGAGCAATGTTTGTGGCACAAAGTTGAGTAAATCTACTAATCACTGCCTTTAATTTATTCTATACATGGACACAGTCAGTATTATTATGACAGACCAGGGTAGAACAACTGATTCAGCAAATTTTATGCTGGTGTACTTTCTACTGGCTCAGATGGATGCATTTAACATGGATGTCTGACTTCCTTACTGAATTTAATGAAAAGGAAGAAAAACAGGAATAGAATTCATTTATTTTGGCCACTATCTAAATAACCCATTCCCTACTTTGTACACATATAAAAATCTCTATATTTCTCTGTCTCTGGTGTAAGATCTCACTAGGGAACCTTATCTCATTTTTTTTCTCTTTCTACACTATAGCTGAATTAGTATATTATTCCTGTTACAATGGCCTTTTCTCATATGATGTGTATATGTATCAGATCTTATTCATGCATTACAGAGGTCTTCAAACTTAGCCCTTTTTTGACTTGTGGACTTCAACTCCGAGAATTCCTCAGCCAGCATGCCAACATCTCTCCATTTCATCAGCTCATGCTCATTTTTTTAACACATTCTATTGTCCTTGTAATTACTAAGAAAATGCTGAAGAACCCTTTTCACTGATGGGGGTGGGGTGGGGGTGGGGGTGTCCCTCTCTCGCATTGACACCAGACATAAACAATTTCCAGATACTCCACCCAATATTTATTCCAGGCAAAACAGTCATTATTATTTTCAGGGGAGCTTTTCCACAAGCCAATGAGTTCCAGCTTTCAATTTTATTTTTTTTAATAAGGCCTTGTTTTTTTCTTTAGTATTATTATTATTAGAGGGTCTGCCCCCCCCCAGGTCTTAGAAATGACTCAGCACAAATACACATGCAGACACCATTCAACATCATTCCCAGACCTGTGGAGGTTTTGTTCCTTTAAATTTCCACTTTTTCTTTCCTGAGGCAATTTGTGGCCTGGTCTTCAGGCAGTAGAAAAAATTGCAAGGAGTTTGGGCTCATTGGGTGGCTCAAATTGCCCAGCAAGAAATTGGGACCTAAATTCTTGGGGCCTTTCCCCATAGTAAGGATCATCAACCCAGTCACAGTGAAACTAAAACTCCCTAGACTTTTAGGGAACATTCACCCAGTTTTCCATTGTAGCTTGTAGAAGCCTTATCGGGGCTCCACTTTAAGACCTCCTCCGAAGAAGGTGCCTGGGCCCCACGTAGTCGCGGGACAGACCCACTATGAAGTAAAACGTATTCTTGACTCTAGAACTTTTAAAGGGAAATTGCAGTACCTAATACAATGGAAGGGATACCCGTTGTCTGAAGCCACATGGGTGAAATCGAGTGAAGTGAAAGCTGACAGATTGGTCAAAAGGTTTCATGTGAAACACCCCAACAAACCAAAAGATAACCCTTAACATATGCTTTTGTTTACTTTACAGGATTTGTCCTTCTTGTAAGGGGGGCCGAATGTCAACACTGCAAATATTGTATATTCTTGCTTTGACAATGTGCAGAACTGTCTGGTATTTTTGGGGTTAATACAGAGCAGAAGGGGGTGGGGGCAAAACGTGGGGAAGAAAGAGGAAGGAAAACTTTGACCTTCACACTAATTGGATAATGTGATATATGACAGCTAATTTAGGGAGGGAACATGCTGATAATTGAACTGCTCAGAGGAAGAGAACTTAGATCTTAGCATAAACTTCGTTATGCCTGTGCCAACAATTTGAAGCAATAAAAGACTTTTAGGGAAATCAATGCCTGGAAGTTCTTTGAAGTGTTTCATTAGCCAGAACCATATCAGAGTTATTCTGATAGAAATGTGATGGGGGCCCCCTAACCACTGCTTACCTGTTCCCCACTGCTTTAAGCCAAGCTGAGAAGCGTGATTTATAATTTGTTGACTGGCCAAACATGTCAACGGTTTTGTTTTCCTTCATTTTTGTTTTGTTTTGAACTGCAGCTGCCCAATTGGGATTATACCTAGGAGAAGGGTTTTTTATGTAAACATATTCAAAGGTACCTTCAGATGACCATACATGTGCAAACAATTTTAACAAGCCCTGTCTCTCTCTTTTTTTTTTTTTTAATAATATTTTTATTGGTTTTTTTTTTAAATTTTAACAGAAAAAAGAGACTAATCATATCAAATCATAATATTAAAATAAACAATCATCCATAAACAGAGCTTAAATACATTTTCCAATGCATCTAATGATAATAACTCAACTGAAAATAAACATCTCAAACAAATAACCTTCATCCTTCTCTATCTCCATCTTATTATTCCCCCTTCTTATCAACTTCCACTTAAATCAATCTTCACTCCACCAAAGGCCACCCAAACAACCCTTTAGTAACAATAATTAATTATTCTTCCACCAACCCCAAATACAGTTGAGAAAACATCCCATCTAAAATTATAATCCCTCCCTAACCCACGACTTCCCAGAATGCTTACAGGGTATAACAAAAGAAAACCCCACTACATCAAACATAATTATTATATAATCTTAACAAGAATTTTAAACTATGTAATATATACATTCTCTAAATCAAAACAATCCATTAAAAAAAAACCTCATCTTATTAGAATTAAACAGATGATATTAATAACGATAACAATATCAATAAATCCCTCAATTCAAAAAAAGAAAAATAGTAATAATAATAATAGTAGCAATATCAATTACATTCTAAAAAAAAACTCATCTTATTAGAATTAAACAGATAATATTAATAACGATAACAATATCAATGAATCCCTCAGTTCAAAAAAGAAAAGTAATAATAATAATAATAGTAGCAATATCAATTACATTCTAATCAATTTAATTTCTCATAATATATCTTAATATATCTTCATTTAACCATCCTCACCAAAACCTTAACTATAATATTTATCTTTAATTCAACCCATAATCTTAAATTAAGCTTAATTCCTTATTAAACAATTAACTCATCTTGTTAAAAATAATATTTATCATCTATAAATTTCATTTAATCAATCGGCTTCTGGGCTCTCTCATCTAACAAACTATTTATAGCATTTCTAACTTACATTCCTTCAATTTTATCCAGTCTATCTATCTCATCATTAAATCAATCTAATGTCAAACCCAGATCATCAAAACAAATACATCCTTCGTCAATTTAATTATGTCAACCATTAAACATCTTCTCTTGCATCTTACTCCTAATCTTGGTCCTCAATTCAATCCATAATTTTAAATTGCCAATAATTCCTTACATACAAGTTTAAATTTCATTGCTTCAAACGAACTCTAGGTTTTTTTCTTAACCAAACAAGCCGCCATAACAGGGCCACCCTTCCAAATAATAAGTCTCTCTTCGTTATTTCTTCAGCCCCGTAAATAAATTGCTTCTGAAACTGAATCTTCCTTTCTTGAATCAATTCCTCTTGCTTTCCATAAATAAACTGCTCATCAAACAAAGTCCATTTCACTTTGTAGCCTAAGTGCATCTTGAGGTGAAACAATGTCTCTCTTTTGTGAATTAAATCCTCTTCTTGGTGCTTAACTGGATAGAATTCCTTTTCTTGAAACAAAACCTCTTCCTGTCCATAAATAAACTTTTCATCAAGCAAAATCCAATTATAGTCCCCATTCTCAGAAGTATCCTCTTCCTTTCCCTGTTGATCTCCTAATTTCTCTTGTATTGTATAATACTCAACAGAGGATTGTAATTCATTTGAAGGGGAGATTCCAGTTGAATGTTCCAACTCTTCTCCAAATTCAAATTGTGATATAAATTGTTCAGCAGTAAGTTGTTCAGCTTCACTCAAAGGAAGGTATCCAGCACATATAGTAAATATTTCTGTAAAAGCCTCTTTCAAAAGTGCTTTAATCTCTTTAAACTCTTGCGTAAAAGTCTTCCGTGTATCAGGTCTTTTTTCATAAAATTCATCAGTACAATCCAACATAGGTTTAGCATATGACTGTAGATTCCACTCCATTTTAAATTTCAAATAGTCACAGCCATCTCTCTAGCTGCACTTAAAGAAGCAGGAAGCCCTGTCTCTCTTTTATTCAATTCCAACCTTGCTGGCTTCAAGAAAATTATTATAAAGACACATTAACAGAAGTTACATCCAAATTATCTGAGTATTCAATATTCCAACTTCCCATTCAGACAGGCTAAACTTACCTGCTAAACCCCAGGTGGGAGGAACAACAAAACTTTTCTTTCTTCGTGGCTTTCCATGCCAAGTGGGCCCAAATTGTTTTACAAATCAGGAGATTTCTATCTCTCCAGGATCAAGTAATGAACCTTACCCCGCTCATTAGAATATCAATTAGTTTTACGCAGTGCTTTTTTTGTAAAAAAAAAAAAAAAGAGATGCTGGAACTCACACACGCCATACAACCCGCCTTGCCTACCCTGCAAGGTTCCATCCAAAAAAGGTGCCGGAACTCCGTTCTGGGCGTTCTATGACAAAAAAAAAAAAAGCCCTGGTTTTACGACTCAGAAGATTTACCTCTCTTTAGAGTCAACTAGTGCCCTTTCCATCACTCACTAGAAACTGAAAGAAAAGAAACCAACTCAATACTCACCAAATTTCTTTTGAATAAACTTCATCTGGATGGATGCCTGCTCAATCTTTCTTTTAGTGCCCCTTTATAATGATCTTCCTTAAAAAGGTCTTGTGTACCTCCAGCAGCAGTCTTCTGGACCTCAGATAAAAATCAACATCAAAAGAAATTCTTTTGAAGCACACTTTTCCATTGATAATGACTGATCTGTAGCCCAAGCAAGGCTGAGGTGGAAATCTTCAGGCTAGCTCACCATTTGATTGCCAAATCTGGCCCTAGGTTCTGCCTCAGTTTACCTTCCCAATAAGCAACCAAGTCAGATGATCATTTAAAAGTAGCTTATTAGGGTACCCTGATAAAGTGGGAGAGAAAATAAGTCAAATTAAAATACAAAATAACTGTGTTAGTTAACAAATTACAAAATCCATGTCATGCGCCCTTCACCTTATAAGTGATTGTCTTTGTTTTTCATTTTCCTGTCAATTTCCCTCTTTTTCTAACATCCTCACATGCAATTATTGCACACAGATATATCAAAAAGAGTTGGTCTGCCAGAGAGAAGCCTGGCTTTTAATCTAAATTCCGTGGTTGTGTTTGAGATGCAAGGAAGTACAAATGGGATTGATTAGTTCACGTTGGAAAGGGCCCGCTTGTATGCAACCAAGTTCAGGTAAGTGCTTTGGACCTTTATTTACATCTCTACATA
The DNA here is from genome assembly GCA_034064705.1 of Bothrops alternatus. NCBI lineage: Eukaryota > Metazoa > Chordata > Lepidosauria > Squamata > Viperidae > Bothrops > Bothrops alternatus. Next base: position 2,195,238 of record JARGCV010000122.1, on the reverse strand, counting down.
ACTGAGATTGTTTTTGGACACTTGTATTGAAAATGTCAGACATTGACCTTTATATAGAAAATAAATGATGCAAAAAAAAAATTTAAGTCTCAAAGATACTTTTTTAAAAATCAATTGGACTGTTTTTCCTTTTTTTATTATTATTATTATCTCAGAAATTCCATTTCTGTATTGAACAGTGTGTTGTCTAGGTATACAAGTATTAGAATATAACAATGACGGCGAACCTTTTAGAGACTGAGTGCCCAAACTGCAACCCAAAACCCACTTACACATCATTGAGTGCCAGGTGGGTGTGGCCCATTGGCTGGGTGTGGCCTATTGGCTGGGTGTGGCCCATTGGGTGGGCATGGCCAATTGGGTGGGCGTGGTTGCAGTGGTAATGGCAGACTGGGTGGGACTAAAAAGTTCAATCAATCAATTCCAACTTTGCGAGATCTTTTTTTTTCCCGCGAGAAGTTGAAATTGACTGATTGAACCTTTTTTTTTTGCACATGGCGGTGGAGGCCTAAAGCAAAAAGGTTTTATGAAACCCAGCTGAAAGCCTAGGACTGGGGTGACGGGGCACGTGCCCACAGAGAGGGTTCTGAGTGCCGCCTCTGGCATCCGTGCCATAGGTTCGCCACCACTGGAGTATAATAATCATCACATTCATAATATCAAAATACAATCATATACTAGAAAGTAGCAATCATATTATTAAAAATAGTATTTCCCACATTAACATTAATTGTATCACGATCAAAGTATTTACTAATCCATTATAAATCTTCTTCACATAATCCACATTTTCTCATATTTCCAACTTTCTAACCTCTGTTTTTATCAGCTAACCATTGGTAAAATAAGTCCCATGTCATACAGAATTCAGTTTCTTCTTTTTCTTTCATTTTTAACCTTAACCTATCCATTTCTGCGCATTCCAGGTTTTTTTAATTATATTCTTCTCTGTAGGGTTTTTTTTCATTTTTCCAAAATTGTGCATATATTATCCTAGCTTCTGTTAATATATGTAAAACTAAGTAAGTATTACTTTTATTATAGTTTCCTGGTGACATGACCAATAAAAATATCTCTGGTTTTAAATCTATATGTTGTTTTATCGTTGCCTCCAACCATAGGTGTATTTTATTCCAATATTTTTTTTTTACTTTGGGACATGTCCACCACATGTGATAATACTGTTTTATCTTGATGATGAAGAAGAAAAGTTTTCGCTTTTCATCCAAGAAGCTTCATCATTTCAGACTGGATGGTGCGGCAATGGAAGGATAGGTTCTTTAAAAAAAGTAAAAGAGAGTTTTAGTATATACTTATTAGCATGACGACTGAACCTGGTAAGGACATGGTTCTTACCATGGTTTCCAGATTAGGAACATAGACCTGGTACTTTCCAAGGCCTTCAAAGGAATGACCAAGTAACTGTTGACTAGGAAAGGCAGAAGAATACTAGCATTTAAAGCCTGGGAGACAGACCTGCTGTGGAATAGCCAAGGTCTTAGATTGAAAGATTGGAGGTCTTAAACTTAACCAGGAAAGTGGATAGCATATAATTATGAAAATAAATCCAAGGGGGAGATGTTGTTTTAATGGACAATGTGGCCACACAAAAAGCATTTCATCAATATAATTCCAATATGGATAAAGCAAGTGACAGCTCTCTAGAGCAGGGGTCTTCAAACTTGACAACTTTAAGACTTGTGGACTTCAACTCCCTGAGGGCTGGCTGAGGAATTCTGGGAGTTGGAAGTCCACGAGTCTTAAAGTTGCCAAGTTTGAAGACCCTTGTTCTAGCAACTACAGGAATATTTAACTAACTAAAATTACTGGGGATTACAGAGGAACAGAGACATTGTGAAACAGACCTACTGAATAACAATAAGGAAAGTTTCTGAAGCTATACAATACAGATTAAAATTACAACAGTTTTCTAGCTAAACTTTTTTATTGATTCCTTAGAAACCAGAAGTCTCCTGAAGCAAAAGTTCTTTGCTTCTTCCCTGGATCTGTTTTTCAGCTTGTATATTTCAAGCTCATGAGAACAAGGTTAGATTTTTCCTTTTCCTAATCCCATTGTTTAGCTTCTCCATTTCCTCTGCCAATTTTTCTCAACATGTAAAATGACCAAAGTTTTTGTCTATCTTTAGGGGAGAGATTAGCTAGGATCTGATTGCCAGGGTAGGCATTGTCCCTTGGTTGTAGACTGAGAATGTCTGACAAACGATAATCTTCTAAATTAGTAATTTGTGCAAGAATTTAAGCATAGGGTTTCTTTTTCTTTTTTTACAGTACTTTGTCTGCCACAAAGAGATTAATTAAGCCAAGTTGTGTCTGAGATACTAGCACTTTTAGAAGGGATGAAGCATCTGGTGAGCTGAGATGCACAGTTGAGACTGTTCTGAAGGCTGATAATTATCTCTCCCAAATAAAAAATTAACCATAGCGCCATTACTTACGGTTAGGATTTTTCTTAATAAGTTACAGGCCGCAGATACAAAGACTGCATTTTGTTTGTTTTTTTCCTCACACATATTATTTTATTATGCAAATTAAAGTCCTATTCCTTATTGCCAAATCATAATGCTGATTCTTTACTTTTTTCATTTTCCTACCTTATTCTGCATTTTCTTATCTCTATTAAGCTCTTAACAATTTTTCTTATTTAAGTTTTTAATGTTAAGCTAAACTAGAAAAATGTTCTGTAAATTCCTTGAGTGAAGCACAGTATATAGATTGAGGTATCTTGGTAAAGATTATCCTAATACTTGACCTTTGTTCTGATGCACCCCGTTCCCAAATGTTCTAATTCTTTGTATGCACGTGGAGTATCATTTGTGGGGAGCTGGAGTTGCTATCTACATTTTAACTTTGTGAATACTGCATTCTTCAAGTATCCCAAAAATATTTTGTGTCTATAGTTTCTACTGAATGGATAAACTAATATAGTGGGGTCAAGCAACCACTTCAGTGGCCATTTTGTGATTTGCTGTATGTTACTGTTTAGAAAAAAAACATGAGAAATTTGTGGTGCTTTAATGTTTTCTGAACTGCTCAATATATTCCCTGAAACTGTAAAATATTTAAAAGGAATGGAGGATTTTATCCAGCAAGAATTAGCTTGGAAAAGATCAATTTTATATGAGATATGAATTGTATCTAGAGACTGCTTTGAGTATAATAGTAGATTTGAGTGGGATGACATTTCATTTTCCATATAAAGGGTTATCGATCTGCAATACCAATTCGGTGCTGTGAATGTTTGATTCAGCTATTAAATCATTTCAACTGGAAGAGTGGGCACATTCAATTTCAAGCAGATCTCTAAAACGAAAGAGTCCTTTCTCTGCCAACATTTCAGCTTTCAACTAAAACCAAACTATGTAAAGGGAGAATTTTAAATATTTTTGCAGGCGCTCAAGGCAATCTCTTTGCTTCTAGTGAACCTCTTGACGCTTTGTAAAGTACCTTCCTCAGAACATTAAAGTAACCATGTCCTTTGGAAGGCTCATGAAGCTGCTTTGAAAACTTGACTGTTTCCATGGATAGCTATTTTGTTTCAGTGACAGCCCAGCAGAACCTCCTCCAGTAAGAAACAAGAAGAGACAGCCTTTGGAGCTGCTGCTGCTGAGTTTTCTAAAACATGAAACTGCTTAAGCACTTTGCTTATTTGTGCCAATGTGTTTTGTGAATCCTCTCTTTTGAACACCTCTGAAACCTTCAGATGAGTTGCTTGCAGCTTCTTTATCTCAAAATGCATGCAAATCACTTTCTGTTTAATCTTAATCAAAGTACAGCCTAATTGAGATAGAAACATTGTTAGTTCATGATATTTCTTTCCTAATTGTTGTGTCCTGAGCCTGCAAAAGCAGGCTCGGGATGTTGCATTGGTCCCAGGCATTCCAAAAGCTGCCCAGAACCAGACAGAGCAGCACCGGCCTTGTGTGCATGCGCAAGGCACAAACATGCTCTGTTCCTATTGGTTGACACTGTCTGGGCTTCTGGCCATATAAAAAGGCCTGTGTGCCTTTTGCTTTTGCTTGGTTGTTGTAGAAGGAGAATAAAGTGTTTGTTCAGCATCACCATGTGTCTTCATCATTCGCACACGAATGAAGTATACAACACTAATGAAATGTAATCCTCTTTTACGAAAAATACATTGAAAAAAAGAAGCATGGCACAATTGGAAGGTAAAGGTAGTAAACCTACAACAAAACTATCTTGGCTTTGAAGAGGGAAACTTAAAACTTTTTAAAGTTTTGAAAAAATTTATATCAGGTTATACTGTGTTTTTGCAAGAATAATGCATAATGCATATTTCTGCAGAGAGGAAGTTAAAAAACCAGCGAGAGAAATGGGAGTTCCTGTTGATCTGCACTAAGTCATACTGCTTTCTAAATAAATTAAATGTATCTGTGTTAGCATTGCATTGCCATCTATGCTGGCACAGTGGTTAGAATGCTGTATTGCAGGCTAATTCTGCTGACTGACAGCCAGGGGTGCAATCCTCCCAGGCTCAAGGTTGACTCAGCCTTCCATCCTTCCAAGGTTGGTAAAATGAGGACCCAGATTGTTGTGGGCAATATTTTGACTCTATAAACAGCTTAGAGAGGGCTGTAGAGCACTGTGAAGCAGTATATAAGTCTAAGGGCTACTGCTATTGTTATTTTGTATTATAATAGCTGAACAGCAGCTGGAGAAAAATTCAGCTGCTAGTCCCATTGGTTGATAGTTTATTTTAAATATTTTTATCTCAATTTTTCACCCAAAATATTCCATGGAGAACACTTTAGAAAGATAAATAGACAAATACCTGTCTTGAAATTTGCATTTTAAAAGACATGAGACACCAAATCAGGAACGAGAAGGAGATAGCATGATAGCATGAGTTGAGTTATCCTACGTGGAGGGCTCTGTATATTCTGGGGCTATGCAGTACTCCGACTTGCACTGTGATTATTATTCACCTGGTCTGCATGGTGTTTGTATTGGTTACATCATCCCCATCCATCAAACTGTTTCCTTGATAGTGCAGAATAGTGGAGAGATCATCTGGTGTCCTATTTGCAATCTCTCTCTACTTTTTACCTTTTCATCTCATTTTTCCAGTTAAATGCTGTTCTTTTTTTAATGTTTGCTAATATTAGACAAATGAACAGCAAGCTACAGTATGCTTTCCCTACTTCAACTGAGTGGCACATATGCCTGCTCTGATCAATATAAGTGACCAATTTGATGTTTGTTGGGAGCAAACTAAACTGGAAATGTATTTATTTAAATGGCCCATCTCCCTCCTTTTCCAATATTTTGGTACCTTGTCCTTTACTTGTCCTTCTTGTTTTTATCAATGTGTCAAGTTATATTTGGCTCCTCCCCTTTTTTATTATCTTGTCCCATTTGGGCAAAATGATCCTTACAAATGTTCTAATGGTACTTTGGAGCAGAGGTCTTCCAACTTGGCCCTTTTATGACTTGTGGACTTCAACTCCCAGAATTCCTCAGCCAGGCATGCTGGCTGAGGAATTCTGGGAGTTGAAGTCCACAAGTCATAAAAGGGCCAAGTTGGAAGACCCCTGCTTTGCAGGATAGCCATTGAAAGTTAGAACATAGAATTATAGGGCTGAAAGGGACCTTGGAGATCACTTAGTCATACTCCTGTTCAAAGCATGAGACTCTGTACCATCCCAATCAAATGATTGTCCAATCTGTTTTTGAAAACCTCCAGTGATGCAGCACCACAACTTCAGGAGGTGAGCTATTCCATTGCTTACTTCAAGGTCAGATCTCTCTTTAACAAGCATCCACCCATTACTTCTTGTCCTGCTTTCTGGTATTTTGGAGAATAAGTGAATCCTCTCGTCTTTGTGTCAGCCCCTCAGGTGCTGGAAGTCAGCTATCATGTCACCCTTAATCCTTCTCTTTGTTAGGCTAGTTCCCTCAACTGTTCATCATGGCCCTTTGTCATCTTTGTTGCTCTGCTCTGCACACTTTCTAAGGTCTCATCATCTTTTCTGTATCGTGGTGACCAGTACTGTTCATAATATTCCAAGTGTGGCCTTACTAGTATAGTACAAAGCAGTACTATCACTTCTTGTGATCTTGATCCTATTCCTCTGTTGATGCAGCCCAGAACTGAATTGGCTTTTTTGGCTGCTGCAGCACACTGCTGGCTCATCCTTAAGTGAGGGTCCACTGAGACACCTAAATCCCTGTCACACCTATTCTATACCTCAGCATTTAATTTTTCCCGCCTAAGTGCAGGTGTCAACCATCCCACTGGCATATGCAGCAAAAGAAACTCCTGGGATGTTTTTTTTTACCAAGAGTATAACTTTACTGATAGATCCATATAGGCACAGAAGAAGCAAAGTTAGCTCTGAGGTTTTCGCATGAAAAACAGCATAGTTAATTTCCCCTTTTCCCCATTTGGGCCACCCATTGTCCATGGTTCACCAATCCAACACATTCTTTTTATTTTGGGAAAACAGTCTCTGCCTTTGGGAGGTCTTAGGAATTTCCAGGCTGCAAACAGCTCACATAAATTTCTCACCTCCCTCCCGGCTCCCCAAACATTCCCCTCCCCCTCCCTTAGTTTCTGTTGTCAAGTTGTGAGTAGAAGTGCATTGAGTCAGCCCTGACATGCCGACTCTCCAGAAAAAAGATAAGCCTGGAAAAGACAGAACAAATGTACAAAATATTACACAACACAGAATTCTCTACCCCACCATCCTATCTGGGTTGGTTTAGATATTTGACATGGAGCTTGCTAATGAGTCTAGATGCCCTAACATTCTTCACCACCACCCACTCAGCATCTGCTAAAGGGTATCCCTTCCATAACACTAAATACTGCAACTTCCCTTCATATTTCCTGGAGTCAAGGATAGTCAAGGATCTCCTTGATTTCAAAATGCTCTTTTCCTCTCACTAAGATTGAGGTGATGGGTGGATAGAGCCCAAGTCTGTCAAGAGCCTTCCTTGAGTTTATCTTCCAAAATGGCAACATCTCTCCAAGCTCTTGAGTTGCTTCTCAATTCTACATAAACTGGGAGGGAGCATCAGCTTGACAGGAGCAAAATATTGTGAGCCACCCTGAGCTGTCTTAGAGTGGGCTTTAGGGTAGACCAAAATGGCCCCACTCCACTCAGTGATTCAGAAGTTTCCAGAAATACAATAGAACTTTGTCTACCATATTTAGAACAAAAAAGTGCTGCATGTATTGCCATCCCAAAAAGTTGGGGGGTGTTACACAAGTTTTATTAAGAATTTTGAAAAGAAGATAAACTAACAAGAACTAATATAAAGCAAAGGAAAAGAAAAATGAAAAAGACAAAAAGTGCAAAAAGAACAAGTGATAGGAAACAGAAAGAAGGAGCATCTGATTTTTTTTGCAGTGAATATAAATACAATTACAAAATGACCTTTTACTCTATATTCACCAAAATAAAATATATTTTTTCTATTATCTATTTTTCTGATTATCAAAATTATAAATTATTTTTCTTCTCTTTCATGCAAAAATTCTATAAGTAGTTTCCAGTTAGCAATAAAGGTGGACGTCTCTTCTCCAATCAAAGTCAATTTGGTCATCCCTGCAAATTCCATTATATTCCCCAACTATTCCTCTATTGTGGGGGTTGCGAGATATCTCCACTTTTGAGCATACAATTTTCTTACTGCAGTTATCATATATAAAAACAAAGTTCCATGATTTTTTCCCCACTGAATTAGTGTATGCATTTGCATCCAAAAATTCTGTATTTTTTAGACATCCATAACATGATCATGATTTTCCTGTGGTTGACATTTCCAATGTAAATTCAAAGCATTTTTATACGTTCTAGACAATTTCTCTGGTGATAAACTGTACATCATTTTATAAATATTCTCTTTAGAACATAATGTAAATTTCAATCCTTTCAACTACTTATTTTTGCATTGTTCCATTTGTATATTGTAACCCTTTTATCATACAATTTTTCACTTGATCTTCTGTTTCATATTTCAATAAAAGTTTCCACATTTCGGCGTTAACATATATTTATCATTTGTATCTAGCTCTGTTTCAAATTCAGTTTTATATTGCTCAAAATCTTAAATCTTTTCTTTAAACGTTTCTGATAGTTGTACATTGCCAGGTACAGTATATCCCTCTTCTTTGAATTTTATTTTACATTTCCCTTAAAAAGATCTAATATAGTCATTTATGTTTGGTTTTAATTTCTTGTTGACAAAATAGTAAGACCACACCTGGAATACTGCAGCCAATTTTGGTCACCATATCACAAAAAAGATGTTGAGACTTTGGAAAAAAATTCAGAGAAGAGCAACTAAGATGATCAAAGGCCTGGAGGCTAAAACATAAGAACAGCTGCAGGACTTGGATTTGGCTAGTCTAAAGAAAAGAAGAAATAGGGGAGACATGATAGCAGTGTTTCAGTATCTGGGGGTCTGCCACAAGGCAGAGAGGGTCAGGTTGTTCACCAGAGCACCAGAGGGAAGGATGAGAAACAATAGTTGGAAACTGATCAAGGAGAGAAGCAACCTGGTTTTAAGAAGAAACTTCCTGACAGTGAGGACAATCAACCAGTGGAACAGCTTGCCACCAAAAATCGTGGGCGTCCCATCACTGGAGATTTTTAAGAAGAGACTAGACAATTGCCTGTCTGAGAACCTGGTGTAGGTTCTCCTGCTTAAGCGGGCTGGACTAGAAGACCTCCAAGATCCCTTCCAGCTCTATTATTCTATTCTAAATGCTTCTTATGCTGAAAGCCATAAGTCACGTGTCAACTGAATAAGGCAACTCAATATGCCTAGATACCATGAGTTTTTGGACATAACCTTTGTTCTGTCTAGCCCCTCTCAGCTGCCAAGAATCCCCTTAACGAGGTCGTTAAGAGTGCACACGAAGTCAGTTCAAAACACACGGCTTTATTTAACAGTTTCCACAAGCACACTAAGAACACCAGTTATAAACTCACTGTGAAATCTCTCAGGTCTCTTCTTGAGCACAACGTTGCTCGTGACTAAAACAGAGGCTTCCGTTTCCCTGTTAATATAGCCTCCCAGGTCACGTTCGTCGTCCACCCAACCGACCCCTACGCCTATCAGCCCGTCGGTATCGTGGATCGAGCCAATTAGTTTCCTGGCCCACATCTGAGTCATCCTCCTCTGACTCAGCATGCATACCAATCTCCGTGGTATCTGGCTCAGCTGCCGGGAGGAGAACACACCCAGAAGGGCCTGCCGGTGCTGAGTCATAATCATCATCGGACAAGTATCTAGCCTGGCCAGAGACACTCACAACACTATCCCCCCCCGCAGGCCCCTCCTCCGGGGTCCGTCGTATGGGATGTGGTTTGGAGGGAAACGCGGTATGGAAATCCCTTATTAACTCAGGAGCCTCAATATCCTGAGCATCTACCCAAGTGCCAGCGGATGGCCCACCCCCGGTCAAATCAACTAAATATTGGAAGCGGTCATCGAGCCATCGGGAATCTCGGATGCCGGACACCTCCAACCGGGAAACAGGAACGTGAGCACGGCGAGCTGTCGGGCCCGGATCAGGAGGTCGAAGCGGAGAATCAGGGTTGACAGGAACAAGCAAGGAGCGATGAAACACGGGATGGACACGAAGAGACCTAGGCAAAGTCAAACGATAGGTCACCGGATTGATGACCGTCTCCACAGGAAAAGGACCCATGAAACGTTGATCAAGCTTGCGATGAATTCTCCCTGGAAACAAGTACTTGGTGGAGAGCAAAACCCGATCTCCAACAGCTAACGGCGGCGTGTCGCGACGTGAGCGGTCTGCAACCCTTTTGTAGTCTTCCTTGGCCTTAGTCAAGTGCTGCTTCACCATCTCATGGACTGACTGGAGTTCTGTTAAATAGTCCTCGGCAACTGGAACGGGAGAATCAAGGAGCGTGAGCGGAAAAAATCTGGGATGATAGCCGTAGTTGGCAAAAAACGGAGTGGTCTGAGTGGAAGTGTGCTGAGAGTTGTTGAAAGCGAATTCGGCCACGGAGAGGTATTTGGACCAATCGTTCTGTTGGTCGTTGATGAAACAACGCAAATACTGCTCCAGGATGCCAATCACTTTCTCTGTACCCCCATCAGTCTCTGGGTGATGCGTGGAGGCTAGATTAACTTGGACTTGAAGCGCGGACATGAGTTCTCTCCAGAACTCCGAGGTGAACTGGGTTCCTCGGTCGGACACTATTTTGTCAGGCAAACCGTGTAGCTGAAAGACATGTTGAATGAACAGCTGAGCAGTGACCTTGGCTGTCGGTATTCTTCGGCAAGGAATGAAATGTGCCATTTTGGTCAGCATGTCCACCACGACAAAGACAACGGTGTAGCCGGCAGAAACAGGTAGACAAGTCAAGAAGTCCATGGAAATAGCTCCCCAGGGTCTCTCCGGCGTGGGCAACGGCTGTAATAATCCCGGAGGGGCTCCTGTGGCATGTTTTGCCTGACGGCACCGTACACAGGAATTCACATAGGACTGAACATCATGGCGAAGTCTGGGCCACCAGAAAGTCCGAGACACTAAGTGAAGAGTCTTAAAGAAACCAAAATGACCTGCCGCAGGGTTATCATGGCATTGAGTCAGGATGAGACCCCGGAGTGGGCCTGCTGGAACATATAACAGGTTGCGGCAGCGTAATAGTCCCTCGGACAAGGTCCAAGGTGAGTCGGGACCCATCTCTTGTCTCTTTCGTATCGCAAAGTCATCTAGTTGTTGCGCTTCCCGAATCTGTCGTCGTAGATCTACCGGATCATGCACGGCTGCTATCGATTCGACAGGCAGAATGGTTCGAGGAGGCAAGGGGTCCTTGATCTGTAGATACTCAGGTTTACGAGACAAGGCATCTGCTCTTTTGTTGTACCCTTTCGGAATGTAGGTGACTTTGAAGTTGAATCGAGCGAAGAACAAAGACCAACGGATCTGACGTTGATTCAATTTCCTGGCAGATTGCAAGAATTCCAAATTTTTATGGTCAGTCCGAACTTCAACTTGGTAGCGAGCTCCTTCCAGGTGGTGTCTCCAGGTCTCAAAAGCAGTCTTGATGGCCAATAGTTCCTTTTCCCAAATGGTATAATGGCGTTCGGAGGGACTCAATCTCCTGGAGTAATAAGCACACGGGAACAGGGGGCCGCCATCTTGGCGTGTTTGAAGTAGCATAGCCCCTACTGCCACATCTGAGGCGTCGGCCTCCACTACAAAGGGACGACAAGGATCTGGATACTTGAGAATGGGTTCCTGAACAAAAGCCTTTTTGAGGGTCTGAAACGCCTGTTGCTCGGCATCGCCCCACTGGAACTTAATCCCTTTCCGTAACAGTCGAGTAAGGGGCGCAATCAAAGCAGAAAACCTCGGAATGAATATCCGGTAATAGTTTGCAAATCCCAAAAGTCTTTGGACATCTTTTGCTTTGCATGGGGGTTGCCAGGTTTGCAAGGCTTCAACCTTGCCAGGATCCATGGCGATGCCTTGTGGAGAAATCATATGTCCCAGAAACTCAATGGTGGTTTGATAGAATTGACATTTCTCTAACTTGGCATAAAGGTGATGCTGTCGTAAGCGTTGCAAAACTCGCCGGAGATGCTGAAGATGTGTTGCTCATGACGGGGAGTAAATCAGGATGTCATCGAGGTAAACCACCACAAATTGATCCAATAAATCCCGGAAGATGTCATTCATGAAATGTTGAAAGACGGCCGGAGCATTGGTGAGTCCAAAGGGCATGACCGTATATTCAAAATGACCGTACCTGGTCCCAAACGCGGTCTTCCACTCGTCCCCCTCTCGGATGCGAACCAGATTGTAAGCACCCCGTAGATCTATCTTGGTGAAGATGGTCGCTGATCGGAGACGGTCCATGAGATCAGGAATCAAAGGCAGAGGGTACCGATTGCGCACCGTGATGGCATTGAGCTTGCGATAGTCACAGCATAGGCGTAAATCTCCGGTTTTCTTCTTCACGAATAACACAGGAGCTGACAAAGGCGAGGAAGAAGGACGAATGAAACCCCTGGCCAGGTTTTTGTCCACAAAGTCTTTTAATGCGGCCAACTCGGGTTCAGACATGGAGTAAAGGCGTCCCCCTGGAAGTTTGGCATTTGGCAGCAAATCAATGGCGCAGTCATATGGTCTATGCGGAGGCAATTGGTCTGCCTCTTTCTCACTGAATATATCCGCAAAGTCCGCTAGGTCGGCCGGCAAGGTGATGTCAGGGTGAGATGGTAGTTGGGCTGCGCAAACATGGCGTACGTGGTCAACACATTGTAAACTGGGAAAGGAAACAAAGTTCTGGGACCACACCACACAAGGATCATGGGTTCTCAACCAAGCTAAGCTGAGAACTACGGGGAAATGAAGTCCCTTGGTAATATAGAATTGGATGGCTTCTTCATGTTGTCCTATGACCAGGCGTATGGGCTGGGTCATAAACTTGATTGGTCCAGACAACAACTCACGACCATCAATTGTCTCAACCGACATAGGCGGCTTCACGGAGCACAAAGGTATGGCATGGTGACGAGCGAAAGCTTCATCCATGAAATTAGTGGTGGCTCCAGAATCCAACAAGGCGTGTGCTGGAATGCCCTGGGCATGGTTTCCCAGACATATATTGGTGGCTAGGATCAGATGTCTCGGAGGACCGGGGTCTTCGTCTGCGGAACGAGCACTGGGTTTGACGCCTGCCCGACCCAATGTTTCCATTAGGCCGGGCTCTGGCCGTTTCCCGGCAAGGTGGCTTGAAAACTGCTGAGTGGGAGGTCGAGCTGGAACAGGAGTAGGACCTGCCGTACCACGTCGTTTCTGGGGGCAGGCCATAACGAAGTGACCCATCTCTCCACAGTACAGGCACAATCCCTCAGCTCTCCGTCTTGCCTTCTCAGCCTCGGTCAAGCAAGATCTAGCTGCACCGATATCCATGGGTTCCTCACAGGCCATGGGTACAGGACGCCTCTCGGTATAAGCCGGCAACGATTGGAGAAGACGTCTGGGTGCCGGGATGGGTGGGGTGATAGGTAGGGTCTGTAATCCTCTGCGCGGTGCAGGAACTGGCTTGGCATTGCCGGTGAATGGAACCATCTGTTTGGCCAGGCGGGCATCCATGGCTTGTGTTTGCGATTCAAGAGCCAAACAATGTTGGTATACTGCAGCCAGGGTTGGGGGTATTACAGTCACTTTCAACCCATTCAGGAGTTGGGCAGACAGACCATCAAGAAAGAGTTCTATGAGAGCTTCGTCATTCCACTTAATGTCTTGAGCTAGGCGGCGAAACTCTGATATATATATATATATATATCCCTGACGTAGCTCTCGTATCCGACGGGTGGCATTTTGCTTACGAAGGGGATCAGCAAACTCCCTTTCCATCAACTGGCAGAATCCAGCATAATCGCTCAAGACAGGATCTTGTCCTTCTATTAAAGGAGACGACCACTCAGCAGCGGGGCCAGAGAGTAGACTCAATATGAACGCTACCTTCGTTTCGTCCAGCTGAAAGTCTGCTGGGGTTGAGGCAATGAATATTCTACATTGATTCAAAAAAGCAGGAAATTTACCACGTTCCCCAGTGAATTTATCCGGCAAGGCTAGATAACACCTGCTTGGTCTGGGAGGGGTGGCTGGAGCTTGGGCTGTTGCAGCGTGAAGCTGTTGTTGCAATTGTCCAATTTGCTGTTGGAGAGATTGCACTAATTGAGACAGAGCCGGGTGATCAGCAAGTAATTGTTCCATGCTGGCACTGAAAGCTCGGACTAATAATCGTCCTTTCTGTTATCTTGTTTTGCTGTGTTTTTAGTCACGAGCAATCTGTTCTGTCTAGCCCCTCTCAGCTGCCAAGAATCCCCTTAACGAGGTCGTTAAGAGTGCACACGAAGTCAGTTCAAAACACACAGCTTTATTTAACAGTTTCCACAAGCACACTAAGAACACCAGTTATAAACTCACTGTGAAATCTCTCAGGTCTCTTCTTGAGCACAACGTTGCTCGTGACTAAAACAGAGGCTTCCGTTTCCCTGTTAATATAGCCTCCCAGGTCACGTTCGTCGTCCACCCAACCGACCCCTACGCCTATCAGCCCGTCGGTATCATGGATCGAGCCAATTAGTTTCCTGGCCCACATCTGAGTCATCCTCCTCTGACTCAGCATGCATACCAATCTCCGTGGTATCTGGCTCAGCTGCCGGGAGGAGAACACACCCAGAAGGGCCTGCCGGTGCTGAATCATAATCATCATCGGACAAGTATCTAGCCTGGCCAGAGACACTCACAACAACCTTGATCTTTATTGATTCCATACTCTCAAAATGGCACACCTGATATAACAATTTTTTAAATCTACAATAACCTTAGCATTATCAGACAGAAATATCCATGCCACCCAAATCTCAGATCTGGAAGTTTTAAGACTCTGAAAGTCTCTCTTACACACACCAATGTCTCATTTGTGCTCTATCTTCCATCATTAACCCAATTTCTTCTCTAAAAATTGTTCCTGAATAGTTAAATGTGCTTTTTGTGTGTTTTATTTCTGTTGCTTTGTTGAATTCGTTTTAAAGGGAGTTATTAAACAAATGAGACTACACCCTAGACTTCAGAGGAAGTGGAATCACACCTGAACCCTGGATTTCTGTCTGTTTCTGGGGTCACTGCCAGGCAAGTGATCTGTTGCGATATTATTCCACTGATTGGGCTTTCCTTTATCAGGGAGAACACATGGATGCAAAGATTAAGTGAACAGGGCAGGGCAAGGGAAGCTGGGGCAATGCATTTGTCTTTATGTTTAATCAGGTGTAAAATTCATGATGAGGGCTTATTGCCAACCAAGCATCATTGCCCTTTATTTCATATACTTTACAGCGCAGTGTTTAGGATCAGCCTTATTATTATGTGTGTCGAACTGACTATTACTAGGATTGTTTTTTAGATGAAAGAATAGCAAATGTTTAGTGAAGATAACAATGATGAGGACAGAAGGGTTTATGGGATGTTCCTCATCAGATACCTGTGGACTTTTGTTGTTCTGTCACTCAGTTGCTTCCAACTCTTTGAAGCCCAACAGACATCACTGTGCCAGAATTGCCTGTCAGTAGCTGCTTGTGATCTTCACTTGGTTCACGTTCCTCATTTAGATAGAACTCTTATCCCTCATTCTCTGGAACTCACTGGACAAATTTTCCTCAGTGTCTTTTGCCCTTTGTTGTCTTTCTTTAATTATCAACAGCCATTTCATCTTTCTTTCTTTTTTTGCTTTTTCATTTTGGCATATTTTGGTTTGCTTTCTTTGCTGTAATGATGTCACAAATTTCAATCCGGTGTTCTTCAAACATGTTTATCTAATCTATCCCATTTAATCTATTATTTACCCTCATTGCACAACTGTATGAAATATTGCTGAAGCTGTACCTTGTTGGTCTGATTATTTTGTTTTCTTTAAGTTGTAATTTCCCAAAAAAAAAACCTTCATGAGCTTTCCCACAATCAATGCTCAAGTCTTGTGTATGCTGGCTAAACAGAACTTCCTTCATTTTTCCATGGAGAGTATGTTAATATGTTAGTATTTTTCTACTTGTGCATTTTGATTTGTTTTCTGGGAGAATATTCATGCATAGACGACTGCAGGTAGTCCAGAATGTGGCCACGCGAGCTGTCTTGGGTCTCCCAAGACATGCTCATATCACTCCAGCTCTTCATGAGCTGCACTGGCTACCAATTGATCTCCGAACACAATTCAAAGTGTTGGTTATGACCTATAAAGCCCTTTATGGCAATGGACCAGGTTACTTGCGAGATCGTCTTCTGCCTCATGAATCCCAGCGACCGGTTAGGGCACATACGGTTGGCCTCCTACGAGTCCCGTCTACTAGGCAGTGTCATCTGGCGGGACCTAGGTCTAGGGCCTTCTCCGTTGCTGCCCCAGCCCTCTGGAACCAGCTTCCCACAGAGGTTCGCACTGCTTCCTCCCTCCTAGTTTTCCGGAAATTACTGAAGACTCATCTATGCCAACAGGTTTGGGGCGTATGAACTGTACTCTGCCCCTGGGCCTAGGAATGTTTCCCCATCACTGATTGTATATTGATTCTGATTGTATGTTGTATGAATGTGTTTTAGATTAAATGAAATGTGTTTTAGATTAAATGGTTAATTGTTATTGTTAAATTTCTTATCTGTTATTGCACTATTGCTGTAAGCCGCCCTGGGTCCCAGGAGAAGGGCGGCATATAAATGTAATAAATAAATAAATAAATACATAAATAACTAAATAAATAAATAAATTTCTTTACATGAGATTGCCCTTGAAGATGATTTAAAGTTCCACCTGCTATCATATTCAGCTTTCCATGTGTTTACCAGTCAGCACCTGTACAGCAGAATGACAGTAATTTTATGGGAGCTGCATTTTTTTTAAATGTTTTTATTAAATTTTACAAAATTTTTATATAAAAAAAAGAAATAATAACTCAACTGATAACAATCATGTAACACATTTACCAAACAATCCGAATAACTGCTCAGTACCCCCCCACCACATCCTCCTACACCTAAACTTCCCCCTCTTCTTTCCATCTAACTACCTACTTTCTCCTTTCTCTACATCTCCCTTCCACCCACCTCTATCCCCTATCTTCACCCTCTTACCCTCTTCCTACATACCTCAACCTTCACTCCTCCTTCCTCTTTCCATCCAATGTGGTGCCCAGAGGCCACCCGACCAATCCTTTAATACCTAAAAACATAATCTCATATCACCCCCAAATGCAGTTGAGAAAACATAATATAACATTTATTAACACCCTCCCTCCTCCCCCCCCGGCTTCCCAGAGTGAATACAGAGTAAGAACGCAAGAAACCCCACTAAACTACTATTATGTAACTATTTAACTATATACCAAATATAATTCCTTCAGTTGATATTTCTTTTGTATATAGTCTATCCATTTTTTCCAATCCATCATAAATTCTTCATTTGAGTGGTTCTTCAAGTATGCAGATATCTTAGCCATTTCCGCCAAGTTTGCAACTTTTAACGTCCATTCTTCAATAGATGGTATTTCAGATGTCTTCCAATATTGTCCCACCAGCAATCTTGCTGCCGTAATCAAATTCAAAATCAACTTAGTCTCTATAGTTGTGCAATCTTTTGTAATGCCCAGCAAAAATAACTGTGGTGAAAATTCAATACGTTTTTTTCAATATATTTTGAAGGATCCACCATATTTTTATCCAGAAAGCCTTAATTTTTTTACAAGTCCACCAAATGTGAAAATAAGTAGCGTCCATCGAGTCACATCTCCAACACTTGGGTTGCATATCTGGATACATAAGTGATAATTTTTTTGGGTCTAGATGCCATCTATAAAACATTTTATAAAAATTTTCTCTTAAGTGCTGTGCTTGTGTAAATTTTACATTTTTCACCCATATCCTTTTCCAAGTTTCCATCATAATTGAATATCCAAAATTACGTTCCCACTTAATCATACAATCTTTAACTAATTCGTTTCCAGAGTCCATTTCAATTAATACATCATATAATCTTTTAATGTGCATAGTTCTTTGATCTCTAACTTGTTTAATTAATTTTTCATCCTTTAAAGAAAAACCCATCTTAGCATCTTTATACCATCTAGCCTGAAGTTGTACATGTGAATACCAATTGTGAGCTATTCCTTCTTCCTTTAGCCTATTTAGTGATTTCAGTTCTAAACTATTCCCTTCTTTAATTAAAAGCTTCTCATAGGGCACCACATCTTGATTTTGTTGTCTATTTACACTCTCTATTGCATGCCTGGGAACTGTCCATAAGGGAATTTTCCCATTTAACTTATAGTGATACTTTTTCCAGACACGCAGCAGAGAGTTTCTTAATAAATGCTCTTTAAAACTCCTATCCAACTTTTTATCATAAACTAAGTACGCGTGAAACCCATACAGCAACCCGTACCCTTCTATATTCAATATTCTTTCATTAGTTAAATTAATCCAATCACTTATTGCTACTAGAACTGCTGCATTGTAATATAGCTTAAAATTAGGCATTTTCAAACCACCTCTCTCTCTTGTATCTTGAATAATTTTTAATTTAACCCTTGGTTTCTTGCCATTCCAAATAAATCTATTAATACCTTTCTGCCACTCATCTAAATTCCCATCCTTTTTAAGTATTGGTAACATTTGAAATAAAAATAAAAATTTTGGCAATACATTCATTTTTACTGCAGCTATCCTACCCAACATAGACAGATGTAATTTTTTTCCAGTTATCCAATTCTATTTGTACCTTGTTCCATAAAAGTTCATAATTATTCTTGTATAGTTTCCCATTTGAAGCTTCTATGTAAATTCCTAAATATTTAACTTTCTTGACTATCTCACAACCCGTTATTCTTTCCAAATCTTGTTTTGATTTATCATCTAAATTTTTAACCAACATCTTTGTCTTGGATAAATTTAATTTAAAACTTGATACTCTTCCATAATTTTGAATAATCTCCATCAATCTCTGGGCCGACTGTATTGGCTGAGTCAAAGTCACAAGTAGGTCATCCGCAAAAGCACATAATCTATAATCGTGTTGTCTAATTTGTACTCCTTTTAATTCATCTGAAGCTCTAATCCTGTTCAGTAAAACCTCTAAAGTTAAGACAAACAATAGAGGGGATAAAGGACAACCCTGCCTGGTACCTTTCTCTATATTAAATGAGTCTGTTAATTGTCCATTCACAATAATCTGCCCTGTCTGTTTCTGATAAACTGCTGATATAGAGTTAAGAAACTGATCCCCCATTCCCATCTTAACAACAAGTCTTTTCAAAAATGCCCAGTTCAATCTATCAAAGGCTTTTTCTGCATCCAAAAACATTAAAACTGCCGGCACTTGAATATGTTTATCCAAATATTCCAATATATTAACAAGTTGTCTAACATTAGTTTTCATCTGTCTCCCTTGTAAAAAACCAGTTTGATCCGAATGAATTATTTGAGTTAAAACTGTCATTAATCTATTAGCCAGAACTTTTGCAAAGATCTTATAATCTGTATTTAACAACGAAATAGGTCTAAAATTTTCTACTTGAACATTATCTTTTCCCTCTTTAGGGATCAAGGAGACATAAGCCGTTTTCCATGAAGGTGGAACCCGGCCACCCTCTTGTATATTTACAAATAACTCTCTCAAAGGTTCCACCATTTCCTCTTGCAGATATTTATAATAAATCGCTGTTAAACCATCAGTTCCTGGAGATTTTCCCATTTTCAATTGCTTAATTGCAGCAATGATTTCTTCTGATGTAATCAGTGCATTTAATCTATCTCTTTGTTCCAAAGTAATTTTCAAAACATTTTGATTTTGTAAAAAGGTATCTATCTCTTTCTCTTGAACTTTCCCTTCAGAGTACAATTTGGTGTAGAACTCTAGGAAAGCTTTTTTAATAATTTCTTGTTGAAATACTTCTTGTCCCTTATATTCTACCTTCTCAATTATTCGGGATTTTTGTTTTTTCCTTAGTTTGTAAGCCAACCATCTGCCAGGTTTATTAGCATTAAAAATGTATTGTGTTTAGCATATTGTAAATTCCTGGCAACTTGGTCAGTCATCAACATATCAAATTGTTTCCGTAAAATCTTGATCCCTTGTTTAATATTACTATCATCTGGTTTCTTTATTAATAATAACTCTTTTTTCCTTATTTCCGCTTCTAAAACTCTCCTTTTTTCTTCTTGTTTACGTCTATACCTTATATTCATTTCAATTAAAATGCCACGCATATGAGCTTTACTAGAGTCCCACACCGTTTCTATTGTCGTTTCCCTATTCATATTCAACATAAAAAATTCCTTCATAGCCTTTTTACATTCTTCCACATTCATATCATATTTAAACAAATTTTCATTAATTCTCCAAGATCTTCTAGAAGACTGACCAGTCATTAATTCCATCATAACCGGGTTATGGTCTGACAATACATTAGGTAAGATTTTTACTTTCTTTAAACTTAAAATAAAATCACTAGTAGTTAAAATAAAATCAATTCTAGAAAATGATTGGTGTCTGTCGGAAAAAAAAGTAAACTCTTGATCCCTACCATGTCTTTCTCTCCATATATCTGACAAATTAAAATCATCCTTAATGTCAAAAAAAGATTTAGGCAAGATAGAACGCGATTGAGGAACAGATGAGAGCTTTTTCTTATCCAAACCAACATCAAGAATACCATTCCAATCTCCCATTAAAATACAAGATCTATAGTCCAATTGTATTATTTTTTTATGTAGTAACTTGTAAAATATACCTTGTTGCTGATTTGGAGCATATATACCCATCAAAAGAACTTTCTTCCCATCTAGTAAAATTTCAATAGCTAAAAATCTACCTTGATTATCTGCTTCTATTAATTTAGCTTTTATATGATTTTTAACATAAATAACAATTCCATTTTTTTTCTCTGAAGATGCTGCCACAAATTGTGTCCCCAACCTATTGTTTATCAAGTATTTCTGATCAGAAATTCTAATATGAGTTTCTTGTAAGCAGATTACATCATTTTTACATTGCTTCAAATAATGAAATATCTTCTTCCTTTTCTGTGGAGAATTTAAACCATTCACATTCCATGTCAAATATTTATTTGACATGACCTTTTCATGAAAGCTTCTGCAAGACCAGATCCACTTCTTCCTTCCTCTTAAGCCTTGCTCCCATGGCTTCCAAAGATGTCGATGCAACTTGCTTTATATAAGTTGGTTGTACTTTTTCTCTTTGTTCCATATTCCTAGTAGTTTCACGTGTAGGCCTTTGTTCTTTAGCCTTCTCTACATCCAAAGGTTGGAAAATATCAATACACTGTGCTGGCTGTTCAACCACGACTCCTTTATCCATATCCAACGTTGAAATTAATTGAGGTTCCATAAGTTGTAGTGATTCTATATCTTTTGCAAGAACTGCCCTCTTAAGTCTTGGAGAAGTAGATTTACCAGCCATCAGTATATTCTCAAAAAAATCTTTCGCTTTAGCAACTGTAGTCAAACGGTATCTGTTATTTTGGAAAAAGAAAGAAAGTCCATTTGGAGCTTCCCATCTGTATTGTATCTCTCTTTTTTTAAGTTCCTCTGTCAAAAATGCATAATCTTTCCTTGATCTCAACATTTTGGGAGGTATCTCCTTCAACACCTGTACATCTTGACCAGCAACACTTAGTTGTTTATTATAAGCTTTAGTAAGAACCCAGTTTCTAAATTTTCTTGTGCTAAAATA
This sequence comes from Bothrops alternatus, assembly GCA_034064705.1. Lineage (NCBI taxonomy): Eukaryota > Metazoa > Chordata > Lepidosauria > Squamata > Viperidae > Bothrops > Bothrops alternatus. The sequence continues at coordinate 2,173,966 of JARGCV010000122.1, read as the reverse complement.
TATCACAATATCTCTGGGCAAGTTTCTTTGTGCTGCTATACGTGAGTTCATCCTAAATATCCGCTCAATTTGCCAGGCAACATTTTGAGCTCCCTCTTCCAGAAAAATTGCCAAAGCTTCAACAAAATTTTTTCTTAAATCTTCTTGATTCTCCTTTGGAGCTTCTTTAAATCCTCTAATTCTAACAGCCATCTGCATCTGATTGTATTGTATCATAACAGCCTGATCCTGAAGATCGCTTTTAATCTCCTCTATTTTTTCCTCCATCTGTTGCTCCATACCTTCCAACTTTTCTTCCACTCCCACAGTATAGTCCCAAACCCCTTTAATAGCCTCAACAATATCTTCTCTTATCTCCATATTACTAGTTTGTATCATACCTCTTAAATCTTTTGTATGTTCTTCCATCTTTTTCTCCAACATATCAGTCTGTGCAGATAATGCGGTAGATAATGCAGCCTGCAAGTCTTTCATTGTAAGCATTTCTGAGGAGGATTGTATAGGAGCAGGGGCTTGAAATTCTGTCGGAGTCAGAGATGCAGAGGCTGAAGAGGCAGGCAGAGTGCTTGATCGTGATTTAGAAAGCTGACCTGGGGAGGGTATAGCCGCCTTCGCTATAGCTGCCCTCTGTCTCATCGTCATTTTAGAAACTTTAATTAAAAAGGTAAAAATTTAATTGCCAAATTTTCCTCTCTTCTTGCTTTCTTTTAAATTCCAATTTGCAATGTAGTTTAAAAAGTATTTCAAATCAAAATGGTTTCTCTGGCTTTACTTCCGAGAGAGAAGAAAGAAAGTTCAGTTTCACTTTCCATCACTTTCACTAGGCAAGAAAAACTATCGCCATTTTGAAAGGATTATGTTGATTCCGAGAAAGTTATAAGTAGAAAGACAGAAACAAAGTAACAAAATACTTGCAATTCACTAAAGACTCCTGTATTCACTCCGTCTGTGAAAAGTCTCTGTTATTTCTTTCTTGAAAGCAGAGGCGGTCGCGACGTCTTTTTCTGTCAGCCGACAGAAGCGTCTCTGAGCAGGAGCATTTCAAGTGCCTAGGGAGCACACCCTCTTAGTCCCTGAAAATTTTTTCCAGGGCTTTAAGAGGGGCTCAACCTTGCTCTTGAGGCTCTTCACCTCTTCTTCGCCCAAAGAGGGGATTTTTCACCGCGACAAACAGCTGATGGTCGCTGTTTTTAGCGGCTTTACAGACCCAGGGAACGGAGCCTCACAATGGAGACTCTAGCGACGCCAGCGGAGCCACCGGAAGCCTGGGAGCTGCATTGACTACCATTTCCTTCTGGGACCATTTCAAGGTGCTGGTTACTGTCTATAAAGTCCTTTATATCTCAGATCCTTAGTATTTGTAAGCCCATTGAGGCAGTCCAGATCAGAAAATAGACTCCACAAAGTTCACTTCAATTTTATAGATGTGTGTGTGGACTCCAATTCCCAGAATTCTCATCAATGATCATGCTGGCTATGCATTTGTGGAAGTTAAAGTCCCCCAACTGGAAATTTCTCTGTTTGGGAAACAGTAATATAGACAATCAAAATAGATCCTTGAAAGCCTGACAGTGTTTTCCTTCCATCCTTTAAGGAGAATTAAAGTGGAGACAGTTTCTTTCTAAGGTTCACTTCCTACCCAGACTTAAATTAATTTTGCTAACTTCCATGACATTCCTTCTCCAAGATTATTTCTGTGGTTATCTACAGTGCTTTCAGTACCATTTCCAAATTCCTGGTAGAATTTGCCTGCTTAGAACGGAGTGGAGGGTTAAGACATTAGAATGGTTCCTCCCTGCTGACATTTCCAAAAACAGTCAAAATTGCTCTCTTTCAGAGAGACTGTTGATGGAAGTGTCATTTAATTGGAAAATCTATTTAGTGGAGAGATAGAATAACATGCAGTATACAGTATTGATGATGTTTAATGGTTTAATGGCATATAACCACAGAGCATTTTAGCTGCCTAGAATTCAGGAAGTAGACAGTATACTAATTCATGAAAAAATAAATATTGGGGCAGTTGTCATTTCCTTCTGTGGAATGTATTTAGTCTGATTCCTTATTTGTGACCTACCCTAAGGGGTGATAGTTCTGGGAGTGTACATACTCAACAGTATAGCTCATAGCACATTTCAGATACTCAGATTCATGCACCACCACAAGGTAATTGTTCTGTCCCAGCCTATGTGAGTCCTTGTTAATTCACAAGGACAAACCCCTCTTTTAACAAGTAGGCTGGAAATGCAGGAAAAACAAACCCCTTTTATTAATTAGGTACAGATCTGCAAAATGTCCCAAAAACAAAGGCAAACAAAACACGACACAAACGAAGAATTGCCCAAGGCAAACAGAACACAATTCAAACAGAGAATTGTTCACAAGCAAGACAGACAAAACAGGATTCCATGAAACCTTATTCCTTTGCAAATGGTTGCCTTCAGCAACCAGCACCACCCACACCTTCCATTTTTATTATGCAGCCCCAAGGCATGGCTTCTCAATGCCTTCTCTTCCTCCCTTGGAGTCACCCCATTGCCTCCCTCTGTCCTGCTCTTGTTGTCTGTCTCCATTTGCGAGCGTCTATAATGTCTTCCAGCTGTGAGTCCTCAGAGTCTGACTCAGCTTCCCCACACAGCTGAGTCTCAGCCTGGGCATGATTGAAGGGGCCAGGCTCTTCATCAGATTGTAAGTCCTGGAGCTCATCAGAGCCTTCCTCCAACTCTGATGGCTCTCCAGGCCCCTCCTTCTCCTCCTCTGATTCCCCGGATTCAGCTGCCAGGTCCAGTGGCTGGCACGGACTCACAACAGTAATGATCCATGAAGGACTATAAGTTGGATCCAATTGGAGCTCAACAGATAACAAATTAGTTCAGCCAGCCCACATCAGTTTTGACATGTTGTTTTCCTTCATGGAAATTTGAGCCTTTAAAATGGTTCAAACAAAGTAAACCATAAAATGAAGTAAACAATGCTCTTGTCAACTTTGAAAATGAGCACGGCTGTGGCCATTTTCCCTATTCATTTTTGGTTGACACATTGAAGGGGGGGATTGCCAGGTGCTTCATTAGTCAAAATAATCTTTTGTTCCATGGGAACCAAGGTCATTGGCTGCTCCCAAGACTGCTAGCTGGGCATTTTTTTCAAAGCCCACCAAGAGGATGTATTGGGGAGCGTAGTTGCTTGCATAGCTTTACAGGTGTGATTTCTTAACTTTGTATTGGGGAGTTGTTACGTGTGTCTTCAGACTTGGTTTCACTTTTGACATGCCAATACTTTGTAACTAATGAATGTGTTCTTTGAGGAATTTTCAAGCCTCAGAGTTCTGCTTTTATTTGTCTCTGTCTGTCGGAACCATGACAGCCCTCATGGATAGTAGAGAACCATAACTTTGATTTCTTGCAAGCAAATTTGAGGCAGAAGTATTTGCTTGAAAATCTGTATCAACCTCCTAGCTGCTCCAAAAGTTTTATATTTTCCTAGAATAAACATATGGAAACAGTCGGCTTTAACAGATGTAATATCTTTTTTTAATGATAGGTTTGATAAATTGGAAGATAAATTTGATGTGAAAATAGAGGAAAAGATGGTTGAGCAGAAAAAAGACTTTAAAGCTATGATAGAAGCCTCTAATCAGGAGATGAGAGAAGATATTGTAGACGCTATCAAGAGTGTTTGGGACTATACTATTGTTGTTGAAGAGAAATTAGAGAATGCTGAGCAACATTTTGAAGAAAAATTAGAAGAAATTAGAAGCGATGTTCAAGATCAAGCTACTTTGACACAATATCATCAGATGCAGTTTGCGGTTAGAATTAGGGGATTTAGAGATGTATTAAATGAGAATCAAGAAGATTTAAGAAAAACTTTTTCTGAAGCTTTAGCAAAATTTTTGGATGATTCAGTTGAGAATGTGGCCTGGCAGATTGAACGACTGTTTAGAGTGAACTCACGCATTGCAGCACAGAGGAATTTGCCTAGAGATATTGTGATATATTTTAATACAAGAAAATATAGAAATTGGGTTCTATCTATAGCCTATAATAAACAACTGAGTGTTGCTGGTCAAGATGTACAGGTTCTGAAAGAGATACCTCCTAAGATGTTGAGATCAAGGAAAGATTACACCTTTTTGACGGAGGAGCTTAAAAGAAGAGAAATACAATATAGATGGGAGGTACCAACTGGACTTTCTTTACTTTTCAAAAATAAAAGATACCGTTTGTTTACTGTAGCTAAAGCGAAAGATTTCTTTGAGAATATATTGATGGCTGATAGATCTACCTCCCCAAAACCTAAGGGGGCAATGTTGGTTAAAGACCTAGAATTATTGCAATCTGCGGAACTTCAACAACCTCGACTAATTTCATCGGTTCTTTTGGATAAAGCAGTTGAGCAACCAGTGCAGTCAATTGATATTTTTCAACCTTTGGCACTAGACAAGCCTAAAGATCCAAGGCGTGTACGGGAACCTACTAAAGCTATTGAACAAAGAGAAAAAACACAACCAACTCAAACCAAGCAAACTGATCTGACATCTATGGAAGCCATGGGAGCAAGACCCAAGAGGCAGGAAGAAGTGGAATGGTCTTTGCAGAAGCTTTCACGTAAAGGCCATGTCAAATAAGTATTTGACGTGGAATGTTAATGGTTTAAATTCTCCACAAAAAAGGAAGAAGATATTTCATTATTTGAAGCAATGTAAAAATGATGTAATCTGTCTACAAGAAACTCACATTAGATTTTCAGACCAGAAATACTTGATTAATAATAAGCTGGGTACACACTTTGTGGCATCATCTTTAGATAAAAAAAATGGAATTGTTATTTATGTTAAAAATAATATAAAAGCTAAGTTATTAGAAGCAGATACTCAAGGTAGATTTTTAGCTATAGAAATTTTACTGGATGGGAAGAAAGTTCTCTTGATGGGTATATATGCTCCAAACCAAAAACAAGGCATGTTTTATAAATCATTACACAAAAAGTTATTAGAGTTGGACTATAGATCTTGTATTTTAATGGGAGACTGGAATGGAATCCTTGATACTGGTTTGGACAAGAAAAAGATTTCATTAGTTTCTCAATCGCGTTCAATTTTACCTAAATCTTTTTTTGATATTAAAGATGATTTTAATTTGTTTGATATTTGGAGAGAAAGACATGGTAGGGATCAAGAGTTTACTTTTTTCTCTGACAGACATCAATCATTTTCTAGAATTGATTTTATTTTAACTACTAGTGATTTTATGTTAAATTTAAAGAAAGTTAAAATTCTACCTAATGTATTGTCTGACCACAATCCAGTTATGATGGAATTAAGGTCTGGCCAATTTTTACGTAGATCCTGGAGACTTAATGAAAATCTGTTTAATTATGAAATGTATGTGCAAGAATGTAAAAAGGCTATCAAGGAATTTTTTAGGTTAAACAAGAATGTAGGTTTACCAATAGAAGTGGTGTGGGACTCTAGTAAGGCCCATATGCGTGGAATATTAATTGAACTGAATGCTAGGCATAGACGTAAACAGGAGGAAAAGAGGCGAGTTTTAGAAGCGGAAATAAGAAAGAAAGAGTTATTATTAATTGATAAACCAGATGATAGCGACATTAAAGAAGGGATAAAGGTTTTACGGAAACAATTTGATATTTTGATGACCGACCAGGTTGCCAGGAATATACAATATGCTAAACATAATACTTTTTTTAATGCTAATAAACCTGGCAGATGGTTGGCTTATACATTAAGGAAAAAACAAAAATCCCGTTTAATTGAGAAGGTTGAATATAAAGGGCAAGAAGTATTTCATCAAGAAACTATTAAGAAGGCTTTTCTAGAGTTCTACACCAAATTGTATGCTGAAGAAAAAGTTCAAGAGAAAGAGATAGATGCCTTTTTACAAAATCAAAATGTTTCTGAAATTACTTTGGAACAAAGAGATAGATTAAATGCTTTGATTAGGCCAGAAGAAATTATTGATGCAATTAAGCAATTGAAATTGGGAAAATCTCCAGGTACTGATGGTTTTACCACGATTTATTATAGGTGTTTACAGGAGGAAATGGTGGAACATATGAGGGAGTTATTTGTGAATATACAAGAGGGTGGTCGGGTTCCACCCTCTTGGAAAACGGCTAATGTATGTTTGATTCCTAAAGAGGGTAAAGATAATGTTCAAGTAGAAAATTTTAGACCTATTTCCTTGTTGAATACGGATTATAAGATTTTTGCCAAAATTTTGGCTAATAGATTAATGACAGTTTTGACACAGAGGATTCACCCGGATCAAACTGGTTTTTTACAAGGGAGACAGATGAAAACCAATGTTAGACAACTTGTTAACATATTGGAATATTTGGATAAACATATCCAAGTACCAGCTGTTTTAATGTTTTTAGATGCAGAAAAAGCTTTTGATAGACTGAATTGGACGTTTCTGCAAAGGCTTGTGGTAAGGATGGGAATGGGGGACCAGTTTATTAATTCTATATCAGCTATATATCAGAAACAAACAGGACAGATTATAGTGAATGGACAATTAACAGATTCATTTAATATAGAAAAGGGTACTAGGCAGGGTTGTCCCTTATCCCCTTTATTGTTTGTTTTAACCTTAGAGGTACTATTGAATAGGATTAGAGCATCAGAGGAATTAAGGGGGGTACAAATTAGACAACATGATTATAGATTATGTGCCTTTGCAGACGATTTACTTGTGACGCTAACTCAGCCAATACAATCGGTTCAGAGTTTGATGGAAATTATTCAAAATTATGGAAAAGTTTCAGGTTTTAAACTAAATTTATCCAAGACAAAGATGTTGGTTAAAAATCTTGATAACAAATTAAAACAAGATTTGGAAAGAATAACGGGATGCGAGATAGTTAAAAAAGTTAAATATTTAGGAATTTATATAGAAGCTTCAAATGGTAAATTATATAAGAATAATTATGAACTTTTATGGTGTAAAGTACAAAAAGAATTGGAGAATTGGAAAAAACTACAATTATCCATGTTGGGCAGAATAGCCGCTATTAAAATGAATGTATTGCCGAAATTTTTATTTTTATTTCAAATGTTACCAATACTTAAAAAGGATGGAAATCTCGATGAATGGCAGAAAGGTATAAACAAATTCATTTGGGATGGCAAGAAACCAAGGGTTAAATTTAAAATTATTCAAGACACAAGAGAGAGAGGTGGTTTGAAAGTGCCTAATTTTAAATTATATTATTATGCAGCAGTTCTAGTGGTTATAAGTGATTGGATTAACTTAACAAATGAAAGAATATTAAATATAGAAGGATATGGGTTAGTATATGGGTTCCACGCGTATTTAGTTTATGACAAAAAATTGGATAGGAGTTTTAAAGAACATATAATAAGAAACTCTGTCTTGCGAGTCTGGAAAAAGTATTATTATAAGTTAAATGGTAAAATTCCTTTATGGACAGTTCCCAGACACGCAATACAGAGTATAGGTATACAACAAATTCAAGACGTGGTGCCCTATGATAAACTTTTAAATAAAGAAGGGAATAGCATAGAACTGAAATCATTAGATAAATTAAGGGAGGAAGGTATAGCTCATAATTGGTTTTATCATGCACAACTTCAAGCCAGATGGCAAAAAGATGTCAAGATGGGTTTTTCTTTAAAGGATGATGAAAAATTAATTATACAAATTAGAGATCAAAGAAAGATGCATATTAAAAGAATATATGATGCTTTAATTGAAATTGATTCTGGAACTGAATTAATTAAAGACTGTATGATTAAATGGGAAGGTAACTTCGGCCACCCAATTATGATGGAAACTTGGAAAAGAATATGGGTGAAAAATGTTAAATTTACACAAGCTCAGCATCTAAGAGAAAATTTTTATAAAATGTTTTACAGATGGCATTTAGATCCCAAAAAATTATCGTCTATGTATCCAAATTTGCAACCCAAATGTTGGCGATGTGACTCTATGGACGCTACTTACTTTCACATTTGGTGGTCTTGCAAAAAAATTAAGGCTTTTTGGATAAAAATATGGTGGATTCTTCAAAATATTTTGAAAAAGCGTATTGAGTTTGTACCACAGTTGTTTTTGTTGGGTATTACAAAGGATTGTTCCACCACAGAGACTAAGTTGATTTTGAACTTGATTACTGCTGCAAGACTGTTGGTGGGACAATATTGGAAGTCATCTGAAATACCATCTATTGAAGAATGGACATTAAAAGTTACCCATCTTGTGGAGATGGCTAAGATTTCGGCATACCTGAAGAACCACTCAAATGAAACGTTTTTGATGGACTGGAAGAAATGGATTGATTATATGCAAAAGAAATATCAGTTGAAAGAATTAGATTTGATATATAGTTAAATAGTTTAATATAGTAGTTTAGTGAGGTTTCTTGTGTTTTTACCCTGTATTCATTCTGGGAAGTCGGGGGGGGGAGGGGGGAGGGAGATAATATACGTTAGCTTATGTTTCTCAACTGTAGTTGGGGACTTAGGGATTAGATAATTTTTGTAGGATGCTCGGTAGAATTGTAGCTAGTGTTTTGGATGGCGAGGAGGAGGAGCGAAAATACAAGAGGAGTGGGCTGGTGGAGGGTGTTCTGGAGGGGGGTTCCGAGCAGTTCTTTGTATTGTTTATTTTTATTATGTAATTTGTTTGTTTTCAGTTGAGTTAATAGGTTACTATGTTATAATTGTTAAAAGTTTTTTATAAAAAAATTTTAATAAAAAAATTATTAAAAAAAAAAAAAAAAAACTCCTTAATTTCACAGCACATGGACAGACTCAACCACAGTTTTAACTGGGAAACTGGGGGCATCTTAAATCAAGTCCAAAAATACTGAAAAATTCCTGGAGGCCTGGGACTCAGAGAAATTGGCAATCAACAGGCACATAGATATAAAAAACATCTACCTACCACTCAAAAGAGACAATCAAAAAGCCCCAAAGGAAACAAAAAGACTAAAACACTTCCTTGCCAGCAATTAACACTCAGATGAGCAGAGAGTAATACCAAGATTAACACTAGATGAACGATCAAGAAGTAAACAAGGAACTACCAATGCTGACAAGCTAACAGTAAGCACCAGCTCAATCAAGGAACATCAAGAACATTCCCATCAAAACTGACAGGTTAAGCCACTAGTATATAAAAATAAATGCAAACCCACTCCCTTCTAGTACAGATGATGTTACCTAATTAGGTAATAAAATGCCTGCAAGAAAACCACCAAGCTCAGAGAGCACCAAGTACTTGACAGTTCAACCCATAGCTACAAATATTGTAATCAATCAATGTGTCTGTTTCTTTGTCTGTTTATCAGTTATTTATGTATTCTACTTATATAGCTACCCATCTCATTTTTACATGATTCTATGTAGTTTCATCTTGTTTGGAGAAGCAGATAGGAAGCAATGTATTGAAAAATTAATATTTAAGCAAAATGAATTTGATACCAGAAAATATATTGGTTGGTTTCAGAAGACAATAATTTGACTACTGCATCATTACTATCATTATTGAATTGCATTGTCTGTGAATAAATTATAATCAAAAGCAGATTATTTCATACAGAGTTAAGGTTTTTATTTTAATCTCTTTGTTCTGAAATATAACATTCCTTGCCTGCAGTCTCAGTTGGCATTGATCATTAGAACATTCTCTGTGCATGTTCTAAATTCATACAAAAGTATTATGGAATGCTGCGCTATGTTTTCCTTTTTTCATTCACAAATCATTCATTAGATGTTTGGGTACATATATCAAATGGGTTGCGTGACTTTAAATTTTAAGGCATTAAAACAGGTTCATTTCCATACAGAATGTTTAGTATAAAATGTTAATAAGTTGTCTTTTTAAAGGCTTTTTAAACCTCCCCTTGTCACAAGTTTACTCAAGAATACCCAGTGCTGTATGTTATGTGAATCATCATATTCTAAATATCAGTGGTTTAATATGTGTTAATTAAATGTAAACTTTTATTGACAATTTTTCAATGTGTATACTTCCTATTGTTGATTTTATTAAAAGAATAGCCTGATGCTAGAAGAAAACTGTTTTCTTTGGGGAGAGAAGTATTTAACACTATTAACATTAGATGAAGATAAATCAGGAATATTTTTAAGACTGAATCATAATGCTTTATCTGTTTTAATGATTATACGATAATCTGTTTTGTACTGCTGAAACATGTAACTTGGGTCTTCAGCTTTCCACAGTGAAAAGAAGAAAAATTCAGTGGTTGTCAGTTTATAAAATAGTTGCCACAATGGGTGCAGCTTCTCACAAATACTGATTTACCAGAAGATAGATTGATAAGATTGTTGCATGCCAACTGATCAAACCTCCCATCATGCACAGCTGACACACAGAGAGAAAAAGCCACCCAGCATCAACTGGAGTTGGGCAGCTCCTGTTGAACAGATTAAATAAACCCCTCCTATTACAGCTAGTCCTTGACTTACAACTATAATTAAGTCCGGAGTTACAATCATAAGTCATGGTAGTCATTATGCAGGTCACCATATAACCATGCTCAATTTTATGACCTTTTTTGTGGCAATTATTAAATAAATTAAGTCATTAAATGAACACAGAAATTGTTAAATGTGCCCGTTTTCCCCAGTGGGCATTTTTTTTTTTTTTTGCTGGAAACCAGAAGTAAATGCTGGATGTCGGCAAAAAACACTGAAAAGCCTAATCATGTGACCATGGGATGCTGCAAATTGCCATATATGTGAGCCAATTGCTGAGTGGCCAAACTGCAACCATGTGAATGCAGGGTGTGTGTGTAACTTTGAATGGCTGTTAATGACCAGTTGTTAAGCGTGGTCTACTTATACTCAATTCCATTTCATTCCTAGTATCAAGGCCCACATTATTTGGAGCTATATGCTGTGACAACCACATAATATAGGACAGGGGTGTCAAACTCGCCACGTCACGTGTTGCGACATATCGCCACTTTTTTTCCATTGCCGGCAATGGGGTGGGTGCGGCTTCCGTATGATGAAACCGGCTCACGAGCCAGCAGTTTGACACCCCTGATATAGGACATTAAAAAAATGCATGGTATGCAGCTTTTTTGTCCCATATAAATAAGTTCCATTGCATTCATTTTGATTAATTATGCATAGGATTGCAGCCCCCAGTCTGTCCCTCACTGGCCTGAGGCACCCCATGGTTCTTGCTGTGCTGCCTCACTCCTTTCCTTGGATTTTGTTTGTCTCTTGCCTAGGAGCTGGCTGAAAGAGCTGCCTGCCAAAGTTTGTCAGCTCTCCTTCATGCATGGAAGAAAATGCTTTCAGAGGGGTGAGGAATAGGTGGCAGCAGCTTGCAACATTCCCTGGTGGCTTCCCCATTGACTATAGGTAAACCAGCAGAGAAGATTGCAAATGGTGATTACATGATAGGGGTACAGGCTTAAGTGTGAATAGACTGCCAAGCACCCAACCCGTGATCATGTGATGATGGGGAAATGTTTAGTGATGTTTATGACAGATTTACAGCTATAAAGTGCTTTACAGCTATAAAGTGCTTTACAGCTATAAAGCATCCTTGCTTAAGCTTTCGTGATTTTAAACAGTCATTAAAACAACTGGTCATAAGTTGAGGACTTCTTGTAAGTAGCGGGAGTAGCAGGAACCACTACTCGAAGGTGTGTGTGGGTGTGGGGGGGTGAGTGCAGGATATGAAGACCTATTGGGTTTCAGGAAGAGAACATTCACAGGCCTTAGCCATTTGCTAGAATTCTTTTGCAATATTTTCACTAAACAAAGCATCAACCCACTGCTAATTAATGGGGCAGGAACATAGCTTCCTGTGCTCATTAATCAGAACGAATCCTTGCTAACTTCAGTAGTCTTTACTTTCAGTTGTGTGCATAGAACTCCTATTCCAGGGGTCTTCATACTTGGTCCTTTTATGACTTGTGGACTTCAACTCCCAGAATTCCTCAGCCAGCGTGCCTGGCTGAGGAATTCTGAGAATTGAAGTCCACAAGTCATAAAAGGGCCACGTTTGAAGACCACTGTCCTATTCTAATACTGACTTCCTTGAGTGACTAGTGCTATTGTTACAAACCCCAAGACTTTTTCCATTTGAAATGTTGTCCTTTTGCTTTCAAATTGTACTATAAATACCAGAGGAATTTAAAGTAGCACTTTCCATAGGAAAAAGGCTACCTTCTTTGTCACCTCTATGCGTGCACAGATGCAACCTTTTCTTTTGTGAAAGAGAGCTGGGATTTAGGGATTTCATTTGAAAAAGTTGATTGTAAAATAAAGCTTGTTATTTACAATGCAAAAGAGATGTTAACTGCAGTAGGGAGCCCCAACACATTGTGACTATTGCAATATCCTCATATTTGATTGTCTTCAGATAAGTAATTTGTTCACAAATAGTTCAATCATTTATTTTCTTATATTGAGAGTTGTAGGTTAATGTGCCCATGACTAATTTCTGTATCCAAAATAATAAACGGATCATAATTAGATGCAGCCATCTAAATCCTGAGGTAAATTGGATAATTACTGTAACATGCAAAGATCATATGACTGATGGGCTACTGTTTATGTGAAAGTACCCAACATAGTGGGAGAGAAATATGCTAATTACATTATAATTTCCAGAGTAATTGTAAACAAATTTAAAACAGTGCAAGGCTAGTGATGTGATAAACATAATGTCTACTATGATTCTTCTTTGAACAACCTTGATTTTATTATAAAATATTCTGATTTTATTTTTATATGATTTATGCTGAAATCAGTATACAAATATACTTATTTGTATTCCAATATTATGTATACTGAAACAGATATGAGCCAGCAGTGTGCTGCAGCTGCCAAAAAAGCCAACACAGTGCTGGGCTGCATTAACAGAGGGATAGAATCAAGATCACTTGAAGTATTAATACCACTTTACAATGCCTTGGCAAGGCCACATTTGGAATACTGCATCCAGTTTTGGTCACCATGATATAATAAAGATGCTGAGACTCTAGAAAAAGTAGAGAGAAGAGCAACAAAGATGATTAGGGGACTGGAGGCTAAAACATATGAGGAACGGTTGCTGGAATTGGGTATGTCTAGTTTAATGAAGAGAAGGACGAGGGGGGATATGATAGCAGTGTTCCAATATCTCAGGGGCTGCCACAAAGAAGAGGGAGTCTAGCTATTCTCCAAGGCACTTGGAGGCAGGACAAGAAGCAATGGATGGAAACTGATCAAAGAGAGAAGCAACCTAAAACTAAGGAGAAACTTCCTGACAGTTAGAACAATTAACCAGTGGAATAACCTGCCTCCAGAAGCTGTGAATGCTCCAACACTGGAAGTCTTTAAGAAGAGGTTGGATAGCCATTTGTCTGAAATGGTATAGGGTTCCTGCCTGAGTAGGGGGTTGGACTCGATGACCTCCAAGGTCCATTCCAACTTTATTGTTATTATTATTATTATTATTATTATTATTATTATTATTATTATTATTATTATTATTATTATTATTATTATTATTATTATTATTATTATTATTTATGATTTTTTTAAAAATTAAAAGTGTAAGATTTTTTTCTCCTTTCTGTTGCAAAGGTATATATATATTTGTTTTCTGAGGTCTTCGCGGGTGTTTGTATGTAAGTCTTTGGTTGTTCGGGTTTTCTCCCACGTAGAATTTGAAGTGTCTTGGCAATGTTTCGACGAAGTCACATTCGTCATCTTCAGGCTAGTGCTTTCGGCTTGGTGCTTCTAGCAGCAATGTGTGATTGCAACTGTTTCTTCCTTTTAACTGCCAGTGGGGGTTTGAACTGATTGGCTGGGAGCTCGGCTGTGTTCTGATTGGGTGGAGGTGTGTTCTGATTGGTTAGGGGGTTGGCTGTGCTCTGATTGGATGAGGGGTTAGTCTGAGTTACAGGGGGGTTAGAGATGGTGAGCTGCATAGCTGTTTGGCTTCGCATTCGTGGTCGTGCCTCATCTTCATGGTGGGTGTCAGTTTGCTTCTTGTATGGATTGGAGGGGTTTAAGGTGGCTAATGATGCAGCTGTGGTCTGGCTTCTGGTTTGTGGTCGTGCCTCATCATCGGTGTGGGTTTGGGTTTGCTTTTTGCCTGGATGTGTGGTGGTGACATCGTGTGTGGTTTTTGTGAGTGTAGGTCTGGTATCATTCTTTGTGTGATGGAATCTTTTGTCAATAAGGGCGGGTTTCCAAATGGCTGGTAGGCGGGAGGTATCATCTCGTTTGTTCATGGTGTGAGGGCGTTTTTCTATCTCGATGGCTTCTCTGATTATTCTGTTATTAAAGTGTTCAGTTTTGGCAATAGTTCTGGTCTTTTTGAAATCAATTTCATGTCCTGTGGCTTTAAGGTGTTGGACCAGGGAAGAAGTTGGTTCCTCTTTTTTGACTGAGTTTTTGTGTTCTTCAATGCGTGCACTTATTCTTCTGTTGGTTTGTCCGATGTATGTGGTGGAGCAAGCAGTACATGGGATTTCATATACTCCTTGATTTTCTAACTCAATTTTGTCTTTGGGGTTTCTTAGGATGGTGGATATTTTTCTGTTTGTGCAGAATGCTGTTTTGATGTTATGTTTGTGCAGGATCTTGCTGATTCTGTCTGTGGTGCCTTTTATGTATGGGAGGAGGGCTTTGCCGTTTTCTTGTTCTCTGTCTTGGATTTTAGTGGGAGTTTCTTTTTGGATTAAGTTGGAAATCTTATTTCTTGGGAATCCGTTGGATGTAAGTACATTAGTGAGAGTGTGTAGTTCGGTTTTTAGGTGTTGTTCGTCAGCTAGGCATTTGGTTCTGGAGATGAGTGTCTTGGCTACGGAGTTGATCTGTGCTGGGTGGTGGTGTGAGCGTGCGTGCAGATAGCGGTTTGTGTGTGTTTTCTTCTGGTAGATGGTGTGTCCTAGGGAGCCATTGGATTTCTTGTAGACTAAGACATCCAGGAAGGGAAGTTGGTTGTTAGCTTCTGTTTCCACGGTGAACTGTATTTTGGGGTGTAGGCTGTTGAGGTGTGTGAGGAAGTTGTCCAGTTTTTCTTTTCCATGTGGCCAGATTACGAAGGTGTCATCTACATATCTGAGCCAGAGTTTGGGTTTGTGATCAGATTTTTCTAGGGCTTGGGTTTCAAAGTGTTCCATGTAGAGGTTTGCAATGACAGGTGAGAGGGGTGATCCCATGGGTGCTCCTTCTATTTGTTTGTATTTTTGTCCGTTATAGATGAAGTATGTGTTGGATAGACAGTGGTTGGTCAGATCTAGGATGTGTTTGGGGGGGTTATATTTGTTTTGGATAGCTGTTAAGGCTTCTTTGATTGGCACTTGGGTGAAGAGGGATGTGACATCGAAGCTAACGAGTAGGTTGCTGGGTTGTACGTTTTGTTCCTTTATGATCTCTATGAACTGGAATGAGTTTTTTATGTGTGAGGTGATAGATTCTGCATAGGGCTGTAGTTGTTTGGCGAGAAATTTGGCTAGGTTTTGTAGAGGTGAGCCTATGGATCTGACTATGGGTCTTAGTGGGGTTCCTTCTTTGGGGAGACCATAGAGCTTAGGGCATCTGGATGATTTCTCTCTGGGAATGATTCTTTGCTGGATCTCTTCGCTAATGGGGGAGGCTTTTATTTTGGATCTGGTGGTTTTTTCCAGGTAAGTGGTGGGATTTGTTTTTAGGGGTTTGTATGTGGAGTCTTGGAGTAGGTTGGTTAATTTGGTTTGGTAGTCAGCTGTGTTCATGACCACCGTGGCGTTGCCCTTTTCTGCTGGTAGGATTATTATGCTGGTGTCTTGTTTCAGGTTAAGTAGTGCTGTCTGCTCCTCTTTGGGTAAGTTGCTTTTGGGTGGCTTGCTGGTGCAGAGTATGTTGGTGATTTCGAGTCTGATTCTGTTAGCGTTGTCGGGGTTGATTTTGGTCAGGCTGGTTTCAACTCTGCATATAACAAAACCCGAAGAACCAAAGACCTACATACAAATACCCACAACAAGATCCACCCTGCACTTTGGGACAAATCCAAACAACTCGCAGTCTGGAGAGCCGAAACACAGACCACCCTCAAGACAGACACACACACCAACAAACTCCAAAGACTACAAGAACACCAGAAACAAACCCCTCCTCCCTCACAGCCACACTGAAACCATTATATGCGGAGTTGAAACCAGCCTGACCAAAATCAACCCCGACGACGCTAACAGAATCAGACTCGAAATCACCAACATACTTACCCAAAGAGGAGCAGACAGCACTACTTAACCTGAAACAAGACACCAGCATAATAATCCTATCAGCAGACAAGGGCAACGCCACGGTGGTCATGAACACATCTGACTACCAAACCAAATTAACCAACCTACTCCAAGACTCCACAAACCCCTAAACACAGATCCCACCACCTACCTGGAAAAAACCACTAAATCCAAAATAAAAGCCTCCCCCATCAGCGAAGAGATCCAACAAAGAATCATTCCAAGAGAGAAATCATCCAGTTGCTTTAAGCTCTATGGTCTCCCCAAGATACACAAAGAAGGAACCCCACTTAGACCCATAGTCAGCTCCATAGGCTCACCTCTACAAAATCTAGCCAAATTTCTTACCAAACAACTACAGCCCTATGCAGAATCCATCACCTCACACGTAACAAACTCATTCCAGTTCATAGAGATCATAAAGAAACAAAACGTACAGCCCAGTGACCTACTCGTGAGCTTCGATGTTATATACCTCTTCACCCAAGTGCCAATCAAAGAAGTTATATATATATAACTGAGCAAAAAGAACATCTGACACACATACCATGGCAAATAAATTAACATAAATATCAAAGTGCACTTGAGTTGATTGGGGTACTTGAGTGTTAAAACAAAAAAAATAAGATTTTTTAAAAAATTAATGGGTGCTGAATAATTGTGGATTTAATGTGAACATGAGTGACCAATTTGGAAATATGTTGGGTTTGGTCATATAGAGAGAAAAAAAATGAGAATCAATTTTTTAAAAAACTAGAAAAGAGGAAGGAATGAATAAGAGGAAAGAAAGTGTGGTCAGATGAAATTGTTGAGTTCTTCAAAAAAACAAGAGGTGACCATTTTATGGAACAAAGGCCAATGTACAAAAAGGTGTGTAGACATGGAGAAAGCTATAATGGTTTGTAAAAAGAGAAAGTTACGGAATAGTGAATTGTGTCAGTGTAGACAAAATTTAGATATAGTATATTGGCTTTTTCTTTCCTATATTTGATGTTTTTAAGCTTGATATTTTCCCCCTTTTGAGCTTTGCCCGATGTTGTTTATCCTAAAAGGAAATAGCAAACTTTGGGTGGTCATGGTGGTGATGATGAAGAAGAAAAAGATAACTTCTGACCACTTCAGTGTAACTGATTCTATGGTTTATTGAGTACCATAATGAAGCAAAACAAAAGCAGTAATATAATCATAATCAAAATATAACAATGATACCCATGGTGTCCTTTCTTCTTAAGACAAGGACAGTAATAATTCTGAGAATTTGGTGCTCTCTGAACTTGATTGTTTATTTGTGGATATTTTATTAAAGTAGGAAACACAAATGGGAGTTTGCTGTTACCAGTTTTGGTGGGTATGTAGTTTTCTCCTTTGTAATTCCTTGACTAGGGTATTGTTTTCTGCCTAACTATTTGTCTGGTATTAACTCTTGCTTATCTCAGTGTTAGCTGCAGGAGAGGATATGTTCTGATATTTTTGTTTTCTTCTTAGCTTTTAATAGTCTCTTTTGAACTGTATGTAAATGCAGTTTATCTCTATGTGTCTATTAATAACTGATTTGTCTGACTGCCAAACTTCTAAAATGCTAATAGTTTTCCAGTTAAAACTATGGTTTAGTCTGTTCATTTGCTGTGAGGTTAAAGAGTTGTTATGGTGTCCTCTGATTGCTAGTTGGGGTTCACGGATGCATTTTGCCAATCTTCTGCCTGTCTAGCCTATGTAGTGGCTGTTATAGTTCTTAAGAAGAATAGAAGATTGTCATAAGACATGTTAGCACTCTTCAAGTATCTAAAGGGCTGTCCTGGAGATAATAGGTACACTTGTTGAATGTTGTAGCAGAATACAAGGGAAGCAATAATGGATTTAATTTACAAGAAAATATATTGTAGTTGGCCTCAGGAAGACTTTCCTAATGATTAGTTTTGGTTGAGGATTTGTAAACAAACTGCTTCAAGAGATGGTAGTCTCTCTTTCACTGGAAACATTTGTTGGAGAAATATAGCATAAATGTGGAATGCTGCATTGGGCAGGAGGATAGACTAAATAATCTCCAGGATCCTTTCCAAGTTACCTTTACAAATCTATGGTATGCAGTCCGGGACTTATATGGCACATGACTACACTACAGATGCAGAATGTCTGATCTTCAGTGTGTCCCATGAAATTCTTGGTTAAATTCATTGTAAGTCTATAACACTTGAATTCCAAAACCTAGTTTTTGTATAGTTACCAGTTCTTCCAAAGTGGTGCGAACCGGCTAAATCCCACCACTGACCCAGATAGAAAGAAATTGGATTTGCAGAGAATGTTGGAGATGAAATAGCTGGAATTGGCAACCCAGAAGCAAGACTGTCAGATGGAGCGCACAAAATTAAAAGTGCAAATATTTGGTGCAGAGGGATCTGCTGTCGCTTCTGGCATTCCTGCTGTTCTTACATGGCGAAAGGAAGAACAGTGACCAGGAAGTGCTAGGCCATCCAGTGAAAGAGGCATATTGCAATGTGAAAACTTGTTACCTTTTACTATGTTATAGTTTGGTACAGTGGGCGCTATTAGCCACTTATTAACTCTTTATAGTGCATAAGAACTTTTTTGGGGGAGGGGGTTGACTAGTCTAAAGAAAAGAAGAAATAGGGGAGATATGATAGCAGTATTCCAGTATTTGAGGGGCTGCCACAAAGAAGAGGTGGCTATGGTTTCTTTTTGTGTGAAGGCTGATGTAAAGTATGAGTTAAGCAGCTCTGCTTTCTCCCTGTTGCCTGTTATTTCCTTGCCATTTTCTCTCTTTAGTGGACCTACAGTTTCCTTGACTTTTTTCTTGTTGTTAATATGTTGGAAGAAACTTTTTTTATTATCCATGATTACTATTGCAAGTCTTTGTTCGTTCTGAGCCTTTGCTTTCCTGACTTCATCTTTGCAATGTTCTGGCTGTCTGCTGAGAATCAGCCTTATTTATGTGCCCTTTTTTCCATTTTTTGTATTTGTCCTTTTTGTCTTTCAATTTGTCAGAGAGATCTTTGTGCAGTGGTGCTGGTTTCTTCTTGGATTTCTTGTTTTTCTTTTTCAATGGTATTGTGCTGTTATGGGCTTTTATGATTGCATTTCTGAGAGTTTCCCATGCTTCTTGGGTTGTTTTCTGCTTCAGGATTTTCATCCATGGGATCTTTCCTAGATTATCTCTGAGTTTGTTAAAGTCAGCTGTTTTGAAGTTCAAGACACTGGTTGGATTGTTTTCTGTTGCTAGTGTTAGTGTTATATTAAATTCCAGTATGACATCATTTTTGCCCAAGGTTCAATAACTTCAACTCCCTCTATCACTTCTTCTCTATTAGTTAGAATTAAGTCCAGTATGGCTTTACATCTAGTTCCCTCCTCCACCTTTTGGATGACAAAGTTGTTGGCTAGGTTGGTTAGGAATCTGTTTGATTTCCCACTCGCTGCAGAGTTTGTCTCCTAGTTGATATCTGGATAATTGAAATCCCCCATTACTATTGTGGTATGCTTCCTACATACATTTGTTAACTGATTGGCAAAGAGTTCTTCTATTTCTTCTGATTGATTGGGTGGTCTGTAATATATACCTATTAGAAGGAAACAAAAGCAGTGGGTGATACTTTGGAAGGGCAGAAGTTCTGTGGTAAATTATCTGCTTTACATGCAGATGGTTTCAAGTTCAGTCCTGGATTTCTCCATGCAGAATTAGAAAACTTTCATCTGAAACCCTGGGAAGCTGCTGTCTGTTACAGAAGCAGTTCTGGGCAAGAGGGACCATCGGTCTGACTCAGCAGTAACCATCTTTTATGTCTCTTTGCAAGGGGCAAGAGGAGGGAACAAGGCTTGTTTCTTGTCTTAAAAGCAGTCCAACACCCAAAAGTTTCATCACAAAGAACTATTGTTGCTAGCTAGTGCTTCCTTGCTAGTTACAAATCAGTGGAGATAAATCCTTTTTCCAATATAGCTAAACATGGTGCCATGGGATGAAGTCAATAAAGATTGCTGTCTTGCTAACACATTTTTGCTTATAAATATACATTTCTCCTTGATTCTGGGAAATTCAATGAGCATTATGCAATCATCAGTATGCAAGGAAGACTGGCTCATGGGAACTAGGCTAGGAGAATCAGTGCTGGCTACCTATTTAATTCTCAGAGTGCCTGCAATTTTGAGAATTGCTCTACAAATATATTTAGCTAGCATACCCATGATTGCATTACAGAAATATACACTACTACTCTTGCTTAATGAAACCCTGGGAATATTACTATTCCCCGACTTAGCTTAATGCTCTTAAAAGACATGTGTATATTATCTGCCTGAAAGTTAATGACAAATTCAGTATTTCTCAAGATAGCAGTTAATTGTTAGAGCTAGAATAAATTCATGGCTGATTATCTTGTATCTAGGCAACTTAAAAATAAATACGAAGCACTTACTTCAATTCTCCTTCATTAAAGGAAGAAATGCAAGCCAGGCTCCCCAATGTGTCAACTGTCAGAGATATGGCACATTAGCTTGATCAACTTTATGAAGACTAATATGTAATAGAAGAGGTATGCCAACAAGGCCCTTCTGCCATATTACAATAAAACACAAGATCCTTGCCTATTATTTCATGCCAATAAATTTACTTCTTTAAGCTGCCACTGGTTGGAATTGCATATCCGATTTCTCAGAAATGGGAGTGTTTCAAAAACATTACACAAGACCTTACCATTGTTGATATTATTAAGTGATAACTGTCACTTAACAGGGCAAATTGTACATGGTAATGCCAGAAGGCATAGCCTGAGTTGAACAAGGCTAGCTCCCACCCCTAATATGAACCTCCTTTATTGCCCAGAAATGTATGCCTGTTTTAAAATTAAGTTTTGCAGAATTGAACTTTGGAATCGTACACAGTAATGAAATGCTCCAAGAGATACTCAACATCTGTTAATCAGGGCCAACTTTTGGCCATTCTGCTCTATCTCCCTCTTTTGGTGTTTTGATTCTTGTAACATAATTTTCTCACATATATACACCTGTGCCCACAGATATATAAAACAACAATGCAGATATTGAGAGAGTCAGAGCTGCAGTGGTGAAAAAGAAGTTTTATTTTCCTGATTTATTTAATTTGTATAGCTGTCCATCTCAAATCAGTGACTATGGATGGCAAACAACCATAAAGTGTCTGTTAGCCACTATGTTTTCAAGACAGACCATAAAGCATGGGCAAGTTTTTGCATTTTGAACTTCTGGTGGAAAAAAGTCAGATGTATGTGAAACTATTTTATTTATTTATTTATTTATTTATTTATTTATTTATTTATTTATTTATTTATTTATTTATTTATTTATTTATTTATTTATTTATTTATTTATTTATTTATTTATTTAAATTTCTATGCTGCCCTATTCCAAGAACTCAGGGCGGCTCACAACATGGATTTTACATGAAGTCGCCCCCAACAACATGGATTTTACATGAAGTCGCCCCCTGCAGCCCATTGTAGGTGACCTCATAGATCACATCTAGCCTATGCATTGGGACTTTCTGGTGAAATTGGGTCACTAGTGGCCAAATAAAGTGCCAAGTGTATGCATGACATTTTCTGTTCCTATTTTGCATTGACAAATCATCAGTTATCTGTTGACATTCACCGAATCATGAAGGAAGCATAAACAGAACAACGTGGAGTTTATTGTGACCACAAGAAAATCATGAGAATTAATGCATTTGAATAATTAAATATGGCCCCTTCTGATTCTTAGCTCATGCAGCAATTACAGTTTCACCAGAACCCCATAATGACTAATCTTTCTTTCTCAAGCAAGCAACATGAACATGATGAAGTCACAAGACCCAACCTCTCAATATATGGCCAAGAGCAGGGGTCTTCAAACCTGCCCCCTTTATGAATTGTGGACTTCAACTCTCAGAATTCCTCAGCAAGTCATAAAAGGGCCAAGTTTGAAGACCCCTGGCCAAGAGTCTTAATAGACCTTTGCAATTCTTTTTTCTCAGACCTTCCAACATCAGGACTAGTTCATAATGAGCTCTTGGTATTGGGGTGGGCATCAATGTAAGATCACAAAGGTTGGTCTCCTCCTTCAGAAAAGCAGCCTCAGCATGAGGTGATGGGTCAGCTCTTTTTGAAGCAGGCAGCAGGATTGTAAAACAGAAAGCCCAGTTAGTCTTCTTCAGGCAAATAACATCAGTACAGAGACCAGTGACTTGAAGGATGCAGCTTAATTTCTGACAGGTACATGGCAGCACAGAGACAGCCTTTTCTTGTCTGGTTGAGGGAGACAATAGCAACCCAAATCCAACTGGCAGACAGGCATCATTACCAGTAAAGGATCATGAATTTTTTTCACACTGAGCTGAAAAAAATGTTTAGTTTTCCACTTTAGTTGCTTAAGAGCTTCTGAGAATACATGGGAAAAAATACTTGCAAAAGTCTCACAAGTCTATTAAAATCAATAGATACAATATCTCTTACTTCATTAAGCTGTAGATTTCAAAAGGACTGATGGAAGCTGGAGAACAAAGTTTATGTTTTACCTCAAGAGCCTTCAAAAGTGGGCTTTTCCTTCCCCTTATTAACCTAGAAAGTATGTTAGACATTTGAAAAAGAGCAATCTGTCAATTTCTAGCACAAAGCCGAAAGCACCAGCCTGAAGATGACGAATGGGACTTCGTCGAAACGTCGCCAAGACACTTCAAATTGTTCGTGGGAAAAAACCTGAAGAACCAAAGAGCTACATACAAACACCCGCGAAAACCTCAGAAAACACCGGTATATGTGTGTGTGTGTATATAGTGTTTCTTTTTTAGATAGCACCCTGTAAACCCAAATATGGGAGGAAGAAATCATATATGTTTTTAAAATTGTTGACAAAGAAATAAGGGATTTCTGAGATAGCTATTTCGAGTTATTTAACTCTCTTCAGTCAGAACTCACCCTTCCGGGATTCGAACCTGGGCAGTCTGCACCCTAGGCAGATGCTTAAACCTCTAAGCCACAGGCTCTCTCCCGCTTTGTCAGTAATCAGGGAGGGAAGATGTGTATATAGTGTTTCTTTTTTAGATAGCACCCTGTAAACCCAAATATGGGAGGAAGAAATCATTCTTTCCTTTGTCTGTTTCAGCTCAACCCAGAGCCATCTGCAAGCACAAATATATATATGTTTTTAAAATTGTTGACAAAGAAATAAGAGATTTCTGAGATAGCTATTTCGAGTTATTTAACTCTCTTCACTCTGGGTTGAGCTGAAACAGGCAAAGGAAAGAATGATTTCTTTTAGCTTCCTTTTAACTGCCAGTGGGGGTATGAACTGATTGGGCGGGCCCCCACCCAAACAGAACACTCCCCCAGCCAATCAGAGCACAGCCAAGCCCCTAACCATTCAGAACACACCTCCACCCAATCAGAACACAGCCAAGCTCCCACCCAATCAGTTCATACCCCCACTGGCAATTAAAAGGAAGAAACAGCTACGATCACACATTGCTTCTAGAGGCACGAAGCCAAAAACACCAGCTTGAAGATGATGAATGGGACTTCGTCGAAACATTGCCAAGACACTTCCAATTTTACATGGGAGAAAACCCGAAGAACCAAAGACCTACATACAAACACCCGCGAAAACCTCAGAAAACAAATATAAATTCTAAGTAAGCTGCCTAGAGTCATTGACTGAGATGGGCAGCCATAGAAATTGAATAAATAAAAAACCTGTCCTGGGACCTGGGAGACTTTTCTTGTCATGCTCTTCAGGGGAATCAAACTACAAACCTCTTGTAGACCAGCCCATCTGGAAGGCAGTTGGGAAAAGCCATCAGAACATTATTTATATTGCCTGCAGGATGCAGGATTTGCCATTTTCCTACATGTATTGCTTTTAAACTGCTGTTAAAAATAGAAATTAATGTTGAGGCTCTGACACTGCTCAGGGCTGGGCTTATTCTTGCTAAATATTACTTTTATTTAAGAATTGCTAATTAATACAAATTAAGCATGATTTATTTTGTGGGATTCTGTATGTCTGCAGAACAGACTGCGTTCATTTCTCAAAGAGTTTTCCTTTAAACAATGATATATTGTTCACTTCTCTCCAGAAGCAATTACTGGATGTGTTTGAAATATTCAAAAGTGTCTTCAATTTCATGCTTTCAAATATTTTTTTTATAATGTTTCCAACTGTATATTCCCCAATCCTGTTGTGCTGCTTCATTGTTGTGATGCTGGAGTTGTTCCTGAGAGGGATGAATGAAGAATGCTTGAAATGTAGGCCAAGGGTATACATTTCCAACATGGTCACCCAAGCCATGAAGGTCATCCCAGTTGCCCAGGTAAAGCCAACATGTACTTCTATGGAGCAACGGCAATAGAGGAAAAGGCTGGAGAAGGAGAAGGATTACTTTAATGACAATGGCAAAAACATGATTCCACAGTGCATGGGAGAAAGCAGTGGTGAACCACTCCTGTATTTTATCAAGAAAACCACAAGGATGGAAAATATTAAAAGTGAAAGGTGATATAGGGCAGGATAATGGGCCCTTCAAGTTGGAGGGCATTCATTATGCTACTGGGGAAAAGCTGATGAACTTCTGGAGCAGGGGTGTCAAACATCATAGGGAGGCCACACCCACCCAGCTCCAGCAATGCAAAAAAAAGTCATAACACGTCGCGACACGTCACGTGACGTGGCGAGTTTGACACCTGTGTTCTGGAGTATTAACATGGTTTATGACATGGCTAGATGAAAGCCTTCATGACTGCTAGTTGCTGATGTTGCCAATATAAAGCTTGAAAGACAGAATCACAATAAGAATATGCAATGTAGGAAGCATGAATATGAGAAAGTTTAGTGCAGCCAAAAATGAAATGAGTAGAAATTGGATGGTGTTAGTAAATTGAGATGGATTGGAATTGGATACTTTTTATCAGAAGATCCCAATGCTTGTTCCTCAGGGCTGCAGTGACAAAAAAGGAACCATGTTGTTTTTATAGTTAGGAAGGATATAGCAAAGAAAGTACTTGACAAAAATGCAGCCAACAGCCAAATAATAGCAATAGCACTTACACTTATATAGCACTTCATAGCACTTTATAGCACTCTCAGCATAGTTTCCCTCAACAATCTGGGTCCTCATTTTACCGGCCTGAGTCAACCTTGAGGTGGTCAGGATCAAACTGCTGATGGTGGAATGAGAGTTAGCCTGCAATATTGCATTCTAACCACCGAGTCACCACGGCTCTTTAATATCAAATTAAACTTCATGTTAAACTTCAACCCTTTAATATGGGGATCATCCAAGTTTAGACTCCAACCATCATCCCTGCTCCACCAAAGATCATTGGCCAGCTCAACCAGTGCTGCCTCCATATTACAACCTGGTCTGAAACCTAACTATTGATCTGTTTCCTCCAAGATCTTCTCAACTGCTGTCCATTAATTTTCAAACCTTCCCCCAAAAAGTGAGGTTGGAAAATGGCAGGTAATTATCCAGAATGGAGTAATCCATTGATGGCTGATTTGAACTTTGATGTTGGGGAAGATTCCTAAAAATGTCAGGGGCTTCCAAATCGTATAAATTGACCCAGAGTTTTTGCTTGAAGCACAAATGACCAGGCTTAAATGATCCTACTTCAGGCACCTTAAGCAAAAGTTAGTTTTCTGGAAAAGTCTGTAATGCTGAGAAAGGTAAAAGAAGAAGGACAACTAGCAGTAAGGTGGATGGACTTAATTACAATGGTGATGGGTGCCCCACTGGAAGACCTGAAGGACCAGATTAGAGACAGATCTTCATGGACAAAACATATGTGATCACTAAGTCACAGTCTTCATGGCACATAATCAGTTTTAAATACAGGTAGTCCTCAACGTATGACCACAATTGAGCCAAAATCTATGTTGCTAAGTGAGACATTTGTTAAGTGAGTTTTGCCCCATTTTATGACTTTTCTTGCCACAGTTGCTAGGTGAATCATTGCAGTTGTTAAGTTAGTAACCCAGTTGTTAAGTGAATCTGAGACCATGAGGATGCTGCAACAGTCACAAGTGTGAAAAACAGTTATAAGTCACTTTTTTCAGTGCCGTTGTAACTTTGAATGGTCAGCAAATGAAGCGTTGTAAGTCAAGCACTACCTGTCTTGGACACTTTTATATACTTCTCTGTATTGAAAGCGATATGGGTAACTTCTCCCTATCTATTTTCCATTGTGCTCTTTTTTAATCCTCATAATTATTTGCATCAGTATTTTTTTTAATTGGTGATCAAAAATGTTCAGTTTAAGAAAGTAGACAGAAATAAGATATCAACTATGATAATGACTGGGAACCAATTGTCTCTGTTGCATTTGCCCCAATCCAGTGATTCCTACTTCTGTTCCTTTCTTTCTGGAGGATTGAATAATATGTTTAGGATCAGTAGCAGATCTCAGAGAAGCCTCCCTTCCTGTCAAGGAGTATGGGCACGTGCATTCAGATGTTCTTCCTTCCTGCAAGAGATGTTTCTAGTTCCTAGGCTGAGACGACTGCACAAATATGATTTATTGTTCATCCATACTACATGGCACTGCTTTATTAATTACCTGTCTATCTCTAACAAGTAATGCAAGTTTCATTGAAAGCTGTGTTAAGAGCACTGTGTTAACAGACGTTCCATGTAAGCTTAGGGATATACAAAAAATCCATTGCTACAAATGATATAAGTTGCTAATATAGATTGTATCATAATAGCTTGGGGCAATAATGCCAGAGTTTTGATGTTTTATACAAAGCAATATACATTTTGGAAAAATACATTAAAAATGAATCTAAAAAGTGTGAAGCTATTTTAAAGTATTGTATATCACCTATAACTATGTATCACAAGCCATACAATAGTTTCTTAAAATAGTGTTAATTGGGAAAACCAATAATCAAAATGAACTATTAGAGGAAATCAATCATATTGATGTTACCAATAAAAGTTATTTCCAATTTTTAAAATGATTCCTAGAATACTTAATGGAAATGAAACAATGAGTCATTGCAGTCAGTATTGATATGTGCCAGCAGCAGAGTGATCTGTAGATAGATAGATCACAGATCACAGATCCATTTGCAAATCAGTTGTTTTTTCATCAGGCTTGCTGAAATTTCATCAACAATCCTACATTCTAGGTTCAAATAGTATCAGCCAAGCATTACAAATCAGTCAGATTCATAATTATGAATTTCATGGTCCCTATTATGCAGGATAATTATTTTATCCTCTATATACAGTAGCTCATTCCTAAATGTTATTTCAGAGAACATTTTACCTTTTGTGCTTTAACAGTGCCTGTCTCCTAGAATTTATGGTGATTATGGTGATCTGCCAGGAAACATACAGGCTAATGGAATTAAAGACTTGGAGAGATAGGAACTTGAAGGTATAGTTATATTAGGAACCTCTTGTGAAAGTCTGATTTATCCCAAAGACATATTTCAGATAGAACTTGATTTTCTTTAAATAGCCTGATACAAAATGAATTCAAAACCAAGCAATAAACCCAAGGAAATGTCTGTAAATGAAATGATGTATAAAGGCATTCATTTATTACAAATGAAGAGGCAATCTACACTAAGGCAACAATTACAGTCAAGGGTTTGCTGTATGGAAAAGAAAATCAAAAGACATTTCTACTCCAGGAGAAAAGGATGGCAATGGAAAAGGAGGGAGGTTTGAAATGCTAAAGGAGAAAGAGGATGTTAGAAGTGAATGTTCTAATTTACAATTTCCTGGAGCAAGAAATAGAGTTTTAGCACTGTTCAAAGGCAGCTTTCTTCTGACTGGTGACCCCCAAATTTGTTGGGGTATAAATCCAGAATTTTCAGTAATCATGGCCAAATATCACACTGGATAAGAATTCTGGGGTCAAACACATCTGCGGGGCGGCAACTTGTAGACAGCTGTTCTAGAGACATTTTGTCTCTGAGACAAATATCTAAATGTTGACAAATACATTTGTCAAAATACAAACTACATTTTAGGAGCCAAGAATTATGTTTTGCCAGGAGCTGCACTCAAAAAAGTTGATAAGACCAAGGCAAAAAGAAAGCAAATTAGGTTCCATTTAATTTTAATAAAATTACAATTATCTCCTTCCTATGTTTTATTCTGTTGTTTATATAACAAGAACTACTAGTTAATGTTAATTTCTGAAAGGCCTTTGGTAACATAGATTCTGTTTTGAGCAATGAGCTTTATTGCTGGAACAATCATCCAGATAATTTTACTTTCAGTCTCAAATCTGTGCTTTAATGGATATAAAATTTGCTTGTTTTTTTTTAATAAGAGCAAGATCAGTATAAGCTAAGGATCAATTTAGTTGATCACACTTGGAATATTGCAATATTTATCATTGCCACAATATAAAAAAGATGTTGAGATTGTAGAAAGAGTGCAGCAACAAAGATGATTAGGGAACTGGAGGCTAAAACATATGAAGAACAGTTGCTGGAATTGGGTATGTCTAATCTAATGAAAAGAAGGATTAAGGGTGATGTGATAGCAGTGTTCAAATATATAAGGGACTTCCACAAAGAAAAGAAGGTCAACCTATTTTCCAAAGCATTTGAAGACAAGACAAGAAGCAATGGATAAAAACTAATCAAGCAGAGAACCAACTTAGAATTAAGATCAATTTCCTGACAGTGAGAACAATTAACCAGTGCAATGGCTTGCCTCTAGAAGCTTTTTTTAAAAGAGATTGGACTGTCTGAAATGGTATAGGACTCGAGTTTCAAGTTTCCTGCTTGAGCAGGGGGTTGGACTAGAAGATTTCCAAAGTCATTTCCAACTCTGTTATTTTGTTAGTTAGGAATTCTTGGTTGTGATGAGCAAATCCATAGGGGAAGAATAAGGGTTACTTCCCCCACATACACTTGGTTGTTTAGAGACAACCTTAAGTGTTTTACTATCTGGGCCTTGTTTATGTTCTAGTAATTGGTTTTTGCTAGGGAATATGGTATGCAAAGCAAAGCTAACCTCATGCCCCTAGCCCTGAATACTGAGAGCCTCTACAAAAAAAGAACTTGGATTCCACTGTGTTGATTCAAGAGAGCAATTTTTTCTTACAATCCTTTTAGCCCAGTGGTTCTCAACCTGTGGGTCGCAACCCTTTTGGGGGTCACACGAGCCTTTCACAGGGGTCGCTTAAGACCATCGGAAAACACATATTTCCGATGGTCTTAGGCAGGGCTTGTCAACCGCCTTCTCTCCCTCCCCCTCCTCCGCTCCACCTCACTTGTTTGTGAAAAATATGCTGCTTGGCGGCAGTCTGCACGAACTCTACCAAATGTGCCCTGCAGGGGGCGCATGAAGAGCGCAGGTGCAGAGCAAGGTCCCGCCCTCCCCAGGGACTCATTGTGCAGCAACCAGATTGACTTCTGCTCGTGCACGCAGGTCAGCGAAGGGGAGGCCGCCGCAGCACCCAACTCCTGCGTCCGTCAGTTGGTGACCCCCAAACTTGCGCTTGTCTGGCGATGGCCGCAGGTCTCCTTTGCCACCCCGCCCATCCTCGACTCCTCCTCCGCCCGTTCATGTCAAGCCCACCGGGAGAGAGGGAGGGAAGGAGAAAGGGACTCCTCCTCCTCTCCTAAGCTTCAAAGCATGATCGGCTTCCCAAGGGTGCCACAATCCTCACGAAAGCGGGGGAGGGGAAGCAAAGGGGGCGAGAAAGCTCATGGCAGGCTCAAAGGAGCACCTGTCAGCATTGGTGATGAGAAATTCCCCACAAACCCAGGGAAGGGATGGAGAAAAGGAGCCCCCTTTGGGAGGAAACTGCCACCTTCTTCTCCTTGGCTTTGCGTTCTTTTGTTCCTCGGCAGTCAGGTTGCCAAGCCTCTGCTGGCTGGAACTTCCTTTCCTTCCCTTCCTCTTGGTCTCTTCCTCCTTCCCTCCCCCTCTCATTGTCCCTTCCTTCCTTCCTTCCTTCCTTCCTTTCCTTCGCCTCCCTCTTTGTCCCTCCTTCCCTCCCTCTTTCCCCTTGTCCCTTCCTTCCTTCCTCCCTCCCTCCCTCCCTTCCTTCCTTCCCTTCACCTCCCTCTTTGTCCCTCCTTCCCTCCCTCTTTCCCCTTGGCCCTTCCATCCTTCCTTCCTTCCCTCTTGTCCAGGATCGGGCGAGCCTCTACAGCTGATCCACGCTTCTGCTGAGCAGCCCAGAAGCAGATCAGCTGTAGCAGCTCTCCTGCACTCCTACCCAGCAAACTTGCTCGAGCTTTGCTGGAAAATATGCTAATTTAGCAGAAGCGTGAATCAGCTGTAGTCTGGCGAAGCTGAGCAAGTGAGCTGGGCAGAGCTCTCCTCTGCCTATGCCTGTGCACAGGCAGGTTTGGCATGTCACCATGGCCACCGGCAGCAAAGCCACCAGCCATACTGGCAGCCTGTCCCCCTCCCCTTCTCCCTTCCTGGGCACGGAGGGGGAGAGGAAGGAAGGGATGAAGAGGGAGGGAAGTAAGGAACAATGAGAGAGGGAAGGAAGGAAGGAACAATGGAAGGGAAGGAGGGAAGGAAGGAAGGAAGGAAGGGACAAAGGGGGAAGGAAGGAAGGAAGGGAGGGAGGGAGGGAGGGAGGGAGGGACAAGAGGAGAGAGGGAGGGAAGGAGGAAGAGACTAAGAAGGTGAAGGAAAGGAAGGAAAGAAGGAAGGAAGGGACAATGGGAGATAGGGAGGAAAGGAGGAAGAGACTAAGGGAGGTGAAGGAAAGAAGGAAGGAAGGGACAATGAGAGAGAGGGAGGGAAGGAGGAAGAGACTAAGGGAGGTGAAGGAAAGGAAGGAAAGAAGGAAGGAAGGGACAATGGGAGGGAAGGAGGAAGAGACTAAGGAGGTGAAGGAAAGGAAGGAAAGAAGGAAGGGACAATGGGAAAGAAGGAGGGAAGGAAATAAGGGAGGTGAAGGAAAGGAAGGAAAGAAGGAAGGAAGGGACAATGGAAGAGAGGGAGAGAAGGAGGAAGAGACTAAGAAGGAGGTGAAGGAAAGGAAGGAAAGAAGGAAGGGACAATGGGAAAGAGGGAGGGAAGGAAATAAGGGAGGTGAAGGAAAGGAAGGAAAGAAGGAAGGAAGGGACAATGGAAGAGAGGGAGAGAAGGAGGAAGAGACTAAGAAGGAGGTGAAGGAAAGGAAGGAAAGAAAGAAGGAAGGGACAATGGGAAAGAGGGAGGGAAGGAGGAAGAGACTAAGGGAGGTGAAGGAAAGGAAGAAAAGAAGGAAGGAAGGGACAATGGGAGAGGGAGGGAAGGAGGAAGAGACTAAGAGGGAGATGAAGGAAAGGAAGAAAAGAAGGAAGGGAGGGACAAGGGGAGGGAAGGAAGGCAGGCACCCACCCCAGTCCCATCCCAGAGACCCACAGATTCACCCCCACAGGCACTCTGCAACCTGAGTGATCAGCTGGCCATGCCCCTTGGCCATTGATCACGTGACCCTGGGACACTGTGAACGTCATAAGTATGAATCAGTTGTCAAGCATCCGAATGTAAATCACATGACCCTGGGGATGCTGCAACAATCATAAGTGTGAAAAATGATCATAATTCGCTTTTTCAGTGCTATTGTAACTTCAAACAGTCACTAAACAAATTGTTGTAAGTCGAGGACTACCTATACTTTCCCATTTTTTCCTCTTTTTTTGGTCAAGTTTTGATACTCCCCGGCCAGCTGGATGGGGGGGTTGGGGGTCACCACAACATGAGGAACTGTATTAAAGGGTCGCGGCATTAGGAAGGTTGAGAAGCACTGTTTTAGCCATTGGCATTTTTTAACAATATGGTTCTGAATATTGTAAGAGAAGTAATGATTTCAGGGAAGTAGGGATTCAAGTGAAATCCCTCAAAATAAAGGAATAGTCTAACCCACTCAGTTCATCCCAAATGGAATGTTCTGTTTAATACTTTGAACAACAAAGGTTTCGCTCGATTTTAAAGTCAACTGTTATCTAAAGATCTCACAAGTTCATGTTCATGTTCTAGTTTATGTTGGAAAGTAGAGTATCTTCAGATGAAGAGATTGTAAATCGTATGAAAATATATCTGAATGTAAATGTCACAGAATTCTGGAGCACTCTTAGATAGAAATATAAAAATTGCATAGAAAAATATCCATCCTGAATGAAATCGAATAAAACTGTTATTGATTTTCAAGATCTTTTTTACCCTATGTTGGTCAAACAAAGTATATATAAAAGCCTTAACTGTGCTGCAGCAGACAGAAAATGATATGACTGAATAGAACATTTTTGTTCTATTTTGTTATTCAGTTGACATTCATTTGCTGTGAAAGGGACAAATATTTTATAACAGCTTTTCTCTTTAACCATTTAGAATAGAATTAGAATTTGAATTAGAATTAGAATTATTAGAATTAGAATACTTTATTTGGCCAAGTGTTTAGACATTAGACATAACCATGAAATTAATATAATAGTTTTTATTTTATGTTTTTTCCAAAAGTTCATTTGGAGGAAACTATTTTACCTCTTCAGACAATATATATGAATAATTTCAGTTTGCTTGGATATAAAAATCTTTACCTGCATAATTTTCTTCATTTGTAAGTTCCAGTTACTTAGGCTTTCCAACAAGCCTAAATAAGCGGAAAAAATTATTAATGAAAATTTTATTTGGGCAAAAATCATTCTTGTGTATTAAAATGTCTCTTTTTATGCAACATTGTTGGAGAAGTTAAACTGAATGCATTCTGTGTTTCTTCCTGTTGGAGGAAGGAGGAAAAAGCTGAGGGCAGTGAGAAATAGCCAAGAATAAACAAAAAGGCAGCAAAATGCAAGACAAACAGTATTTTTATTACTTATTTGAACAAATGAATGTATTTTAAAATGCAATGGAGTCAGAATATACACTAGGTGATATTTATAGTGTAATTAACAACTAATTGCTATCATTATTTTCAAGTTGCTTAATTCTATTTTCTTTCTAATTTTTGCATGCGTGGGATTAGACTGATGGAACAAACTATAAGGAACTTTGAAGAAAGAAGTCATTCTAATAAATACTTTATCTCTATCCAGTTGTGTGCCAAGTGGTGATGATTTGATAATTTTATGTTTGTCAAAAGCCTCCTCCTCCATTCATGTGCCTTTCGGATGAAGGAACAGGGATGGGCAAAGCCAAATGGTTTGACTGAGAATTTGAGTTTATTAGTAGTGTTGTTTGCTAATATAGTCATGCTTCAGCAAGTGGCAGCATCAGGGCTTGGGGTGTCCAAGAAGCCACCAGAAATTTTTAGAATAGTGGAACCAATATGGCGAAAGGATGAAAATAGACATAGAAAATAGAGTCATGCATGTCAGCTTTTTTGGCTGGGTTCCCCAATTTCATGTTCACTTAAATTCCACTGTCAGTAGCTCTTGAAGAAATTAGTCTTATAGACCCGGGGACTATCTTAAGCCTCATTTGCCTCTTCTGATTGCTCTTGCAAGAAGACTTGCTCTTCCCAAACCCTGAGGCAAAAAAGGTTGAGAGGGATTCAGATAAAAAGACTCCCATTTTAGGAAAGGTCTCCATTTTGCAGTGGTCTCCAGAGGACATTCCCCTTTCCCCTCCAATCACCAGGAAACCCCATCAAAGGTTATGAGTGCCAGATCAGGATTAGCAAGTCTGACATCTTAAAAAAAATTAGCTGCATTATACCTTGGGTAATAAATTATTATGATTGCTAGTTTAAGTAATCCACCTGTCTACAAATTTGAGTGCTCTATCACGGTAGGTTTTCAAGAAGAGATTGGACAGCCATTTGTCCAGGATTTGTCTCCTGCTTGAGTAGGGGGTAGGATTAGAAGACCTCCAAGGTCCCTTTCCAACTGTGTTATTCTGTATTCTTACTATTCATTCTTATTCTAAGTGCTGGAGCATTGGGTGGCATCTTAATTCAGGAGGTTCTTGACTTGAGGCAGATCATCTAGATTTCAGTATTTAGATCCACTTGGGGTGAAAGAACTATTGATTAGTTTGGGAGAGGATCTGTTCCAGGCAGTGGACCCAAGAATCAGGTGAGAAAAGACTAGAGTTCATTGCTGGACCCGGGTGGGTAGAATGCATGAGAAGCAAAAAGGAAGATATACAGGAGATAGGGAGGCAGCCCCACTGTCATCTCAGTCTCACTTATGGGCAGGCCAGCAACTCTTCTGTCCTTTTGCCTTCTCTTTGAAGAGATGAGAACAATTTCAGGTTTCCAGCCAAAGATTAGATTAATACTGAGTGCATAATAATAATAATAATAATAATAATAATAATAATAATAATAATAATAATAATAATAATAACAACAACAACAACTTTATTGTCATTGTGTGTGTATACACAGTATACACATACAACGAAATTTACATGACACCCAAAGACCAAGTCCCACACATAATCCCCAAACACACTCCCACCCGCCACAATTCCCCTCCCCCAAACCACCCAGCATCCACCCAACAGACCAAGTGGTACTATCCAAACAGTTCACTGATGGTGGCCCTTTAATTCAGTATTAAGTGCAATTATAGCTCTGGGATAAAAGCTATTCAGAAAATGGGTGGTCCGAGTTTTAAATGTTATTCAGAGCATACCACTTAGCTTTCGGCAATGCTCTAAATCTCTAATTGCACAATTTTCTTCTTGTATTATGGGATTTATGTATGGGATTTAGCAGAACATAAGGAGGCTGTGAGCAATGCCCTCCAAAGCTATAAATGGATTTCAGAAGCTAAGGTCCATACTCTCACACGCACACACAAATCGTAAGACAGATGTGCTCCAAAAGCTATTTATACCATGCTCTCACAATGTTTTCTTCATCTCATCTACCTAACTCAGAGATGAGGTGGCTTGAAGTTATTTTTAGGTATCCCAGATTTAAAATAGTGTTTTTCCTCTTCTCTGGACACAATTTTGGCCCTGGATACAATCTAGGTTGGCCCTATAGTTGATGAAATAGGGATCCCCCAATTTCCTACTGATCCATTTTAGCTACTGCAAGTCTATCCTTTTGTCTTTGATCCCTGGAAATTCTTGTCAGTTGCCATTTTGGCTTAGGCTACAAGAGGACTGTATACCTAGGCTCTTCAGAAGCTTCCCCCTCTGTAAATACCAAAGTGCTTTCAGTTTTTGTACCAGGGCCTTCATTACAGTGATTTAAAAAGAACATTAAATGTTAGACCTGACTACTGTTTCTAAGCGGCCTGGTCATGTGATGTTACACTTTATGATTGCATCGCTTAGCGATGACAATTCTGATCTCAACTGCCATCCTTAACCAAGGACTACCTATATTGAGATTGGCTATAATGAGATGATCTGGCAAGCTTGATTACACTATACTTCCTTCTTATGTGCTGATGAATCAGAGAGGCATTTGCCCAAGCTGTTTCAGCCTCCTTTTCCTAGAGAAAGATTCTTACATATTTCTGTCATGGTCATCTTCCTTTCTGTTCCAGAGAGAAGCAGAAGAGACTTTGGCTTAGAAGAGGAAAGTTAGTCAAGAACACTTTGATATAGCTGGGTCACCTTTGATGATGACCAGAAGCTGGTGAGATCTACCACAAAAGTCATTGTTTCAGCATAGAGCCCTAGAAGGACGATCCCAGCATTTGGATCAAATGCCTGTCCTGATCTAGAACCACCACATCAGGGACATCTAATCCTGGCAGAGTTGGATGTGAGTAAAATCTATTTCAAATTTGCCTGCAACTTGTCTCCCCATAGCATTAAGTGATTCAGTTATGGGAAGGATTTTATTTATACAGTGTATGGTTTACTTACAGTAATAGTTCTAACGTTATTACTGGACATATATTTTCCATTCTATTTTCTTGTAGAATTCATCTGATAACATCTGAAAAAATACTGGTATAGACACAATTAGAAACATAATGTGGCATCTTTTGTTATTAAAACAGTTTGGCTCTTTTTTTTACTCAGAGTTCTATAATATTATCTTCTCAATATTAAAGGCTGAAATTCTAAACAGGGGTCTTCAAACTTGGCCCTTTTATGACTTGTGGACTTCAACTCCCAGAATTCCTCAGCCAGGCATGCTTGCTGAGGAATTCTGAGAGTTGAAGTCCACAAGTCATAAAAGGGCCAAGTTTGATGACCTCTGTTCTAAACTTTACTTGCCTGCTAAATTTACAGTTTAGGATAATCCCTGCTTGGAAATTGTAGCATTCTCTTTATTTTGTTGTTTGCTTTGTATCTGTGGCCTAAGAGGAGTTTTTATACTTAGCGCACTTATTGCTGATCAGGCTTTTGAACCAGTTAAAATTTTGCAAGAAAAAAAATGGATAGTTTTTATTCAATTAAAACAACTTTCAGCTTCACAATTTGATCCACCCACATTAGCAATATCCCAAATTTCTGAATTTTCTGGATTGAAGTACCGGACAATTCTAACCACTTTTACTTTTACATCCAAGTGTATTCTAAGACTATTGTTAAAATGGATATTGATTGTTTATAAGAACTCTCGAAGAGCTGGGTTAGCTTAACAAATCAATAAAATAGGAATCTTCAAAATATTATTAAAATATTAAAAA
Source organism: Bothrops alternatus (assembly GCA_034064705.1). Taxonomy (NCBI): domain Eukaryota; kingdom Metazoa; phylum Chordata; class Lepidosauria; order Squamata; family Viperidae; genus Bothrops; species Bothrops alternatus. The sequence goes on along the minus strand of JARGCV010000122.1, from coordinate 2,137,171 downwards.
GAGATAAATTCTTAAGACATCTCAGATATTTTTTTAAAAAAATGAGTTACTTTTCATAGGTTGGAAATGCAAAATAAAGGTGAGGACATTTACATTAACCTATGTGGTGAATTTCCCCCACTATTGTTTCATTTTGGTTCAACTTTCATATATCTGTCCATCTTGTTCTGGGAGAATAAATTGGTTTAAATATGTGAATGTAATTTTAAATTATATTCCCCAATTTTTAAATTTGTGAAAAAATAAGCATTTAATGTATGAGGTGTAGTGAAAAAGATTATTCTTTCATGATAGAAAGACAATCTCATCCCAGATTTATACCCTTGAATTTGATATTCACAGAATCATAGATTCTATGATTAATAGATACAATAGATAAAAATAATATAAATGATGTAATATGAAATAATATATTATAAATAACAATATGTAAACAGATAGAGAAATAGATTCTATGATTCAGAAATATTCACTCTTGCATATGAATTGGTTATTGAAGTCTTGGAAAAATTGACAGTAATAATCTGTGTTGTCAAACTTTTCTTAAAAACTGAGCTGCTGGTATTAGTATTAAAGCTTGACAACACATACTATTACTGTCAATCCTTTCATATATATGGGGGTGTGTGTAATCTTTGTTTATGTTTTGATTTATTCATATTTACTTCTCTTTTTTTCCATTTTTCTGTATATTAAAGTAGTTAAAAACCACAATAGAAAAGAACTGAGGTAAAAGTTTCTGAACTCCCTGGACACAGATACAAAATAAAGAGTTTAATGGGAGAACTCTTTATTAATTTCTATATATATCTGGCAGAGAATGTGAACAATTTAAAGTAGGGGTGTTCAACCCTAGAAAACTTAAGATTGGTGGACTTCGACTCCCAGAATTTCCCAGCCAGCCATGCTTTAAAGCAGGGGTGTCAAACTGCTGGCGCATAGGCCAGTTTTATCATACTGAAGCCATGCCCACTCTATTGCCGGCAATGCAAAAAGAGTGATACGTCACAACACGTCACGTGATGCTACGAGTTTGACACTCGTGCTTTAAAGGGTCAAATCACCATGAGACAGTGAAAAGAAATCTTCCTAGCAAATCCCCTAATTTCTTTGATAGCAAAAAAAAAAAAAAATGAGATCCACATTCAAAAGAACTTGAATTTTAAAAAGCTAGGAAGAATTCTGATTCTTTCAACACCTCTTGAGTTTCTTACAAAATATTGCTCAGAGCAGCAACTTCTAAGAAGCTTCAGAGGAAGTAATTTTTCTTTCAGCTGCCCTAGCAACAACTAAGGCTAATGAGTGTGTTGCCAGGCTTTTAAAGACAGCTCCATTGTCCAAGAATACTGTGGAAAAATTACAATCGTCAAAGCAACCCCATCTTTCTTGCTGATTTCTGTACATTGTAGCTAGCTTTTCAGCTGCATCAGTATGCCAAATATGAACCCTACCAGGTGCCTTAACTTAACTTTTCCTGGCATGAAGTTTAAGTGAAAGTGCTTTTGAAGAAACAATGTGTTGCCAGATTAGACTGAGCGTACACTGTTGATCTGACAAATGGGAGCAATTTTTGACTGTCACATTTGAAGTACAATCTGTTAGTTGTGCAAGTGTTGGATCTGAAGCTGCTGCTGTGATTAGGTATCATTCGGTTACATTTAGCCATCATGCAAGGAAGGAACTGGGGCTCTCCAGATAATTTAGAAGATAACTCCCATAATTCCATGCTATTAGTGGAGGGGGAGGGCTAGAAACTGAAAACATCTGGAGGTTGAACTGTTTAAGATAGGGGTCTTCAAGCTTGGCCCTTTTATGACTTGTGGACTTCAACTCCCAGAATTCCTCAGCCAGTGTGCCTGGCTGAGGAATTCTGGGAGTCAAAGTCCACAAGTCATAAAAGGGCTAAATTTGAATACCCCTGGTTTAAGATCTATATATTAATTTATTTTAATTTGTTTGTTTATATTTCACCTTTATTATTTTTACAAATAACTCAAGGCAGATGAACATATCCAATAAACCTTTTTCTTATTTTCCCCACAACAACAACCCTGTGAGTGGACGGTCTGAGAGAGAGCGATTGGCCCAAAGTCACCCAGCTGGCTTTCATGACTAAAGCGGGACTTGAACTCACAGTCTCCTGCTTTCTAATCTGGTGCTTTAACCATTAGGCCAAACCATTAACTCCATTATCTGTAGCTGTGCCTTTTCACATAAACAAGCTATTTAAGATGCTCAGGAATAAACTTGATGTACAGTTTAAAGGAGAACAAGAGATTTACATCATCTTGTAAGGCAAGGGTGTCAAACTGCCAGCCCACGGGCCATTTTCATCATACTGAAGCCACACCCACCCGATTGCCGGCAATGAAAAAAGAGTTGCAATACGTCGCAACATATCACGTAATGTGGCGAGTTTGACACCCGTGTTGTAAGGAAAGCTCATTCTCTCTCACTCCCATCCATGAACAGGTTTGCTCCTTTTCCAATAGAATCTGAATGCAGAACAGCTGGGAGTATAGAATCAGAGCGAAGGTATGGTTTTCAGATACAAGCAGACATCGACTTATGAATGATCATTTAGTGACTATTTGAAGTTCCAACAGATCCTCCAAAGGTACTTATGACCTTGTTCTGGATTTCCAACAGTCACCTCCCCTGCAGTCACATCCCTGCATGTTGGGAGCTTGGCAACCGGTCCACATTTACAGCTTTTTGCAGCATCCCATGATCATATGACTGTGTTTTGCGATGTTTTTTTTTTTTTTGCTAAAAAATTTAGTTCTATTTTTTGGCAAACACGTCCCATAGTGAACAATAGAGTCACTTTGCAATCGTGGTTGTTTGCTTAATGAAAAATAATTTTAAAAAACAAATGTAAAATCAATCGCATGGGTGACCTGTTTTATGGCTGTCATGATAACTGTAATAGATAGACTCCCTTGTGGTCATAAATCAAAGACTTCCTCTAATTAATATGTGAGGGAGAAATCCCACCTGCATTTTGTGTTTACCAGAATAATGCTCTTCTTATATTATACTTTATAAAACAAAGTGAAAAGCCTTACAATACATTCATATAATAGATTCATAGCCAGATGATCCATTGTCTTTAAGGGATCAGTTTTCCCAGTTTATTTTAATAAGAAAATATATGTACATTATCCTCTAGGACAGGGGTGTCAAACTCGCAACATCATGTGACGTGTCACGACGTATCATGACTTTTTTGCCATTGCGGCAATGGGGTGGGCCAGCAGTTTGACACCACCGCTCTAGGACTTAGCTTAGCTATATATCATTTAAGTTGGATTAAATATCTACACCAATTGAATTGCATTTATCTGGTTTTTGATAGTACATGGGATTAAATAAATGGATCAGCTTTTGGAGGTTCCCATGAGTGTCTGTGGGAGCATCAAAAAAACCAAGAAGATGCCATCAAAGCCCCCTTTGTATAGACTTTATGAAAGATATGAAATAAATTTAATGAATTGAAATTTAATGTGGAGAAAAGCAAGATTTTACGTTTAGACAGGAAAATCCAAAGGTACAAGTACAAATTAGGTGAAACCTGGCTCAAAAACAATACCTGTGAAAGGGACCTTGGAGTCTAGTGGACAATCACTTAACTATGAGCCAGCATTGTGCAGCAGCTGCCAAAAAAGCTAATACAATCCTTGTATAAAGAGAGGCATAGAATCAAAATCATGTGAAGTATTAGAACCCCTTTATAAAATCTTAGGCCACATCTGGAATACTGCATCTAGTTTTGGTCACCACATTACAAAAAATATGTTGAGACTTTAGAAAAAATGCAAAGAAGAGCAACTACAATGATTAAAGTCCTGGAGACTAAAACATATGAAGAACAGTTGCAGGATTTGGATTTGGCTAATCTAAAGAATAGGGAAGACATGATAGCAGTATTCCAGTATTTGAGGGGCTCCCACAAAGAAGAAGGAGTCAACTTATTTTCCAAAGCACCCGAGGGAAGGACAAGAAACAATGGATGGAAACTAATCAAGGAGAAAAGCAAACTGGAATTAAGGAGAAACTTCCTGACAGTGACGACAATTAACCAGTGGAACAGCTTCCCTTCAGAAGTTGTGGGTGCTTCATCACTGGAGACTAGACAGTCATTGTCTGAGATGGTATAGGTTCTCCTGCTTGAGTAGGGGGTTGGACTAGAAGACCTCCAATGTCCCTTCCAGCTCTATTCTGGTTGATTGATTGACATAGATAAAGAGAGAGGGGGCTTTAAATATGTATAGCTGCCATCTTCATTTTTTTACTCACCATGGACACCCTTAGTGTTCATGTTCTTCAGTTGGAATCACTTCATTATATATTTCTTTTCTTTTTACTATATTCATTACTTTCTTCTTTTCTTTCTTTCTTTCTTTCTTTCTTTCTTTCTTTCTTTCTTTCTTTCTTTCTTTCTTTCTTTCTTTCTTTCTTTCTTTCTTTCTTTTAATACTAAAAGTAAACAGTCCTGATTGCCACTGCCAAAATGCCTCTCTGACTTTATACAAGTATAATGCTTCCAGTTCAGGAAGCTTTTTATTCCAGCGACATCAAAGAGCATGACCAGTTTTTCTCAAAAGTCAGGTTTATCTTTGCACTTAGAAAACATCTTAACCCCGAGGTGTTAAGATTCTCTAAAAGCTTCCTTGAAACCAAACTGTCATAAGAACCAGGAATTTCCATTCTTTCACAACTGCTATGTTCTTAAAAATGAAGGTACTGTCTGCTTTTTTGATACTTTATACCTTGTTAATTTACACGTTCAAGCAACAGCAAAGCATTTAAGTAGGCTAGCTTGAATTATGAGGAAGATACTCTTTAAATACAATCCTTTGCATACTGAGAATTAGCAAGGTTTTCAAGGCTTCTTATATTTATCTTTCCTCTTATGAAGGAAAATTGAAGAAAATAAGGGGGAAAAAAATCTCCCCGTCTTTTTTTTCAGCTTTCTATTCTCCTATCATGCCATTCTGTTTCTTGTCGTTTGTTTAAAACTAACAAGCCCCCATCTTAACTTTTCCTAAATGTCTGGGCCCCTTGAAATGTTCAGTCTCTCTTTTCTTTACATTTAGAAAATCCTATTTGTGATGTGGTGGGTGTTGTATACTTCGTTCGCTTGCGAATGATGAAGACACATGGCGATGCTGAACAAACACTTTATTCTCCTTCTACAACAACCAAGCGAAAACAAAAGGCTTGCAGGCCTTTTTATATGGCCAGAAACCTGGACAGTGACAACCAATAGGAACAGAGCATTTTCCCGCCTTGTGCATGCGTACAAGGCTGGCGCCGCTCTGTCTGGTCCCAGGCAGCTTTTGGAATGCCCAGGACCAATGCAATGTCCCAAGCCTGCTTTTGCAGGCTCAGGACACAACAGTCGGAATGGCAAAAGCATTGTAAGTATGGGAAATTTGCCAAATTATTTTCAAATTTTGGCAATTGCAATGTTAGTGCTTGATCTCTTTTCTGCCAATGCTGGTGTCTACCAAAATTTTGCTTTTTCGTCAAGAGCTGTACACAGGACTCGTGTGTTTAACTGAGCTCAGGGGCTGGCAAGAGGGCCCATCATTGTTTATGCTGGAAAAGCTGCTTAACACATTTTATAAATGGTTCACAGTAATATCCTTGGGCATGTACAGCCAGCAATTCTTTGCTTTGATTTTCTTGACTGCAGAGAGCCATTCTCTGAATGTTGAAATTGCCAGTAAGAAAAATGAAATTGCTACCATCTTAGGAACATAACTGTGTGGAAATGTACTTTTAACAACACATCCCACAATATCCTAATGCTAATTGCTGAAGCAATTATTTTAACAATGCCACATCGAGCAAGAAATCATAGCTAAAAAGCTGCTAATATAAAGACAGTAAATGTATGTATTATTTTCTGTACTAACATTAAATGGATCATTGCATATCTCTGTGAACTTCCTGTCTGAGAGGATTAAATTAAATAAAAGACACCTGTGTTCCAAATGAACTTTACAATTAGAACAGGATTGTAAACGACTGAAGTGAAGAAGCTGGCCATTCTTTTAAAAATCTGATTTGAATTACTCTGTTCCCCAATGCATCTGCTTCATTTGATTTTTCAGGATACCTGTTGGTCTTTTGGAAATAAAATAAAGGAGGAAAAAGTCCATGCTTTTGTATTTGCTATGAAGTCTATGATGCTGTTAGAATTTATTAACGTTAAGGAAATCAGATTAATCAGCTTATCGGGTACCTAAAGTAATAGGAATATCCTATCTAGTCAAAATAGATAACTCTGGGGAGAGCTTTACTGAAACTAGATTCTTTACCAAACTTACACGTTAGAAAAGTTTTTTTGTGTGTGTTTGTGTGTGTGTGTGCATTTTAATGTACTTCTATTGTTTCTCCTAGACTACAGGTTTAAATGAATATCATATCAAGTTGCTTTCATTAAATTTGTCTGCACGGTTTGTTCTTGGGCAGCCAAAATGAAGTCTTCAGATTTTTTCTTCAGCACTCCTGATCTCAACCAGCTCCTTTTCAAGTTAAAAACTCAATGCTCAGTTGTTTCCTTTCAGTATTCTTCTTTCAATCTTGTTGTTTTCAAGAAGTCTTCCTTGTTCACCTCCTTCAATAGAAGCTCTTTTGCTTTTTTATGCATTCTTTGACAAGGTGACAAAATTAGTGGACCACAGGAATGCTGTAGATATAATTTACTTGAACTTCAGTAAAGCATTTGATAAAGTAGACCACAACCTACTACTAGATAAGATAGAAAAATGTGAGTTAGACAGCATCAGACCTGGCTGGGCCCGGAGGGAGGAGTTCCTCTCTCTGAGATGTGTCCAGCCGGGTTCCAGGTATGGCATCAGCCACGACCCCACGGAAGGGGGGGAGGAGTGGCTATTATAGCGCAACCTCTGGGTTGGCGCAGGAGTTCATGGCGTTGTGAGCGACGGAACATTTAAGTCCCCCAAGACAATAAGCCTGGGGAACTCAACCGCCAGCCCAGCGACCTCCTCGAGTAGCGCAGGCAGGGCTGTTGACATGCAGCTGGGAGGCAGGTACACGAGCAACAAGCCCACCTGAACCCCTAGGTCCAACTTCACAAGGAGCAACTCACAACCCGCAATCTCAGAAACAGCGAGCCTGCGTTGGCTAAAGGTCTTCTTGGCTATAATAGCTATAATAGCTATAATAGCACCCCTCCCTGCTACCCAACTAACACCCCTGTCCTAGTTAGTCCCGAAGATATCTGGAGGAGACTGGAGCGGCGACGCCAGGGTAACTTTCTCTTGATCTTCAGCCCTGCTAGGACAATAATGGCTGCGGACACAAGAGGCAGGGACGGTGGGGCTGCTGCAGGCAGGGGTGTGAGGGATGGCGGTGGCCAGCTGCCCCCCATGCTGTGGGAGCTGCGGGGCCTGCTCTACATGGGGCTGCGCAGGGTGGGTGGTGGTGCTGGTGGGGCAGCTGCAGGTGGGGTGTGTCGACGGTGGGCTGCCCCCCGGGGCTGGAGCCGGAGCTGGCAAAGCTGGTGCTTTGGGAGCCACGGTGCCCGCTCTACATGGCAGGGCAGCAGTGCTGGCGGGGCAGCTGCGGGCGGGGGCACGGCATGTAAGCATAATTACAATATAAAATGTTATTGTTACAAATGTTTTTTATTATGCATTTATCATATTATAGTGTATTCTGTATTATTGTTGCAATGAATAAAATATTTCTTTTATTTAAGATATTTTTTTCTTCAATTTATTTGTGTCCTTTTCATTGTAAAAAAGTTGGTCACCTTACATCTAGTCTCTTCTTAAAAATCTCCAGTGATGGAGCACCCATGATTTCCGGGGGTAAGCTGTTCCACTGGTTGATTGTCCTCACTGTCAGGAACTTTCTCTTTAATTGCAGGTTGCTTCTCTCTTTGATCAGTTTGATCAGTTTTCAACCATTGGTTCTTGTCCTTCCCTCTGGTGCTTTGGTGAACAACCTGGCCCCCTCTGCCTGGCCCCCTCTGGCTCCCTTTGCACTGTGGCAGCCCCTCATATATTGGAATACTGCTATCATGTCTCCCCTATTTCTTCTTTTCTTTAGACTAGCTAGCCAAACCTAAGTCCCATAGCCATTCTTCATATGTTTTAGTCTCCAGGCCTTTGATCATCTTAGTTGCTCTTTGAATTTTTTTCCAAACTCTGCATCTTTTTTGTGATATGGTGACCAAAATTGGCTGCAGTATTCCAGGTGTGGTGTTACTAGGGTTTTATAAAGCAGTAATAATACTTCACGTGGTCTTGATTCTATGCCTCTGTTCATACAACCCAGGATTGTATTAGCTTTTTTGGTTGCTGCTGCACACTGCTGGTTCATAGTCAAGTGATCATCCACTAGTTACTGTTTTTGAGCCAGGTCTCGCCCAATCTGCATTTGTACCTTTGGTTTTTCCTGCCTAAATGTAAAACTTTGCTTTTCTCTACATTGAAACTCATTTTGTTGGATAGGGCCCATTGTTCAAGTTTGTCAAGATCTTTTTGGATCCTGAGTTTGTCTTCTGGGGTGTTGGCTACTCCTGTCAGTTTGGTGTCATCTGCACCAATTCTGAATTCTGAAGTACCCATGTAGGAGGAGGTGCCTTGTTTGATCAATCAATAAAGACAAATTCTCCAAGAGATCAAGTGGAACCAAGATGGTTCCAATATCCCTGTCTAGATGATCAACAAGTACTACTAAGGCCATTTTAGTATTACTATTCATTCTGAAACCAGACTGAAAAGGTCTAGACCACGCATGTCAAACTTGCAATGTCACGTGATGTATCATGACTTTTCCCCCATTGCCAGAAATGGGGTGAGCGTGGTTTCAGCATGATGCATCCAGCCCGTGGGCCAGCAGTTTGAGATGCCTGGTCTAGACAATGTTAATACTTCAGGACCTTCTGAATCTGTCATCTGACCCCCTTCACAACAGCCTTCAACAAAAATTGAGTCTTCCATGTTGGTAGATCTCACCATTACACATGGAAAACATTTGAAGATGTGCTATATCCTCAAATACCTGAAGGATATTTCTACACTATACAAGTGTCACATTCTGTAACCTGAACAATGTTTTATTAACTCCCCCATAATAACATCAAAGTTATTTTGACATTTGAGAATTCTCCCTTCAGATGATTAGAATATAGAAAGTTAATTTTTAAAATTGCCACTATTTATTTATAAAACAGTGTAAGTTTTAAAAACTTGGACTTTTAGGGACTTTAAGCCCTGCTTCTGTTTTTTCTTTAAGAAAATTCTGCAACTGATTTAAAAAAAAAACATGATTGGGTGCTCTTTTTGGTAATACTGGATACTTCTAGAATATAATGACTTCCTTACTATTCAATGCAAATGTGATGTAGGCAATCAATGTGCATTTCCTCTCCAAGTTCCCTGCAAAGTCTTCTCATATTCCTAAAACAGCCATGAGCAGATCAGTCAAGTCTTCCAAAAACTCATTTATATGAGTTTGATCTGTCTTGAGCAATTGGTCATTTTCTTCTAAACTTCGATACACATAGCTGACAGACTAGCTGTAAGATGAAATTCCTGCATTTTGATGTGCTTTATTGATTGATAGAATTGATACTATCTATTCCAGCAAGGCAAAGTACCAGAAAAGGTATTCTGATCAATCAGAAGGAACCAATATAGTTCACCCTTGGTATTTTTTTATGAAGAACTGCCTATTTGGAGAATATAGGTAGGTAGCTAGGTAGGTAGGCAGGTAGGTAGGTAGGTAGGTAAGAAGGAAGGAAGGGAGGGAGGGAGGGAGTCCTGCATATTGTATAAGACTTTTTGATTTGTTTTTTCATAAGTGACATAAACTGGGCTGTTAATCTTGCTCTGGAAAACGTAATACAGTTCAGGGCTTCCTAGAGTTTAATTTCAGAAATGCTGGCTTGTACTCTGTCTTGTTTGGCTTAATCCTAATAGATTTAACTCGATGGATTTACAGTTACAAGCCCTGGATATAGTTATATTTTCCATGTTTAGCTTCAAAGGAGGTGCCAATTTCTATTCATTTACCTAATTCTATGGCATATGTGCCATATCTGGCAAATATGTTTCTGATATGGAAACCAATACCGGCACTCCTGCTTGTGTGTTACTGATCAAGATGTCACAAGGTGCAACAGATGTGTACTAATCCCAGTGCAGCTTAAAATTAGCACACAGTTGGTGGTTTCAAGTCAATCAAAAACCTTCAATATTCTTCCAATCTACAGTTTGTCTTCCAGTTTCTTTTTCCAGTTTCATTGTAATTCTCAGACATAACATTCTTGCTCTCATCTTCTAATACCCATTCTGTTTTTCTAGGATTATTTGCTCATCTATATTCAAAATGAGAAGGAGACATCTAAGCCATTTATAGTCACTAAGCGCACTCTGTGTGTGTGTTTGTGTGTGTGTGTCAAAAACATGCAGCTAAGTCAGTATAATGTTTGTGGCCATATAATTGAGGTCCTACTCTTTTGGTACATGGGGGCATGCACAAAGAAATATACACAATCTATAACAGATTATTCAGTCATAAGCAGTAGATTAAAATGTGCAATAAACAGAGAAAAACAGTTCAAATTTAACAGTCTTTGCTTCAACGTTAAATGTATATTTACAGGCATGTATATACACAAGGGGGAATATACTTCCAACCAAAAAATACACCTCCCACCAAAAAATCAATATCAATAAGAATAGATTGATTTCAGATAGGTGGCTGTCCAGTTTTTTCTTAAAAACCTCCAGTGATGAAGCCCCTAAAACTGTGCCACTGGCAATTGTTCTCACTATTAGGAAATTTTTCCTTAATTCCAGGTTGCTTCTTTCCTTGATTAGTTTCCATCCATTGTTTCTTGTCCTGCCCTCTGGTGCTTTGGAAAATAAGTTGATTCCCTCTCCTTTGTAGTGACCTCTCAAATACTGGAATATTGCTATCATGCCCACCCCCACCATTTTCAAATAAGCAGAATATTTTTTTTAAAAAATGCAAAAATAAACCAGAATACTTATAGATTTGACCAAATTTGAAAAACGTAGGAAGCAAAATTCAAAATATTTGTTGAAACTTATTTAATGCTGTTATTGAAATTCAACTGAGAAGCCAAATAAATTAAAGATTGTATTATTAAATGGGTACAGATTTTAAACAAGTCAATTGATGTTCAAAAGTGGGAATATAAATGAAAGGCAAATATTAAATGTTCTGTGGATATTAAAACTTAAAGAAAACTATTCATTTTCTAAAAACTGTTGTAAATACAATGAGGTGAGATCATTATTATGCATTTGGTTGCAATGTTGTAGAGCCCAACAATTCTGGAAGATTATTTATTGTAGGATGAAACAAATTTTAAAGATTAAATTCTTTTTTTCCTGTCAGTTGTTTTTATTTCAAATATTACTGAACTTTATATCCCTACAAAGTACTGAGGTAGTTTTATATGTGAAAACAGCTGCAAGAACAATTTATATCTTTTATTGACAATCACACAATTTCTTCCTCAGAAGATTGGTAAACTAAGCTGTAAGAGTATTTATCAGTGACAAAAACAATTTCAGGTTTGAAAAACAAGTCTGATGCAAATTTTAATTCAACTTGCAAACCTTTCATGGATTATAACTCTACTTATCGACTGACACTGCATCTAAAGTTTGAGCTTTTCTTAACATAAAGCTTTGCTGTATCAGCTTTTTCTTTACTATACCAATTTCTTAAAATAGGAATTTCAAAACCCTTATTCATACACAAAATACATAGTATTAATCAAATATTACTTTGAAATTTCTTTTTATTTTTTATATATGATTTTATATTTTCTTATTCTTTTTTTTCTGCATTTTTTGGATTATGGTTTTAACTACTAAAAGAAATAAATGATTAACAATAGGTTACCTTTGATGGTGGTGTGATGGCTTTTTGAATCCCCTTTATAGAGATCTCTGTTTATATGTCCACTTGAGGTAGCTGCAGCTAGCAATGTCCAAATCACCTCACATTCCCTTAGGATAGAATGCTCCGCTGATGCTGGGGTTCCTGGACTGAGCTCAACGTATGCAACAGTTCTGCAATATCACACCCATAACCAAGAAATTTTGTGGAACAGAACAGAAAACTGAAAGATGTAAAAGCATAATTCTCTACAAGAAATGTTAGGGCAGAGAATTCCTTCTTATTTGAGCACCCTTACCCCTTATTCTTCAACTAAGTATGGCATATCCAAGTGAAGGAGAATAGGAATCATCAACATTTTGGCAGCTGAAAATAAAATCCATGCATAACAAACTTCTCTTTTGTTTTGATGTGCAGTATCATACTATTACAAATATGTGTAGCATTTGAACTATTTGGCATAAGAGCTTACAGTTAATGAGGTAGAATTATCAAAGGAGTGCTTAGCTGTGCATTTTATACCATACTAAATTAGCAACTTTTAAAAGAATAAACTGTAGCCCTTAAATGCCTATTAGGTATTTGGCATGGTCTTGTCAAAAGGAAGTGTTCTTATGCTGTGAAAATATTTACCTTTCTTATTTAAAAGGCTCTCTCACATTTCTTGTTGTATTTGGGGGTATTTGCAATGTTGATTTAAAGTTAAGGCACAAAGATTTATTTGGGGACAAAAAAAATGGAGTGAGTGACTTTGTTTTAAAACACAGATACGTACCAGACATGGCATTCAGGTAATCTTTTTTCATCTCCTATATTGCAACAATCAAAAGAAAAGCAGAATTAACTCCAAGAAAAACCTGTATTCACATTACATTTTTGTCAGTGAGACATGGGAACTCACAAAACCGGTGCTATCCTTTGTAGAAATATGCATCTTTTTTCAAAGGATGTAAACAAGAATGAATAAGGAAAACAATAACCTGATACAGAATAAAGTATATACAGGTAATCCTCAGCTAGTGACTATCTCAGACAGAGACTACACTTATGACAGTTACGAAAAAAGAAGTAATTTTGCATTTGCAATCTTTGCAGGTCTGTTTCAGTCACCTGTTCACCATTACAGTCAGTTGTCCTATGCCTGACCCATTTTTTTTCTTCCCACCTCCAACAGAACACAGATATTGTGTAAACAGGTAATGTCGTCCTGGGCTGGTTTTTTTTCACAGCACAGCACACCCACTAAAATGTCCTAATTGCAAGTTAATAAGCTCAGCTCTGTGGCCTTAAATTAGTTTGGCCAGTTTCAAGCTGCTGCCTGAAATTGATAAGACCCTAACCAATTTCATAATAAAAGCTTTTGATTGCTTCCTAATTCTGCAAATAGCTGGTATTAGCGCATTCTTTTCAATGTGTGGTCCCCATTGTGTGCCTCCTTACTCTCTTGTAATCCCTACATCTCCAATAAATGTAAAAATGAATATCAATTCTCTTCTTAAGAGGGAGAGAGAGAACCAAGGGGGAAAAGCTATAAGATGGTGAGTCAAGTTCTGGAAACATTCCCTGTCCTTTGACCTCACACAGCCATTTTGAGTTGTATCATTCTGACCCTGTAAACCAAAAACAGCTGAAGTAAAATTGTAAGCACAGTTTCACTTATGCTTTTTCACTTAGCAACCACTTCTCTTAATGACCAGGTTGTTTATTCCAATTATTATTGCTAAATGAGGACAACCTGTATGCTGTAAATATACAATAAAAAAATGGTGGATCCCCATCCATACTTAAGCAAACAAAATTGCTTCCATAGCTGTTTGTCCAAAGAACGTTTCCTTCATGATAAATCTATTTTACATGGACATATTTCTTTATCATGCATTAAAAAAACCTCTTGGTTTTGTATTTATTGGACTGGGAGTCACTCCTCACAGTCACCCATGCCCTTGTCACCTCGAGATTCGACTACTGTAATGCTCTCTACATGGGGCAACCTTTGAAGAATGTCTGGAGACTGCAGGTAGTCCAGAATGCGGCCGCGCGAGCTGTCTTGGGTCTCTCAAGACATGCTCATATCACTCCAGCTCTCCGTGAGCTGCACTGGCTACCAATCAGTCTCCAAACACAATTCAAAGTGTTGGTTATGACCTATAAAGTCCTTTATGGCAATGGACCAGGTTACTTGCGGGACCGTCTCCTGCCTCATGAATCCCCACAACTGGTTAGGGCACATAGGGTTGGCCTCCTACGAGTCCCGTCTATTAGGCAATGTCATCTGGCGAAGCCTAGGGCAAAGGCCTTCTCTGTCCCTGCCCCAGCCCTCTGGAACCAGCTTCCCACAGAGGTTCGCACTGCTTCCTCCCTCCTAGTTTTCCGGAAATTACTGAAGACTTATTTATGCTGACAGGCTTGGGGTGTATGAACTGTACTCTGCCCCTGGGCCTAGGAATGTGCCTCCATCAGTGACTGTGTGTTGATTGTGATTGTGTGTTGTATGAATGTGTTTCGGATTGAATGAATGTGTTTTGGATTGGATGGTTGATTGTCATTGGTAAATTAAATTTTATTGTATTATTGTTGTAAGCCGCCCTGGGTCTCAGGAGAAGGGCAGCATAGAAATTTAAATAAAGTAAAGTAAAGTAAAGAATCTGTTGGTACTCAAAACAGAGAATTCCCTGAAAAATATTAATTTTCTATTCATGCCAAGTGCCCTCCCTATCCATATCACATATCATGTGATATGGATAGAAAACAATATTATTTGAATGTTGACATAATAAACAAAAACAGTTGGAATTTTTTTTTATAAAGTCCTGAATTTTGTATGTATGTATGCTTGGGAGAATGTATGTATTAGGTAATACAAATAATTTATCAAATTCCATTATATTGGAGCAAAACTTAAGGAAATAACCCACCTAATTTTGGGCCTATGTGGAGTTAAATATTCTAGGACAGAAGAGTTCCAACAGGTATTAATTTCTGATGTATGTCATAGTTCACTAGGGAGGTCACCTTGAGCTTCTTCCCCTTCCTCAGAGGGTTCATTTGAAAATATAGCTTACACACTGTGTAAATCTCTCTGTAGCAAATACATGATATCAGCACTGTTGGTCAGCTTCAGAATTGATATTGATAGCAGCAGCTCTCAGGAGTTAAAGCAATTTTCTAGATGTACATGTGCTCCACATTGAGCTGCATCTTCTTCTTGAAATCTTCTGGCCTCACTGACAATCAGCTCAAGTGAAACAGTTTCCCATTATTTCATTTCCCCATTAAAAGTGTGGAGTACTTACCTGGTATGTAGGTTTCGATAAAATTGCCCATTTGTTTATCCATTCATCACTTCACTTATTCATCAGATGCAGATCGCAACTGACTTAATCATCATTCCATGATGGGCCCAGGTCTTTACTGGGGAATTCTTGCCGTCTTGCCAAATCATCATCAACTAGAGCAGGCATGTCAAACTCGCAACGTCACGTGACATCGTGTGACGTATCGCAACTTTTTCGCCATTGCTAGCAATGGGGTGGGCGTGGTTTCAGTATGATGCATCTGGCCTGTGGAACGGCAGTTTGACATGCGTGATCTAGAGAAAACATGGACGTTTTACTCATATAACATCAGTTTAAAATAGCACAAATTTGATTCTCTTTTAGTGACCCACTATTGGGACTGGCAACTTGGTCATTAAGTGAAGTTGTCACTAAGTGAAACCACAACTGTGTTTACCATCTTACTTCAGCTTTCATTTGCTTTACAGGCTGACAAAAGTCATAAATGCAAGCATTGGTCGTAAGATTACTTTTTCATTACCATTGTACTGTAACTCTGGTGTGTGTGTGTGTGGGGGGGAGAATCACTTAATGAGGCAGTTGTTAAAAGAGGACCACCTGTATGGCATGGCAGAACTTTTTCAAATATCAGGCTGTGACATTTTTGACGACTATATTTTTTGAGTTGGGTAGAACATGCTATATCAACATGAGTTGCTCAGCCATGGCCACTGCTGACTTAAGTCTTCTGGGCAGCTGGAACAAAATGAAGATAAAGGTTTAGGTTTGGAACTAGCTATTAAATTACTTTGGAAGTGATGACACCATTTCCCAAGAAAAGAGGAAGATGAAGGGGGAGGGGGAGAAGAGGCAGGTTACCAAGCATAGATTCCTTTAAGCATCTTTATATAATGTATTTACTCAGGAGAAAAAAAGAGGGAATGGAGGGAGAACATCTGTCCTGAGTTTCCAAGGAAAGCAGATATAGCAGAGGAAGTCCGAAAACATAACAATAAAATCCATAGAAACCTGTGGTAGGATTTTTGCATGCAAAGCAATTATCCATGTTATGGTATAATTTTGAAAACAGTTTGTTGATTCTATACCGGTAGATGTCCTGGTTGAGTTCTAAGATGGCAGTGCCTGGATCAGCTGAAGCTGCACTGGCTCTTGAAGGCGAAAAGTTTTTGGAGGGATATAAGGAATATAGGCCACATGGTCAGGAAGGTTTTAATGTGTTTGAGCAACATGGTGGAACTAAGGTAACATACGACTGACAATCTTTGCTGGCATGGCGAGTTTCTAGCTGTTTCGGAACTGTTGGTGAGACTGTTAAAAGTCGTTGGCGCTGTTTGAAATTGTTCTGCCGGCAGCAAGATCTGACTGCTGGCCCAGCGACGGATTCTATTGCAAATCAGGGCTGTTTCCAAAGGAGGCAGAGGAGGAGAGTTCCCGGGGCTTATGGAGCGAAGGAACTGGATGAGGCTGTCGGAAGGCCCAGAGGATGGGAGAGAGGCTTTTGGAGGAGTTGGTGGTGGTGGCAGCATGCTCCAGGGGCGAAAAGAGGTGAGGCTGCTTTATGTATAATGTTGATTACTTTAATATTGAAAAAGCAGACTGAATTCTTTACACCAGGTTATTAAATACCTACCTCAGGATCTTTAGTTAGGGATTATAAGAGATTGCACTACTACTGAGATGAATATGGTTCTGAATCTGGTCACAACAAATGGATTGCGGGTGGGACAATACTGGAGGAAGCCAGAAACACCGCATTATGAGGTTAGGACTCTGAAAGTAATACAATTGGCAGAAATGGAGAAAAATTTAGACGCATTTGAAGTTGAGGCTTGAAGTGAGGAGTGAAGAATGTGTACCAAGTCAGAGGTTTACAAAGATTAATACTTAGTGTTGTAATACAGGTTATACGATGACTGCTTCATAATATGATCTTATACTTAGTGTTGTATTACAGGTTTTACGAGGACTGCTTCTTAATATGATCTTATGTCTAATGTTGATTGTTTTAATAAAAAAAATTTCTATTTAAAAAAAAAAGAAAAAAAAAGAAAAGGTGAAAGAGACAGGATCAGAAAAAGGAAAGGAGGCGAGCTTGTCATGCAGGAATACAAGCTAATTTGAGGGTTAATCCACATGGAGCTCCGTTTCCATCTATCCTGTTTGCCATCGTTCGCTCTCTAGATATTAAAATGGACGATCTGAAACTTGAGCTGGCCACGAACAAGCAGTGTATATCGGAGGTGGTGACCCTTTGAGAGCTGTATGCAATGAAATTTCATTTTGATGTATGCCGATTGATGTACATTCAAAGTGACAATGAAGCTGTAGTTGTTGTTGTTATAGGATTCCCTTGGTATTTGGTAAGGATTGTAAGTGAAATGCAACACAGAACTATTCTTTGTCCCAAGAAAGTGACTGGAGTGATTTCATAGCTAGGCAGAAATTCAAATTTGTAAAGCAGGAAAACAAACAAACAAAATGCTCCACCGAGAGCAGTTGAAGTTCTACAATTTGAGGAAGTTTTATGGAAATTGAGCCTGAACCATTTGCCTTTCAGCAAAATTCAGCCTGACAGGCATTTGTCTCCTATGGTTTTGCCTGACTCTCGCTTTTCCAAAATAGGAACTGTTTCAAATCGCTCTGAGAACCAAATGGCATCTTTGAGAACATTTGGGGAAATGATCTGCCATTCCCTACTGCTATTGGGATAAATGATTCTTGGCAGATTTGCCCTTTTGCACAAAAAAAAAGGAGATTCCGGATTCATCCTCAATACTCTTTTTAATTATCTTTGCAAGCGGCTTACAGCCTTGGTTTTAAATGATGCTCTTTCCTACCCCAGCTGTTTATGACCTACCTAGTCTCAGTTACATCAAAATGCTTCAAGAGTAGCACTCAACTTCATAGCTGGGCCTTGTAATGCAATACAATATAGCACATGACCATGACGGAGCCTGCCAATTACGGTCATAAAACACGATGGTCATAAAGCGGGTCATCACTTAATGAGACCTGATTTTATGATTTTTGTTCTGGTTGTTAAACAAGTATGGCTGTTCTTAAGTGATGCCATGGTTGTTAAGAGAATCCATAGTTCTCTTAATGTTTTTACTCTGGAAGCTGGATGGAAATGCCAGTTTCCAAAAACAAATGATGAAGATTGGTTGACAAGTGTCAAACTTTGGTCACATGACTATGGGGGGGAGGAAGATGTTGTAACTTTAGACCTAGGTCTTAAGTAGCTTTTGGGGTGGCCCTTGTAACTTTGAAGATTGAGGACTACTTGTATAGCAGATTTCATGCAAACAGAAGATATGCAGTTTAAGATTCTTCTCCATTTCCCTCTTGCCCATCCTTATAATTCCTCCCCAATTGCAGCTCTGAAGAAAATCCCTTACAGCAGGGGTCCCAAATTCCTGAGCCCTGGACCCGTACCAGTACTGGTTTGTGGCCTGTTAGGAACTGGGCTACACAAGCAGTGGGCAAGCGAGTGAAGCTTCATCTGCACATGTGCGGGATCTAGGTTGCACTCAAAACCATCCCTCCCCCAATCCATGGAAAAATTGTTTCCCACAAAATCGTTCCCTGGTGCCAGAGAGGTTGGGGGCCATTGCCTTAGAGCAGGGGTCTGCAACCTTGACAACTTTAAGCTATGCTGGCTGAGGAATTCTGGGAGCTGGAGTCCACAAGTCTTAAAGTTGTCAAGGTTGCAGACCCCTGCCTTAGAATGAACTGATCCAATGCAACCCTCTTTTTTCCTTGCAGGTTTTTAATGATTCTCATACAGAATTCAATTCTTCGTACACATTTCATGTTATTTATCAGTAGCATACAGCAGCACACTGTAAATTATTACAGCCATTTCTCTATGGTTTTAAATCAAAAACAATAATAATACGTTTTATCTCCAGGTTTTACAATGTTCTCTGTTTTAATTGACATTGAAGCCTGAGTCACCAGAACCACCTTTTTAATCATTCCACTTGTCTCATTTGCCCTGCGCTCAGAGGAGTTTGAAAAGTATAAAGGCATTAGCATTTAATTCATTAAGTTACTTGGCAGGTGTGGAGGGAATGATTAACATGAAGCATTGAAACAGGGGGATATGCAGGGCAGGGTCAAAAAAGGACCATTATGTCAAAGTCCCTGTGACATGAGTAAAAAAGGGGGTGAAGAGTCAATTGTGCAATTGAACTAGTTACTGTCTTAACCCTCCTCCCCCCAAGACTGCACCCACACTACAACCTGCACATCCCCACCTAAAATCTTGTTGTCTTAGAACTCAACCAGTTGATAAGATATTCTGGACCTGGCCTACATAGATTGCTTTCTTCCATATTCATTAAGACTTCAAAGATTTATTCCAATTATGACAAGATATACACAGACACACAAACATCTGTCAACAATCTATCAGACTAAGAATCCATGGATGAAGAGTACCAATTTGACAAAGCTGTTATAATACCATATTAACATTAATAATTATTAGGTTTCCAACAGATCTGTTGAGGTAACCATGCAGACCATGGGCAAGGTCTGGGCAAGGATCATAGGAAATACAATTCTGATAGTTGCAGAAATCGTGAAATTCTAGGGCTGGAGAGTCATTTCCAAACAAGGATGGCCCTGCTTACTATGTACTTGAACTAGATTTTCAACAATAATTATGCCTATTACAAAGTGAGACAAGGGAGTTTCATTATTCTCTACAAATATTAGTATTTACCAATTTTGGACGTTTACTGGACTGTACCTAAGTTTATCTTTTCTTACCTTTTAGAAAGTGTGGGAATTTTTATAGAAACGCTTGTTCTTTTGAAAAATAAATTCTGCCTAGGACAGTGCCTTTCTTGACTTGGTTTCCAAAGTGTCTCATTAATCACTTTGAAAAGGGTGCTCACCCTTACAACAAGCATGTAACTTGGAGGCACTTGCTAAATTGGAGTGCTTTGCAGCAGTTCCTCCTCCAATTCTTTTTCATGTTAGTCTGACTATTAACATACTTCATGTTTCAGTTCAATGTGCAGTTTTGCCCCGCGACTGAAAATTCAGTCTTTGCATTACCATTCTCATTCCAGGTTCACCCAAGGGTTTTTTAAAAAAAGAGCTTCATTTTTTCATTGTGTGTGTGCATAAATTAGATCTGTTTCTTGGTAAGGCTGTCTTGGAATGGGAGAATTAGGAGGACAATTCTTATGTATATTATATGCTCCCTTTGAAACCTGAGCTTGTTTGTGTTTGATGAATGAGATCAGTTTGCCTTGACTAATCGGAGCCAGTTCTGGCTAATGTCATATTGGAAGAAGTCCTCTGCTGGAGTAAAACACCACCACCTCCAAATTATTTTTATGGCCATTTTTCATAAACTTTAGCATATTACAGCACTTCTTTCCTCTACAAAATATTGCTGAAATGTACTTAGCCTTATCATTTTATCCTCATAACAGCTTTGAGAAGTAGATTAAGTAGAAGAAGAAAAACCCACATGTGACTGGCTTAAAGCTATCCACTGCATGTCCTGGTTTTATGAAAAGTTGAACTTTAGATCTTCATAAACCTGGATGGATGCTCCAACTAAGCCATATTAAAGTTAAAGCTACAGTTCCCAGAATTCCCAGCATTGTCATCTTTCAGGCACCTGATTAACAAATCTGCTTTACTATTCTACTATATAATCCCCCTTTTAAACTTTTTCCCCCATATCTTTCATTTTCTGTGTATATTCATTTACAGTTCAGGATAGATGTGTATTTTAGAAATATTACTTGTAAAAGCTAGTTCCTTCAGTATACCCCTTAGACAACAATCTGATCCATAGACATCCTTAGAAGTTGAAAACCCCAAAATGATGGCCGATCATGAACCCCATCTTAATAGTTTTTAACTCCCCTGCAGAACCCTCTAAGGTTGATATAGCAAATGCAATTTGCGAACAGAAAACACTACTTTATTATTTGCAGCGAATAGAATAGAATAGAATAGAATAGAATAGAATAGAATAGAATAGAATAGAATAGAATAGAATAGAATAGAATAGAATAGAATAGAATAGAGCTGGAAGGGACTTTGGAGGTCTTTTAGTCCAGCCCCCTGCTCAAGCAGGAGAACCTATTTTGTCTCAGACAGGTGAATGTCTAGTGACTAGACTCTAGTCTCTTCTTGAAAATCTCCTGTGATGGAGCGCCCACGATTTCTGGGGTAAGCTGTTCTTTTGGTTGATTGTCCTCACTGTCAGGAAGTTTCTCCTTAATTCTAGGTTGCTTCTCTCTTTGTTCAGTTTCCAACCATT
Source organism: Bothrops alternatus (assembly GCA_034064705.1). NCBI lineage: Eukaryota > Metazoa > Chordata > Lepidosauria > Squamata > Viperidae > Bothrops > Bothrops alternatus. Next base: position 2,115,661 of record JARGCV010000122.1, on the reverse strand, counting down.
ATTTCTCATCCTTCCCTCTGGTGCTTTGGTGAACAATCTGCCCCCCTTTGCCTTGTGGGCAGCCCCTCAGATACTGGAACACTGCTATCATGTCTCCCCTATTTCTTCTTTTCTTTAGACTAGCCAAACCCAAGTCCCATAGCTGTTCTTCGTATGTTTTAGTCTCCAGACCTTTGATCATCTTAGTTGCTCTTATCTGATTTTTTTCCAAGCTCTCAACATCTTTTTTTTTTTTTTGATATGGTGACCAAAATTGGTTGCAGTATTCTAGTATTCTTACTAGAGTTTTATAAAGCAGTACTAATAGTTCACGTGATCTTGATTCTATGCCTCTGTTTATACAACCCATGATTATATTAGGTTTTTTTGGTTGCTGCTGCACACTGCTGGCTCATAGTCAAGTGATCGTCCACTAGAACTCCAAGGTTCCTCTCACAGTTACAGTTTTTAAGCCAGGTCTTGCCCAATCTATATTTGTACCTTTGGTTTTTCCTGCCTAAATGTAAGACTTTGCTTTTCTCCACACAGAAATTCATTTTGTTGAATAGGGCCCATTGTTCAAGTTTGTCAAGATCTTTTTGGATCCTGAGTTTGTCTTCTGGGGTGTTGGCTACTCATTCCAGTTGGGTGTCATCTGCAAATTTGATGAGTTACCCTTCAATTCCCTCATCTAAGTCATTTATGAAGATATTGAAGAGTACTGGGCCTAAGACAGAACCTTGTGGTACCCCACTATTTATTTCCCTCTATGTGGATGTAGTACCATTGAGGATTACTCATTGAGTATGGTTTGTCAGCCAGCTACAGGTCCATCTAGTGGTGATGTTGTCTATTCCACCTTTTTCTAGCTTGCCAAGGAGTAGGTTGTGGTCTACTTTGTCAAATGCCTTACTGAAATCTTAGTATACCATGTCCACTGTGTTTCGCTGGTCTACTAGTTTAGTCACTTTATCAAAGAATGAGAAGAGATTGGTTTAGCATAAAAATAAGGTTGTGTGGAGCAACACTCCATTTCTGAAGTTCAGACGTTACCATTTCAGATGTTTATGCCTGATTCCACATCATGCACAATGATGGCCATGATATAGTTTTGTGAATGTCCTTGAAACGGAGTAGGATTATTATCAAAAATGAAAAGGCAACTATTTTTAACAAAAATATAGCACCAATAAAAGGAGGGTTTTTTATTTATTGAAGTAAGAAGCAGTCCAACTTTTACTAATTTGGCCTCAGACCTGATTATTTTTACACACACGTGCCTGCACTATTCCAGCTTTAAAAGTTATCTTGTACCTCACAGTGGTCCCTCATGTTGAAATTGAACTAGAAATAAAATGTCTGCTTGACAGGCCTTCACAAGTGAAACATTGGAGAGCTAATCTAATTTGACATTCACCCACAGACTCCTATATCATTAGTCTGAACTTTTAAAATGCTTTGCTCCAGATATGAGTGTTCCCTGAAGCCATTTAGGGATGAAGGCAGGGAAAATGAGTTTTGTTATGAGTAACAGAAATAAAGCTCAAGAGCAGCCCTGGATTACTTTGTTTCTTTAAAAAAACAGGCACAAGTAAACAATAGAGAATGCTATTTGGAAAATTCAACAGTGAAGAACATATCAGATCTAGATGATGAGATCCTTGAGAAAACAATGGAGAGTGGAAGCGAAGGGTCAATAAAAACAAATTAGAGTCCATAGACATGTAAAAATATGTAATGGAGTTTAATAATGAGCTGGAAAGAGAGGCTGGAGGTATGTTGGACATCATGGAGATGAAATCCATCATTGATATCTATGGAAAGTTATGAGGGATATTTTGTTTTCTATTTGCACTGCACCCTATTAAAATTATAGGCTGTACTACCAACATTTGTCAGGTACTACATATGATACCCACCATTGAAACATTGTGAAAATAGATTAGAGCTGCAGGGTGGGAATCAGTGATCCAGCTAAGAAACATCCCTGCCTGTTGGCTGTGCCCATTCAAAATGCAGACATTTGCCTAGAAGGAAGTAATGTGCAGTAGGCCAGGGCTTTTCAACCTTTTCACCCATTGTACCACTTTTAGGATATGGCAATATCCGACTACCACCAGTTGCCTAGCAAGGTGTCAAAAACTTGATGACCAAAAAAAAAAAAAAAAAAGTGAAAAAGTACAGGTAGTCCTCAACTTACAACAGTTCACTTAGTGACTGTTCGAAGTTACAATGGCACTGAAAAAAGTGCCCCCCAAACCACAGCCGAGCAAGACACCTGCCTGCCTGCCCAGCGGCGCTCTTCCTCCTGTCCAAGGTTTTCATTGTTGTGAGCATTTCTGTTGAGGATTGGCAGTGGGGGGGTGGGGGTGTTTGGTTTTTATTCCCCCTGTCTGCTGGGGAGGTTGCAGCAGGTTTTGGTTACTTCACATGACTCTGGCACACTGTGACCGTCATAAATATGAATCAGTTGCCAAGCATCTGAATGTAAATCACAAGACCCTGGAGATGGCGCAACATTCCAGCTGATTGGCGCTTCTTCAGGGCTCATCAGAAGCACCAGGATTAGTGCTGAGCTCCAGCTGGAGCCTGGTGCTGATCCTGGCACTTCCACTGAGCCCTGAGAGTCCCAAAGAAGTGCTGATCCTGGCGCTTCCGCTGAGCTCTGACAGCCCTGCAGCTCCAGCTGTCTCTCGCTCAGGCTTGTGTGGTGCTGCCACTGGTTCAGCTCATTCCCCCTCCCCCACTACCACTTTTCTAGGATGGTCACGTACCACCTGCCAGGTGCCAATGTACCACAGGTGGTACCCGTACCACTGGTTGAAAAGCCCTGCAGTAGGCAAATCAGGCAGACATATGTCTGCTGACATAAGCTGAAAAAAACCACTACTTTTAATTTGGAACAGGGCAAAATGATTATATTTTTCAAAATGGTGAAAAAAAAGATGAAATTAACATTGTCCTTTCCTGCCTTCCAGGAATGGTTAGTAGCTCATAAGTGTGATGGAGAAACCTGTGATGAGTTATTGGCATGTAGAGGTTGTCTGCAAGTAACTTGCCACTTGGGCTGTTCTGAACCCAGAACTACCTGCCTTATGGAAGACTAAAGACCCTTCTCAGGAAAACAGCTCAGCTGGCAGGTCAATGGGCAGGTAAAGGGGTGAGCTAAGAGTGAAGTAGACAGAGCTCCCTCCCATTGGAGCTTGGGCCTGGTCTTTATCAAAATGAACGGACGCCATGGCAAAGTCTGAAATCTGGCAAGAAACAGCAAGAACTTGTCCAAACAATTGCCAGGACCTAACACTGAGTCAAAGACATGCACAAATGTGTGCATCCACCCACACAGAACCTTCTAGGTAAATGCTAGATTTACCTATACACAAACCCATTTAATGCCAAAATTCACACATAGGAATGTCTCTGCAGAAGCCACACACCCAGCCACTCCTAAAACTCTAGTGTTATAAGGACTGAAATGACGTAAAAACACGCCAAATAAGTATATAAGCCAAGCTAGAGGGAGGGGGGGCATGCTTACCACAGGGGAAACTGGCCAAAGGGAGAAGAGCAATCCCTCTAATTGCCTCATCACTAGTATTGTCACTAAGGTGTTATAGACTGTACAAGAAGATCTGCATTGCAAGAAAAGGAGAAAGGACATTGTGAAATGGAAATAAAGATAAATGTGTCTGCGGTTGGGCGAGGTATAAGACCGAGCTACTTCATGAAAATGTGTCCTCTAAAAATGATTAGCAGGTCATTTTTGTGCTATAGCTGGCAAAATATGACAATGAATCTTTCGAGAAGAAGAGTTCCAATGATTACAGTAATTTGGATGAATGAACTGGAAGGTTAGAAGACCAGAGAACTAAGCAGATGAGTTGAGTGCCACTTGACCAAATAATAATGCCATCCCTCTGACTTGTGAATTCAATCTTTTCTGGATCATTCAATCCACTTGAGGTCAGTTTTTGTGTGATAAGCTATGGGGTGTAATTGTGGGTTGAAAGTTGCCTGTCAAGATTTTGTACATGTGAATTTGATGATGTAATTTGGAGGTCACAGGGCCATAATCCAGTCTGGAAGTGAGATGGGAAGAGGGGGGGAAAGGGAACAGATTAATTTCTGCAAAAATAATGGAGCTTAATGGATCAGGTGAGACAGAAAACTTTCTAAGAAGCTATGAACATCAGGTTTGCCACTGGCAAAAATATAGATTCTCAGTGTTCCTAAAGTGTATACTAAAGATATTACATATTGTATTTTCAAAACCGAGAAATATACAGTATCTGTGATTTTCTAATTCTTTCTTCTTCTTCTTCTTGTGCCATATCCGTTATCGGACATTGGCGATCATGTTGGCGATCCTGTTTTTATCAGCAGCCGCATGAAAAAGTGCTGCTAAGTTTTGTTCAAACCAGTCCCTTAGATTTTGATTTTCTAATAAAGGGGGTAATTGTCGCATGGTAATTTTATCCTGTTTTTAAACTCTAAAAAATCTGTGGCTTTTATAAGAGGTAAAGTAGTATAAATTTTCTGTAAGTGGTGTTTAAATCACAGGTAATAATCTTTACAGGAGAAGTATTTCATTGCCAAGGAGGTGACCTCAGAAAGATTCATTAGTCCCTAGTATTTTAGGGACAGAAACCTGTCACCCTCTATGTCTCTTTAATTTTTATGGCCCCCATAAAAGTTTTCAAATGCCTGTGCTCCTTTTAGGAGTTGTAGTCAAAAGTGATGTACTTGTTTGGTCAAACTCACAAAAAATAATTTGTCTTCATTCTCTCCACATTCCATTTTTTTTTTTTTAGCTATTCTGACAATGCAAAAGGCAAGCTGTCATAGTATGTTATTCAATTAAGGTATTCTTTCATCACTTGATAACCACTTTTCACATCCCATTTGTGTCGGAGGCACTATTTAAGGCACTTCTGCTTAAAAAGATTAGCCAGTAATTTTGCACATTATAGAGTTCTATAATTAATGTTATGTTCTATTTAAAACATTCCTATCCACTTATCCACAGCCTGTGGAACTGTTCCATAAAATAATAAAATATCAATAAAACTAAAATAATAATGGACTTAATATCATTAATCATGCTGTCATTGCTGCCATCTTCACTTTTTCTCCTCTTCTGTGCATGTTCCCTTTTTGCTCCATTCTTCTAGTGGTATATCCTTAAAGAAGATTGACAAAACCAATCTGGCAGACTTTCAGAAAGTTGACTGCCCTCCTTAAAATAAGATATAGTACACGGGTGTCAAACTCGATCGCATCACGTGACTTTTTTTACCTTTGTGGTGCCAGGGTAGGCGTGGCCTGCACATGACGCATCCGGTCCATGGGCTGCCCCTGATATAGTAGGATACCCCCCTTTTTTTGATGTATCTCTAAGTTCCAAACCTTGGAAATTGAATTTTCCCAAAGACAAATAAGGAACCAGACATTTCATGCAATGTCTGCATAAAGACCACATGAATTAAAAAAAACAGCAAGGATTAAAATATATCAGAACTTGTATTAATGTGTAAATTTCTGATTTAAATCCTTTAAGTAATGACATAGAATCATGCTATGTTTTTTAACTTTCACATGAACAGCCCCAGCTTTACTTATTAAGGAAGAATCACAGATTCCTCTATTTTTATCTTGGTCTTAATCCACCAGCCAAAATTGTATTATTTTTAATTTGCTTTTTTTCTTAATGACTAAAAAAAAATCTAATTGGCTTATCTTGGCCCAGTAAGGACAGAATTTACTTAAGCTCCTTAATGAATGCAAACCAACGGCTGTAAAGTTTCAGACATAAAAAAAGATTATTTTTTTTATTTCACTATACTAAATCTCTTTTAATAAAATAGTCCTTTTAAAATTATGTAGTTTCATAACTTGCTTTAGCCTATTTGTGTAATATGTTGTAATCTGTTAGAGTTACTTACATAGAGATTCATGGTTGAATATGAAATGATTTCACACGCATAGTGCTAAAAGATAATATGATCAAATGTATTAAAAAGATGACATTTAAAATAAAATCCACAATAAATACAATCATGAAAAGTGTTAAAGAACTATTGATAAAAATGTTACGTTAGGAGGGAAAAAGCAGCTTTACCATGGTTCCCTGTGAATAAAAAAATAGGTTGCTAGATTGAAGTTCCTGTAATCTGACCTCAGGCTATTATTTCATAGAATTGGAGAAAAGAAATGAGCCTGCAATGGGGAAGGCAGGCGAGCAATTGCAATGAATCAAACTGAAATTTTTTATCTTGGGGAATAGACATTTCTTATGCTATTGAGAGCTGGGGGAAACAATTGGAAGCTTATTCTGGAGTTGGGAAAGAGCTGGTGGAGAGTCTCAGTGTTTCGAGATGAGGATCAGAAAGATCCCAACTGCTTTCTCAATCCTCTTTCCTTTCTCTAGTGACAGCCGTGAATGATAAAAATACATCCAGCATGCTGTATTCAATTAGGATCCATATTTTTTATCACCATTGCACCAAACAAGTAGTAGCTTCCCATTTGTAAATGTCCACAAGTAGAAATGCCAAGGCAAAAAATCCATGCTACATTTTTCTAAGATTTATAAAAGGAAAAATAAGCCACCTGTCCTCCTTGAAGAGCACCATCAGAAGAATAGTTCCTACATAAAATTCAGGAAATTCAATTGTTTTTGCAAAGTTTGAGGTTCAGAATGAACGATAAACACATCCGGATTATGTCGTTTCCAAAGCCAGAATAAATCATTCTGTCTCACCACTGGTACAGACAGTTGTGCTCCATTTATTGTCCAAACTCCTGGTTTATAGGCAAGATTGACAAATTTAAAATAATGAGGTAGGTATAACTCTTGTTCCCACTCACAGTGGGCAGATATGTCTCATTTCATGTTTATAATATTCTTTTTTTCCAAATGCAAATTTTTTCCATATCATTCCATGTAGTCTGCAATTTAATATAGTCTGCCTCCCATTTCAGATACTGTTAATGCAATTTCCCATAAAGCAGCGGTTATCAACCTTTTTTAGGTTGCGACCCTGATCTGTCAAGCACCGCGCATGCGCGGTGCTACCTCCTGCGCCACACATGCGTGGTGCTACCTCCTGTGCCGCGCATGCGCAGTGCTGCCCCCTGCGCCAGCCGAGGCGTAGGCAGCCGCCAATTCGGGGTGGCAGCAGGCAGGCCCAGGCTCTCCTGGGCGGCCGTGGCAGCGACGGCACAGGGCGACCATGGGCTGGGCCACCAGCTGGCCCAGCCCAAGTGAGGTAAGCCACCCGCTGGGCCCCACGCGCGCCAAAAACTCTCCCTGCACCCGCTGCTGCCCCGCTAGCCTTGCCTTCACCGCCGCCTGTTTGGGGCGGCGGCAGGCAGGCCCAGGCACTCATGGGCGGCCGCGGCAGCGACGGCACAGGGCGACCACAGGCTGGGCCACCAGCTGGCCCAGCCCAAGGGAGGTAAGCCACCCGCCAGGTCCCACACGCACCAAAAACTCTCCCTGCGCCCGCCGCTGCCCCACTAGCCTTACCTTCGCTGCCAGCCATTTGGGGTGGTGGCAGGCAGGCCCAGGCACTCCTGGGCGGCTGCAGCAAGCAGCAGCGACAGTGCAGGGCGACCACCGGCTGGGCCACCAGCTGGCCCAGCCCAAGGGAGGTAAGGCACCTGCCGAGCCCCATGCGTGCCAGCTGCCCTCCCTGCGCCCGCCGGCCTCCCACCTCCCACCCCTGGCCCTCTTTTACTTACATTTTTAGTAGTTGCTCAGCAGGGAGGGGTGGAAAGTTCCAGACCGCTCGCCTTCGCTGCAGACAACTTGCAGCACCATTTGCAGACTGGGACTTTTGGCGGGCTCAGCAGGGCAGAGACAGCCTGGACAATTCCTATTGGCTTTTGAAAGCCAATAGAATTAGACTCTATTCAAGAGAGTCTATTCTATTGGCTTTCAAAAGCCAATAGAATAAGAGGGAGTAGCACAGCTAAGGAAATGGGGGAGGAAATGGCAGACTGCGTTGTTTGGCAACCCCCGTGAAATGGTCGTTCGACCCTAAATGGGGTCGCGACCCACAGGTTGAGAACCGCTGCCAAAAAGTGTTTATTTTTTACAAGCAGTCCCCATATCTTCAGCCAATATTTGTCAGGCTGAATTAAGATTGTCAACATTTTTTCCTGACAAAACTGTTCAACTTTAAGGCTGTGTGGAGGCAAGTATAATGCATTCCTGTGCTTGCTTGAAAACCACTTGCTTCTGGCTGGAACACTAGCAGCATGTGTTTACTGAGGAGGTCAAAAAAGTCAAGATGGTAGTCATGTCGATGTGTTCAATGCCCTGGCCTTTTTTACTGTAAAGGAACGAGGCATCTTGCATTTAAATCTTGACTTTTTTTGACTCATCCCAGATTGATCTCAAGTGTCACCATTTCTATGAATTTTCATTGAGGTTGAACTTAATCTTTAGTCATTAGCTGAATCCAGCCCAATCTGAGTGAGTTTTTTTAAAGGTTATTTTTCCCTTCTATTTTATAAAAATGGAATGAAATGTCCTTCCTTAAATTCTTCCTCCATGTAAACATATTTCATGGAATTCCTACATTTGTGAGCCTTGTGTTTTCTAAATATCAACAAGTTGGAATTAAGATTGCAGGGAGAAATATCAACAACCTAAGATATGCAAATGATACCACTCTAATGGCAGAAAGTGAACTAAAGAGCCTCTTGATGCGGATGAAGAAGGAGAGTGCAAAAGTTGGCTTGAAACATAACATTAAGAAAACCAAGATCATGGCATCCGGCCTTCTCAATTCCTGGCAAATAGATGGGGAAAAAATGGAGGTAGTGACAGATTTTATCTTCCTGGGCTCCAAGATCACCACAGATGGGGACTGCAGCCAAAAAATTAAAAGATGCTTGCTCCTGGGGAGGAAAGCTATGGCAAATCTAGACAACATACTAAAAAGCAGAGACATCGCCCTGCCAACAAAATTGTGTATAGTCAATGCCATGGTTTTCCCAGTTGCAATGTATGGCTGTGAAAGTTGGACCATGGGAAAGGCTGAGCGACAAATAATTGAGGCCTTTGAACTATGATGCTGGAGAAGACTCCTGTGAGTCCCTTGGACTGCAAGGCAATCAAACCGGTCAGTCCTAGAGGAGATCAACCCTGACTGCTGTTTAGAAGGCCAGATCCTGAAGTTGAAACTCAAATACTTTGGCCACCTAATGAGAAGGAAGGACTCACTGGAGAAGAGCCTGATGCTGGGAAAGATGGAGGGCAAGAGAAGAAGGGGACGACAGAGAATGAGGTGGCTGGATGGAGTCACTGAAGCAGTAGGCGTGAGCTTAAATGGACTCCAGAAGATGGTAGAGGACAGAAAGGCCTGAAAGAATGTTGTCCATGGGGTCGCGATGGATCAGACACAACTTTGCAACTAACAACAACAACATATTTCAAAAAAGGTTGCCAGATGGTTCATTCGTAAGCACAGACAGTCCTCAACTTACAGCCATTCATTTAGCGACCATTCAAAGTTATAATGGCACCAGTGGTGGGATTCAAATAGATGAACAACCGGTTCTCTGTGTGGATGCTGCTTCCAGAAGTCCGTTCTGGGCCTGGGCAACAAAAAATTAGCTACCGGTTCTGCTGAAGTGGTGAAAACTGGCTGAATCCCACCACTGAATGGCACTGGAAAAAGTGACTTATGACAGGTGCTCACACAGCATTGGTCCCATGATCATGTGATCAAAATTCAGGGGTTTGGCAATGGGCAATTTACAATAGTTGCAGCATCCTGAAGTCATGTGATCCCTATTTGTGTTCTTTCCAGACGGCTTCCAGCAAAGTCAATGGGGGAAACCAGATTTGTTTAATGACCATGTGACTCACTTAACAACTACAATGTTTTGCTTAACAATTTGTGGCAAAAAGGTGATTTAACAACTGACTTGTTTAGCAACAGAAATTCTGGTTCCAATTGTGGATGTGAGTCAAGGACTATCTGTACCAGGGGTCTTCAAACTTGGCCCTTTTATGACTTGTGGACTTCAACTCCCAGAATTCCTCAGATCAGCGTGCCTGGCTGAGGAATTCTGGGAGTTGAAGTCCACAAGTCATAAAAGGCCAAGTTTGAAGGCCAATGACCTGTACCATCACTGCGTTTGCAAAATCACAATATTCTCCATTCTTCTCTATAGCTACTTGTTGCCTTTCTTATGCAAAAAGAACAATTAAACTAAGGAAAGAAAGACTTCTTCCTTGAGTTCTCCGGAATAGGGCGGCATAGAAATTAAATAAATAATAATAGTAATAATAATAATAATAATAAAGCATCTACAAAGTCTGGTCCTATAAACAGCATTTTTTTTGGCACCACATTTTCTTGTTGAATATCAGCATCTGAGACAAATGACTCTGGGGGTCAACCAGGAACTTCAGAATTTGCAGGCAGCTTAAAAAATGTAACTGTTTATTTAGCAATCAGATCTCCTATATGGGTCGATGTTTCATATATTTCTCTCCTATAAGAAATTTAGTCAGAGATGAACATTTTTTAGATCATTTTAGATCCTGTCTTTATATTTTTATAAATATCTCAAGCTGGTGAACGTACTTAATACTCCTTCTTCCTGCTGTTTTCCCTATAACAGGCATGTCAAACTCGCAACGTCACGTGGCGTCACGTAACGTATCAAGCCAGTTTGCCATTGCCGGCAATGGGGTGGGCGCGGCTTCCATGTGATGCGTCCGGCCCGCGGGCCACCAGTTTGACACCTCTGCCCTATAATGACAATGTGGTGAGGTGAGGTGGGCTTAAGGAAACTTGCCCAAAGCCAGTCAGATGGCTTTCATGCCTAAGCCAGAACTATCGTATCCAGGTTTCTAGCAGGGTGCCCTAACCTACAATGGGTTTTTATTGTGCTTATAGAAGGCTTGAGGCAATCTGAGCATAAAACCCTTCTGCCTTGTCTTGCTTTGCTCTATAGCAGTGCTTCTCAAACATGGCAGCTTTGAGCTATCTGAACTCCATGCTGGCTGGGGAATTCTGGGAACTGAAGTCCAGGTGTCTTAAAATGGTCAAGATTGAGAAACACTGTTCTTTCAGTATACTTGTTTCTTCTGTGAGTTTACCAGTTTTACCAAAGCTCATCAAAGCTTACCTGAGTAAATAGCAGCTCAGTCCTGCTCGGCTATATCTAAAGTCAAGATCACAGTCCCACTCATGCAACTGAGGCCCACCCTTTTTAATAAGCATCCTGACTCTCTAAAAAAAGGAGCAGGGCTTTGATCACACAGTTGTGGCCACCATCTTGACTTCTTTCAACCCCTCCCTGAAGATCCTCCTGTTTCTGCCTGCTTTGCATTCCCACTTTGACAAACAGCTAGTCAATCTCAGCCTGGCTGATTAACCTACTAATCCCTGTGTTGCACAGAGCTAAAGAAATCATTTTTTCTCTTCTGTCGTCATATCATTGTCTGGGTCTTTATGGGCTTATATAAAATAAACATTTTAAAACTAGAAATGTTTGCTTCAGTAATACATGGGGTTATCTGCCTGATATTCTCAATTTATGCTATGGAATACTGGAAGTGACCTTCACTAACACTTAGGTATTAATAATAATAACTTTATTGTCATTGTGTGTGTATACACAGTACACACATACAACGAAATTTACATGACACCCAAAGACCAGGTCCCACACACATAATCCCCAAGCACACTCCCACCTACCACAAATTCCCCACCCCTAAACCACCCAACATCCACCCAACAGACCAAGTAATACTGTCCAACAGTTCACTGATGGTGGCCCTTTAGTTCATTATTAAGTGCAACTATAGCTCTGGGATAAAAGCTATTCAGAAAACGGGTGGTCCGAGTTTTAAATGTTCTATATCTTCTGCCAGAAGGCAACAGTCCAAAAAGATTGTAAGCAGGATGGGAAGAATCTGAGAATGTTACGTAACTTCCTCAAACAACGAGATTCAAAGATGTTGTCCAGGGCTTGTAGCTGGAGTCCAATAATATTCTGGGCAATTTTAATAATTCTCTAGAGCTTTTTTGTGCGCTACAATACCAAGGATAATTAAAACAAAAAGTTTTAACATTTCTGAATTTGCTTTGGTTACCTGCTCTGGACATATGCATCAAATGCATGGTATATATATATTAACAATATATTAACTGTGATTCCTTATATTGCCTTAGTGAAAGTGGTTTAAGGTTAGGGCTCTTTTGGGGGCTTCGGACTTTGAGTCGTTTTTTATTCCTGGCGACTGCCTGAACTAGTCTTTGCAGTTTTCTTGGCAAAATTTCAGAAGTGGATTGCCATTGATTGCTTCTCAGGGCTGGGGGAGAGTGACTGGTCGAAGGTCACCCAGTTGGCTTTGTGCCTAAGGTAGGTTAGAAATTTTGGTCTCCCAGTTTTTAGCCTGCCTGCCTGCCTGCCTGTACTTCTAACTACCATACCAAATTGGTTCTCTAGTGAAAGTAGTTACTTGGAGAATTGTAACCAGTGATTGGATATAAATTTATTGCAGGAAGGATTTGGCCTCTACATGTCATCCAATTCTTGTCAAGAAAGGGATTTTCAGGGATAAATGGCATGCAAGTTCTAACCTGTGCAAAGGGTCAATCCATCAGAAAATTCAGTTCTTTAAGTTCCTTGGCTAGCTACAAAGCTTTGTCACTTTGTTGGATTTTGCAAAGTTGGATGAGTTTTTGTTGATTTGGATTCTTCTTTTCCCGAACTGATGCAAAAATAAATAAGTGCTCTATGTTGAGTTTAAAAAAAAGCAACTTTCAAAAGTGTCGATAGTTCTCCCTTTTGCAATTTACTTATAGCAATAAGAGAATGTAGCTTCTCTCCCTCTCCCTCTCTTTCTCTTTATTTCTTTTCACCTCATGCACACTAAAGGTTGAGGACCACAAAGCTGAAGAGCATTGAAACTCTCTTAATTCCCTGAGGGGACCACATGCCACATGACTGGACCAATTTCTTTCTATTCTCTGCTAAGAGCTGCTGCAGAGGGACTGGGAAATAGGACCTTCCTTTAGCCTTTTGATGACTGAGCAGATCTACTTTCAATGGCTCAGGGACAAGTTAGGAAAAGATAATAACTCTCTTGAGACTCCATATCTAGGACTTAAATAGTAAGGCAATTACTGGATTCCGAGGGGATTAGCAGAAGAAGCAAATTCACATACAGTTGAGTGGAAATTCAGTCCGAGAGAGGACTGCGGCTTTACTGTAAATGAAGCAACTATCTTCCACAATTAAATCAAGCAAGCTTCTAGTGTCATTAGGAAGAGCAAATCCTTTGGTGATAAGACCTGCATTTTAAAACAGAGTTTCAGTTAACAAGTAGAAACAGTATTGGAATAAATTGCCTTCTCTGACTGAGTACTGTTTTGAGATCTATTCTAGATCCTCATTTTGCTTATCCATTGATAAATGCTTTAACAGAGATATTAATTCTTTATGCTGATCATTGGCCAGCAAAATTTGGATCCAATGCTACAATTAAAGCCATCCTGTTATGCCAATAGTTTAACTAGAACAGGGGTCTTTATACTTGGCCCTTTTATGACTTGTGGACTTCAACTCCCAGAATTCCTTAGCCAGCGTGCCTGGCTGAGGAATTCTGGGAGTTGAAGTACACAAGTCATAAAAGGGCCAAGTTTGAAGACCCCTGAACTAGAATAATTGGGATGTAAAGTGCTAGCAGGTAAATGTTGTGATGACTATAGTTGAATAATTGGGATGTAAAGTGCTACCAGGTAAATGTTGTGATGACACTAATGACTCTCCAGAATATCCTCCTTCAAGCTGAATCTACCCCAAGTAGTCCTTCACAATAGTTACCCCTACACTATGATGTAATCTCTCCCCAAAGGTACAAGTCTAGGAATGACACAAGGGTTTATTCACATTGAGGCATCTAGTCCATATCTGATTCCCCTACAGAAAAGTGGTAAAAAAGTACCATGGGAAGGGTAGGTTTTTAAAATTTGATTTGAATTATCTCCTATATGAAGAAGTAACTCACAGATAGATGCTTTTTTATGATGGAATTAGTTTTTATTGTTTTTTGTTACTAAAAGACAATATTTGTGAGTTATGAAGGGAGTTGTGTTTGCAGTTATATATTGCGAATCTCCTGATGTCATTTGGAATCTGGTGGTATTCATAAATGAATAAATATCCAAACAAAGGAATCATTTGGGGAAAGGGTGATATAATTCTCTAAATATTTTTAATGTAAATATGAATGTAGCTATTCTATATTCAACTATTCTTTTAGGTTTGACTGAAACATTTCTGGTGAAAATAAATAAAATGTGGCAATCTTAACATTTTATTTTATCAAGTGAATTTTCTTTAAGGAAAGGTGATATATCTTGATATATCCTGTGCTGTGGTCTCAATAGTCACTGGGGCCAAAAATTCATCATGCTTGTGGTTACTCTGGGTCTTAGCTGGTAACTGCAGGGCTGGTTTATCATCATTACTTGTATTTTTATATTAATGAACAACATTTAAACAGCACACCAAGACAAGTCATTTAGATGGCTAAATTGAAGAAATGCAGCTTTTTGATAGACAGACACACACACAGAGAGACAGATCAATAGATGGTTGTTTATCATAGTCTTGGAGAAGTTGGATGCCATAGTTCCGAAGTGACACAAAAAGGCCCTATCCTCTATTTCTAGCATCAGACTCTAAATAACAGCATCCTTGTGAGGAGGGCCTGTCATGAGGTTTTAGGACATAGGATCAGACACAGTGACAAGGATGTTTTTGTCATCAAGATACACTTTTTTATTTTTGTTGCATGTCAAGTAGAGAGAGACGTTAAGGATAAATTGACTATCTCAATCAGATAATTTTGCAAGTAGCAATTAATACATACAAACAAAGCTTTACACTGCCATTCCTCCTGGCTTCTGGCTTCAAAGAATTGCAACAAATTGCTTTATGACCTGATTGCTTTACTATTTTGAGATTAATTACCGCATCCCTGTTTCTATTAATATGATCCTGTCCCTGTAGTGATCTGTTATGTAGCTAGTAAGTGAATAAATTCCCCAAACTGTTAATCAAGAACTTTATTTAAAACTTTGCTGGCAATGCTTTGTGGCTGGTGCAATTTCGATTTTTTTTTAAAATGTCTTTGGTTACTCTTCTCCCAACGTAAATCTGTACTTGGTAGACAGGCCTTTCCCTGTCTTATCATTCCCTTCGACCGGTGAGAACGCACAGGGTCGGCCTCCTCTGGGTCCCGTCAGCGAAACAATGTCGTCTGGCGGGTCCTAGGGGGAGGACCTTCTCCGTTGTGGCGCCCACCCTCTGGAACCAACTGCCCCCTGAAGTCCGCACTTCCCCCACTCTCCCGGCCTTCTGAAGGAATCTTAAAACTTACCTTTGCCGGCAGGCCTGGGGTTGACAGTGGACTGTTGAGTGAATGATGAATGTGTCTGGGGGTTTTTTTCTTAATTGTTTTTTAGATTTGGATTTAGTTTTGTTAAATTGTTTTATTTATGTTGTAAGCCGCTCCGAGTCTTCGGAGAGGAGCGGCATATAAATTTAATTAAAATAAATAAATAAATAAATCCTCCTTGGTGATTCAATTCACCTGGACCTATATCCTTTCAGCATCCTGAGAGTATTTAATTCCATTGTTTCTTGCTAGCCAGTTTTCTTTCTGCCCTTTGAGTCCAAATTTACCTGGTTTTCTCCCCACTCGGTCTCAACTTTAGGTTATTATCACAGGTATACTGGGTAGGTCTGATGGGCAGATAGATCTCCATCCTGTCACAGGGACCTTCTGTTTATATTAACACTTGGGCAGAGTGAAACTACACATAGAACTCCCCCATTGGTTGGAGGTTACCAACAGGAGTGGTTATACTTAATTGGCTGAGACTGAAGGGACCCTGCTAGGAGGTAATGTGGGGAATTGTCTTCTCAAACTGAGGACTAGCTATTGCGTTAAATCAGAGCTATACCTGAGATACAAGTAACTCCATACATTAATGTTAAAGGTAGATCCAGTTTGGAACTAAGGAGAAACTTCCTGACAGTGAGAATCGTTAATCAATGGAGTAGCTTGCCTCTTGGAGTTGTAAGTGCTCCGTCACTGGAGGTTTTCAAAAAATGGATACCATTTGACTGGGATGTTGTAAGGCTTCTGTCTTGAGTAGGAGGTTAGACTAGAAGATCTCCAAAGTCCATTCCAGCCCTATGATTTTATGTTCTATATAGTTCTATTATATAATTATTTTATTCTGTTCAGGCAACTCAATAACTTCTTTTCTTGTGTCCACTTTTATTCATTCTGTTGGGAGATTAATCTTGTTCTGGCAGAAGAATGAAGCTCAAGGCTGAGTAGGAAGAACCTTTATTTATTGAACCAATGTTCACTGGGTTCCAAATAGCAGGGAAAGTGGAGAGAGAGTGAGTTAAGCAGAAAATGAGAGTTCATTGCGAAGTAGTGCAACTGCCATGGACCAGCTATTTTTAGGAGTTACAAGAAAGGCCTGCTTTGATTCAATATGGAACAGAAAATATATTCTTGCTTTGATCCTTGCTTTGATCCAGTCAAATATGAAAAGATGTTAGTGGAAAATTTTTGATTGTTCCTTCAGCAACTATTAGTAAATGCATAGGACCTTGGAGGGGAAAATTATTGTTATAGATCTTAAAACATAAGGATTGGAAGTGATTCTGGAAATCATCTAATATCTTTCAAGGGGAGGAATCCACTACTAGAACATTCATGCCACCCTCTCTACCTGCATTCTATTTTCACTCCATTTTTTATTCATTTCTTTCCTTCTCTTCCATGACTCCTTTTTCCAAGTTCAGTTCTTGACCCTACCAAAAAACTGGTATCTCTCATGTTCCTAGCCTCTGATCACCCCTGTATTCCCCACTAATTCATCATAATTACAATGTTAATAATACTAATAAACTTTATTACGGTCATAGACCAGCAATAGCCATAACTTTTTACACTATATTAAATAATAATAATAAAAATAGTACAAACATTAATAGTAAATAATAACATCCCTGTTAAGAAAATACATGTTCTCAAAATGTTAGGGTCACTCCCTAATTTACGTGAATGGATAGCCGATTAATATCTGAATAAATATAATGTTCCAAACATAATTAGAGATATCTCCCAAAAATTGGCACAAGTTGACGACTATAAATCTGTAACCAATTTTTTTCTTGTGGACATTGCCGCAACACAGTATTTTGCCACTGCACACATGATAGAAGAGTTTGAGTCTTGGAGGAGAAAGCCTACATAAAAATTGTCTGCCCTCCCTGGCAATCTCTCTAATAAAGGGAGAATATACGCTGTTCTATAAACTTGGTATAACTCACAGTACAATAAAACATATGAGATATCTTTGACTTCTCCTTTACCACATATACATACCTGTTCTGCTATTGGTGTTCTCTTATACCTGCCCTGTAGGAGTGCTGAGGGAAGAATGTTAAATCTGGCTCTGAAAAAAGCTATTCTTTGTTTTGGGAAGGTCAGATTATTCAAATATCTTGCCACTTCCCACACACCCTGTTTGATTCTACTACTGTGGCTAGGCAACCTATTTAGTTCTTCTTGGAACTCCATGTCCTTTATTCTATTGGATATTACTTGCTTTGCTTGGTCAAAACCTAGGGACATTAAGAACATTGAAGAGAGCCCATAAGAACCCAGTTTATGATCTATCGCCTGCTTCCAGCGGGAAGGAAAGTTGTCAGTCAGCACTAACGGGGACAATTCCTCTGGAAAGAAATGCATTTTAAGCCAGTGAATGATCATCATCTTCCAGGCTCTTACCTGGGTTTGGGGCATGCCTGTCTCAATTCTTAATTGGGCATTTGGGGTTCCTTTGGGTGCAGCTAAGATGGCTCGCAGGAATTTGGTTTGTATGGTTTCCAGCAAGTTTTTCTTTGCAAGGGTTCCTGTTTGAGCCCCATATAGAATTTGCGCCAATGTTTTGGCCTCAAAAAGTTTTAAGGCAGCAGGTACTAATTGACCTCAGCCTGTGTAAAAGTAATGTTTGATTGCATTTAAGGACCTATTGGCTGCTTGCAATGTGTGATCCAGGTGTGCCTTCCATGTCCCTTGTGAGTGGAAGACCACCCCAAGGTATCTAAATGTTCTAACCTGTTCCAAACTATGTCCTTCTATTTTCCAGGAGTATTGGCTGGGTCTCTTAGCAAAAACTAAAATTTTTGATTTATCAAAGTTAAGGACCAACTTGTTCTGTCTGCAGTAGCCAAGTGTTGCCCTAATGTCTCTCTTCAGTCCTATAGGAGTTTGCAAAATAATGACCGCATCGTCAGCATATAGAAGAATTGGGATTTTGCGATGTGCTAGGTTGGGCGGATGCAGATCGGGGTTCTGTAAGAGATTGATCAGGGGGTTGATATAGAAGTTAAAAAGGGCGGGAGACAGGATGCAGCCCTGCCGTACCCCTTTTTGTACCCTTATTAAGCTGGTTAAAGTCCCTTGGGGACAATGTTATTATAAACAATCACATCCAACATGCTTTTTTTGCTTCATTCCTCTTCTATGTCCATTTATGAATAGATCTTTTGGTTTAAGCATATATTCAAAACAAGCGGAGTTTTCCCTAAAGTCACCAAGCAGTTATATACACCAAACTGTTACCATTTTCATTCATTCTTGGAGCTCTAAATAGTTCAGCAATTCTTGCTCTATAATGTCTTATTTTATTCCTATCTATCCATTCCTATTGTCCTAGAGCAGGGGTGTCAAACTGCTGGCCTGGGGACCGGATGCATCATAGCGAAACCGCGCCCACCCCATTGCTGGCAATGGGAAAAAAGTCACAATACATTGCAACACATTATGTGAGGTTGCAAGTTTGACACCCCTGCCCTAGAGGCAATATATATCATCATCCCTCATCACATGATCACATTCATTTCCAGAGCTCATCTCTGATTACTTGATTGTTATCACTCAGTGGACCATATCACAGCATTAAACTATCTTAATATATGAATTCCTAGTTTTTATATGCAACTAAAATTATGTTGTTTTAGTTACCATGTTTTAATTAGTGTAATCCAGTTGAATGCACTGTAGTAGAAGGTAAAAAAATCTGAAAAAATAATCCAGATAACACTAATATATACTGTCTGATTTGTAACCATTTTGGTCATAATTAAACTTACAATGGTTACTCATAAATATATTTATCAATTCAATTCTACAAGATCTGACCACCTTCATTCAGATCCTTTCCCTTACTTCAGGGGTGTCAAACTGCTGGCCCATGGCCGGATGCGTCATGCATAGATCTGTAATCTAGCAAATACCTTGCAAGCTAACATACTTTCTCTGTGACCCACAAACTAGGAGATTATTTAATGTAATAATGACAGACACTTAGGATAGTTTAATTAAGTGATATGTTTAATCAAGTGAGAAAAAAATTGTTTTGGAGCTTAAAGCGATGACTAGGTAGATCCTGATTCAAGTCCAGCTCTTAACCATGGAACTAACCAGCAACTTTGGGTCAATCACAATTTTTCAGCATTGATTCACTGGAAGAGAAAAGACTAAAATTGATACGTTAATGTAACAAATGAAACAAATTGCTCTTAATAAGTGAATAATTTCATGCACAAGCACTACTTTTATTTACTTATTACACATAAGTATCAACCAGTCATCACCTCTAGTAATCTCTATGTTTTCACTGGAGAAAAGTGATGTTGAAAGACGTATATATGAACCTATTTATTTCTTTAGTAGGGTTTATAGGCATAATCCATGGAGTCCTCAAGGCAATTTATAAAACACACTTCAATAAGAGGATTAAAAACAGTACATCAAAATAACAAAAGGCAAAACAGCTAATTATGATTGCAACAAACTGGTGCCAGTGGAATACACAAAAGTAGCACATATTGTAGCCATTCTCCTCAAAACAATCCCCCCAAAAAACTCTTTGAAATAACCAGGGCTTTCCCAGCTTCTTGGAATACTAATATAGAAAAAATACTTTTAGAGTTGGAGGCTGCTACTACCGCTGCTGCTGTTATTATATGTTATGAGATTTAGTCAAATTTAGCCACAGACTGTAGGATAGAATGCCTCTTGTAAAATATTACTGGCTACAAACAGTGTAAACTTTATAAATACACAAAAATACTACTACTCCCCCCCCAATTTTTTTTATTTAGATGAACAGGGAAGAATGGATAAGATGAAATTCATCAGTCTCATAAATGCCTGCTACTCAATACATTCATAATGAGGCCTGGGATGGAAGAATGATCAGGATTTTCAACTCCTTCTAAAATAAAGCTAGGATTTGGGGTTTTTTCAAAAATAATTGATTAAGTACCAGAAATATGCAGATTTTGTTGATACATTATCAATTAATGACATGAATTACTAGAGAAAAATGAATTTAAAAACATGTGCATCAATTTATCCATATAAATCCTAGTTGTATTATCTCTCTCTCTCTCTCTCTCTCTCTCTCTCTCTCTCTCTCCCTCCCCCCCCTCTCTCTCTCTCTCTCTCTCTCTCTCCCTCTCTCCCTTCCTCCTTCTCTCTGTCTCCATGACAGCTTGTGTTACCTAAGAAAATACATTTTTTATTGTATCATTCTTGTATGTAGGTATTACTAGCTTAGCTATGCTTTTGGTAAAGTTTCTCATTAGTACCAGTCATCTCTGATCTGTAGCACTCAGGAAAAAAAATAGTTTTGTGTACCACATACTTAATCATGCAATCAATAATAAATACATGATGTATAAAACCAAGTGTTGTGCCTGCAGGTTGCTCTGATAACAGCCATCATGCTGGTCTAGAATTTAGAGGACAGGACTAAAGTCCAGAATAGTATAAGGTCTCCTGCTTGAGCAGGACTTTGGACTAGAAGACCTCCCTTCTAACTTGGTTATTCTGTTAAATAACTTGTGAATGTCCTCTTATGATTCAGACCTGCTGGGAAAGACGGAAGGGGTCTATAGATCGTCTGTAGATCTAGAGATGCTATATAGCAGGGCTTTTCAACCAGTGGTATGGGTACCACCTATGGTACATTGGCACCTGGCAGGTGGTACATGACCATCCTAGAAAAGTGGTAGTGGGGGAGAGGAATGAGCTGAACCAGTGGCAGCACCACACAAGCCTGAGCGAGAGATGGCTGGAGCTGCAGGGCTATCATGGCTCAGTGGAAGCGCCAGCATCAGCACCAGGCTCCAGTTGGAGCTCGGCGCTGATCCTGGCGCTTCCGCTAAAGCCCAGAAGAAGCACCAATCAACTGGAAAGCAGCACTGATCCTGGTGCTTCTGCTGAGCCCAGAAGAAGCGCCGATCAGCTGGAATGTTGCGGCATCTCCAGGGTCTTGTGATTTACATTCAGATGCTTGGCAACTGATTCATATTTATGATGGTCACAGTGTCCCAGAGTCATGTGAAGTGACCAAAACCTGCTGCAACCACCCAGCAGACGGGGGGGATAAAAACCAAACACCCCCCAACCCATCCCCGCTGCCAATCCTCAACAGAAATGCTCACAACAATGAAAACCTTGGACAGGAGGAAGAGCGCGGGCAGACGGACAGGCAGGTGTCTTGCTCGACTGTGGCTTGGGGGGCACTTTTTTCAGTGCCATTGTAACTTTGAACAATCAATAAGCAAACAGTTGTAAGTCGAGGACTACCTGTACCTTATCACTTTTTTTCCCTTTTTTTTTTTTTTTGGTCATCATGTTTTTGACACCTTGCTAGCCGATTGGTGGTAGTCGGATATTGCCATATCCTAAAAGTGATACAATGGGTGAAAAGGTTGAAAAGCCCTGCTATAGATCTCATACAGACTGTCCCTGAGAAATTGTCAAGCAGGATGGCAGGTTAATAAGTGTCTTCTCCATTCTGTTCCCCACTCATGGGTCCTAAAGACCTATCTAGGATTAAGAAAAGACCTTTGAAAAAGAACTGGCAAATGGCAAATCTCCTTCTTTCATTTTGCGTCTCATGATGAAACATAGTGCAGGACTCTGGAGCTCAGGATTTCTGCAATATATCACAAAGTATATAAGTAGGTATCTCAAGCCACGTTAAGATATTGTCAAAGTTATCTGCTTTGTAAAATATGTCTTTTGTATGGTAGTTACTTTCCAGATTTAAGTGTCCACCTCCTCAATCAGCAAGGCCAATTAAGGATTTTTTATTCAGATGATTTATCCCATCCCATTGTTCTGTTTTTGGGAATTTAAGATTTCATCATTTTTGCAAAAAATGTATCAAAATATTGTAGCAGTGAGAATGAGAAAAGGAAATGAATTACAACAATATCAGAAAAAATTTATTACAAAACGTTAAGAAAACTGCATTCCTTGAGAACTTTGACACGTGTAAACACTGATATTTGTTATTCTATTCAGGATAGGGGAATCGTTCCTTAAGACCAAAATATATATTGTTTAAGTAAACAAACTCTGCTAAACAAGTAATTTTCAGGCTGTGACAAACAGGGTTATTTTTATGCACTTACAAAAACTGTCTAAATGAAGAAATGCTATTATGAAACATTGCATCATTATAATAAACTGCATATTTAGTGTATTGTGCTGCAGTTCCAACCGTTTCATTTTTGAGGCTAATTTTTGCTTTCCATAGGGGTAGAAAATATTTTTATTAAGTTGTATTTCACGGGGAATTTGCAAAATGCTTGCTTTTCAATGCCATTCAATATTCACATTTCCCAGTATGTTAGGATGAAGGTCCTCAAAAAAGACAGTTTGTTTTATAAAAGTCACAAAATAGTGTGAAAATATATATAAAATAATATTTTTAAATAGGCACAAGTGCTGTGAGGCAGACTTAAGAAACTGAAAAAGGGAAACTGAAATTGGTACATCTAGTTAGACTTAAACTTTGTGCAAACTTAATAGAGCAAATTGATTTTGTGTAGCAGATAAATATTGATATTGTTCAAACAACTCCAGATGACCACTGGTGAAATTCTTGCTTGAATTAAGGTTGTAAAATGACCTAAGACTGCTTTTTTTTTTTTTTTTTTGCTTCTTTTCCTGAAATCAGAATCAGATGCACATTTGAGCTATTGCTCTCTATAACTACTAGTAGGACAACATTTTCAATATATTTCTCTAGTTTCATTTTCTATCACAAATTTGGTAAAGTGAAAGGAATAGAAAGCTTAATCCAAAACCTAATCCTAAAAAAATGAAATCCATGTATTTCTCCCAGGAAATACACAGCACATATACTATATTTTTTTGTGTGTGTGTTTTAACTATCTTTTTTTTAAAAAAATTCTTTTATTAAAACAATCAGCATTGAACATAAAATCTTAGTATGCATCAATCATCATAGCACCTGGTATACAACACTAAGTATTAATCTTTGTAAACGTCTGGTTTGGTAAACATTTTTCACTCCTCACATCAAGCCTCAACTATACGCCTGTTACACTTTATTTGATTGGTGTTTTTCTTTTCTATAGTTTATCCACAGTTTCTAGTCTATCACATATTATTCATCTCAGTATTAGTACAATCTTTTATGATCCCTAACCAAAAATCCTGAGGTAGAAGTTTAATGACCTGTGGTAAATCTTATATATGGTCTATCTACTATATCTAGTCTATCACATATTATTCATTCGCGCTTCTGAATTAACTTCGTCTCAGTAATAGTGCAATCTTTTATAGTCCCTAACCAAAGATCCTGAGGTAGAAGTTTCATAACCTGAGATAGAAATTCAATCTGCTTTATCAATATTAAAGCAAACAACATTAGGCATAAGCTCATAGCACATATACTATATTAAAAGTAATACTGGGCTACGACTGTAATTTAAAAAAATGATTTGATTCATATTAAAAAGCTGATTTGAGAAGTTTTGTGCTAGGCTTCTGATTTTTTTCTTTTTAGGTTTCATGCATAGCATAGATGGCTGTTTCCTAGAGTCATGGTGGGGCACCTGCAGTCTTCATGATGTTGCTGATCTATCATCTCCATTAGCTCACTGGCCTGTATGATAGACAGTGAAACTTATGATCTTGCAAGCCACAGTTTCCACTTCCCTGTCTGGTGGAGGGGGAAGAGGAGGGATTGATAGCTTGTGATCTCTGAGTCCAGTTTTAGAGATCTCATATAGTTTTAGAATTTCCTCTAAAATGTTGCCACATAATGAACAATGGACATAAATATCTGAAATGAGGGACAGTTTATATCCCCACTCTGAAAGAGGGCTATAATGATGGAATTTTCTTTTCATTCAGAGACCCTTTTATGAAATTGTAACACAGAGAGACCAGAACAAAGTTAGCATCAATACTACAGGTAGTCCTTGACTCACAGCCCAGAATTAAAGTTGTAAGTTGTGCTGGTCATCACATGGCCATGCCTGATTTTATGACCTTTTTTGTGGTGGTTAAGAGAACGCTGCAGTTCTTTGGCAAACCCATTGTTTGCAAAGGGCATTTTTTTGAGGGGGAATGCCCAGCCAAGAAGGAAGGAGAATTCAAGTGGGAGATTAGCTTCGAATCGTTGCGCAGCCACAAGAGATTCGGGACTGATCTCCTGCCTGAGTTTTCCTCCTTGCCTCCTCCCTGGTATTCCCCAACATGTTTGTTGCAAACTGGAACTAAATTGATTTCTGGCAAAAACAAAAAGAACATCATAAATCACAGTCAAGATTGCAGGATTCTGCAAATGGTCATAAATGCAGACCAATTGCTGAACGCTCAAAATTCAATCACATGATTGCAGGTGGGAGACCCTGGCTGTTGGAACTTCAAACCCAGATCATAAGATGTGTGTTGTTGTTTTTTTGAGATCCATCATAACTTCAAACAGTCACTAAGAGACTGGTTGTAAGTTCAGGACTATATTGGTGTTAGAGAATTCATTAAGACCTTGCTTTTTCAGAAAGCAATTGAGGAGTGCTTCATGAAGTTCATTAGTTCATTAAGCGATGACTAATCATTATGGATAAGATTTCTTTGATATGTTGCACAATTTATTTTTCATTATATTGTTTAGTGGATGGTGTGTATCTATTAGATGAAACCATTTAAAAGAACTTCAAGGCAAGGGTTTCTTCCCTAAGGAGCATTTTATTTAGGAAATAAGATATCGGTACATACAAAGGTGAACCCAAAACTAAATTTCCCTCCCTCAGGCTACAAAGTTACAAGTTGCAATTCCCACCCCAAATTACTGTCATAAATCACATTCACCAATTGTTTCAAAATGCGGCCTCTCCTCCCAGCACTTTAGCCTGCCAAAATGTTATCAGCATTGACCTTGATTCTCACACAGAGAAGCTTTTTTAGCTAACTGAAAAGTACATCTACCCCCCTTCTTCCTTTAGCTAAAATCTCAAAACTAATATATGGCAACGAAGACAGCATTGACAGTATCATTATTATATTTTAATTGTTATTGGAGTTTGCTTTATGATTAAAGCAATGTATGATCCTGAGGGAAATCCTAAGGGTCTAGGACAGGGGTGTCAAACTGTCGGCTCACAGGCCAGATGTGTCATGTCGAAACTGTGCCAGCAATGGAAAAAAATCACGATACGTCATGACACATCACGTGACATTGCGAGTTTGATACCCCTGGTGTAGGGCAGGGGTAGGCAACCTTGGCTCTTTTATAACTCGTGGACTTCAACTCCCAGAATTCCTGAGCCAGCCATGTTGAGGGGAAAGGGAGAGGTTTCCAAGCTGAGCCATGCTGACTCAAGAATTCTGGGAGTTGAAGTCCACGAGTCATAAAAGAGCCAAGGTTGCCTACCCCTGGCCTAGGGCAACTCGGTATGGCCAACTCTCTGTGGCCAGCTCACCACGGCCAACTTGCTGAGGAACAAGAATTACACTAATATCGAAGAAATGGTGGAATAGAATCATTAAAGAAAGTATGCAAAAGGAGGGACAAAATGAAATGTGAGTGTCAAACGTTAAAGCAATTTTAACATTTATTTTAAATAATTGAATTTAATTGATTTGTTGAATTATCCTGTAGTGAGTTGTCCCGTTCCAAAGAGAAATATTTCTATACCTTTTATCAGTTAAGTGAAAGCAGAAAAGAAAATAGAGCAAAGAAGAAAATGGGGGAATGAATGCATACATACACTTGCATACGTAACAGGATAATCCCCAACTCATCTATGATGTTATTGATTTTTTTAAAAAAAATATTATTGCAGGTACCTAAACTTTACACCGAAGTGAATTCAAAAGATGAGATTTCATACAGTGGTTTTAAAAAGAAAAAAATGTCTATAACAAAATCGGCACATACAAAGGTGAACCCAAAACTAAATTTCCCTCCCTCAGGCTACAAAGTTACAAGTTGCAATTCCCACCCCAAAATACTGTCATAAATCACATTCACCAATTGTTTCAAAACACGGTCTCTCCT
This sequence comes from Bothrops alternatus, assembly GCA_034064705.1. Lineage (NCBI taxonomy): Eukaryota > Metazoa > Chordata > Lepidosauria > Squamata > Viperidae > Bothrops > Bothrops alternatus. The sequence continues at coordinate 2,089,217 of JARGCV010000122.1, read as the reverse complement.
CCCAGCACTTTGTGTTATCTCCTCCATTCACAAATAAATAACTAAATCCACCCCCATTGTGTTATCTCCTCCATTCACAAATAAATAATTAAATTTAAAAATGGCTGCACTCCTGATCCATTTTCTTCTTGAGCTGTGTTTATATGTTCTTCAGTACTTATTTAGGTCTTAAGAACAAGGATGTTGACTATATCAGCTCAAGTAATATTCATCTCTTGGAAGCTTTATGAATAATAGATGCAATTCTTCTTTTCCCTTTAGGATTCGTTCCTTTAGGGGAATGGAACAGAAGTTTTCCCCTGTGTGGCACAACCAACAAATGCTTGCCTGGAATGTAGATGCAGAACAATTGTTCCTTTGTATCTTGCAGATCCAAGACTGGAGAACAAACAGATCTTATTCTGTTAAGGGGCAGCTTGCATCTCAGAAGCCCGTAGTTTTGTAAATAAATTTAAATCATGAAAATGCTGTGTGTCATTCTATCCAATAATTGACTGAGCAGGAACTTGAATAATTTAAGTCGACCTCTACTTTTTATTATTATAACTTCTCCTACTCCTCACGTTTTAGGCAATGTTACTCTGAACCAGATTTCAAGTGCTTCTTAGTATGATTGTTCTTTTGCATGCTTTTTAATTACCTTTTTTGGGGGGGAGGGAATGCACAATAACACATTGTCCCACATCCCACAGCTCAGAGGAAAACATATCTTTTTCAGCAATAGCTCAGGCTGAATTTTTAGTATATGCCAGCCTGAAATTGGCCATCAATGCAATAATGGGTTTGATACAGAGATGAGATTAAGACAGTGTAAGTCAATCTAAAGGAGCATCAATGTACATTACTTTCTTTAATCTCTATTTATATGCTAAATAAAGCCGTTTATCAAGACAAATTACTAATATAGATTTACATCAGGGTTAGTAATAGTGAACTTGTGAAAGCAACTTCCTTATTTTTTTTCAGCCGAAAGTTTCTTCCACCTTTCTTTATTCTCTTTTTCATTTGTGAAAAATCTGATTTAAATTTTGTCTGGGGTAGCTTTTGCTTCGTATGCAGTGACATTTATGCCTGTGCCTATTCTCTGTGCATTCTTCCTCATACATTAATCTCTACTTGCCTTTTTTGAAAGGCAAATTGCACTGAAAAATTGCGGAAAGCTCCTGTTTCAGCATATCTATGCATTTTGGCTTGGGAGACCTGAAATAGGTAAGTTGCATTTAAATCTGAAGCTGAAGAATGTAACTGCAATACATCAGTCAACAATAAAGCATTGCAAACTACTGTGAAGAAATTCCCTTAATCAGTAAAGTCTTGTGAAGGGACAGTACTTGTAAAGGAAATGGTGCTTTATTAAGTTTATTAATTCAGATAATTGCAGATGGCATCATAGTATGAAAACAGTTGCCTTTTAAAAGAGATACCTAATGCTTAAGAGGAAGAAGTAAAATAAAACTGGAAGGTGAAATTAAGGAAGTCTTCATGAAAAAAATAGCAAACTACAAAATAAAAGTAATTAATTGGAAAATGAAAAAAAAATCACAGTCTCCAGAAACATTCAATTTAGAATCCAAGTGTAACAACTTAATAGTGTTTTCTTCCATCAGGATTAAAGTACAAGACCTCTTATAATTCTTTTCTATCTGTGAAAACCTAGATTATTCAAGAAAGCTTTGGCTGATCAGTGGCAAATATATAAAAATTATCTTCAAGGGTAAGGAGATCATAATATCTTCAAATTATAATTATCTTCTCTTATCAAATCAACAATATCCTACAACTGAGATTGAAACTTGTGATTTATATTCTGATGATTACACAGGATATAGAAAGAAGAGTAAAATGACATAACTTGAGAGAGAGGTTAAAATATATTTATACTGATAACTGTTGTGAAGAATATTTCAAACCATTTCTTTATATATATTTTCTTTGTTTTCTATTTTTCTTCAACTTATTTTTTTCTTGCAAGTTTTGCTTTATTTTCTTTTTCTTTTTTTTTCTTCCTTAGTTTATATTAGTTGAGAGTTTGGAAAAAATTCAGAGAAGAGCAACTGAGATGATCAGGGGCCTGGAGACTAAAACATACGAAGAACGGCTGCGGGACTTGGGTTTGGCTAGTCTAAAGAAAAGAAGAAACGGGGGAGACATGATAGCAGTATTTCAGTATCTGAGGGGCTGCCACAAGGCAGAGGGGGTCACGTTGTTCACCAGAGCACCAGAGGGCAGGACGAGAAACAATGGTTGGAAACTGATCAAAGAGAGAACAAACCTGGAATTAAGGAGAAACTTCCTGACAATGAGGACAATCAACCAGTGGAACAGCTTACCCCCAGAAATCATGGGCGCTCCATCATTGGAGGTTTTTAAGAAGAGGCTAGACATTCACCTGTCTGAGATGGTATAGGTTCTCCTGCTTGAGCAGGGGCTGGACTAGAAGACCTCCAAAGTCCCTTCCAGCTCCTATTCTATTCCAGAATGGATTGGTGCAATTTTGTTACAAAGTAAGCCCATAATGGTATACCTTGATGTGGGTGTTTAAGTTGCAAATATATAATGTATACATAGTAGGCATTGGCTTCTTTTTTGGAATTTTCGACAGGAGCCATTTCATGGACTTTTTTCAGGGCAGAGTTCCACACTGGAATATAAAAGTAACAGAAAGCTTTCAAGGTACCTCACTTGATGAAGGGCGAAGGAATGGACAGTTTAGGTCACAGAATTCAATGGCAAACTGGCAATACTTCAGCGGCCTGATTTTGGGGAGTAGAATAGAATGGAATAGAGCTGGAAGGGACCTTGGAGGTCTTCTAGTCCAGCCCCATGCTGAAGCAGGAAAATCTATACCAGTGATGGCGAACCTTTTACAGACCAAGTGCCCCAAAACTGCCGCCACTCCACCCACCCTGCTCCTCCTGCAGGGTCATCCACCGCCTCCACAGCCTGCTGCAGCAGATCGTCCAGGTGGCCCAGCAGCGCCATGGCAGCTACGCCCTCCTCCTGCATCCAGCAGCAGCATCTGCATGAAATGGGGCGCAAGGGTGGAGTCTTGTCCCCGCTGCCCGGCTGGCATGTCCTTGGCTGCACTGCTCTGCGTGGACTGCGCCAGGGGGCAACTCTCCTCCAGGGGGCTGCTGGTGAGGAGGGGTCTGTGGGGGAGGTGGGGCTGGGGTGATGGCACACATGCCCACAGAGAGGGCTCTGAGTGCACCTTCTGGCATGTGCCATAGGTTTGCCACCACGGACCTATACCATCTCAGACAAGTGACTGTCTAGCCTCTTCTTAAAAATCTCCAGTGATGGAGCACCCACGATTTCTGGAGACAAGCTGTTCCACTGGTTAATTGTCCTCATTGTCAGGAAGTTTCTCCTTAATTCTAGGTTGCTAGGAATGGGATTTTCTGTCCCCAAAGACTGAAGGTGTTTTCCTAGAAAGGCAGGACCCAGTCTCTGATCTCCTCCAGTCCCACCAACATATCTCAAAATGTTGTATCTCTGAATGATTAAGTCATCATTTTAGGACATTAAGGCATCACTTCATAGTTACAGGGAAGAATACAAATTTGAAAATGTGTAAAGGAAATATGGAATGTAAGATATCAAAATTACAAGCAACAAATTAAGAATGATTTTTTTCACTCCAGGCCACCTACCTTTATAATTCTATTCCAACAATATCTGGAGAGCTAAAGGTTTAACCCATAGCTTCTTATAATTAATACAGATACCAAATGCAAGACACTACTAAAACAATGAAATAAATACATACATTCATCTTATCTTCCATAGCTAATTGTTGTCCCAGATTTTATTAAAAATAATATCCCAATAATCTCTTCCAACTATGTTATTTTGTTATTCATTGGGAAACAAAGACTACATGTGATAAAAAAAAATTACCAAAAGCTGACACAAAACCTAACATAAACTTTAATGTTCAATGAAAGAAAAAAAAGCAATTTCTTATAAAAACAACAAATACCAATAGACTTACAGAATATACCACTTAGACTTATATAGCGCTTCATAGTGCTTTACAGCCCTGTCTGAGCAATTTACAGAGTCAGCATATGGCCCCCAACAATCTGAGTCCTCATTTTACCAACCTCAGAAGGATGGAAGGCTGAGTCAATCTTGAACTGGTCAGGATCAAACTCCAGACTGTGGGCAGAGTTAGCCTGCAATACTATCCAGTAGCACATAGTTTCAAAAATATTGTGGAGAAATGTGGTACAGCTATGTATAGATTGTTCTGTTAGCATGGACACTTCCCGTAAGAGGAACAGGGCAAATAACCACATGATTGTTATGGTATTTTCATGCAATTATGCTTTGGCTGATGGAAAGTACATAATTTTTGTCATTTATGCTGCGATGTCATAACCCATGTGACTTTATTATAATATGTGCAGAACTGCATTATTGATAGAGAATCTGTATTGAATTCAATATAAATAAATTTAAGTACTAACTCCTGATGGAATTAAGTATTTCAGCAAATGGATTTTAGAACATGGGGAGAGCAAGGACTTTGTCACAAAGTTTACAAGAAAGGTAGCTTGGAATAAAACGGGGTATGGGCATGATATCATGAAAGGGGTTTATATATATATATAATTTAGGATTACATTTTTGTACAAAAGTTTGTCTGCAGACACCCTGATGGACAAAGGGGGCTTCCAAGTCATAAAGAAAAGAATGCAATTTATTTTAATTTATAATCAGCTGACTTGTCATGCTCACAAGCACTCAACTCCCTTTGGCAGATCTTCAGATGGGATAAATCAACAGAGCTCTCATAGAAGTAAGGTTGTGAGTTATTAACTCCATAGAGCTGGAGGAATATACAGCCTTAAATTCAGGCTTCTAGTCAGGGACAATGTCTAAAAAGTGGAAGGAGAAACATAAAAGTGGGACTGAAAAAGAGTTATGTCATATAAAACTGCCTATACATGAAGTGAATAATTAAGACAAAAAGATGGCCATCATTTTCAGAAGTACTCACTTTCTGAAAGCAGATGTTCCAAAACTATTCTCATTTGTACTATTTCCTCAGAATGTGGAGGTCCAAATTACCTGATATATAAAAGCATTCTCCCTTGTTCCATATTTTAATTTTAATACACTTTTTAGATGTTTTTCCTCCTCTCTTGTATCAATTCCAAAATTTTGAATACACAGATACCGACACATGAAGTAGGAGAGAAGGTTATTGTGTAAAAGGAATATATCTGAGGAAGTACAATGCTGCACTCAGAAGAATTATAATTGCATCTGTTTTAGTAGAACACCTATCCGACCTTGATGAATATAAATCACCAGGACCTGACAGATTACATCCCAGAGTTTTGAAGGAGCTGGCAGATGTTATCTTAGAACCATTGTACCACATCTTTCAAAAACCCTGGAGTACCGGGGAAGTACCTGATGATTGGAAAAGAGTTGATGTGGTTCTCATCTTCAAGAAAGGAAAAAAAGACAGACTCGGGAAACTACAGACCAATCAGTCTAATATCAATACCTGGGAAGATCCTGGAAAACATAATCAAAAAACAGATCTGCAAACAATTAGAAGCAAGCAAAGTTATAACTAGTAGCCAGCATGGGTTTGTCAAAAACAGATCATGCCAAACCAATCTTATTTCATTCTTTGATAAAGTGACTAAATTAGTAGACTAGCGAAATGCTGTGGACACAGTATACTTAGACTTCAGTAAGGCGCATTTGCCAAAGTAGACCATAACCTGCTACTTAGTAAGCTAGAAAAAGGTGGGATAGACAACAACACCATCAGATGGATCTGTAGCTGGCTGACAAACTGTACACAATGGTACTACATCCACATGGAGAGAAGTAAGCAGTGGGGTACCACAAGACTCCATCTTAGGCCCAGTACTCTTCAATATCTTCATTAATGGCTTAGATGAGGGAATAGAAAGGGAACTCAATCAAATTTGCAGATGACACCAAACTGGCAGGAGTAGCCAATGCCCTAGAAGACAAACTCAGGATCCAAAAAGATCTTGACAAACTTGACTAATGAACCCTAACCAACAAAATGAGCTCTAATGTGGAGAAAAGCAAAGTTTTACATTTAGGCAGGAAAAATCAAAGCTTTAAGTACAGATTAGGTGATACCTGATTCAAAAACAGCAACTGTGAGAGGGACATTGGAGTCCTAGTGGACGATCACTTGACTATGAGCCAGCAGTGTGTAGAAGCAGCCAAAAAAGCTAATACAATTCTTGGTTGTATAAACAGAAGCATAAAATCAAGATCACACAAAGTATTAGTACCACTTTATAAAACCCTAGTAAGACCACAGCTGGAATACTGCAAACAATTTTGGTCACCATACTACAAAAAAAAAAAATGTTGAGACCTTGGGAAAAGTTCAGAGAACTAAGATGATCAAAGGTCTGGAGACTAAAACATATGAAGAACGGTTGCAGGACTTGGGTTTGGCTAGTCTAAAGAAAAGAAGAAATAGGGGAGACATGATAGCAGTGTTCCAGTATTTGAGGGGATGCCACAAATGAGGGGGTCAAATTATTCACCAAAGCACCAGAGGGCAGGACAAGAAACAATGGTTGAAAACTGATCAAAGAGAGAAGCAATCTGGAATTAAGGAGAAACTTCCTAACAGTGAGGACAATTAACCAGTGGAACAGCTTGCCTTCAGAAATCATGGGCACCCCATCACTGGAGGTTTTTAAGAAGAAACTGGACAGTCACTTGTCTGAGATAGTATAGGTTGTCCTGTTCGAACAGGGGGCTGGACTAGAAGACCTCCAAAGTCCCTTCCAGCTCTATTCTATTCTATTCTATTCTATTCTATTCTATTCTATTCTATTCTATTCTATTCTATTCTATTCTATTCTATTCTATTCTATTCTATTCTATTCTATTCTATTCTATTCTGTTCTATTCTATTCTGTTCTATTCTACCGGTAGATATGCACACATGCAGTACATACACACGTTTCAGGACAGCCATTAGAGAAGGTTTGGAGATGCCCTAGGCAAGATCATAATGCCAGAAATGTTCAGATGAAAGTAATTGCAGAAGAGTTAGCAATTTCACTGCAATATGCCTACTAGAAGCCATCTCCATGTTTTCGTCACTTGTAGTTTCTTCCTTTTAGGCCTGAAAACTTTTCTAAGACAGCAAAGCAGTATAAGATAATTTTATATAAAAAGGTAGCAGACAAGAGACATATTGTTTAGGTCTCAAAGAAAGAAAAGAATAGAAAGGGGTAAAAAGTGCAAGAAAAAGAAAGAAAGAAAGAAAGAAAGAAAGAAAGAAAGAAAGAAAGAAAGAAAGAAAGAAAGAAAGAAAGAAAGAAAGAAAGAAAGAAAGAAAGTAATGAATATAGTAAAAAGAAAAGAAATATATAATGAAGTGATTCCAACTTTCCTAAGAACAAGTATAAACAAATTTAATAATTCTTCATTTCTCTAAAGTTACATATATTTACTTTTTCATCCTATTTCCCATCTCTTAATTATAAACAAATCCACAAATCATAATATTTTCAGTCCTGGTATCAACAGAAAGTCCAGAAAGGGTAGCTAGAAGTTACAGTGTTATCTTCCTTTAATCTTGATCAGCTAAACCAACTATGTTTCTTCCGTTTACTTCTAACAGTCTAATCTTTAGTTCAGTCAAATCAAATATTGTCACAGGATTTGGTTTTTCTTCATTTCTGTCTTGTCCCATTACACAGAATTCTTCAAGGTTTTAACAAGTCTCTTGTGTAAATCTATCTGTCTGTCTGTCTGTCTGTCTGTCTGTCTGTCTGTCTGTCTGTCTGTCTGTCTGTCTATCTATCTATCTATCTATCTATCTATCTGTTCTGTCTGGTCTCTCTCAGCTCATTAAAAACTACGTAAATGTCTTTAAGAGATTTATTAAACACATTTCAAAAGGATTCATTTCGAAGCCAACTGCTGACATTTTGCTGGCAAAAACATCTAAGACTAAGTATTTACAGTTAGATTACAACAAACTCTTTCCAAACATCCCAATTACTCACTCCGTCTTTATCACAGTGGCCGAGACCTCATTATCCTTCGCTAGGTTTTTCAAAACATCAGACTTTCAAAGCATTGCAAAAGTTTCCAAACCTCTCATTGATAAACGTTGCCCGTAACAAGGGCGTAGTCTACTTCCCCCTTCTAATATAGTGTCCGATACGTCACTTCCCCCCATTACTTCCTTTTTCCAGTTAACTGACACCTTCGCTTATCAAACCTTCTGAACCTCGGATCAATCCATTGCTCGTCTTGCTCTAAATCTGACTCATCATTTGGAGAGTCTGAATCAGAATGCATACAAAACTCCTCATTATCTGATTCGGCTGCCGGGGGGGAAAATACCCAGAGGGGCCGGCTTGTGCTTCCTCATTCTCTGATATGTCATCATCCAGTCGTGAGACACCCACAACACTATCCCCCCCCCGCAGGCCCCTCCCCCGGGGGCCGTCGGAAGGGATGTGGTTTGGAGGGAAATGCAGTATGAAAATCCCACTTTAACTCAGGAGCCTCAAAATCCTGAGCATCTACCCAAGAGCCAGCGGAGGGCCCACCCCCGGTCCAATCAACCAAATATTGGAAGCGGTCGTCGAGCCATCGGGAATCTCGGATGCCGGACACCTCCAACCGGGAAACAGGAACTTGAGCACGGCGAGCTGTCGGGCCCGGATCAGGAGGTTGAAGCGGAGAATCAGGGTTGACAGGAACAAGCAAGGAGCGATGAAACACGGGATGTACACGAAAAGACCTAGGCAAAGTCAAACGATAGGTCACCGGATTGATGACCGTCTCCACAGGGAAAGGACCCAGGAAACGTTGATCAAGCTTGCGGTGAATTCTCCCTGGAAACAAGTACTTGGTGGAAAGCCAAACCCGATCTCCAACAGCTAACGGCGGCGTGTCGCGACGCGAGCGGTCTGCAACCCGCTTGTAGTCTTCCTTGGCTTTAGTCAAGTGCTGCTTAACCATCTCGTGGACTGACTGCAGTTCGGTTAAATAGTCCTCTGCAACTGGAACTGGAGAATCGAGGAGCGTGAGCGGGAAAAATCTGGGATGATAGCCGTAGTTGGCAAAAAACGGAGTGATCTGAGTGGAAGTGTGCTGAGAGTTGTTGAAAGCGAATTCGGCCACAGAGAGATATTTGGACCAATCGTTCTGTTGGTCATTGATGAAACAACGCAAATACTGCTCCAGGATGCCAATCACTTTCTCTGTACCCCCATCAGTCTCTGGGTGATGCGTGGAGGCTAGATTAACTTGGACTTGAAGCGCAGACATGAGTTCTCTCCAGAACTCCGAGGTGAACTGGGTTCCTCGGTCGGACACTATTTTGTCAGGCAAACCGTGTAGCCGGAAGATATGTTGAATGAACAGCTGAGCAGTGACCTTGGCTGTTGGTATTCTTCGGCAAGGAATGAAATGTGCCATTTTGGTCAGCATGTCCACTACTACAAAGACAACGGTGTAGCCGTCAGAAACAGGTAGACAAGTCAAGAAGTCCATGGAAATAGCTCCCCAGGGTCTCTCCGGCGTGGGTAAAGGCTGTAATAATCCCGGAGGGGCTCCTGTGGCATGTTTTGCCTGACGGCACCGTACACAGGAATTCACATAGGATTGCACATCATGGCGAAGTCTGGGCCACCAAAAAGTCCGAGACACTAAGTGCAGAGTCTTAAAGAAACCAAAATGACCTGCCGCAGGGTTATCATGGCATTGAGTCAGGATGAGACCCCGGAGTGGGCCTGCTGGAACATATAACAGGTTACGGAAGCGTAATAGTCCCTCGGACAAGGTCCAAGGTGAGTCGGGACCCACCTCTTGTCTCTTCCGTATTGCAAAGTCATCTAGTTGTTGCGCTTCCCGAATCTGTCGTCGTAGATCTACCGGATCATGCACGGCTGCGATCGATTCGATAGGCAGAATGGTTCGAAGCGGTAAGGGATCCTTGACCTGTAGATACTCAGGTTTACGGGACAGGGCATCTGCTCTTTTGTTGTACCCTTTCGGAATGTAGGTGACTTTGAAGTTGAATCGAGCGAAGAACAAAGACCAACGGATTTGACGTTGATTCAATTTCCTGGCAGATTGCAAAAATTCCAAGTTTTTATGGTCAGTTCGAACTTCAACTTGGTAGCGGGCTCCTTCCAGGTGGTGTCTCCAGGTCTCAAAAGCAGTCTTGATGGCCAATAGTTCCTTTTCCCAAATGGTATAATGGCGTTCGGAGGGACTCAGTTTCCTGGAGTAATAAGCACACGGGAACAGGGGGCCGCCATCTTGGCGTGTTTGAAGTAGCACGGCCCCTACTGCAACATCTGAGGCGTCAGCCTCCACTACAAAGGGTCGACAAGGATCTGGATACTTGAGAATGGGTTCCTGAACAAAAGCCTTTTTGAGGGTCTGAAACGCCTGTTGCTCGGCATCGCCCCACTGGAACTTAACGCCTTTCCGTAACAGTCGAGTAAGGGGCGCAGTCAAGGCAGAAAATCTCGGAATAAATATCCTGTAATAGTTCGCAAATCCCAAAAGTCTTTGGACATCTTTTGCTTTACATGGTGGTTGCCAGGTTTGCAAGGCTTCAACCTTGCCAGGGTCCATGGCGATGCCTTGTGGAGAAATCACATGTCCCAGAAACTCAATGGTGGTTTGATAGAATTGACATTTCTCTAACTTGGCGTAAAGGTGATGCTCCCTCAAGCGTTGCAAAACTCGCCGGAGATGGTGAAGATGAGTGGCTCGTGACGGGGAGTAAATCAGGATGTCATCGAGGTAAACCACCACAAATTGATCTAATAAATCCCGGAAGATGTCATTCATGAAATGTTGAAAGACGGCCGGAGCATTGGTGAGTCCAAAGGGCATAACGGTATACTCAAATTGACCATACCTGGTTCCAAACGCGGTCTTCCACTCGTCCCCCTCTCGAATGCGAACCAGGTTGTAAGCACCCCTTAAATCTATCTTGGTGAAGATGGTCGCTGATCGGAGACGGTCCATGAGATCAGGAATCAAAGGCAGAGGGTACCGGTTGTGCACCGTGATGGCATTGAGCTTGCGATAGTCACAGCATAGGCGTAAATCTCCGGTTTTCTTCTTCACGAATAACACAGGAGCTGACAAAGGCAAGGAAGAGGGACGAATGAAACCCCTGGCCAGGTTTTTGTCCACAAAGTCTTTCAATGCGGCCAACTCGGGTTCTGACATGGAGTAAAGGCGTCCCCTTGGAAGCTTGGCATTTGGTAGCAAATCAATGGCACAGTCATATGGTCTATGCGGAGGCAATTGGTCTGCCTCTTTCTCATTGAATATATCTGCAAAGTCCGCTAGGTCGGCCGGCAAGGTGATGTCAGGGTGGGATGGTAGCTGGGCTGCACACACTTGGCGTACGTGGTCTATGCATTGCAAACTGGGAAATGAAACAAAGTTCTGGGACCACACCACACAAGGATCATGGGTTCTCAACCAGGCTAGGCCGAGAACTAAGGGGAAATGAAGTCCCTTGGTAACATAGAATTGGATGGCTTCTTCATGTTGTCCTATGACCAGGCGTATGGGCTGGGTCATAAACTTGATCGGTCCAGACAACAATTCACGCCCATCGATTGTCTCAACCAACATAGGCGGCTTCACGGAGCACAAAGGTATGGCATGCTGACGAGCGAAAGCTTCATTCATGAAATTGGTGGTGGCTCCAGAATCCAACAAGGCGTGGGCCGGAATGCCCTGGGCATGATTTCCCAGAAGGATATTGGTTGCTAGGATCAGATGTCTCGGAGGACCGGGGTCGTCGTCTGCGGAACTGGAACTGGGTTTGGCGCCTGCCTGACCCAATGTTTCCATTAGGCCGGGCTCTGGCCGTTTCCCGGCAAGGTGGCTTGAAACTGCTGAGTGGGAGGCCGAGCTGGAACAGGAGTAGGACCTGCCGTACCACGTCTTTTCTGGGGGCAGGCCATGACGAAGTGACCCATCTCTCCACAGTACAGGCACAAGCCCTCAGCTCTCCGTCTTGCCTTCTCAGCCTCGGTCAAACGAGATCTGGCTGCACCAAGATCCATGGGCTCATCTCTGGTCATGGGTGCAGGGCGCCTCTCAGTGTAAGCCGGTCCTGTTTGGAAAATACGTCTGGGTGCCGGGATGGGTGGAGCGATAGATAGGGTCTGGAATCCTCTGCGTGGTGCAGGAACTGGCTTGGCACTTCCGGTGACTGGAACCATCTGTTTGTCTAGGCGGGCATCCATGGCTTGCGTTCGCGCTTCAATAGCCAAACAATGTTGGTATAATGCATCCAGGGTTGCGGGTATTTCAGTAACTTTCAATCCATTCAAGATCTGGGAAGACAGACCATCTAGAAAGATTTCCATGAGAGCCTCATCATTCCAATTAATTTCTTGAGCTAGGCGGTGAAAATCTGATATATATTCCGCTACGCAGCGCGATCCCTGACGTAGCTCGCGTATCCGCCGGGTGGCATTTTGTCTACGAAGGGGGTCAACAAATTCTCTTTCCATCAGCTGGCAGAATCCTGCATAATTGCTCAGGACAGGATCTTGTCCGTCTATCAGAGGAGACGACCAATCAGCAGCTGGCCCAGAGAATAAACTTAAGATGAACGCTACTTTTGTTTCATCGAGCTGGAAATCTGCTGGGGCTGAGGCAATGAATGTTTTACATTGGTTTAAAAAAGCTGGAAATTTATTACGCTCTCCAGTAAACTTATCAGGCAAGGCTAAGTAACATCTGTTTCTTCTGGGAGGGGGGGCTGGAGCAGGGGCTGCTGCTGCGTCTTGAATTTGCTGTTGCAAATGTCCAATTTGTTGCTGGAGATTTTGAACTAATAGATGCAGAGCCAGGTTAGCAGCCAGGAGTTCCTCCATGACGTCACTGAAAGCTCGGATTAATTTTCGTCTTTTCTGTTTTAAATTGGTTACGGGCAATCTGTTCTGTCTGGTCTCTCTCAGCTCATTAAAAACTACGTAAATGTCTTTAAGAGATTTATTAAACACATTTCAAAAGGATTCATTTCGAAGCCAACTGCTGACATTTTGCTGGCAAAAACATCTAAGACTAAGTATTTACAGTTAGATTACAACAAACTCTTTCCAAACATCCCAATTACTCACTCCGTCTTTATCACAGTGGCCGAGACCTCATTATCCTTCGCTAGGTTTTTCAAAACATCAGACTTTCAAAGCATTGCAAAAGTTTCCAAACCTCTCATTGATAAACGTTGCCCGTAACAAGGGCGTAGTCTACTTCCCCCTTCTAATATAGTGTCCGATACGTCACTTCCCCCCATTACTTCCTTTTTCCAGTTAACTGACACCTTCGCTTATCAAACCTTCTGAACCTCGGATCAATCCATTGCTCATCTTGCTCTAAATCTGACTCATCATTTGGAGAGTCTGAATCAGAATGCATACAAAACTCCTCATTATCTGATTCGGCTGCCGGGGGGGGGGAAATACCCAGAGGGGCCGGCTTGTGCTTCCTCATTCTCTGATATATCATCATCCAGTCGTGAGACACCCACAACACTATCTATCTATCTATCTATCTATCTATCTATCTATCTATCTATCTATCTATCTATCCAGAGAGACAGAGAGAGAGAGAGAGAGAGAGAGAGAGACAGAGATATAGATATAGACATACATACATACAGGCCATTCTCTTGGTTCATCCTTTGTATTTCTTCTATATATTTAAAAACTCCAGCCAGTTTGTTTTGTTCTTCCAGTGAAACACCCTTTTCTAAGCCATCCTCTTGGCCTGTCACTTGTAAATTCACTGTTGATGCCATTTCTAATTTATCAGATAAAATTTGTTCTATATCAGACATTTCTTCAATGACATCTTTTGGACCTAATCTATTTATAGAGGCAGACATCAATACTGACACTGTTGACATTATGGCTACTATTTTCTGATTCCATTCTTCACAAGCCTTCTTCAATAATTTGTCATGACATTTTGCACCATTTTGCAGGTCTGTATATAAAATTATAAAAAATATTGATCTATGTTATAAAAACCAAAACAGGATCTATATCCCATAAGCTGTTTGTACTTTATCGTTAATTCCAACATTCTATTGCAAAATGTTTAATATTCCAAATTTGTTTGGACTCTTACTCCAGATAAATTTCTAAGATCAAAATCTTATTTAGCATTTTGCTATTTATTTTCAATTCTTTAAATTCTTACGTTTGGGATTAAAATTTTCTTTCATATCAGGATTAGAGGCAGACTCACCAGGTGTTGTTGTTCCAAAGGTCTGTAATAGCTTAGAAGTAGTTAATATGCAATTTCCAAAAGTGATTAGAAAGTGAGTTTTGTGAACTTAATGTCCTTTAAAAGTTTCCATTGTGGTTGCAATCAAGCTGATGGCTAATCCCATGGCCTCTTGCCACTTAAATCTGCAGAAAACTGCTGTCCTGTGGTATCCTTGTAGGGAATAACTATCCAGAGCACATGTGTATGATCAACCATTCTCTCTTTATCTGAAGAGGTTTCAAGGAACTAGTCTGCACACCATTTCCTTGGTCTATGTCATAGTCATTGGTTCTGCTTTCATACAGTCATCTTCAGTTCATCATATTTCTGTCAACCCTGACTCAATTTCATAGTTGCCTGCACCCGCTTTCCCTTGCAGTTTGCCAAACAATGATGAGAGGGGGGTTGGTGAATTTCTAAAGGGCAGTAGGAGACCATGGAATGCATGAGAGCCTTCTGTTGCTGGTGAGACATTATCCACCAAAGTTAAGTTATGAAAACTGAGCGATACAGACAGTTTTTTCCCAAAACAGAACTGAACTCAGTTGGTGAATTATGAACTGGGGGTGATCCGGAGGGGGAAAAGAGGTTTTACCTATGGGGAGTTTTATGGGAAAATCCCAGAATTGACTTTGCTTCTGCTGTGCCTAGATGGATCTTTCAATAAAGCTACACTCTTGGTAATCCTAAGGAGCCGGGAGTTTCTTTTGTTTAATGTGCCAAATGGGATGGTTGACCATCTCCCTCTCAAGTTCCCCAAGGGACACTTTATTAAGCCAGTTGCATTTGGTGCACTTTGCAAATCTTTCTTTTATCATGGCATACCAAGTGTTATTTGCAAGGAGTGTGTTTAACATACAGAAGTCACTTCCATCCTCAGCACATACAAGTTACTTGAAAATGTTATCCAGTTCCACATTATTTACAGTTATTCTAAATCAGTGGAGAGTTGAGTTATTCCTTACTGCATGATAAAAAAGTTTCTAAAAATTATCTTTTTTTTAACCTCTAGTAGGACTTTTATTTAAAGGCTCAGTGAACAGTTAGGTAGCAATATGATTCTTGTCTCCTTCCTTCCTTTTCTCCCTCTTTCCCTCCCTCTCTTTCCTGTTTTTAAGTGATAAAAACTTCTCCTTCTTCCTTCCTTCTCCTTCATCCAGTTTTGGTCACCACAATGTAAAACAGATGTTGGGACTCTAGAAAGAGTACAGAGAAGAGCAAGAAAGATGATTAGGGGACTGGAGGTTAAAACATACAAGGAATGGTTGCTGGAATTGGGTATGTATAGTTTAATGAAGAGAAGGACAAGGGGTGACATGATAGTTGTGTTCCAATATCTCAGGGGTTGCTACAAAGAAGAGGGAGTCAAGCTATTCTCCGAAGCACCTGAAGGCAGGACAAGAAGCAATAGATGGAAACTAACCAAAGAGAGAAGCAATCTAGAACTAAGGAGAAACTCCCTGTCAGTTAGAACAATTAATCAGTGGAACAACCTATCTCCAGAAGCGGTGAATGTTCCAACACTGGAAGTCTTTAAGAAGAGACTGGACAGCCATTTGTCTGAAATGGTATAGGGTTTCCTGCCTGGGCAGGAGGTTGGACTATTATTATTATTATTATTATTATTATTATTATTATTATTATTATTATTATTATTATTATTATTATTATTATTATTGATCATCGCACAGTCAGCCAGATGTTCAGACTGGATTTGGCATTTTGTATTATTATTATTATTATTATTATTATTATTATTATTATTATTATTATTATTATTATTATTATTATTATTATTATTATTATTATTATTATTATTATTATTAGAAGTTAGGAGACAGGAAAGCAAGATCAGGATTGGTCATGATGGAATAAATAGCTTTCAAAATGGTACATTGCCAGTCCCAGCTGTTTCCCATGTGAGAAATGTAATAATTGATTTCTCAGATCAACTATGAATACAGTGGTTTATGTTATGAACATCTGTTGCTGCTTTTTGAATTCCAGATCAAAGATAACCACTTTGTAAGGCTATCTTATTTGAGCTATAAAACTCCAGGTAAACCCTAGCATTAGAGATTTCTTTGTTTCTTTGCTCCAGAGGGAGCAAAATGAGAAGTGTGTGAAGTGTCACTAATTGCTTCAAGAGTATCATGATGCTTTGCACTTAACACTTTAGTAAGGCGGACCCTAGTTCAGTGATGGTGAACCTTTTAGACACGGAGTACCTAAAAACCGCCCCAACCCCGCTCGCTCCGCCTCCCACTCTGCCCGCCCACAGGGCCACCTACCGCCTCCACGGACTGCTGCAGATCACCCAGGTGGCCCTGCAGCACCATGGTGGCCAAGCCCTCTGCCCACACCCCACAGCAGCATCTGCGTGCAATGGGGCACGAGGGTGGAGTCTTTTGCCTGCTGCCCGTTTGCCATGTCCTTGGCTGTGCTGCTCCATGTGGGCCATGCCCAGGGGCTATTCTCCTCTGGGGGGCTGCTGGTGAGGAGGGGGCCGTGGGGGAAGGCGGGGCTGGGGTGATGGCACGCATGCACACAGAGAGGGCTCTGAGTGCTGCCTCTGGCATGCATGCCATAGGTTCGCCAACACTGCCCTAGTTTGTAAAAGCACACATACACAACAGTTAGGTCCTGCTTCACCATAGAAAGGGGAGGACTGGACTGGAGTCTGATTAGACCAACTTCAGAGGAGTGGGGAGTTGTGTTATATTTACTTACAAATGTTATTTTTTTTATTCAGAAACAAAAAGGTTAATCCTTTCCTTAAAAAAAAAATCAAAATTAAGAAAGTAATTTGATCTAAGTTTTCTTAACAGGGATGTTACATGTTTCTTAACATGTATTTTCTTAACAGGGATGTTATTATTTACTATTAATGTTAGTATTATTATTATTATTATTATTATTATTATTATTATTATTTAATATATTGTAAAAAGTGATGGCTATTGCTGGTCTACGACCGTAATAAAATTTAAAGTTCTAAAAGTTCTTCCAAGTGGAACCTTTCCATTTTCTAACTGTTTTTTTAACTATTGCTTCCCTTATGAATAGGGAAAATTACAAAAACTTCAGGTTGCCACCCCAATATTGTATGTAAAAACTCTTCATATGTGTTTATTCAGAATGAAATTATATGTATGGATGCATGTATGTATGTATGCACGCATGTATGTATGTATGTATAATTCTGGCTTAAAACAGAAAAGTTATACATTTCTTTCAAAAGATGATCTTTGAGATGTTATTGCACATATTGGCTTAACATCTAAAATATATATATCATTGATCCCTGATTTAAATAATCCTAGAACTAAATCTTCCAAACTTGTGCCTCTTTTACATGGAAGGATAGAAGTTTAACCTCATCTATTAAACTGCAGCAATTTCTTGAGTTTACACATAGAAAACTGCTGAACCTCACCTGAACTATACTTTGGGGTCAATGCAACTATTAATCAGGGCGAAAAAAGTCAAGATAATAGTCAGAAGAGCATGTCTACAGTCATGCAATTTTTTAAAATTTATGCTCTATTTATAGCATATCATAAGTATGTATATGTATGAAGATCTCAGAGGAATATTTCTTATGACTGATCCTCTTCTTTGAAATTTATAACCCAATTTAAACTTAACTAATCTTTTCCCAGAACATTTTTGGGGATGCAACAGTTGTTTCAATTAGACCAGTTGGCCACTGAGTGTCAGTCTTATCAATCTGAGGCCTTTCTGACTTGTTGGATTATGACTCCTAAAATTCCTATTACGGATGGTCAAAGTCTGGAACTGGAAGAGATGCCCTATTATGGACTTAGGGCAGGGGTCCTCAAACTTGGCCACTTTAAGACTTGTGGACTTCAACTCCCAGAATTCCTCATCCAGCATAACTGGCTGGGGGAATTCTGGGAGTTGAAGTCCACAAGTCTTAAAGTAGCCAAGTTTGAGGACCCCTGACTCAGGGAGTCACTGAGTGGAAATAAATACAGCACTGCAAGAATCAGCTGTGGCTAACTGTCCTCCATTTCCCCAAACTTCCACTGTTCTAGTATAAATTTGTCATATCAGGTTGGCTTCTGTATAGGTGCATCCAGTTTCTGTCATTCACAGATGTTTCATTGGTTTCTATCTCTTTTCAACATATGTGTTCTAAATTAGTTAACAATTTTACCAGTTTAGAAATATTCACTTTACCACCATCCATGTATCCCACTGAAATGCAAGTCATAATTCATGTGAGGAGGAGTAGACCTCAGTTCCCAGAATTCCCCAGCTAGCCATATATGATTGGGGAATTTCTGAAGTCCACACAAAGTTGGCCAGATTGAGAAACATTGTTCTAGATCTATCAAGGTATTTATAGATACTCTTATTTGGGTCCTGACCATGAAAAGGCAAAACTGGGATTGGGATACAAGCTGGAGAAACAGGGTGCCACCTGCTATAGCCTTGCCCTCCCTCCCTTTCTCCCTCCCTCCTTCCCTTCCTCCTTCCCTCCCTCCCTCCCTCCCTCCTTCCCTCCCTCCCTTCCTCCCTTCCTTCCTCTCTCCCTCCCTTCCTTCCTTCCTCACTCTGCAAAGTGCCATATGCATGAGCAGTATTCCCTGGATATCTAATGTGTGTGATACATCTGCATGTGGAATTTTCTTGGAGAACAATTGATGAGAATAACTTTAAGAATTATAGAAGCTGATGTTCCTCTCTTTTTCTGCTACAAGCCATACTAACAATAGGCCTGTCACTGACAAGCAGGTCTGACAATGATCGAAGTTCAGAGCCGTTACAATAGCTGACACCATTGAATGCTCCTGCCTGATTTCAGCAACCGGATAATCAGTGTAGTATAGAGGAGGGGGGAGTGATGCTGGTCTTGTGTTAGTAAATAAATAAAACCTAAAAGCGTGCGGGGGAAATTATTTGGTTATGTTCTTTCTGAGTAAAATATGTTTTAATTTTTCCATCTGCATTGCTGCAGTGATTTGAAAGCCAGATCACGTCTAACCCATTGCATTATTATAAAACTGGAATTAAGGCACAACCTACTCAAACCATCTGTATCGTAAAACAGTCAAGAAAACACTGATGATGGTTGCACACTTGATGGTTTGTCAGGGTTTATGAAGTAATGGAGTAGAGATCCTCAGGTTAATAATGGATTTATAGAACCATTTTTTTAAATAAAGGGATTGTGTAAGGAAATGGTTCATAAGGACTATAACTCTTCCCCTAACATACGTGTGGGCATGTTGGCACACATGTGCATATTGAAAATTCTGAAGGGTAGAATTCACCTCAGATGTAGGAAATGGTTTAGATGTGATATTGAATATACAATATTTCACTGAGGCACACCATGCCTAATTGCTATTCTTCACTTGAAAATAAACACTTTTTTCCTCTCCAAATGACATATTTGTTTTCTCTGTTGTGTGTGTGAAAAAGAGACAAGGAAAGGCATACAGTGTTAGGTCTCTCCCTGGGTCGAGAAAGAACAATCTCCTACAAGGAAATAGGAGACGTTGATGATATTTGGGAAAGAGGATAATTAGTGGATCTGCATCCTAACAACTAAAAATAAAGAAGGCAGGTTTCAGGTTCCAGGGCATAGTACTGAGGCAGCACGGATCATGCCTGTGTGCTACCTGTAATGGAATCATAATGGGAAGTTGCCACCATCCTGGTACTTCATAATCTTTCATTGTTTTTCAAGACCAACAATAATTGGTGGGAGTAGGAAGCATGGTGTCATGGCAGTTCTCCCTTCTCTGTGGTCAGTTCCAGTCAGTGTTTGTAGGAGGAAAAGGCCAAACCAGAGGACCCTGATCTATAGGGTTCCTCCGGGCTTGATTCTCTCACCTTTCTTATTTAATGTTTACATGAAGCTCCAGTCAAGTTGTCTATTGACTGAGGGTCAAGTATTGTCAATATAATAATGATATCCAGTTGTACATCTCATCCCTGGGCCAGTCAAGCAATATTGCTGAAGTCATGATCCAGTGCCTGAAGGCTTCTGGGAGAAACAAGTTCCGAAAAGAACCCTAGCAATACTGATTACTCTTGGTGCTGGGGAACCTTCTATTTCTATCCCTGAATAAGGCTGAATTCAGACCTAGTGTGTAATCTGGGAAGGGTCTAGAATTTTTAGGCTTCCACCATTGGCCCCACCCACTTCACTTCCAGCCACCTGCCTCAGTCCATTCACAGCCAGCTTTCCTCCTCCACTGGCCCTCCCCCGGCGGCCATTTCCCCTGGCCAACAGGCCCCTGGCCCTCACCATTTGTTCTGGGTGTTTCGCTACACAGAAGAAGAAGCTGCCAGCCAATCGGGTGGCAGGCAGCAACGATGGTGCTGGGAAGGGAGAGTGAGGGGACTTTGAGGGGGCTGTGATTGGTAATAGGTTAGAACAATATCTAGGGGGGCGAGCCACAGGCAAATGTTACTTGCACACTGCTGTCTGGGTGATGGCAGACCCTCAGTGGTAAGTGCAGATGTTGGGGGGTTTTGGGGGGTGGCAGGCCATTGGTGGTAAGCACAGCTGCTGGGGGTGCCTGAGGGATTGAACAGTGCTGGCACGTGTTGGGGGTGGCAGCCAAACTGCCCATTTGGCATCAGGCAGGCAGGATCGGGTGTGGGGATGCTGGTGGCAGCCAAACTGCCTGTTTGGTTTTAGGCCAGAGTCCAGGTAGAGGCAATGGCAGTGGGGCGAGGTCAAAATGAGAAACCCCACCCACTGCTGCCTGCCCATTGCCCACAGCAGGTTCTCATTATCACTCCCCCTCCCCATTGGCTCCACACCTGGTCTCCAGCCTGACACCTAACAAGCAGTTCAGCTGCCCTCCCACCATACGTCACCACTGTTTGACTCCCCCATGCATTCCCAGCAGCTATGCTTACCGCCAGTGGCCTGCCATCCCTCCAGGCAATCCTAGCACTTGTGTTTACCACCAATGGCCTGCCACCGCCCCCTGGCACTTCCAACAGCAGCACTTACCACCAATGGCCTGCCATACCCCCCAGCAGCCTCAGCAGCCACTCTTACTGCCCATGGCCTGCCGCCCCCACCCAGGTACCCCCAGCAGAAGTAACGCGCAAGCAGCATTTGCCTGCTGCCCCCCCCAACCCTAACAATCGGCTCAGGCAGGAAACCCTATACTCTTTCAGACAAATGGATGTCCAGTCTCTTCTTAAAAACTTCCTGTGTTGGAACATTCACAGCTTCTGGAGGCAGGTTGTTCCACTGATTAATTGTTCTAAAACTGTCAAGAAATTTCTCGTTAGTTCTAGGTTGCTTCTCTCTTTGGTCAGTTTCCATCCATTGCTTTTTGTCCTGCTTTCAGGTGCTTGACTCCTTCCTTGTGGCAACCCCTGAGATATTGGAACACTGCCATCATGTCCCCCCTTGTCCTTCTCTTCATTAAACTGGACATACCCAATTCCAGCAACCGTTCCTTATATGTTTTAGTCTCCTGTCCCCTAATCATCTTTGTTGCTCTTCTCTTTACTCTTTCTAGAGTCTCAAAGTCTTTTTTACATCGTGGTGACCAAAACTGGATGCAGTATTCCAAATGTAGCCTTACCAAGACATTGTAAAGTGGTATTAACATTTCACATGATCTTGATTCTATCCCTCTGTTAATGTAGCCTAGCACTGTGTTGGCTTTTTTGGCAGCTGCAGCACATTGCTGGTTCATATTTAAGTTATTGTCCACTAGGACTCCAAGATCCGTCTCACAGTTACTACTATTGAGCAAGGCACCACCTATATTATACCTATCCATTTGTTTTGTCTTGCCTAAATGTAGAACCTTACTTTTTTCACCATTGAATTTCATTTTGTTTGATAGTACCCAATGTTCATGTCTATCTGTATCCTAAGCCTATCTTTTGGAGTGTTGGCTATTTCTGCCAGCTTGGTGTTGTCTGAAAATTTGATGAGTTCCCCATCTATCCCCCTCATCCAAATGATTGATGAAGATGGTGAGGAGCACTGGGCCCAGAACAGAGCCCTGGGGCACCCCACTACACACTTCCTTCCAGGTAGATGCAGTTCCATTGAGGATTATACACTGAGTATGGCCGGTCAACCAGCTATAACCACCACTGGTGGTGATGCTGTCTAACCCACATTTTTCTATCTTATCAAGTAGTAGGTTGTGGTTTACAGTCCATGTGTGAGGTTTTCAGACCATGAGTGACCATGTAAAAGCTTCCAGGTCCAAATATTTCACATTACTAATTCTCTATCATACATTATCTTCAGATTTTACAATATAGACACAATTATACATCACAAGAGAGAAAATGGGCTTTGCAGGATGGAAAATGTAGGAAGAAAGAAATTAAGCAGAGATGGTTGAAATATGGGAAGCATTTCCAGGTGAGATGGGCAGTATATAAGTTGAAAACTAACAAACAGACAAACAAACAAATATTTGATGCTTGCAGAAAACAGAATTGCTACAAAACAAGGTTGCTGCAGAAATAAGATAATACAAAGTCTGATTCTTGTATATAAACTCTACCTATTTTGCTTTCCAAACTTTCTGACAGATCCCCTTTTTGGATGCCCTGCCATTCTGGTGGAAGGGGGAGGAGGCTGTTTTAGGGAGAGCATTCTTTGCATACTTTCACTTTTGCTTTAACACTGTGGCTGCTTAGGAATTAGGGAGGAGGATAATCTTCAGAGATGGAATGGACTCTTTCCCAGCTGGTTCCAGCCTGACTCCAAGGTCACTTTGCCCCGAAGATGAACCGTTATCTGTCCTGTGCTTCAGTGTTCTCAAAATCACCTTGGGGCACTATATTGGCTGCCGGTGGACTGGTCATGGGGGGGCTTGGGTTTCAAAGTGGGAAGAATAGCTTGTTGCTTTGCTGTCAGATTCCGCTTGGCTTTATTGCAACCACTTTTTCTCAGTAAATGTTTTTTTTTTTTTTAAATTAACCACATGATGTCAAGAGTTGTGCTTTCCTGAGAGGGACAGTTGGGGCAGATCCCTACACTTTCTAAACTTTCATTAAACCAACATTTGCCTCCAGATTTGTTTAAAATGTTGACTGAAATCATGGTATCATAGGGCTGTAAGGAACCCTAGGTGTTCTAGTTCAGGGCTAGGCAACCTTGGCTCTTTTATGACTCGTGGACTTCAACTCCCAGAATTCTGGGAATTGAAGTCCAAGAGTCATAAAAGAGCCAAAGTTGCCTATCCCTGTTCTAGTTCAATCCCCTGCCCAAGGCAGGATATCTTATTTCATCTGGACAAATGGCTATCTAATCTATTTTTTGAAGACCTCCAGGGATGGAGCACCCACAAATCTGGGAGGCAAGCTTTTTCACCAGTTAATTGTTCTTAACTGTCAGGGAATTTGTCCTTAGTTTTCCAGGCTGGATCTCTCTTTAATGAGCTTCTGTCCATTGCTTCTTGTCCTGCCCTCAGGAGCCTTGGAGAATAGCTTGACCCCATCCTCCTCAATGATATGCCATCATTGAGCCAACAATTACTATATCTACTGGATATTAGCAAAGGGTTTCCTAAAGATGTCTATTTTTTTCTGTCTCATTCAAGGGCATTGGTTTCAGTAGCCAGTTTTATTCATCTGTACTTACCTGTCATTGCAACAACCGACCACATACTGTGACAGCACAGAAATCTAGATCTTGCTGGAGGTTTTCCAAGGAGACTGCTCTGATATGATTTTCTTTGTATGACCTAAATGTCATAAATTGCTGGGACAATTTTTTTTTGCTTTAGCTTTACAAATCCTAGATGTAAAACAGGACTATCATATTTTGCTCAAGGGACACAGTTGGATTAACTAGCAAAGTTCTAGAAGCTGTAGAAAAAAGGAATTAATGTGTAGAAAAAAGATAAGCAAGAATTTTTGGCAGTTAAATAAAGCATCAAACCTGGAGCAGGAAATCTAATATCTACACCCTCTATATACTACAGTTCCCATCATCCCTCTTTCATTGGCTTCATCTACTGGGTATGATGGAAGTTGAAGCCCAAAATATCTGAAGAGCATCAGGTATATCACCTACTTCTATGATTACTGATCACCTCCAAGAGCATCACTTGCTCTTATGATGACTGATGTGAAATACCTGGCAATTGTGATGTCACCATGATGAAGTCAAGCTGCATCCATGGCAATGGAATTGGTTTCTAGAGGGATCAACTGCCAATGTGATTTTGATCCTTGATTCAGACTAATCTCAAAATGAATGATCCTGCTTCAAAACCTCTTCTGATTGAGACAATGAAGGCACTATAGATGGGGATATCTGGAATTAATATCTCTATCTGTTACCAGAAGAATTGATCACCCTAATAATCCATGAAAATATCCCAGTAATAGAGTGTGGGTGGATAATCTGATGATACCTTTCCTAGACTTGCCAATCCTCAACAAGATGGCTGCAGAAAAATGATCTCCATAAGTTCAGAGGGACTGAGAGGTAACTACATACAAAATATTTGCTTCTATTATTCCCATTGCTTTACCAAATGTAGTAACTGCAATATACAATTATTGGCCTAAGTGTGCCTTATGGGAATTGAAACTCAACACATCTGGAGGATGTCAGATTGGGACCAGCTGCCTCACAGATGGCTGACTAAAAGTACTTTACAAGCAGCATGATAATGATACAAGAACATTTAATTTTATTTGGAAATAGCTGTCTACCAGCATCTGGAAATTAATAACTTCTTCATTAGAATGTGGTATCTGTAGCTTTTTTAACAGCCAAAGATAATCCTGGGTTTTTTGCAAGGGTTTGAAGAAAGGTCTAGTCAGCCATCAAACTTTGAGAAATATATAAACAGCAGAGATGACAGCAATGATGGGGAAATCAAAGGTCTGTGCAGTTTAGTTCTATTCTTTTTTTGCTGAACAGTTAAATCCTTTGAAACATTTTGTTCTGGCCTACAACTGTGAACAATAGCCAGTGGGAGCAGATGGGCTCAACAAAAAGAAAGCATTTAGTAATTACAATTTATCCCTTGGGGAGGAGGGAAACAAAAAGAACTAGTGCTGGTTTAATTTGTAATTATAAATACGGGAAATACAAACCTCACATTGACTATCTTAGAGCGTGGGCTTTGAGGTAAAGGCCATCCAAAACGTAGCCTGAATTGAATTGCTTGCAAGATATCACCCTACGATTAGATTATTGTACTGGTAAAATGCCACAGTTTGAAATGGACTTTCTTTTAATATGCTGGGAACTGTAAAGAAAAGCAAATGTTAGATATTTCAAAGTCAACTTCAAACCCATTTTTATAATCTATGTTGTGGATGATTTTGAGTTGTTGTGTTGTTGCAGACAATTTCCTTGCAGAATGATTAAATATATGTGTAGGGCAGGGGTCTTCAGACTTGGCCCTTTTATGACTTGTGGACGTCAACTCCCAGAATTCCTCAGCCAGGCACGCTGGCTGACAAATTCTGGGGGTTGATGTCCACAAGTCATAAAAGGGCCAAGTTTGAAGACCCCTGGTGTAGGGCATCTCTTTTATCCACAATATACTAACCCTCATCATCTCCATATGGAGGGGGCTACAACAGTGGCCCCCAACCTTTTGGGCACTAGGGACCACTTTCGTAGAGAGAGGTTTTTCTGTGGACCCGAGGGGGTGTAATTTCGTGTGCTGCCTGTATCCCATGGCTTTGCTTGTGTGTGTGGCCCTGTTTATGGCATGCCATGGACCGGGACTGGTTCATGGACCAGGGGTTGGGGATCCCTGGGATAGAGGAAGGAAGGAGTAGCACACTAATCACTTATCCCACTACAGGCAGATAGACTTTCTTATAAATATGACTAAAGTGGCTCTGAATGTCATGTTTGCTCATTTGTTAAGTCCTGAAAAAAAAACCCTATTGTGGCTCTACAATAGGAAAGTGGGTTGTGAAAAGTAATTGTGTTCACTCTCTGAGCTCTACAGATAAATCAAGGCATTGTCAGAATCACCAAGAAATAATGCTAGGAAATCTTAAGTGCATTTGGGAAACCATCCAGATCCATCAGATACCTAGGCTGCATCATTTTAACTGGTCCTTCATCCCTTCAGAAATATCTATCGCAGTCAGATGAATGCTGAGCTGAGAATGGTCTGTCTATAACAAAAGAGTTATAAAGATATCTAGTATCTCCAGGTTATCAATGCTACTCAAAGATAAACTCAGTTCCAACCTGTGTCCTGCTGTGTGTGTAAGGCCAGCTAGCAAAGGTTCATGGCTGTTATGAAGAACTTGATGTCCTATGTACAACTTAGGATATTGAAATCCTCCAGAACAAGAAACCTAGATAAATACAATTCCAAAACTAAGATATCCCCAGCTCTCTTGGGAAAAGGGCTGCTAGGCAGTAGGATAGATACTATATAAACAGTCCTAATACAATTTTGTCCATTCAACGGCAGCACAATGCACTCAAAATTGGCAGAATGATAACTGGAGCAATCTGATCAGTGAGATGAAATATGTTTAAATTGTTTCACTCTCCATTCCTGCTCTGTGGGAGAGATAAGTCTTCCCTGTCACATCACATGCCAGTATTTTCCCATGTTAACATTTGGAAAATAAATATTTTAACCAGTGGTGGGATTCAAGCATGTGAACAACCAGTTTTCTGTGTGGATGCCACTTTCGGAAGTCCCTTCTGGGCCTGGGCAACAAAAAAATATCTACCAGTTCTGCCAAAGTGGTGTGAACCGGCTGAATCCCACCACTGATTTTAACCCACAACTGTTAGAGGCATTACACAGCAGGATTTTGAGCTTGGAGGGTCCACCACTATTGGCACTCTGATCTGGCTAGGGTGCAACTTGGAGGAAGGAAGGTCCGTGGTCATTTTTTTCTGAACAACAATCAGATGGCAGCTTCCTATATATTATCGTCTGCTGGTCACAATATTATTGCTTGCTGCCAGGATGATGGATTTGAATTTCATGAAAAGATGGACTAAATTGAAAGAATACAATATGAGCTTCTGCTACATAGAAATACATAATAAAGCCCTGATCTTCTTTGTTTTTTTTCCCCTTCTGTAGGACGCACATCTTATGAAGAAGGTTTTGTGTGTGCTGTACTCTTCTTTTTTTCTTTTCTTAGCTTCATAAGCCTGGATGCCCCTCATTTCAAAGGGTCCTGCATTCCTTCGTATCTTTTGCTACAGAATGAGACTTTCTGCCATTCATTCTTCTCATTATCTCACTCTGCAGCTCAGTGGCTGAAGTAGACCAATTCATTTGGCAGGCTCTGTGCTGCACCTTTTGCTACTGCCTTGCTAAGGGGCCTTGTAGAAACAAATGTCTTACAAAGGTGAGATAAAGAAAACAGATTTATGCAACAGCTGTCCTGATATGCAGAAAAGGGCACTGGTCACTTTTAACTTTCTCTGAGTAATAAATATTTTTTTTCTCCTCAGCTTAAAAGCATAACAAGTGGTGTAAAAAAAGTTTTACAAAGGAAAACTCTACTGGAGGTCAATCACAGCAGTGTATTTCATAAATATCAGAAATTATATTAAAACTTTTGAACAGCTAGCCAAACTGAAAAGTTCTAGTCTCTTGCTGGTTTATAATCTTATTCTGCAGTCTGTGTGCTTTGGGATGGTGTAATTGTTATTTGTTGGATACAGAGGTGACAAGAAAAGGTCACAGCAACTCAAGAAGTACAAAAAGTCATACATTTAAAAAGGAATTATTCTTGTGCCTACAAAGAGTGATTGAGTAGAGATAGATGGATCAGTACAAATCCATTTTAGATTAGTGTCCAGACTAGGGATATATTTTATTCAATTTTTTCTATGCATTTCTTTTAATTCAGTCTATTGTTTGTGACTTTCCTCTGAAACATAAAGCTTTTGCACAAAACAGTCTGTTTTAATGTACATTTCCACATAATTAAAATATGAAGTATTTAAGCATTTAAATAGTATTATATACTAATTAATGGATATGCTAATGGACATTTCTTTCATGAATATTTTTTTAAATAAAATTACCCTTGATTATGAACTTGTAAAGGTAATATGTCCTCAATCCCCACCCAAAATTGTTTCAGATACATAGTATTTCATAGGGCAGTTTTTGTCCAGAGAATGGCAGGTGACAGAAAAGTCTATTACTACCCTTCATACCATAGTGAATCTAGTCCATGTGGAGTTGAGCAACCTACTTAACATTGAAACAGGCCATTATAAAGGCTCAGAGCTTTAAGGCTTCAATGACACAAGGTGCAGCACATTCAACTGATAGCTAAAAAAGCCAAGCGTAACCAAACACCTTATATTGTACTTCTACCACCATCTTCACAGGAATGAACCACTAAGATTATATAATTGATATTACCATAGTTCAATTATGTAGATGTGTAATTCGAGACAATTATATTCAAGATATCCTGAAGAGATATATAACCCGGACTCAACCTATTGTTTTTCTTATTATTCCTTAAAATGTATTAATTTTGTTCCATCTCTGAGAAGATAAGCTGACAAACACATTTATCTCAAAGATATCTGCAGGGTATGGGGAAAAAATCAAGACAGTCACCACAACAATGTGATTAAAACTTCACCTCTTTTTTGGCGGCACAGAGAACACACATTTTTAAAAAACATTTTCGGTATAGCATGTGGACCCTTCTCTTAAATGTCATCTTCATATAGTCATTGAAAATACTCAGTGAGCCAAGGTAAATGCTTTAGGGCAGTGGTGGGATTCAGATAGTCATTGAAAATACTCAGTGAGCCAAGGTAAATGCTTTAGGGCAGTGGTGGGATTCAGCCGGTTCGCACCAGTTTGGGAGAACCGGTAGCTAAATGTTGTTGAGTTCGGAGAACCGGCTGAACCTACATTGCTTCTGGAAGCCATTCTAGGCCTCGGAGGCCTGGAGGAGGCCTCCCAGACCTAGAACAGTCCACAGGAAGTGCATGGATGTCACTTCCGGAAGTCCATTCTAGGCCTTGGAGGACCCGGCCTGCATCCACACAGAGAACCAGTTCAGGTATTTGAATCCCACCACTGGTTTAGGGTTATGATAAGATGGAAGATGGACTCTAATATGACTAGTCTTTGCACATTTGAATTGATGTAAGTAGATGATACTACAAATATATTACTGCTGTTGTCAGTTATGTTTGGAAATGCTAATGTATGAGGAAAAACTGAAAACATAACATTTTCCAACCTAGTTGCTCCAACGTTTCTGTGCCTTAGAGGCTCAATGAGATGCAAAACAGCACCCCAAAGTACATTATTATTATTATTATTATTATTATTATTATTATTTATTAAATTTCTATGCCGCCCTATTCCGGGAACTCAGGGCGGCTTACAGCATAAATAGAAATCCAATACAAACTAAATAGTACATTTATAAAAATAAATATATAAAAAGAAGAACCCCTAAATTAAGAACCATTCATTCAGCAAACATACACACAGACATACACTGGCTAGGGGCAAGATTTCAACCGCCCCAGGCCTGCCGGCAGAGATGGGTCTTTAGTAGTTTACGAAAGGCGGAGAGGGTGGGGGCGATACGGATCTCCGGGGGGAGTTGATTCCAGAGGGCCGGGGCCGCAACAGAAAAGGCCCTTCCCCTAGGCCCCGCCAGGCGACACTGTCTAGCCGACGGGACCTGGAGAAGGCCGACTCTGTGGGCCCTAACCGGTCGCTGGGTTTCGTGAGGCAGCAGGCGGTCTCGTAAGTAACCTGGTCCGATGCCATGTAGGGCTTTATAGGTCATAACCAACACTTTGAATTGCGTTCGGAGACCAATAGGCAGCCAATGCAGCTCACGGAGTGATGCTGAGATGTGGGCATTTCTGGGCAGGCCCAACACTGCTCGCGCGGCTGCATTCTGCATTACCTGAAGTCTCCGAACGTTTTTCAAAGGTAGCCCCAAGTAGAGAGCATTGCAGTAGTCGAGCCTCGAGGTGATAAGAGCATGAGTGACTGTGAGCAGAGACTCCCGGTCCAAATAGGGCCGCAACTGGTGCACCAGGCGAACCTGGGCAAATGTCCTCCTCGCCACAGCCGAAAAATGATGTTCCAAGTTTAGCTGTGGATCGAGGAGGACGCCCAAGTTGCGGACCTTCTCCGAGGGGGTCAAAAGCTCCCCCCCCAGGCTGATGGACGGATAGATTGAATTATCTTTGGGAGGCAGAACCCATAGCCACTCCGTCTTGTCGGGGTTGAGTTTGAGCCTGTTGGCACCCATCCAAACCCTAACAGCCTCCAGACATCGGCACATCACTTCCGCTGCTTCACTGAAATGACACGGGGTGGAGATGTAAAGCTGGGTATCATCAGCATACTGATGATATCTCACCCCGTGTTGTCGGATGATCTCACCCAGTGGTTTCATGTAGATATTAAACAGCAGAGGGGAGAGGACCGATCCCTGAGGGACCCCACAAGGGAGGAACCTAGGGGTCGACCTCTGACCCCCCGCCAACACCGACTGTGACCGACCAGTGAGGTAGGAGGTGAACCACTGCAAAACAGTGCCCCCAACCCCCAACCCCCCCAGTCGGTGCAGAAGGATACCATGGTCAATGGTATCGAAAGCCGCTGAGAGGTCAAGTAGCACCAGGATAGTGGAAAATCCCCTATCCCGGGCCCGCCAGAGATCATCCGTCAGCGCGACCAAAGCAGTTTCCGTGGAGTAGCCGAGCCTGAATCCTGACTGTTGAGGGCCCAGATAATCGGCCTCATCCAAGGACCGCTGGAGCTGGAGTGACACCACCTTCTCAACAACCTTCCCTATAAAGGGAAGATTGGAGACAGGACGGTAGTTGTTTAAAACAGCTGGGTCCAGGGAAGGCTTCTTGAGGAGGGGGCGCACAATTGCCTCCTTGCAGGGAGCCGGAAAGGACCCCTCCCTCAAAGAAGCGTTGACAATCTCCTGAACCCAGCCCCGCGTCACCTCCCTGCTGGCCGAAACCAGCCAGGAGGGGCACGGGTCCAATAAACAGGTGGCGGAGCTCACAGCTCCAATGGCCTTGTCGACTTCATCAGGTGCCACCGGGTCAAACTCCTCCCACACAACAGGATCAAGACGAGTCCCTGTCATCTCGACTGAATCATTATCAGCCGATACTGCATTCCAATTGGAGTCAAGGTCCATCCGAATCTGGGCGATTTTATCCGCAAAAAACTTATTAAAGTCCTCAGCACTACCCTGCAAGGGTGCATCAACCCCCCCCTGATTAAGGAGGGAGCGAGTTACCCTAAACAGGGCGGCTGGGCGGGATTCCGCAGATGCAATCAAGGCGGAATGATACGCGCATCTTGCCGCCTTGAGCGCCACCTGATAAGTCTTGATATAAGATCTTACAAGTGTTCGGTCAGATACGGATTTACTTTTCCTCCATCGCTTCTCTAGGCGTCTCTTCTGGCGCTTCATCCCCCTGAGTTCCTCAGTAAACCAAGGAGATCTCCTGGGTCTGCTACCACAGAGAGGTCGCAGCGGCGCAATCCGGTCAAGAGCCCCCTTCGCAGCCATATTCCAGGCCGTAACCAGGGACTCTGCCGAACTGTGAATGAGAGAGTCCGGTATTTCCCCAAGCGTCCTCTGAAAACTCTCTGGATCCATCAGACGTCTGGGGCGGAACCACCTAATCGGTTCCGCCTCCCTGCAGGGGAGGAGTGGAGCCTTAAAAACAAGCCGCAGCAGAGAATGATCTGACCATGACATAGGCAAAATATCTAAGCCCCTTAAATTCAGATCATTGCTCAACTGTTCTGAGAGGAATACCATGTCGGGAGTGTGTCCCCTCTCGTGAGTCGGACCCTGAACTACCTGAGTCAGGTTCATGGTTGCCATGGTGGCCATGAACTCCTGCGCCAACCCAGAGGATTCGCCGAGCGACGGCAGATTTAAGTCCCCCAAGACAATAAGCCTGGGGAACTCAACCGCCAGCCCAGCAACCTCCTCAAGTAGCGCAGGCAGGGCTGTTGACACGCAGCTGGGAGGCAGGTACGTAAGCAACAAGCCCACCTGAACCCCTAGGTCCAACTTCACAAGAAGCAACTCACAACCCGCAATCTCAGAAACAGCAAGCCTGCGTAGACTAAAGGTCTTCTTGGCTATAATAGCCACTCCTCCCCCCCTTCCCTGGGGTCGTGGCTGATGCCATACCTGAAACCCGGCTGGACACATCTCAGAGAGAGGAACTCCTCCCTCCGGGCCCAGCCAGGTCTACCAATGAAGACATTTGCAACCAGAAAGAATAACTTAGTGACACTCCCTCTTTCCAGCTCTCCAAGAAACAAGTCTTGACACTTAAGTGCTGATGATAAAATTCTCCCTGCATCTTTTTGTTGCTGTTGATGAATACATTACTTTGCAAACGGGGTATGAGAGAGTTAGGAGATCTTCAGGGGATGAGATATGATTTGATTTAGTTTCTTAACAGTGCAGTAGCCATCTGTTTTGGGAAGGGGAGAAATGGAAGATAGAGCTGTAGGAGCAGCCTAAGCCGGGGTGAGCAACTATGGGCCCTTTATGACCTGTGGACTTCAATTCCCAGAATTTCTGGGCCAGCCTTCTCTATATATTATATATTATCTGATAAAAATTGGGGGGAGATGCTTCTTTAATTCAGGCAAGTTTGTGCTTTAAAGAAGTGTGAAAGCAACCAGGAAGTCTACAGTCTATAGCAGGGGTCTTCAAACTTGGCCCTTTTATGACTTGTGGACTTCAACTCCCAGAATTCCTCAGCCAGTGTGCCTAGCTGAGGAATTCTGGGAGTTGAAGTTCACAAGTCATAAAAGGGCCAAGTTTGAAGACCCCTAATCTATAGCAATGTTTCTCAGCCTTGGCAGGTTTAGATTGGGTGGACTTCAGCTCCCAGAATTCAGCCAGAATTGAAGTCTACCCATCCTACATTTGACAAGGTTGAAAAATACTGATCAGTAGCTTTTTGTGCCTACTTTGATGGATTGTTTTTCTCTTCACTGAACCTTCTTGGAATCTGAGATGAGTTGATGAGTGAGTGCTATTGTATTAGTACATCAAAGATTGAATGAAATCCACACTGTTCGAAGGCACAGAATTCTGGAAAATTAGAAGAGACATGATGTAGATTTGCTGCTTGGCTTGTTACTTTGGACCATGACTACAACAAGGAGAATTGATTGATAAACTGAGCCTTTTCATGTGGAAAACAGTGTAGGAGATGACCAGGTTAAGCCCAAGGGAGGGGTCAAACATGTCATCAGTCAAGAGTCTCTTCATGCCCACAAGTGATCTAAATACAGCCCACCTTGAATTCCTTAACTTCCACTAATTGCCTTTGGCCATTAACAGTTCAGATTTTGGTAGAGAGCCTAAGCTAGCGATAAATCTTTATACCCATTTGAACTGTCTGATCTCCTGATTTTCCTGGTGCTTGAAAAATAGATTATCTGTACATAGAAAATTAGTATTCCACAGTCTGGCCACAAATTTATTTTGTTATAAATATGAAATTTGATCATACAATGCATGCTCAACCAAATAAACACTGATTGGGCAGAGACCAGAAAAATCTTTACTGTTTGTTGACTGAATAAATAATGGTATTTACTGAAACAAAATTTCTGAGAGAGGGCTGCCCATTTTTAAATAACCATATGTTTAAATGAAGAGCCATATGCAAATGAATTTATTTTCCTAAGAAAAGATATTATTTGCCAACTTCAAAACATTGAACTATTGAACAAGTGAAATAGATATGAAATCCATCTATGTTAAAATATTCTAAAACAATAGAGCATGTTTTTTCTGGATTAATGGCACACATTGTCCTTCAGGGTTTTGACAGTTAATTAGATAAGTCTAAGTAGCAGAACCAAGTTCAAAGATGCTTATCAACCTGTTCTAACTATCAAGTAAAGTTTAATGATGCTTGGAAGGTTTCACCTCTTCTTCTTTAGTGTGATTGATAAAGGTATCATCCTCTGTTTCCCAGTTAAAAAATCAAAAAATAGTATAGTATTTCTCTTGCTAAAGCTGTTGTAATTCAGAGTATGTTTATGACACTCTTTGAGTACCTGAGCTTGTACATTAAAAAGAAGAAACTCCATGAGGAGTCAGTAAAAATGACATATCTCTGTATAAAACAGGAGATTTTCCATGGCAGGCTGTTAGAGGTTTCAATGCATGAAAAGAGAAATGAAACTAATCCATTTAGTATCTGTGACAACAACCTTATCTAAAAGGCCAATACAGTACATTTTTAAGCTCAAAAGAAAATACAGTGGGGAAGGCAAAAAGGACAGTTATAAAATCAAAGATTGGATTACTTCTTCTTTTACTACTACAGAGCCTTCCATTTTGAGCTGATTACATCTCAAGAATATAGATAGCAACAGTAACAACAACAATAAGCCCTGTAGAAAAACAGGGTCCAGGGACAAGCATGCTCTTCAAGAATTCTGAAAATTATTCTCGTCTCCTATCAATGTCTTACTCCTATTACAGATAAGAGGAGCAACTGGCAGAGAGTGTGAAAACTGAAAGAGAACAAACACAGTCAAGTGGAGGCAGATTGGAAGCAGCATGAGGCAGATTTTAAGGATGAGAGGATATAGGTTGATGCTTTTCAAACTTAGTAAACATTAAAATGTGTAGATTTCAACCCCAGAATTCTGACTTGGAAATTCTGGGAATTGAAGTCCACACTTTTAAATTTGTCAAGTCTGAAAAATCCTATAAGTACCAGTATTTCAGTACATTGGACAGCTCCTAGAGGGAAAAAGAAAGACATTTCTATAAGACTAGCACCAGCTGAACTCTTGAGTTCAGCAAGTCACTAAACAATGTGTGAGATTCCAGTATTGTTAACAGAATAAGAGAATAACAGAGTTGGGAGGGAACCTTGAAGGTCTTCTAGTCCAGTGTTTCTCAACCTCCTGCTCAAGCAGGAGATCCTATACCAGGGGTCCCCAACCCCCAGCCACAGTCCATTACCGGGCCGTGGCCTATTCAGAATTGGGCTGCATGAGTGGCTGGCTGGAGTGTGCTTATGCATGACTCAACTTGTGTGAGTGGTGGGCCGGCAAGCACACGTGCACTCTTTTGGGCTGCTGCTCAAATATTGGAACACTGCTATCATTCGCCTCTAATCCTATATTTCACTAGACTAGACATACCGAATTCCTGCAACCATTTTTCATATGTTTTATCCTCCATACTCTAATCATCTTTGTTGCTCTTCACTACTCTCTTTTCAGAGTCTCAACATCTTTTTTATATTGTGGATGCAGTATTGCAAGTGTGGTTTTATCAAGGCCTTATAAAGTAGTACTGACAGTTTATATGATCTTGATTCTATCCCTCGGTTAATGAAGCCTAGGATTGAATTGGGAGGTTTTTGTGGTAACTATAGAACACTGCTGGCTCATATTTTAGTAATTGTTCACTAGGACTCCAAGATCCCTCTCATAGTTGCTGCTATTGAGCCAGGTTTCACTTAATTTGCAACTATATATTTGGTTTTCTTGCCTAAGTGTAAAATTTTATTTTTCTCTACATTGAATTTCATTTCCTATTTCCCAACAACAACAATACGTAACTCTGTGAGGTGAATTACAGAATACAGAATTACAGTGTTGGAAGGGACCTTTGTCCGACCCCCTGCTCAGGCAGGAAACTCAATCTCTTGTCCAATCTCTTCTTAAAAGCTTCCAGTGTTGGAGCATTCCCAACTTCTGGAAGCACGTTCTTCCACTGATTAATTGTGTTAACTGTCAGGAAGTTTTTCCTTAGTTCTAGGTTGATTCTCTTCTTGATTAGTTTCCATCCATTGCTTCTTGTCCTGCCTTTAGGTGCTTTGAACAATAGGTTGACCCCTTCTTCTTTGTGGCAACCCCTTAGATATTGGAACACTGCTATCGTGTCACCCCTAATCCTTCTTTTCATTAAGCTAGACATACTCAATTCCTGCAACAGTTCTTTGTATGTTTTAGCCTCCAGTCCCCTGATCATTTTTGTTGGTCTTCTCTGCACACTTTCTAGAGTCTCAACATCTTTTTTACATTGTGGCGACCAAAACTGGATGCAGTATTCCAAGTG
This sequence comes from Bothrops alternatus, assembly GCA_034064705.1. Taxonomy (NCBI): domain Eukaryota; kingdom Metazoa; phylum Chordata; class Lepidosauria; order Squamata; family Viperidae; genus Bothrops; species Bothrops alternatus. The sequence continues at coordinate 2,052,833 of JARGCV010000122.1, read as the reverse complement.
TGGTCTTACTAAGGCATTATAAAATGGTATTAGTACTTCATATGATTCTATCCCTCCGTTATTGGCTTTTTTTGGTAGCTGCAGCACACTGCTGGCTCATATTAATTAAATTGTCCACTAGGGCTTCAAGATCTTTCTCACAGTTACTACTACTGTTGAGCCAGGTAGCATCTATACTGTACCTATGTATTTGTTTTTTCTTGTCTAAATGTAGAACCTTACTTTTTTCACCACTGAAGTCAAAGTCACACTGACTGGCTTTCATGACTAAGGTGGGGCTGGAACTCACAATCTCTTGATTTCTAGCCTGGTGCCTTAACCAAACTGCCTGTTGAAATCTGATTATACAATAACATTCCCTCCTCCCAAATCCATATTTTATTTCTAAGCAACTCATTGCTCAAGCATTAAACTAAAGATGTTGCTCTCTGTTTCATCTGCAAGTACCCACCTCTGAAAAAAGGTGATTGGATTCATACATCATACCAACCACTTTTTTAACCATTTCTTGAATCAGCAAAATGGCTGAGCTCTCATATAGTTCTTAGTATAAACCACAGTTTTCTTACTGCAATAGCCATACTCATACATCGTGGTACACTAAAAACAAACTGCAATATACAAATTCAACTAAATGCTAGTTCTTGGAAGCAACCGTGGATGTCTGTCTATGGATATTAACTCTAGAGTAGTTCATAACAGCATTAAAAATGTGATGCAGATAAAAACTCAATGTGGTATTAAATTTTAAGAAGTCTTTCCATGGTGGAGTGGCTCCAGCCACTACTTCAGTCTCATTCCCACTTTTCTTTTTCTAAAGCTGTTATTCTGCTCAGAAAACACAGTTAGATCTTGATTACAGTCCTTACGTTTTTGGGTTTTGTATTGCTTATGAAAAAAAATCTGTCCTCTTAACTGTAATTTATAAAGCATTATGCAATTTACTGCTACAGTGAACATGCAGAAAATTCTTTTTTTTTTAAAAAATGAAAGTACGGGACAGCTGATTTTTAGATTAATTTTATTCTTTTTTCCTTTTCCCCTTCCAGTCATTTTGTAGAACAAATCCTTACCAAGTTATTTTTTTCTAATTACAAAGTTACAAAAGCAATTTCTTTATAAGTAAAAGTCTGTTCATCATAGTATATTTAGTCATTCATGAAATGGTATTTTACCATGGTGGGGTTGATCACTCGTAAATATTTCAGATTCCATTTTAGGCTATAAATAAAATACACCAAACATTTTTGATTAACAAAAATGAATCATTTAATAATTATGACAGTGATAGGTAGTGTTCATTATCTGCACTGGTTAATATACCGTAAGTTGCATTGATTTTTTTGCAGCACCATATATTTTTCCTTTTAATTAATTATCTCATAATTCAACTTTTTACGCAATGCAGCATAATACAAAAATGAGTTTCTGGATAGTGAATAAGCTACTTTGAATGATATTCTGATATTTCAGTTTCCTGGTATTCAGGTATCACAGAAGTATATTTTTTCTCCATAGTTAAATAAAAATGGTTGTGTGAGCAATAAAGAATTTTTATCCAGTCCTTTATTTTCTTAAATATCATTCTTAATGTACTTGTGGCAACATATGGCTTAACTCTAACTACTTATAATTGCCTTCTCTGTTGATCAGATCAAATAGTCTTCACAAATATTGTAAACACACAAACAAAGAAAATGTTAAAGTGCTCAGATGTGGAAAACCTACAAAGATTATGGGGTTTACATTCTTCCTAGCAACAAAAATGAAAGTGTGCTACTGGCATATTATTAGTACAGCAGAGTTGAAAGATTAATAATGGAGCATCAGGCAAAGAAGCTAATGTAGTCCTAGCTCAGGGATCTTCAAACTTGGCCCTTTTATGACCAGGCTGAGGAATTCTGGGAGTTGAAGTCCACAAGTCATAAAAGGGCCAAGTTTGAAGACCCCTGTCCTAGGTTGTATCAACAGAGGGGTAGTCTCAAGATCACGTGAAGTAATAGTACTGCTTTATTCAGCACAGAGGAGACCACACTTGGAATACTGCTTCTCGTTTTGGTCACCACAATTTAAAACTGATGTTGAGATTGCCGAAAGAGTGAAGAGCAATAAAGATGATAAAGGGATCTGGAACCTAGAACTAAGGAGAAATTTCCTGACAGTAAGAACAATTAATTAGTGAAATGGCTTGCCTCCAAAACTTGTGGGTGTTCCATCACTGGAGGTTTTTAAGAGATTGAACAGTCATTTGTCTGGAATGGTATAGGATCTCCTGCCATGGATGTGAGGTTGGACTAGAAGATCTCCAAGGTCCCTTCTAACTATTATTCTATGATCTAAGTAAATGCACTTAAAGTGATAGGCTAGAGCAGCATTTCTCAACCTTGACAACTTTAAGATGTTGGAATTCTGGGGGTTGAAGTCCACACATCTTAAAGTTGCCAAGGGTGAGAACACTGGCCTAGACTAGAGCACAAGTGAAGGAGGAAGAGGGAGACATGCTTAAGAAGTCTTTCTTGCAAATCTTTGATAGCAAAGGATTCTCTTACTCTGATTATTTTCCAGCACTGCTTTTGCAAATATGTTAACTGAAGAGTAATCTTGGGAAATGACTGTTCTTATGACTTGTGGGAGTGCCTGGTGGAAGATAGATAGATATAGATATAGATATAGATATAGATATAGATATAGATATAGATATAGATATAGATATAGATATAGATATAGATATAGATATAGATATAGATATAGATATAGATATAGATATAGATATAGATATAGATATAGATATAGATATAGATATAGATATAGATATAGATATAGATATAGATATAGATATAGATATAGATATAGATATAGATATAGATATAGATATAGAGCCAACTCCTATCCAAATGTAAATATCTTTAACTGTTTATCAAAACAAATTTAATTATCTATACAGCATAATTACTTCTACTCTGTGATTCCATCAACTCTATCTGACAAGGATTATTCAAGGAAGGAGGAAAAGGGATTAAAGGGACCAGATCCAGCCTATCCTAAGTAGATTTCTGTTTAAGGAATACAGGTTTCTCCAAGCTCTTCCAGATGTTCTAGTGCAGGGGTTCTCTACCTTGGCAACTTTAAGACTTGTGGACTTCAACTCCTAGAATTCCTCAGCCAACTTTGCTGACTGAGGAATTCTGGGAATTGAAGTCCACAAGTCTTAAAGTTGCCAAGGTTGAGAACCCCTGTTCTAGTGAGTTAGGGGATTATGCCCAGAGAACAGCCTCCAGAGGAGCAGCTGCATTAGAAGTTTGTACCCAAACAATGGATGTTCTAATTCAGGGGTCTTCAAACTTGGCCCTTTTACGACTTGTGGACTTCAACTCCCAGAATTCCTCAGCCAGACATTCTGGCTGAGGAATTCTGGGAGTTGAAGTCTACAAGTCATAAAAGGGCCAAGTTTGAAGACCACTGTTCTAATGGAAACCAAATTATTGTATAAGGTTTTTGTAGGTGAGAATTTAGTTTTTAGATAAGATAAGATAACCTTTATTGTCATTTTTATACTGTGGGCACAATGGCACACATTAAAAATGAAACTTAGTTGCCCGCTCTCAAAGTGAAACACATACATGACACACACCTAAACATACTATGAACAACATATTTATAGACCCACATCCCTACATATATGTAGAGGAAGCTTGAGAGTTTGCAAGGTTAAAGCTGTATGGAATGAAACTCTGGCTGAATCTGGATGTTCTGCTTTGGATACCACGAAGCCCCCCCTTCCCAGAAGGTAATAAGGAAAACAGGCCATGAAGAGGATGTGTAGTGTTCTGCCTAGAATTAAGTGGGCAGTGATTCATAAAAATTTCTGCAAATGTTAGTCTATAAGTCAGCTGAAGATTTTCCAAAAGTTATTTTTTTCCCCTCAGAATTATGTTTTCTCTCCAGAATAGTCTGGAGGGGAAAGAAAGAGAAATGTTCTCATTTCTATTCACAAAACCCTCCAGTTACATTCTTCTGTGCAAAAACTTGTTTCTCATGTGAGCAATCCATATGTTTGTCCATGTGTACATCTAGTACACAGACCATATGTATGTAACTTAAAAAGGGGGTCAAATTAAATGCTTTGCCCCATTTTGAGTTCCTGTGGGGAATGTTTAGCCCCTGCTCTAGAAACATTTATCAGAGCCTTTTCTAATCAGAAATCTTTCTTACATATGTGTTACAGAGATGGAAGGATAAATTAGCTTACCGGTAAGTTCAGAGGTTAGCAGCAGTGCATTTTTGCTTCCAGTGCTAAAAGTGATATTAAATGTTTAATATATTAAGAAGCAGAATTTTGTGTCATTAAAATTAGGTGTGAGGCTCGTTTCAGATTCTGATGTCAATAGCCTGGATGTAGCAGGTGACCAAGAAAATTTTTGCCTGAGGTGGTTAATTACCAGGAAAAAAAGCTTTTTCTCTTGTCTGGAAAAGGGTATCACATCATTATTAATGGCCTGTTATGAAATGAGCATTAGCACTTAATTTGATTAATAGACAATGACTCTTTAGATTTGTTTATAAATTTTAGCATTGTATTTAATAAGCTGTGAAACCTTGTCTATTATGAATTTTTCAGTTAATCTGATTTGATTTTTTTAAAATGATCTTAATATTTGTTTTATGGAATTAACTGTATCTTAAGCTGCTGGTTAAATGGCTGTACTTATGGACATAGATTATAGATAAATTAATTCATGGTAAACAATAGACACTTTTATTATTTTATAAGCTTCTTGATTATAAAAGGGGAAAGGAAAAATTTTTTGCCAGTTGACAAGCCACTTTTAGACACACACACACACACACACACACACACACACACACACAGAGAGAGAGAGAGAGAGAGAGAGAGAGAGAGAGAGAGAGAGAGAGAGAGAGAGAGAGAGAAACACACACACCCTATGTGTCACCTTCATTGATCTATAATCAGCATTTGGTTGCATATCTAGAGAGAAGTTTTGGTGAAAGCCATCATAGTCATTTCTGGATTAGAGATTGCCTAATTAGGGTACAATAACACACCCACAAATGCAGCTGTTGAAAGAAAATTCTTCATCAGTGTCTAGTCCAAGCCAGGAATAAACAACATGGAGATTGCTTTAGAAAGAAGGTTGTAGTTTATTATTGAAGAGGAGAGCTAGATAGAAAGATGGCTCTGGAAAAACTGACCACATGTAGTAGGGAGTGGTGCGTTTTATACCTTCTTGAGCTTTTGTTTGGAGGTGTTTCTGTGGTATGAACTTTGACCTGAGTCTGAGTATGCCTTTCTGGTATTCTGAGGGTGGTGGGTTAATCCTATTATGTGCCAAAGGTCATATTCTGCTTCCCTGGGGTTGTGGCTGATGACTGTTGGATTATTTGGTGTGAGGGATTGTTGATTCTAGAGATCTTTTTTCTAATCCAAGCTTCCTGACAAGATTATCACATCTGCATTTCTGAGACCTGGTTTCGGTCTGGGGCAGTGAGACTTTGCGGGGAGGGGGGGTTCTGTCTTTAAAATCCTTTGGGGAAATATATCCTGTCTTTTTAATATTTCCCAAAATATTTCTTTCTCTGGATTCTTCCCACACAGCAATGGAGGCCATCTTCTGGCAGATATTCCCAACAAAATTGGAGTGAATCAGGGCTGTATCCTGGCTCTGCTTTATAATATATACATCAGTTCTGTGGTCACCACCTTAAGAATATACCTGTTACCCTAAGACTTATTAAAATTAAATCTGTTGTTTCCCAAATGCTACATGGTTTTCAGATCTACACATACAGCAACCTATTTTTTTTAAAAAAAATCCAGATTCTTAGATGCTATTCCAAATGCAGCACTTTGTTCAAAAATGGGATTGATTCCATATGATTTTAGAGTTTGTTTATGTTAGTTCCACTTCTGGCTGAAACTTCACATCTCTAGTTATTCTCTGTCTGCCATGTTTCTCTTTGATAATTTCCCCTCTTCCTGGAAAGCTAGGAGTTTTGAGTAATTTTTGTCAGTGTGGTTCCTCAAGTAATGTCTTCCTGGCCCTCAAACTTCCAACAATAAGAGTTGTAATCTGACAGCATTTGTTCACCAAAGCTCTTTAGGTAGAACTGGCTATGTTAGGCTACCATAACCAGCAGTCCGTATATAAACAGGAGGACTTCATACCAACCAACTATTTATTCAATGTCAGCTGACCATCACACCATGACCCTTCTCTTTAGTTCTCTCTGGATTATTATTATTTATTATTATTATTATTTATTTAATTTCTATGCCGCCCTATTCTGGAGAACTCAGGGCGGCTTACAACATAATAGAAATTACAATAAAATACATAAATATAAAAACCCTTAAGTTAAAAAAGAAACCAATCATTCCACAAACATACACACAAACATACACTGGCTAGGGGCAAGGTGTTAGCTGCCCCAGGCCTGCCGGCAAAAGTATGTTTTAAGCAATTTACGAAAGGCGGAGAGGGTGGGGGCGACACGGATCTCCGGGGGAAGTTGGTTCCAGAGGGCCGGGGCCGCAACAGAGAAGGCTCTTCCCCTAGGCCCCGCCAGGCGACACTGTCTGGCTGACGGGACCTGGAGAAGGCCCACTCTGTGGGCCCTAACCGGCCGCTGGGATTCATGAGGCAGCAGACGGTCCCGTAAATAACCTGGTCCGATGCCATGTAGGGCTTTATAGGTCATAACCAACACTTTGAATTGGGTTCGGAGACCAATTGGCAGCCAATGCAGCTCGCGGAGTGATGCCGAAATGTGGGCATTTGCAGACAAACCCATTGCCATGCTGTGCAGGAACCTGAGATCCCAGCCCACATACCCCTTCAATGCCCCTTTTTATACCCACTATTATCTGCCTGTCACAGAAGTTCCTTTTGTCTCAAAGATAATCTTATTTAAAAGGAGTCACAGCATTTCCCCCAGCTGTCATTGCCCCACATAGGAAAAATCCCTACATCTTAAACTTGTTAATGTTGAGAAATACCGGGCCGGATGATTCCTGTGGTCCGTTCAGTAATTCTATGCTTCTATAACAGTGGTGACAATGGTAGTTAAAAATGAGCACAATGAATTTTATTCTTAGATGAATGGAATAATAAGGTCCGCTATATTGTGCCAGCAGAAAAATTAACTCATTTGTTACACCTCTGAATGAAACAATCAGATATATAACTTGGAGAAAAGTCGGAACTATAGAAGGATGTGGAGATTTTAAAAAATGAGCTATTAAAAAAAATACAAGAGTCTGACACTATCTGAAGCCTTAAAAACTGTTAAAGGTTAAGGAGATACACTAGCGAAATGAGGCCAAGAAGTTAAATGCCCTGCTTCCCCCCCCCAAAAAAAAACAATCAAGTGATTCCCAACTTCAGTGCAACAACACAATAACCACTAACAGCAGAAACCGAGCAGAACTGGAAGAGCTTATGGAAAAAAGACAAGGCGCACAACACCAGTACAGAAATTAGAAGAAATTAGCAATAACTATTTCAATTTTGCTCTCATTTAATTTATACATACTTATTAAAAATACTGTTTATTCCCTTGCCTAATAATTCTACAGTAAAGACTAAAGTATGAACAGAGAGCAAGTTATATTAAGACAAAATTCATCTTCAACTCTGCATTAAAAAATCAGCATGAGATTTGAGAATGTTCTCTACGTTAATATAAGCTCATAGAGGACCAGTTTGGTGTTGAGGTGCTGAACTAGAAAACTAGGCATGGAAAACAGTTGGATGACTTGGGGCCAATCTCTTTCTCAGGTCAGGATTGTTTGGAAGGGGGAAAAAGGAGGCAGGAGCATTATGCACATACAAAATAAAGGGTGGGGGCCAGGCAGACAAATTAGGCACTGACGTAACTACTGCAAAGGAAGATTTGGAATGATGATGTGGCCTTCAACCTGAATATTTTTAAGACTGTTGTTACTCTCAGAAAGGATTGCTTAGGTCCTAAGACAGCGGTTCTCAACCTGTGGGTCGCGACCCCATTTAGGGTCGAATGACCATTTCGTGGTGGTCGCCGGACACCGCAGTCTGCCATTTTTTCCCCCATTTCCCCTCGGCTGTCGCACGCACGCCACGCATGCGCGATTCGGCCCATTGCGCCGTGCATGCGCAGTTCGGGCTGTCACGCACGCACTGCGCATGCGTGATTCGGCCCGCCGCGCCATGCATGCACAATTCGGCCCGCCACACGCGCGTCGCGCATGCGCGGTTTGGCCCGTCACACCGCGCATGCTCGGTTTGGGTCATCATGCGTGCGCCACGCATGCACGGTTCAGCCCGTCGCGCTGCACATGCGCGGTTCGGCGCAGGTCGGGGTCGCGCCGTGCATGGACGGCGCAGGTGGGGTCTCGGCCTGAAAAAGGTTGAGAACCGCTGTCCTAAGAAGTAAAGCAGACATGAGTAATGGCATGGCATGTTATGTTATGTGCTGCATTTGTGAAGAGATGCCAGAGTGACTGGAGGAAGAGGATATTATTGAGGCTCAGGAGGCTCATGGACTGTTGGGGGCAGTGGTGGGATTCAACTGGTTTGCACCACTTCAGCAGAACTGGTAGCTAATTTTTTGTTGCCCAGGCCCAGAATGGACTTCCAGAAGCAGCATCCACACAGAGAACTGGTTGGTCACATCTTTGAATCCCACCACTGATTGGTGGCCAATTTTGGTGTGCTTTTTAAAAAAAAAATAGCTACCATGAACAGTGCTGCTACTCAATTAAAAAGCAAGGGGATGAGTAAAATGATCTCTGGTTGATTTAGGAATATTCTGCCATTCTCATTCTTTTCTCAGCCTTTTCACTTGAGTCTTTTCATCAGGATAAAGCACCATCAGGCTGAGTGTGGCTGGTTAGAAAACTGTCTGTCCCACATTTTTCTATCTTACCAAGAAGAAAGTTGTGGTCAACTTTATCAAATGCCTTTTTTGAAATCCAAGGAAACTATGTCCACAGCATTTCCCTGGTCTGCTAATTTAGTCACTTTATCAAAGAAGACAATGTGGTTTGGCATGATCTGTTTTTAACAAACTAGTGCTGTTTTCCAGTAATCACCTTGTTTATTTTTAAATGCTCACAAATCTGTTAGTTGATTATCTTTTCCAAGATTGTCCCAGGTATTCACATCAAGCCAATTAGCCTAAAGTTTCATGGATCTACTTTTTACCCCTTTTGAAGACTGGAACCACGTTGGCTCTTTTCTGGCAGTTCTTTTGTGCTCCAGGAGCTCTGAAAGCTTTCATTCAGTGGTTTCAAGATCACATTTGCGAGCTCCTTCAGAACCCAGGAATGTAAAGAATCTAGTCCTGGAGATTTGAACTTGTCCAAAGCAGATAAGGTGTTCTTTTATCAATTCCTTGAATGAAGCTTTCTTTAAGAAATATTTAGGCTGCAAACATGCAATATGTTTAGCCAAGTGAGGTGTCAACAGTGACTGTTGTGAATTTTCAACTGCCAAATATGACTGGGCAATCATCCCCCTGGCCCTTTGTACATGCTCATTATCTGACTGCTCACCAGTACCTACATTTTGAAGCCAGCTGTGGACTTTGTTAGAACCAGGTGAATTAAATACATCTACACAACATGCTAAATGGTGCTTGTGTTGACCTTGGTTTGTTTGTTTTTGTTGCTTAGCCTCTATGCAAAATTGAGGATCTAGCACTCATAGAATTTTATTGTTTAGTTGGCAATGCACATTATAGCAGCTTCTGCTCAGTAGATTCCTGGTGATCTGCCCAAAGTCTTCCTAACATCAAATAGGATGGTGGAATTGTTATCCTGCCAAATAGAATGATGAAATTGTTGCTGATGGTGGGGGAAAAGAAATCTGAGGATCCTTAGGATAAATGGGTGATTTCTCAAAGGAGTTTTGGACATCCATAGTAATATCACACAATTTATTCTATAAATGGAATTCACAGAAAGGTTTTATAGTCAAAGAGCAGCATGATCACAAAAGGAGTCTCTGTTCCCTGCATACATTTTTAAAGACTACAAATGTGCATATTTAAAAAGCATTTCAACACAGCGTTCAAAATTACCGTCATTTGGCTAGACAGTTTGCAGACTTTTTTTCCCTAAAATGTTACTGCAAACACAAATAGGGCCCTGGGTTTGATTTTTAATGCGATATATGGCTGATTTTAGAATTCGTAATTTGCCTAGAGCTCCCCTAATATATATATATTTGTAAGCCAGGGCGGCTTACAACAAATACAACAAAATACAATAAAAATACAATACAAAATTTAAAAATTAGTTACATTCATACAAACACAATCAACGCAGGATCACTAATGGAGGGACCTTCCTAGGGCCGAGGGGCAGAGCACAGCTCATATGCCCCAAGCCTGTCGGCATAGATTGTGTCTTCAGCAATTTACGGAAAGCTAGGAGGGAGGGAGCAGTACAAACCTCTGAGGGAAGCTGGTTCCAGAGGGTTGGGGCAGCAACAGAGAAGGCCCTTGCCCTAGGCTCCACCAGATGACATTGTCTAACAGACGGGACTCGTAGGAGGCCAACCCTATGTGCCCTAATTGGTCACTGGGATTCATGAGGCAGAAGACGGTCCCGCAAGTATCCTGGTCCATTGCCATAAAGGGCTTTATAGGTCATAACCAACACTTTGAATTGTGTTCGGAGACCAATTGGTAGCCAGTGCAGCTCACGGAGGGCTGGAGTGATATGAGCATGTCTTGGGAGACCCAAGACAGCTCGCGCGGCCGCATTCTGGACTACTTGCAGTCTCCGGACATTCTTCAAAGGTTGCCCCATGTAGAGAGCATTACAGTAGTCGAATCTCGAGGTGACAAGGGCATGGGTGACTGTGAGGAGTGACTCCCGGTCCAAATATAGCCTCACATTGCATAATTTCTTCAATAAGAATTATTCTTTACTGCAACTTCAGAAAATGACTTGAATGCCTGGAAACAGCACAAGGGAGTGAAGTCTTACAAAGGACAGGCGGTGTAGGTAGTAAGTTAAATTGGCACTAAATGTATTAAAATGTGTCACTTGCGCTAATGAAAGGAAAGCTGGGGAAAATGTTTGCTGATTAGTGTCTAGCAAGGAACAAAATGCTGTTCGTCCTTTTAAAATAAGCCTGAGAAATATTCTGAGGCATGGAAGGGCAGGGTCAAAAAATCAAAATGGCAACCATGACTGTGCTGCATATAAAAAGGGGCAGGGCTTCATTTGTGTGATTACATCCACCATCTTTTCTGAAGGACAGTTCCCCCTCCCCCCCGTAGTTGCCCTATAGATCAGCGGTTCTCAACCTGTGGGTCGCGACCCCATTTGGGATCGAACAACCATTTCACGGGGGTCGCCAAACACCGCAGTCTGCCATTTTTTCCCCTTTTCCCCTCAGCCGGCACAGGGGGCAGCACCGCGCATGCGCGGGGTAGCACCGCGCATGCGCGATGCGGGCCGTCGCGCCGTGCATGCACGATGCGGGCCGTCGCACGCGCCACGCATGCGTGATGCAGGCCATCGCGCCGCGCATGCACGGTGCAGGTTGGGGTCACACTGCGCATGCACGGCGCAGGTCGGGCTTGCGGCCTGAAAAAGGTTGAGAACCGCTGCTATAGATAGAAATAGAACTACAGCTTTAAATTATTTCTTGCCATTAAAAGGGAAAAAGGAATCAAACCTATAAATCAAGTGAAGTCTACAACAAAAGTAGACTTTTGTTTTAAATTTTAAGACTATTCTCTTCTGAGACTTTTCCCTCCTCCAGTTTATTTTCTATGCTATTTGATGCTATTTTGTTGATTCTTCTCTTTGAAAAGTTTGTCTGAACATTCTGTGTTGGTTCTGTCTGACAAAGTTTGCTTATTGGTGTTCTGAAGGAGATCTACAGGCTGTTTCCCCACAGAAAAAGTTAGCAGGTGTTGGAATGCTTATCTCCTTCCTCTCCTCCAAAATTTTACAATTCTACATTGTCAGCCAGACTTTCTCAATCTTTGCAACTTTAAGACGTGTAGACTTCAACTACCAGAATTCCCCAGCCAGCCTTTGTTGAGAAACACTGTTCTAGGTGGCCAAATGATTAACTCTGTCTATTTAGTCATTACTTTGCTAGGTTAGCTTTCCTAAATTGCCTTCAAATCTGTTGTAGAGGTTTCAGTTGTAGGATTTGCTGAAGATGCATGAAAAATATCTGAACTGCAGGAATTGGTTAAATGCATCTTATGAAAAGACAGTTATCATTATATCCATTGGAAATTATGTCACCAGCTCACTCTACCTACAACTAAAATTACCAAGAATTCTAATCAGACATGATAAAATGCATAGAATGTGCAGATATCACATCCCTATTGAGCTCAATAATTTTCAAAACATTGAGGAAAGACAAATCAGACTGGCTATATAATTGGAGGAGATATAAACGTGTCTCTAATAAATGAATTATATATACCAGCTATATCTTTCTCAGTGTAATACTAATGAAAAAATGATTTGAATGGCTTTTGCAGAATGAAAGAATCAATGTATTTCCCATTCATATTTTATTTCTTCAAACATCAACTATTCTATCCCATTTCCATATTATTCTATTATTAAATACCTGCCTATCTTTTTACATGAAAAAACTCCAAAGTATAATGCAACACTTTGGAAGTGGTAGATAATTATGTTCTGATTAGCCCATCAATCGAGAAAGAACAAATAAAGTAATTTTTTATAAAAATTCATGAAGTTGACTTTTCTTGAACATGTTTGGTAAGACATTTGAAAATGGTGTAAGTACCACTTTACTTACACAATTTGATTTTAAATGCAGGGCAAATGTGCAATATATCACTGTTCCAAATAACTTATAATTCAAACACAACTTTTACACTAACATACGTTCCAAACGCTATTCTTTTAATATATAATAATACTAAAACTAATCAAAATACAGTTGTAACAAATATTCTTTCTATAATGTACTGTTCCTATGGGTGAACAGACTTCATGTTTCAGTTAATAATGACATACCTATGACAGTGAGATTCTCATTAATTTTTATGTTCTTGTGAGATCTTTCACACCCTAACTGGCTGTTGGTTTCATAGGAAAATACAGAAAGGAAGACAATATGTACAACAGAATAGTTGTTTAAAAACCTGTCAAACCTGCTCCAGTCTGATCCCTTAGGGAAGTAAAACTCTTAACATCATTTGGTTGACGTGAAAAGGCACTTTTACTACCGTGTTTCCTTGAAAATAAGACCCAGTCTTATTTTAATTTTTTTTGCCTCCAAAAGAGGCACCAGATCTTATTTTCGGACAATGTCTTTTCTACGGTCTCACCTCGTGGCAGCGGCACCGACAGCCCCACCCAATTGGCCCAATTCTTCTGCAGATGCTCACCGCTGCTCATGCCCATTGTCCCCGGCCTCCATTTTGCCATCAGAGGCTTTCAGGAACAGCCTCTGCATCTGAGAAGGGAGTTCCGGATTGATGCACGCAACACCCCCCCAGCCTCCATTTCGCCATCAGAGGCCTTCAGGAAAGGCCTCTGTAGCTGAGAACCGAGCTCTGGATTGATGTGCGTGGTGCCCCTGGCCAGGGGTGACGCTGGTGCACAAGGGGCAGTGAGCAGCTGAGAAGAAGTGGGCCAGTGAGGTGAGGCAAGTGTTGGGGCAGGGGAGGCATGGCTGCAATGGTAAGCAGTTGTGGGGTGTGTGGGGAAGCTCCACCTCCCCATCCCCACCCTGGCTTTATTTTTAGGCATGCCCCTTGCCCCAAAACTAGGGCTTATTTTTGGAGTAGGGCTTATATTAGGCCCATCCTCAAAAATCAAGCAAGGATTTATTTTTGGGGTAGGTCTTATTTTCGGGAAAACATGATAAGAGATGCTGATTGCAGTAAAGTTAAGCAGAATCTAAAATTCCCACATGCCAGTACAGAACTAAACCGCTGCTTTTCCTTAGCTCTCCCCCCTTGGTCCATCTGTGTGTAGCCAAACTGGCAATACTGAAGTGTTTTGGGAAAAGCTCTCAGGGGAAACGGCCTTGAAGATGCTGGTGTGCCAGTGTGAACTGGATTCCAAAATGCTCTGTTCTTTCTCAACTGTCCAGTCCCCCCTCCCAATTTCCCATCATAAAGGTATACAGCTTTATTGCCCATTTGTTCCCCCCTCCCTTCCCCAGTTGGTGCAGAACACCAGTAAGGTGCCAAGCTGAAGCTGGTGGATCTGACAAAACCATTCTAGGACAAATGAAAACATAGACTGACAAGCAGCCTACTTTTATGGTTACCTGATCAAGTAGAAGAATAATTACTGGAATCTGGTCTAAGTTCCACTGCTTTACTGTAATTGCAAAATATGTCACTTCTAAGTTTTGAACGACAGTCAAGGGAAATCATGTTCTGTCTCTTCTTTCTCCTGTTGTCATTATAGCCTAAACAGAGTCTTCAGACTTCAAAACCTTCAGAGAGCATCTGAACATGACTAGAAGACCAGGACTTTCTGAAGACACCATTTTTATTTATATCATTGTGAAACTTTTGAAATTTCATTGGATTCAGAGAAGGATAATAATAATAATAACAACAACAACAACAATAATACTAATACTAATACTAATACTAATAATATAGATGAGAAAGTACTGGAGAAGATAACAAAATACAAAGACCTACAAATAGAAATAGAAAGATTGTGACAAAGGCAAGCAAGGGTAGTACCAATAGTAATAGGCGCCTTGGGGGCAATCCCAAAACAACTAGAGCACCGCTTGAATACTTTTGGCATTGACAAATTTGCCATTAGTCACTTGCAAAAGGCGGCCTTACTAGGAACTGCTTCCATCTTGCTACAATATCTGTAATACCATCAAACATCTACATCTGGCTATCCCAGGTCCTTGGGAAGGACTCATAGCTAGACAAAAATGCCAAATTCAGTCTGAACATCTGGCTGACTATGTGATATCAATAATAATATTGTTGGAAGGGACTTTGGAGGTCTTCTAGTCCCCTGCTCAGGCAGGAAACCCTATACCATTTCAGACAAATGGCTATCCAATCTCTTCTTAAAGACTTCCAGTGTTGGAGCATTCACAGCTTCTGGAGGCAGGTTATTCCACTGGTTAATTGTTCTAACTGTCAGGAAGTTTCTCCTTAGTTCTACATTGCTTCTCTATTTGGTCAGTTTCCATCCTTTGCTTCTTGTCCTGCCTTCAGGTGCTTTGGAGAATAATTTGACTCCCTCTTCTTTGTGGCAACCCCTGAGATATTGGAAGACTGCTATCATGTCACCCCTCGTCCTTCTCTTCATTAAACTAGACATACCCAATTCCAGCAACCATTCCTTATATGTTTTAGTCTCCCGTCCCCTGATCATCTTGTTGCTCTTCTCTGCACTCTTTCTAGAGTCTCAACATCTTTTTTAAATCATGGTGACCAAAACTGGATGCAATATTCCAAGTGTGCTTTTCAGCTACTGTGCAGATCACTTTCTGACACAGAATTGGAGAGACATTTTTTTAGTCATTTGCATTTGGGCTGAGCTCACTGAGGGTAAAGCAAAGCAATGGGAATGGCTAAATAACAGGTATCTACAATAAGTATCAATAAATTATTGTCAAGAAGATGCATTTGGAGATGGCAAAATGTAAAAATTGTAAAATATTGGCTCATAACCAAGGCTTGTTGAAGCTGATACTGAGCTCTAGGCTTTTAATTAAATTTCCTTAGTCTATTTTTGGGTTGACCATTTGAACTTCTCCTATCTGTTAGCAACAATAGTGGTGTTCAGCCCTACTCTGCAGAAACAATAATTGAATGTGCAAAATTTCCAAAGTCTGGTTTTAGTGTGCTATACTGAAGATGAGCCTTTTTCTTGGGTCAAAGAGTGTGCCTCACAGAACCTCAGTCTTCCAGGCAAGCTCATTAAAATCTTATCAATCTGTAATGGAGGCCTGCTTGAGAACCATCAGTCAGATCCCAATAGAGTGGACTTAGCATGGCTCTCACTGATTTAACATCAGCTATTAAAGAAGGAAGGCACTGAGTTTTATGCTGCTTGATTTTGTGTCCTTTGCAGACTCTGAAAAATAATAATAATCAGAATAGAGCTGAAAGAGACCTTGGAAGTCTTCTAGTCTACGCCTTGCACATGTAGGAGTCCCTATATCATTTCAGACAAGTGGCCATCCAGTCTTAAAAACCTCGAGTGATGAAGCACTCACAACATCTGAAGACAAAGTGTTCCACTGGTTAATTGTCTTCACTGTTAGCAAGTTTCTCCTTAATTCTCTCCTTGATTATTTTCCATTCATTGTTTCTTGTCTTGCCTTCTGGTGCTTTAGAAAATAAATTGACCCCCTCCTCCTTGTGGCAGTCTCTCAAATACTGGAATACTGCTATCATGTCCCCCCTACAATTTTTCTCTAGACTGGCCATTCTCAAATCCTGCAACTGTTCTTCATATGTTTTAGTCTCCAAGCCTTTAATCATCTTAGTTGCTCTTCTTTGCACTTTTTCTAAAGTCTCACCATTTTTTTTGTAATGTGGTGACCAAAACTAGATGCATTATTCCAGATGTGGCCTAAGATTTTATAAAGGGGTTCTAATACTTCATGTGATTTTGATTCTATGCCTCTCTTTATACAAGGATTGTATTAGCTTTTTTGGCTGTTGCCGCACACTGCTGACTCATGTTTAAGTGATCGTCCACTGGGAACCCAAGGTCCCTCTCACTGTTACTGTTTTTGAGCCAGGTTTTTCTAATCTGTACTTGTACCTTTGGTTTTTCCTGCCTAGGTGTAAAACCTTGCTTTTTTCCACATTAAATATCATGTTGTTGGATAGGGCCCATTTTTCAAGACTGTCAAGATGTTTTTGGATTCTAAGCTTGTCTTCTTGGGTGTTGGCTATTCCTTCCAGCTTAGTGTCACCTACAAATTTCATGAGATCCCCTTCTATTCCCTAATTTATGAAGATATTGAAGAGTACTGGGCCTAAGACAGAACCTTGTAGTACCTACTGCTTACTTTCCTCCGTATAGATATAATACCATTAAGGACTACTCACTGAGTACGGTTTGTCAGCAAGTTATAAATCCATCAGGTGGTGATGCTGTCTATCCCATATTTTTCTAGCTTACCAAGAAATAGATTGTGGTCTACTTTGTCAAATGCCTTGCTGAAGTCTAAATATATTATGTTCACAGCATTTCATTGGTCTACTAATTTTATCACTTGGTCAAAGAATGAAATAAGATTGGTTTGGAATGATCTTTTTTTTAACAATCCTGTGTTGGCTACTAGTTATAACTTTATTTGTTTCTAGATATTCACAGATCTGTTTTGTTATTATTTTTCTCCAGTATCTTCCCAGGTATTGATGTCAGGCTGATTGGTCTATAGTTTTCTGGGACTCTGAATGAATGGCCTTCCATAATGTATGCAAATAGAGAGAAAGTATTAGAACTCTAAGCACTATATTTTATGAGGGCAAGGCTATATTTCACTCTGGTATAAAATAAAACAGCAGTATTGATAAGGGAGGAACACTAGCAGAATGGATGAACTGCGCCTCTTGAATACCTAGTTATACTCTTGAGGTATGTAACTGAGAGATAAAGTTACCCCACATTTTTGACTTGTAGTTATTGGATGCAACATGTAGTGTACTGTTTTGTCTCTAGCCTTCCCTTTGAAATTTCCTTCAGTTTTGTTAGATTTTTTTTAATATATAAAATTCTTTTATTAAAACCATCAACATTGAACATAAAAACATATTGTGCAGCAATCATCATGGCACCTGATATACAATACTAAGTATTAGTCATTGAAAATGTCTGAATTAGTAAGCCTTTTTCCACCCCTCGCGTCTAGCCTCAACTATACTCCTGTTACACTTTGTTTGATTGGTGTTTCTCTTATCTGGTTCCATATTAATGTGATCAACATTAAACCAAAGATCCTATTGCTAAACAATCATCCTAGAACATAGCATACAACATTAGGTATTAATCTTTGTAAACATCTGTTTTAGTAAACGTTCTTCCCTCCTCCCTTCCCTCTTCAAGTATACTCCGAGTACCTTTTGTTTGGTTGGTGTGTCTCTTATATATGGTCTATCTACTGTATCTAGTCTATTGCATATTGTTCGTTTGCGCTTCTGAATTGACTTCATCCCATTACTAGTGCAATCTTTTATAGTCCCTAACCAGAGATCCTGAGGTAAAAGTTTCATATCCTGAGGTAGAGATTCAGTCCGCTTTAACAATATTAAAGCAAACAACATTAGTCATAAGGTTATGTTAAGAGGCATTAGTTATAGAACATATACATTCAACATTGGGTGTTAGTTTTTGTAAACATTTGATTTGTTAACCCTTCTTCCCTCCTCCCATCGAGCCTCAGCTAAACGCCAGCTGCATTCTGTTTGATTGGTGTCTCTCTTGGATATAGTCTATCCACTGTTTCCAGTCTGTCAAAAATTGTTCATTGGAGCGATTTTTCAAGTATGCTGATATTTTCGCCATTTCCGCCAAATTTGTTACTTTCACAGTCCATTCTTCAATAGGCGGTATTTCCGGATTCTTCCAGTATTGTCCCACCAACAATCTTGCTGCTGTAATTAAGTTCAAAAATAAATTTGTCTCTGAGGTAGTGAAATCCTTTGTGATCCCTAACAGAAAAGCCTGAGGTAGAAATTCTATACGCTTTTTGAAAATAGTTTGGAGTGTCCACCATATCTTCCTCCAGAATGCTTTGATTTTTCTGCATGTCCACCATATGTGAAAGTAAGTGGCCTCCCCGTCCCCGCACCTCCAGCATTTGGGCTGGGAGTCCAGGTAGATGAGTGATATTTTTTTCGGGTCTAGGTGCCATCTATAGAACATCTTGTAGAAGTTTTCCCTTAAGTGTTGCGATTTCGTGAATTCTACATTCCTCACCCAGATTTTCTCCCACGTGTCCATGGCGATAGGGTGTCCGAAGTCTTGTGCCCACTTTATCATACAGTTCTTGACTAGCTCGGTTTCAGAGTCCATTTCTATCAGAATGCTGTACACTCATTTGATGTGCATAATCCCCTGTTCTCTAATCTGTTTAATTAGATTCTCGTCGGTCTGGGAGAAGCCCTTCTTCTTGTCTTTACGCCACCTTGATTGTAGTTGTATATATGATAGCCAGGTACTTCCTATTCCTCTGTTTGCTTGCCAGAAATGGATATTCTCCTGGGAATTTGGGAAGGTGAAATCCACATATTTAGTAGGAATATGATTGGAGAAGTAAGAAGACTACATTTCAAACAACCATCGCCCAAGTAATGACTTTCTTGACAACTTTTTGGCTTGCCTTAAAAGAACAAATGGTCAGCTTTGTGACTGCCCTTAAAACTAATTTGGAAAAATCAATAACATATTTTATTTATTTATCTCATTTATAAAACACATGCTCATGGACAGCCCTGGAGGAATAACATCTAACCTCTTGCTTAGGGAAAAATTAAATTGGGCTGAAGCTTTCAATAAAGAATGTGAAATCCAGTAAAGTTAGAATATGCAGTAAAAAGTAAGATACATATTATTTTATATTTCAACCATAATGGTACACAGGCTTATTTTTTTTTACAAATAATTTTATTAGAGGTCACAGTAAAAGAAATAAAAGCTATACAAGTTACAAAATATAGAACATGTAACATAAAAGAGAAAAGGGAAGAAAAAATAGTAACTTTCCCCCTCTATCCTAAAGAAGTACACAATTTAAATAAATTGATCACCTCTTAAAGTACAACAAATACTTTCCTCATCCTGTATCTTATCTCTTAACTAAAAACAAAAGCTTTATCATTTATTCCTTATCAGCAAATGTACAGTAAGGGTTGTCAGATACAACTAATTAGCTATTTAAACCTTGATCAAATAAGTCAACCTTTTATTCTTTCCTTATCATTTTAAGAACTTTAATTCTTAATCCCCTCAAATAATGTCCCACAGCTTAATTTCTTATCATTTTTTTGTATTGTTTCCCAAAATATGCTTCAGAAATTTGGCAAGTCTGTAAATCCAGTAAGAGAAATTCATCTTTTTTTCACTTCTAAGAAAATCCTTCAAAACTTTGACAGATCTCTTTTTTATATCCAGAAAAAAAAATATCCATCTCTCTTTTTTGGTTTAATGGCTGTATCTCTTCTTTATGCATTGAAGCATCATTCTCTTCCATCTGAAAGTCCAGGAGATCTTTTTTTCTTGTTGCATCCTTTCATTCCTTGCCAGATTGATATCCACATTCAGATTAATTTCAAACTTACTCTGGGTATCTTGTTTTGCTTCATTTCATCCTTAACTGTCCATTTTCAATCATTTCTGAGAGCTCAAAGACCATTTATCATAAATGTTCACAAACATTTCACAATTTTCTAATAAATCAACTATTTCCTTCCATTCTTCTGTTATCCTTTAACTCCCTCTAGTATCTAACATTTAAAGTCCCATTATCTTGTTATGATTAAAGACAGAATAAACAATGGCACTTTCTCATGAGAGGTCTTTTCCCCAAAAAATTAAAATTGGAATTCCAAATCCATCTGAGCACTTAATCCATTGTAAAACTTTCTAAAATCCACATTCTAATCCTTTTTCTGTTTAATCCAGAAAGTAATATTTTTCAAAATCTTTTAAAATCATTTTTTTGAATCTTTATCTAACAAAAAGACAACTTACCTAATGAATGCAGTATAATTTGTTTTCCAAAGAGTCTTGATTCTTCTAAAGCAAAACAAAAAACAAAACAAAAAAACCTGCAAATCCATACTGATTAAGTATTGAGGTTTGGTCAAGCTTAATAACTTTTAAACATCTTGCATTAACAACTTTCTAAAGAAATAGGGGAGATATGATAGCAGTGTTCCAATATCTGAGGGGCATCCACAAGGCAGAGGGGGGTCACATTATTCACCAAAGCACCAGAGGGAAGGACAAGAAACAATGGTTGGAAACTGATCAAAGAGAGAAGCAACCTGGAATTAAGGAGAAATTTCCTAACTGTGAGGACAATTAAATAGTGGAACAGCTTGCCCCCAGAAATTGTGGGTGCTCCATCACTGCAGATTTTAAAGAAGAGACTAGAAAATCAGTTGTCTGAAATGGTATAGGTTCTCCTGCTTAAGGGGGGGCTGGACTAGAAGACCTCCAAGGTCCCTTCCAGCTCTATTCTATTCTATTCTATTCTATTCTATTCTATTCTATTCTATTCTATTCTATTCTATTCCATTCATCCAAGAAGCTTCAAGGGGCTTCACAACTCACTAAAAGAATGCAAATGACTATCTTCAAGGAGTATAAATCCTGCCACTCCCCACCATCCAGTCAGAGCTGAAGAAGCTTCTTGGATGAGAAGCAAAATGTCTTCAAGAAAAACAAGAAAGTCCAGTTGCCTCATGAAAAAAACACCTTTGAGTCAGTGTTAGGACGTTCCTCCTTAATTCCAGGTTGCTTCTCTCCTTGATTAACTTCCATTTGTTGTTTTTTGTCTTGCTGTCTGATGCTTTGGAAAATAAACTGACCCCCTCCTCCTTTGTGGCAGCCTCTCAAATACTGGAATACTATTATCATGTCCCCCCTACTCCTTCTTTTCTCTAGACTGGCCACTTCCAAGTTCTGCAACCATTCTTCACATGTTTTAGTCTCCAGGCCTTTAACCATCTTAGCTGCTCTTCTTTGCATTTTTTCCAAAATCTCAAAAGTCTCTTTTTTGTAATGTGGTGACCCAAACTGGATGCAGTATTTCAAGTGTGGCCTTACTCAGGCTTTATAAAGTGGTACTAATGCTTCACGTGATTTTGATTCTATGCCTGTGATTATACAACCAAGGATTGTATGAGCTTTTTTAGTTGCTGCTGCACACTGCTGACTCATGTTTGATTAGAAAGTGTGCATGTTGATTATTATCCTATTGGTTAGAAAGAGGGCAGAGAAAAGTGACAAAGATTATAAAAGGTCTGGAGGCAATAGTATGATGAAAGGTGAAGGGAACTAGGTACATCTAGCCTAATAAAGATAAGGTTTAGGGACATCATGATAATTGTCTTCCGGTACTTGAGGGACAGAGAGAAGAGGGGATTGATGTATTCTCCAAAGCACCATGAAGCATGTTAAAGAGAGATCTGACCTAGAAATAAGGACACATTTTCTGACAGTGAGAACAATTAGTTAAAAAATAGACTGGACAACCATTTGACTGAGATGGCATAAAGCTTCTGCCTAGAGGAGAGGTTTGGACTAGAAGTCCCTTCCAGCCCTATATTCTATAATTCACAAAGACCTTGCCTTTGTTATTGTTGTTGTTAATTGCGAAGTTGTGTCCGACCCATCACGACCCCATGGACAATGTTCCTCCAGGCCTTCCTGTCCTCTACCATCTTCTGGAGTCCATTTAAACTCACACCTCCTGCTTCAGTGACTCCATCCAGCCACCTCATTCTCTGTCGTCCCCTTCTTCTCTTGCCCTCCATCTTTCCCAGCATCAGGCTCTTCTCCAGTGAGTCCTTCCTTCTCATTAGGGGGCCAAAGTATTTGAGTTTCAGCTCCAGGATCTGGCCTTCTAAAGAGCAGTCGGGATTGATCTCTTCTAGGACTGAGCGGTTTGAACGCCTTGCAGTCTGGATTTTGCTGTCTCACCACAAAAGGGACAGCAAAAGGGTCCCAAGAATGGCAATGAAGCTCCCTGTCCAGAAGAGTGCAATGAAGAATCTTGGACCCAAGATTGAGGAAGACATGAAACACCCATAGGGGTAGAAGAGCATTTTATTATTGCCAGTCTGGTATGACGGCTTACAGTGTGAATGACAACTTGTATGTCATACCGTAGCTGCAGTGAACTATTAAGAGTAATTGAATAGTGGGAAAAAGTCCCTCTTGAAAAGCAGGGAGGGTCTTGTTTCTAAGGTCTATAATTTTCTGTGAGATCCATTCAAAAAAAACAAAACCCTGAAATGATATACCTGGAATA
This sequence comes from Bothrops alternatus, assembly GCA_034064705.1. Taxonomy (NCBI): domain Eukaryota; kingdom Metazoa; phylum Chordata; class Lepidosauria; order Squamata; family Viperidae; genus Bothrops; species Bothrops alternatus. The sequence continues at coordinate 2,029,833 of JARGCV010000122.1, read as the reverse complement.
CAAATGAATATTAAACCAAATGAATATATTTCATGTTGCTAGAAGGCTTCATAATTACGTATCAGCAATAGTAAACAATTTGATTAGAGGCTAACAAAGAATTCTCATTATGCCAAGTTATTTATATAGGAATTTGTACATCCTGCTGAGTAATCTGCTTCAGGAACCATTTGTTCTTCTAACAATAGTCATTTTCACCTTTTTTTTTTAAAAAAAAAAAGGCTGATGCATGGCTTGTGGCTCTTGTAACACAACCAAGATTCAAAGTCTGTTTTCTCAGCATTCTTACTGTGTCCCAAAGTGTTTAGAATGATTTATGACATTTTGAGGAGAATTCTAGAGCACTAGAACTGCAGGAGATACAACTAGGTAAATTTAAAGTTGCTAATGGCATGTTTCCAATTAGGTAGAATATAGTCTGCAGAAGGCAGGGCAGCACTGTGGGGGCTCCAACACTGGAGGTTTTTGTTTGAGTAGAAGATCTCCAAAGTCACTTCTGTTATCTTCTAAACAGGGGTTCTCAACCTTGGCAACTTTAAGACTTGTGGACTTCAACTCCCAGAATTCCTCAGCCAGTCCACAAGTCTTAGAGTTGCCAAGGTTGAGAACCCCTGTAAAAGCAGTGCTTTTCACCCATGGCAACTGTAAGACGTATGAACTTCAACTCAAACTTGGAACCTTTAAGATATATGAGCTTCCACTCAAACTTGTCAAGTTAATATATGTGGACTTCAATTTCCAGAATTCCCCAGCCTTGAAAAAAACACATTCTAAAAAAATGTTCCTTCAGAGATGATTTTTTTTCTAACACATGTCACCCTAATTCTACAATGAGTGGTATATAACTCTTTGTAAGCTTTAATAAATTAAATCAATCAATTTTAGCATAAATCAGTTTTCATTGCAGCATGGCAATCCAACTGCAACAACTGCAAATGTAGGTTGATTTATTCCTTAATCAGCACTTCTTTTAGGTACATGAGGTAACTGCAAAGCAATTATTTATTATAACAATATGGCACCGATTAGTGTCAGGCTACCAATGACATATCTCCAAAAAAATGTGTGCAGCCATGCGCATATGGTGGAAGGCAAATTATGTAGATGGTATCAGATGAAGGATACAATACACCATCGTGGAAAATTACATGATTTGCATTGTCCACATCACTAACATGATGTCACTTGTCCTTTTGTCACCCTTGTCCCACAGACGCCTAAACCTGCAATCCCAATTGACGTTTTCCTTTACTAATTTAACTACATCTCTAAAACATGAGCAGTTTCAGCACTCTCACATAAGACTTAGCAAAAGTTTGAGTGGGACTGACACAAACCTCAAGATTTAGTGATTTTGTAAGAATGGAAATGAATTATGTAGTCCCTTGGGCTTTTACACAAGAACGTATCATAGCTCCACATTGGGGTGTCTACAAGGAACAGTCAAAAAAGGTTCATCCCTTCCTTTATTCCAACATGGAATGTCCAAAGCAGTGAACTAGTTTAGCTTCAAGTCATAACATGTTAGGTTTCTCAGCCCAAATCCTAAAGCACCCAGCTCAAGAACAATTTCTATCTTTTTGTCCACTCTTCTGGCTCACATATTTTTCTTGTTTACTAAATTGAGTGGTTTAATTAGAGCCAAGATTGTTCATCTCCAAATTAAAGGGGGGGGAGATGAGGAGGAGGAAAAGCTACAGCACACATTCTATTATATTTAGGCATATCTAGCTATAGTTCTGTGCAAATATATAAGTAAATGACAGTGGCAAATAGAAGTAGTTGCAGCTGCTGAGGCATTTTGCATGTCTCTGTGCTTCTATAAAGGTGAAAAAAAAAACATCAAACACATCCACCCGCTTTAAAATAGGATTTGGACTGTTGATTAAAAGAACTCTCCAAGTTGGGTTGGTGAGATGACATCTGGGACAAGGCATATTATGCATTGATTGACTGCTTAGTGTTCTGAGTTTTTTCTCCCTTTTGATGGCTGATAAGATTTTTACAAAGCAAGATCATGCTCAGCATTTCAACAGTACTATAGTTACCAATATACTGAAATAAAAACTGAATATGTTTAGCCTTTGTTTATGGTGACAATAAAGCTTACATCAAATGGGATTTAAATGTAAACCAGAACAATAAGCACAATACTGAAAAGTCCATTTTGCTCTAAAGCGTGGAGAGAAAAAAAAGTAATATAGCTGAATACCAAGTGCTCACCTTGACTGGATTTAAACTAATCAAAACCCATTTTATGGGGCTCCAATAAACTGTGTAGAAGTGTCATCTGACATAGAGGGGAAAACATATTCTCATCTTTGCCATTCAGTGCTTCAGAGATATAGTTTCAGGTGTCCATAGGAGGTGTTTTAAAAAAGTCAAGATGGCAGCCACAACAGGATGATCAAGCTCTTTTTTAAAAACGTGTGACCGTAAATAAAAGGCAGAGCTTCAATCAACTATTGCTGCTGCCATCTTGACTTTTTTGACCAGTCCCTGCAGACACCCCTGATCTGTTCCTGATTGGACCTGGAATTTTTGAAGAACTACTACTGCAGATCCACAGGGAAGAAGCAATACAATGGCAGTTTGCAGAAGGGGAAGGGAATGGATTATTAATTTATTTCAAAATTCTCTGGGGTTGGGTTTTTTTTTGTTTTTGTTTTGGTCTGTTTGTAGGTTTTCCTTTCCTCAACTTTTAAATAGGCAAAAATGAGTCTTACTGTTTCATTTCTTTTAGAGGATTTGGGGATATTAAGAAACATTTCATTGATACTGAAAGCATCTGGGACCACTTTGGGTATTTTAGAGATCTATTTCTGATGTTTTTCCTCTTTATTAATCCATCTTTGCTTTTTTCCTATGTATTCATTATAACTCTTCAGAGGCTATTAAGCAACTCTCAGCTGCTGGGGATCCATTTCTAAATGTATATATTCAGTTGCTGAATATTATAATTAAAAGAGGCTTAATAGTTATTCCTGAGTGAAGATCAGATGCATATTCAATAATAGGCTTTCAAAATACCTTTCCAGTTGCAATAGAAATAAATATGATCAATACAATTTTAGATCAGAGCCAATTTCTATTTAGCATTTTATGGTTTATTTCAGTTTCTTTCCATTTTTAAGTTTACGATTAAAAGCTTATTCATTCTGGATTCAAATCAGACTCACCTGGCATTTTCAAATTTGTCATTGCAAAAGTTTCTAATAGTTTAGAAGTAATTAATGAGAAATTTCTGGAAGCAACTAGAATGTGAGATTTGTAATTTAGTGTCCTTTATAAGCCTTTCCCGAGGTTGTAACCAAGATGACTAATCGTGCCATCTCCTGGCACTCAAATCAACAGAAACCATTGCCCTGTGGTCTTCTCATGTGGACCAACTCTCCAGATCGTATGTAGGTGATCTCCCATCCTCTCCTTGTCTAAAGAGGTTTCAAGGAGCCAGTCTACCTTCCTGTTCCTTAGTCTTTGCTGTGGTAATTGGATCGTCTTTTGGGGAGCTGTCTTCAATTCACCATATCTCCCCTAGAAGTCCAGTTTAAAGCAAATGATATCAAATCTTTCAAAATAGATCTGATACAGCAGGGGTCCTCAACCATGGCAACTTTAAGACTTGTGGATTTCAACTCCCAGAATTCCTCAGCCAGTCCACAAGTCTTAGAGTTGCCAAGGTTGGGGATCCCTGTGATAAAGGACTGATCTCTATATTTCCATCAATATATAAGACATATGGCTTTTTTTTTTTTTAAAAAATGTCTGTTAGAAGCCAGATTTTGTCATTGCCATTGTCTGGAATAAAATGCATCTATCCCCCCAAAAATTAAATGAGCAACAGCAATGTTTGAAAGATTCTGGAATAAAATCTATTACATTATCAAATCTATTACATTATTATATTATTTATTATCCTGATAGATAGTCTCTTCAGGTATATGAAAAGGTGATGATTAATTTGTGTACTGTTTTCAGTGGCATTTATATTAACAATTCTTCACCCCAAGGCATCAGCTTTAACTTTTTTTCCCTATTCTGCTTTTGAGTTGGTTTGTTTTAGTTCATTTCTTATTATTGTACTTGTTTAATTAACAAAAATATAAAACAACACAATAAATATTTAATTTAATAGAACAGCTGGAAGGGATGTTGGAGGTCTTCTAATCCAGCCCCCTGCTTAAGCAACAGAACTTATACCATCTCAGACAAGTGACTATCTAGCGTCTTCTTAAAAATCTCCAGTGATTGAGCACCCATGATTTCTGGAGGCAATCTATTCCACTGATTAATTGTCCTCACTATTAGGAAGTTTCTCCTTAATTCCAGGATGCTTTATTCAGTTTCCAAACATTGTTTCTTGTCCTGCCTTCTGGTGCTTTGGAGAATAACATGACCCTTCTCATCTTTGTGGCAGCCCCTCATATACTGGAATACTGCTATCATGTCGTCCATTTCTTCTTTTCTTTAGACTAGCCAAACCCAAGTCCTGCAGCCATTCTTCATATGTTTTAGTGTCTAGGCCTTTGATCATCTTAGCTGCTCTTCTCTGAATTTTTTTCCAAACTTTCAACATCTTTTTTGTGATATGGTGACCAAAATTGGCTGCAGTATTCCAGGTGTGGTCCTAGTAGGGTTTTATAAAACGGTACTAATACTTTGAGTTATCTTGATTCTATGCCACATTTATTTTGGGGAGAGAGAGAGAGAGAGAGAGAGAGAGAGAGAGAGAGAGAGAGAGAGAGAGAGAGAGAGAGAGAGAGAGAGAGAGAGAGAGAGAGAGAGTCTCATGCAGTTGGCTTTCATGCCTAAAATGAGACTAGAACTCACATTCTCCTGGTTTCTAGTTTCGTACCTAATCCCTAACAAACTGAGTCTCTAGATTATGTTAGGAGAAAAGAGGTAGTCCTGAACTGATAGATCTGTGTAATCTGTGTAATTTCTAGTACATCATCATCATCATCAGTTAGAATGAAACAAATCCTAATTGTTTCACTCTCCATTTTAGTAAATCAGAAATGAACCCCTTGTAGCCCCAGGGACACAGGACCTGATTCCTGAAAAAGGAAAGCATAGCATTCTGCCTTTTTCAGATTGGAAACAGTTTACAACTCTAGTGGAAGTGGTAAAAGAGAGTATACTTGTTAAAAATAATGAAAAACCCCAAATGCCTCACCCACACTAAACTTTGAATGCCACACCCAATTTTTCAGCAGTGCTCTCCAATGTTGTGTGCCTATGGGCACCAATTAATCCCTGTTCCTCTTCTTACTAATGAATTCAAGAGAAGCTAAAGGAATCAGGAATGCATTTTTTTTTGTTCTAGAAAAACTAATCTATGTATCCTATGCTTTAAAAATCTCTTGATTACTAGGCTACAGTTAGTGATTCTCATGCTACCAGAACTAGGTAGAGGTCCATATATTCTAATGCTTCTAAAATACCTCGCAGGTTTTGTTTTGTTTTTTTTGTAAGAAGATAAATAGCAACAATAACACACCAGGATGTGGCTGAGAATCAAGGGAGCTGTGTTTCTTCTCTCTTATAATCCTCTACCTCACAAGGCTACCACTGCAGAACAAAAAGGTTGCTGCACACAGCCCTGCAAAGTTAATATTTCAATTCATACTGCTCTAGCAGCATTTACACCTACAAGGTTACATGAATGGGAAGCAGAAGGAAAATATGCAGCAAGTTCATGTTAGATATAATGCAGGCCTGAATATCTTTTATTTTTCTGCACAATTGGAGCCATTTTCAAAACTTTGATCATTATAATCATCCAGATAAATGTTATGGTTTCTCAAGTTGGTAATGAGCATTTCTGCTGCTTGTTCTCCACTGATGCACTCAATAAACCTTTCCTTAATGTTGAATCTGCTTATATCTTTGTGGTGAATTATAAACTGGAATAACACATGTTGACAGGAGATATCAGGAATAACACCACATTTGAAGTAATAATGAATGCCTTTGTCCTTCCCTTACAAGGATGGCCTTCTACACATTTTCATCAGAATTCAATAAATTCATTCTCACTGTCACAAACAAGATAAGGACCTCATCCTTCCATCATTTTGGCCTCTGCTTCTGTTTGACATCGGCAAATGCTCCTGAGTGATGCCATCATAATAAGCTATTAAGAGTTTCAAGGAAATGGCCTTACAAACATTATCGGATTGTCTGCAGGAAATACTAAACCTTTTGAAGCAAGATAAGGTAGAATATATTCAATATTCTTTTCCATCTCACTGCTTCTCTTACGATTTGTTTTAGAACTTCACTGTCCTTTCCATGATCACCTGACCACGGATGGTGCAATTCTTTCCATTAGCAATGTCAAGTTTTATCATATGTGCTTTTTTGTCATTCAGGAAATTTGTTACACAGCCAATGTCCTTTCTTCACATTTGCTTCACATTCTTCCCTTTTTGCCGGCTGCCTGCTGTTTTTGCTTCCATCAGAAAATAACCAAGATGGAAAACAATACACAGTTTGATTGGTGGGACCAATAAAGGAGAAAATTGTAACCCAGGGTTGAAATGAGGGGTCCTCGGTGCTCTCTGAGCTTGGTTGTTTTCATTACCCAAACTAGGTAACATTATCAGTGCACCAGGGATGTTACCTGTTTGAGTAATGAAACATTGGCAGCAAAGCAACCAGGTTCAGAGAGCACCAAGAACTGATGGGACTCCAAACAAGCCATTCTCAGTAATTGTTCTATACTGAGAGCCTTGTTTTTAAGAAATACTAAATAGCATCTTATGGAGTTGATTTTGCTATTTGCTGCATTTCTTCACGTGCCAGGATATCAAATAGAAGCATTCTGGTTGGACAGCTTCTATTTTCAGTTTAAGACAGAAACCTGGATCATTGTGAAAGCACAAATATGCAGCATCGGTCCAGGTTTTCCTGGATTTTGCAGATCTTCTTTTCAGTATGTTGATGGTAGAAATGGTAATGATATTGACTATCTTTGGAAAGCTTTAGATTAAAGCCATATTTTCCATCTGGCACCATTTTCCAGTGACAGTGCCAGAGCCATTATATATTATCACTTCCATCTCGATTGTTCTTGTGTTCCTTCCATCTCACCTAATCCTGAAACGTCTTGCCTGATTTGAAAAGCAGGATTGAATTTTTTTTTAATCTTCTTTGAGTACCTTTTATCTTGCCTACTTTGGTTTCTGGCTCCATGTTTTGTATATGTAGCCAGACATTATGAACGCAAGAAGAGTTTTGTGCAGTTTTCCTTGTAATGTGATTGTTTGTTCCTCCCCTGATTCCATATACTCAAGGGACCCTGAGACTTTCATTTCTTGAGATAGCATGTCACATAAAGAACCCTTATTTTTCACTCTCTCACTGCTACTACATTCTAGATTTCACTCTGTTGGTGTTTATGTATGTATGTATGTATGTATGGATGGATGGATGAAAACAGAGATATTGCTGCACTTGGTACAGGTTAGTATATAGCACAATAGAGATAAGTAAGTACTAAGTGCGTGCTTTTCTAATTTGATGCATGCTTATCTTACATCACTTTACAGAGTTGCTTGACACCTAACTTATAATCAATAATCTGTTTGTAAATTGAGGCTCTTTGTTCCTATAGTACAGCGGTTCTCAACCTTTTCCGGGGCTCGACCCCGGCCCGCATCGCGCAAAAAAATATGGTGGGCCCGCACCGCGCATGTGCGGCGCGACGGGGCGCACCGCACATGCGCGGCGCAGCGGGGTGCATCGCGCATGTGCGGCGCGACGGCCCGCATTGCGATAGGGAAAAAATGGCCGGCCAAAAAAAATGGCCGACAAAAAAAAAAGAAATGGCGGACTGCGGTGCTTGGCGACCCCTGTGAAATGGTCATTCGACCCCAAATGGGGTCGCGACCCACAGGTTGAGAACCGCTGCTATAGTAGATATAGCATCTCTATGGTGGTGAGGAGAGTTTGATGTGATGGTAAAGACTAAAGGGGATACTAACTTCTACTGTAGTTCCATCTTAGTCACCAAAACAGCCGGGTGATTTTTGCCAGTTGCTCTCTACCAAAGTACATGAAAGCAAATAAGGGCAAACCACTACTGAAATCTTGCCAAGAATATTGCAGGGACTTTTTTGGGCTGGAGGAGGAGGAGGAGGAGGTAGTGGTAGTGGTTTGATGTAGTGTGTCTTTCACCTTGGGAATGTTGTTAATGTCCTTTGTGTGATAGATTAGGCCAGGGGTCTTCAAACTTGGCCCTTTTATGACTTGTGGACTTCAACTGTCAGAATTCCTCAGCCAGTCATGCTGGCTGAAGAATTCTGGGAGTTGAAGTCCACAAGTCATAAAAGAGCCAAGTCTGAAGACCCCTGGATTAGGCTATGAAAACCCTTGCAAATAAACTATTTGGAGACTGATTCTTGGATTCCTGGTCTTGACTGAATAGATAGACAGACTGGGATGATTTTCACCGTAAAAGCAGATGAGAAGGGAGAAGGAGCTGTGGTTCTCATGATTTGCTCCAGCAAACTGAAGAAATCCTTATAGAAAGGACATGAATTTCCTTGTATATATCTTCATTTAACGTATTATAGTGTTAGTTAATTCTTTCTCTCCTGTGGCTTTTCTATAAAGGGCATAAATTTTACCCCATAAGCTTGGGCCCTGTGGGGTAATAAATGTGATGATCCCATGACACATATGCTTTTGTTACTTAACCATGATTTTACTCAGCCAAATTTTCTCTGTTTGCACAAAACACAAACAGTAAGCACACTGTAGGCTAGTTTTACACAGCAGTCACTGCTAAAATGTTACTGCTGTTCAGTTCATCATGCAAATTCAGCTTCTTTTGACATTTTCGCTGGCTTCCCCCCCCCCCCCCGATCCTCTCTTTCCCTCTGTTTTCTTCTCCATCCAGTAGGCTTTTATCAGATATCTGAGTGCAGGGTTTGGAAATTACACAGAGTTTTCCTCTGTCATATGAAGCCCATCATACTAATTTCCAAAATGTTATCCCCCAACTTCCCCCATAAACCCCCCAAGATTTATGTGGTGGATGGCAAATAACAACTGGGAAATATATGGAATAGATTTGAAAGGATCTGCATTGAAAAGGGTATCTATACCCTTTATAGGCCAGTGTTTCCAACCTTGGCTATTTTAAGATGGGTCGACTTCAACTCCCAGAATTCTCCAACCTGAATAGCTGGCTGGGGGATTCTGGGAGTTGAAATCCACCTCTCTTCAAGTGGCCAGGGTTGAGAAACACCGCTTTAGCCTATAGAAAAGACTATATCCAATCAGGCTAGAGAATTAAAACATTCCCAATGGGTGACTGTTTTGCCTCCATTTGAAAATATCCAGCAAAGAATTGGTTCTCATTCTCGGCCTAGCTAATTCTATTACCTAACTGCCCTGTTAAGAATTTCTTTTCCTTAACATTCAACTCAGACCTGCTTTCCTGTAATTTAAAAGGATTATTCCATCCTCTGAACTGTTGAAGGAGAAAGAACACACCTGACCTTCCTCTGGGTAGCATCCTTTCAGAAAACTGAGCAATGCTTCAGTCTACTCTTCTCAAGGTCAGACATGTCCAGTTGCTTAAGTCTGTCCCCTAGTCATTTGATCGTTCTTGTCATCCTTCTTGGAAACTATTCAAGTTCATCTGAATCCTTCTTAAAGTGGGCTGTCCAGAACTGGAGACAGTCCTCAGAGTGGCATCTGATCAAAGTACAATAAGTCAGCATCATTACTACTTGTGATTTGGAAACTGAATTCCAATTTATTCAGTTTAAAACTGCTTTGCTTTCTTTTTTTCTTTGCAGCTCTACCTTACTGCTGATTGCTATTCAGCTGACAATCAACTACAGGGGACCACTGATTTACAATCATTTATTTAGTGATAATTTGGAGTTACAATAGCACTGAAAAAAACCTGACCATTTATGGCCATTTTTTAGACTTATAAGCTTTGCAGCATCCCCATGGTCATGTGATCAAAATTTGGAAGCTTGGCAACTGTCATTACTTTATGACAGTTGCAGTGTCCTGGGGTCATGTGATCACTTTTTGTGACCTTCCAACAAGCAAAATCTATGAGGAAGCCAGATTTACTTACCAATTGTAATACTAATTCAGGGGTCTTCAAACTTGGCCCTTTTATGGCTTGTGGACTTCAACTCCCAGAATTCCTCAGCCAGCATGCCTGGCTGAGGAGTTCTGGGAGTTGAAGTCCATAAGTCATAAAAGGGCCAAGTTTGAAGACCTCTGTACTAACTTAACAACTGGAGTGATTCACTTAACAACTGTAGTAAGGAAGGTCATAAAATGGGGCAAAATTCACTTAACAATTTTCTTTCTTAGCACTGAAAATTTTGGGCTCAAATTGTGGTCACCAGTACTTAGTATTTATTTAGTTTATTTAAAGTATTTATATTTATTTAACACAAATGTCTTTCTTTTATTTCACGCAGATTTTGAATTTTATTTCTGTCTTCCATGATATTGGATATCTCACTCAGATATTGTCATCTGCACATTCTATCTTTGCATCCAAACTATTAATAAAAAAAAATTGAATGCATGACCCAGGACTGAATCTTACCCCATTCAGAATCTTATTCCAGTTTGATGAGCAATTATTGACAAGCATTCTTAGGTATTATTTCTGAGCTACTTACATATCCCATAATTATGCCATTAATTACCCTACACTTAATTAGCTTGCTAATCAGGATGTCATTGGGCATTTTGTCAACTTTTGCTGAAATCAAGATACATTACATCTGCAGCAGCCCCACATTTTTATTTGAAAGTTTCTCTGCCAATGCATAAGAAAAGATTAGCCTGGCAAAACATGTTTTTGATCTGTAATTATTATCATGTTTTGAAGGTATTATTGATAGGTCTTTTTTAAAGTTTTGCTCTTGAATTTTCTCAGGTATCAACGCTAGCCTGGTCCATAGTCAATGGTGGGATTCAGCCGGTTCGCACCACTTCGGCAGAACTGGTAGCTATTTTTTTTGTTGCCCAGGCCCAGAATAGACTTCCGGAAGTGGCATCCACACAGAGAACCAGTTGTTCACATATTTGAATCCCACCACTGTCCATAATTTCCTGGATCCCTCCCCCTCTTTTTTTGGGGGGGGGGGAGAAAGTATATGCTGTTTGCCATGTTCCTTTTTGGCCAAATCATCAAGTAGATCCTTCAGTACATTAGATTGCTATTCATCTGAGTCTGAAGATTTAAACTTAGAACATAGAATAACAGGGTCTGAAGGGAACTCGGAGACCTTGTTATCCAACTCCTGCTCAAGCTGAGACTCCATACCATTCCAGACAAATGGCTATCCAAACTCTTCTTCAAAACCTCCAGTGATGGAGCACCCACAACTTCTGAAGGCAAGCTTTTCCACTGATTGATTGTTTTCACTGTCAGGAAATTTCTCCTTAATTCTAGATGGGATCTCTCTTAACCTAGATCCCTCTCCTAGTTGCTATTGTTCAGCCAGCTACCATTTATTCCATACCTGTGCATTTGATTCCCGAGCATCTTTTTCAAACTTCAATCTTGTCCTTTCATCAACTTTTTACCATTGGTTGGTGAAATGCATACCGTCTTCTTGGAGAAAATAGAATCAAAATAGAAATTGAATAATTCTGCTTTATCTCTGTTGCCTATTAACACTTTAGCCTCTTCACTGACCAGCTTCTATACCTCCCTTCTGTTTACTTTGGATTCCCCTGCAAAAGGTCTTTTGGATTTTGTTAATATTAATCAGCTACCTATGTCTACTATTTCTGCTCTTCAGTCTATCTTCTATGAGGGGCTTTGTTAGATAAATATGGACATGAAAAGTTGGTTACTTAACAGCTTTCATATTCTCTAAATGTTATAAGCCATGCCTCAGCTAGAAAGAGAAGGAGAAATGAGAGAGGGAGGTCTTAAAATGTAAATGATGACAGAAAATAATACGCATTTATATTACTATACTTTTAGAAATCAGTATTCTGGAAAAAATGCAGCATAGGCTTGAAGCCTATTGATAATAGCCTAGGCATATTCCTGTTGCACACAAAATTTCCTTCTGTGACACAACCATATTATCTTTACAAAAGTGGATCTATCATGCAAATCAATTTTAATATAGATAGAAAAATCACAGAAGAAATACAGACTTTCTCACTCTTCCCATTTTGACTCAAAAATGTAACACTTTTAAGAAATATGCACTAAAATGTTGAATTAATGAAAGATGAACCAAAGTAATTTTAGATTAATCAATTGCTTAATTGGGATTGAGGTCCTATTTCCCACAGCAGATTTAGCTTCTTTTGACCCTTCAT